>CM023481.1:191201778-191903742 GCA_013339685.2 Hyalomma asiaticum
ACCAAGTCTGCCGCAACGAGGCCCAAGCTATGAAATAACGAAAGGGAAGGGGTCAAGGGCTCGTTCTTTATTTGTTAGAAACAACTTACTGAGCAAACAGACAGTGAAGCCTAGGAAAACATAGGGGAAGTTACTTGTGGTATTGTAATTGTGGAGAAAGTAGAAAGGAATTAAAGTGGACGAAAAGACAAACCTGCCCTCGGTGGGACCCGAACCCACGACCTTCGGATGTCGCGTCCGATGCTCTACCAACTGAGCTACAAGGGCACTCCCAGGATACTACTCCCAGGATAATACCTCCCAGGATAATACCCAGGATACACTCCCAGGATAATACCTACATAAATACACAATAAAGTGGACGGGGGGACGACCGCCCTTGTAGCTCAGTTGGTAGAGCATCGGACGCGACATCCGAAGGCCGTGGGTTCGGGTCCCACCGAGGGCAGGTTTGTCTTTTCGTCCACTTTAATCTACTTTCTCCACAATTACAATACCACAAGTAACTTCCCCTATGTTTTCCTAGGCTTCACTGTCTGTTTGCTCATTAAGTTGTTCCTCTTCAAAATAGCTTGTCACCCGTCACTGCACACTTCCACTGTTATGCCAAGGACAGAGGGAGAGATTTTGTTCAGGTCATTGATATAGGGTGGGGCCCTCACTTATATATACCTGTAGCGCCAAAAGCAGCTGCGACGCTATGTGCCACGCGGATCAGGCTTCGCTGGCTACCTGGGCTTCACGTCACGCAGCATAGCCTCGTAGTATTTAGATAGAGGAACTGGAAGAATAACCAGAAGCTGAAATTCCAGCGTTATGTGAAATAACGTCGAGATCGCTCCGCATCCAAGGCACTTGCGTGTATAAAGGTAGGTTCAATGGTGAATAGGGAGCGCATATGCAGACCTGGAATTGACGGGTTTGTTTGTGAGCGATTGCGTCCACATGCACCCGTCGCGCAACCGCAGCAGTCCCCTCCGTTGGTAGTGCAACATGTTGCGCGAGGTGACAGCGGGTAGCTTTTCCACTCCTACGATGCTGGGTCTGGGTGCCGTTGTTGTATGTGGCGTTGAATGGTGCCACGAATGTCTTCGCTGCTCAAGCCTAGGGGACATTGACAGGTAACGGTAGGTGTGCACTTGCTGCGAGATCGTCGGCTGTTTCGTCGCGTGGCACACCACACCAAGGGGAAGCCGCCGCCCTTCCCCTGAATGCCACTGAAAGCGACCTCTCCCTCCTACTCCCTCCTTTCACTCCCCTTCCTGTGCGAGTGTTTCAGTTCTGGTTTCCTCAGACGAAAGACAGTTACCGTGCACTTCGGAGTCTCTACCGAAGTTTCTTTCCAAAGAATTTGTCCCTCAGTAGCGCAGACCACGGAGAAGTGGCAGGCATTGTGTCCTATTGGTTACATGTAGATAGCTCTCCTCTGTGCCCTCCTCTCTCACTCCCACTCCACCTTCTTTCATGTCAGCTGCTTGAGCTAGACAGACACTACGATCACCAGTAATAACTTTCCTTATCTCCCCATCCTTTGAACGTGTTTCACAAAAGAAGAAAAGAAAAAAAAAACGTGCACCCCTCGCGATGTTTTCGTCGGAGGGCTGCGGCATTGTCCAGATGTGAAGAAGGGGAGACAGTGGGCATACAGTGGGTGCCCGCTCGCGCCCAGCGGGAAGCAGTGAAGGGAAGCCGGAAATGGTTCTCCGAATACCCGAATGCGGTGACGCGCGCGCTCACAGAAACCGGTCTCAAGAAGGGGGTAAAACTGTATGGGGCTCGCTGGAGGGAGAGCGTACCCGCTTTGTAGTGTTTAGTCGCGCCGCTTTTGACAAACGTTGGAACTCACGCGCAAGTGGTTGATATTTTTTTCCACAGAGGGCATCACTGCTAGAAAACAGTTTCGAGGTCTATATTTTATCAAAAATCTTTAGTTTGAGGCGCTCCTCGGTAAAACTACTGAGCACGAGTCATCATAAGACATCGTATGATTCCACTAAAGTGCAGCAATTGTCGTGACTTAGCATGTGCATGACAAGAAATGCCAATTTGTACCGACCTGGCCAGCAGAAAAATTAGCTGAATTCACTACGCCCGTTTAGATTTCCTAATAAGAAAAAGAGAATTTTCTCTTCATAGGATTTTAGAGAAGGGCTTCCTTCTTGATTATTGAAAATTTCAGAGCTTCAACCTAAACAGTTTTGTCAATTCGTCAGTAATGCGTGGCTAAGTAGAGCTCAAAATTGCCAAATTGAAGTAATAATAACTCGTGATGTGTTCATCAGAACGTAACTCAACTTCGCACAAATGATAAGTAGACTACGACCTACTAAACCACCAAATACCGTTGTTCTACGTTGAAAAGGACAAACGTTATTCGATTATAAACTTCTATTGTTTTGGTCATTTTCATTGGAGTCTGTACAAGTTCCTGATTGCTTTACACGAAATTTCTCTTCATAGAATTCTAGAATGATATTTCATTTAAGAGCAAAGAAAATTTCATTTCCCTATGCTGAGCAGTTTTGCTGGAAACTCAGTAATGCGGACGGTTGTACGCCAAAAACACAGTTTCTTGCTCCAACTGTTTTCACTGTCGTTATTTAACACTTCAGTCTAGGCAATAATGCTAAGTGTGGTAGGAAAGCGCAGAAGTTAAGCTTTCTGACGCTCTATATCTCACGTCTGCACAACCAGCGTAGAGAGCACAGCGCGTTCGCAAAAAACAACTAAAATGCGGGGAGCGCGCCGCCGGAGTGGGACCGCCACCTTAACAGGTACAAAACTTGGCATATATGAAGAGGAATTGATGTGAATTCTGAAAAGTCTATCTTGTAAATATTGATTTTTTTAATGATATTCTTGGTCTAAAGACCCATGTCCCCCCTTAAACCCGTTCTGTGGCGCCTGTAGGAGTCGTGGATGACCAACGGAGACCACAGTTATATGAAAACAGGAGTCATGAGGTGTGCTCCCTTCAGTCAAGTAACGATGTGGGTCCGTGATGCCTGGTGTGTGGTAACAGAAGCCACAGTAACGGAAGAGTTTCGCAAGGCAGGCCTTCTAGCTTCAGCGCCCGAGCAGCCTGAAATGGATGAAAGCAGCGATTCTGATGAGGAAGCTCCAGTGACGCTGCCGCCAGAGCTTGCCGAACTTTTCGAGAGTGCCTCTGAGAATGAAGATTTTGAAGGATTCGGGGAAAAAAATTTTTCTCCTGCATTTATGCGGGCATTTCTCCATGTTGTGTGCAATGTCTTTTCCGCGAATTTCGCAAGTTTTCTTACATACTAGTGTTCAGAGTCAGTAAGTACGGCATTTCGCTGTTTGTGCAATGGCACATTATGAAGTTTCAGTGCGGAAAGTGAATGTATACGTGTGTCTCATATACCATTTTTTCCCGCAAAAGTACTGAAATATAGGGAGTCCGTCTTATACAAAGGTGTGACTTATACACTGGAAAATACGGTAATCGCCTCGGAGAGCAGGAACGAAGGTGCTGACCGGTCTCCCCCTTCCCCCTTTTTTTTTCTTTCCTTTTTACTCTTTTGTGAGTTTTGACAAGCCAACTACAGCCCGTGCCCTTCGTATTCGCTCAGGCAACCGCAGCTCGCATTCTTTACATCGCTGTTGCCCTCAGAGGTGGCATCCACGGGCACTTTGTTGGCAGAGTCCATAGAGTTCACTTCAGTGATGCTTAGCATTGTCGCTTACCATCACGTGCTTGTTACGTGCTCGCTGTGCGTGGTATGCGAAGGCACAGTGTACTCCTGGAATTTTCGAGTTGTCATGTAGCAATGGCCACAGCAAGCACAAGCAGCGTCAAGAAGCCCAAGCACCTTGACTTTGCGACCAAACTGAAAGCCATTCAGTGCGTTGAAGCAGGCGAAAAAAGTTAGACGGTGGCAGATGACTTCGGGATTCCTTGGAGCATATAAAGCCAAAAGCGGCGGAGCAACAAACGTCGACTGTCATGTGTGCGTTCCTGCCCACAAGAAGTGGAGAAGGCACTTTATGCCTGGTTTTTAGAAGTCCGGGCTAAGAGCATTCCGGTGGATGGCCCAATGCTAACAGCGAAGGCCAAATGGTTTGCCACTGTACTCAGTGATGAGAACTTTTTCGACAACATTCACAGATTTAAGAACCACTATAACATCGTTGGCAAAACTATTTCTGGTGAAAGCAAAGCCGTCAGCAGCCAGGACATCTAGCAGTGGATTACAAAGTAGTGGCTGGAAATCTCCGTGAAGTTTTCTCCTGTGGAAATCTTGTGCTGCCGAGCAAGACAGTCAACATCCGGGGCAGCAGGTGTCACTGGGGCAAAATGAGCAAAGTCTGCGGGAGCGTTCTGCTCACTGCCAACATGGATGGGTCTCAAAAGCTCCAGCCCTTTGTGATTGGAAAAGCAAGGGCACCGTGCTGCTTCAAAAGCTGCAAGCAGCTCCCCGTTCGCTACGCCCCTAACAAGAAGGCGTGGATGACACGCCAGGTCCTCATAGAATGGCTGCAGGCGTCGGATGTCAAGATGGGCAAGTCGGGGTGTCGTGCTTGCCTTCTTGTGGATACTATTTGCAATCCAATTCAATTCTGAAGATCCCAGATTGAGTGTATTACTGGTAAGTCTTCATAAAAAGAACAGCAGATTTCAGCTCTTCCTTCATCTCTGAATCCGCTTATTTACTGTGATGGCAGCATTCCCTCACAGTGAAGACAGCCATGTTTTCTTCCAAGTAGGTGCTTCTAGAATACTTAAAGGGGCCCTGAAACGCATTTTATGCACACTGATTTTATTGTACCTTTGCTTTGTGTGGGACTTGATGATGACCGAAACACCAGTGAAAGTGGCAAAACAGAACTGTATTATATTTTAGTTTGTACTTGAAATCGGTTTCCACACTGACAACAGTGCCACACATCAAAAGTTTCTCCGAGCGGATATAACATCACCATGCTGGCTTTGGAACAGGTTCTGATTGGCCGGGAAAAGTAGGAATAAAAATATGCATCACACATGCTTACAATGCATCGAATATAAGAAATTTTCAAATTGACGTGTTTACACTTGTGAAAACTACTAAAAGGTACAAATTTATGCATTACAATTTCATTTTGCTTGTCACTGACACAAGCAGCGCTGTGCGGCCCATGTGGTTGTTGTGGTAGCAAGGCTACAGTGGCTAGAATAGGGGAAGTGTGATGAACGCGCCGGCTAGCACGTGCCCCTTTGGAAGGAAACCGCCAGGTGGCACTGGCGCACGCCTGCTTGTTGGCTGCAGCAGCAGTGCGCTGCGTGGGGACTGGAATCATCCGCACATGCAGGCAGTACGCAAATTTTACAGCGTAAGCTGTTATAAGCTGGACAACAACAGCAACGTAATTGTACGCCGCCGCCTGTGTCCGTAACCACTATCGCTTCTCGTGAAGAACAGGAAAGCTGCTGCCATCTATTGGCACTGATTTCCTCTGCATAGCCTTCGAGATTGGCGCGCCTCAAGCGCTATTTCAGAGGATATGTGTTTTTACGAAGTGCTGCCTCGTGAAGTGGTTTTGTCGTATCGTGCCATGCGTCATGTTACAGGCAACGTGCGCAGTCCCGACAGCTACCTGACTTGGCTCTTCGATATACCTGATGGCGCATCCTTACAAGGCGCGGACCACTGCTGAACAAGTGAATCGCAGAGCTACGCGCGTGGCTGCAGCAAGGCAACGTCAGGCACAACAGACCACTGTGCCGAGAGAAGCCCAAACCACAGAGTTATGGCGCAGGGGATACCTACCCCATGTACGTGCACTAGTTTCCCCAAGCGTTTACAATCGCCTCTAAGAAGCTCGCTCCTCCAGCTTACGCTGTCACTGTCCTGCGATTCCGCGCAGGCATGGCTCTTTTTTTTTTTTTAACAGCATATTGTTGCTCATGCACGACCTCAAATGGCGACAGAGTAATTATGATAGCTTCTGGAATTACAGGGCACCAACGTGGCTGCGCGACAGCACTGAAATATTTACAGGGTGCCAACTGAGCGTGCAACGGCACTGGAATATTTTAGCGGTGTGACCAAAAGGCAGTAGAACAGTATAGAATGACGTACTCAGTTGTGAGCCATTATTTGCAACATCATGATGGCTACCATGGTGAGCCATCACCTCCTCAAGCCTTCACCTTTAAATAGACCCCTATTATACGTAACATTATATATGCCATTTCTTCTAATGCATAATAACAGGGAAAGACGAGAATTACGGGCGGTGACTCAGAAGAAAAAATTTTTATTTCTACGCACCATGGTCATACAGCGCCTTTCCAAATATGTAGTGACCCTATATTTGTTTACAACAATACATTCTTGTTGTGTTTCTATCTGTATTACGGCACGTGAAAGGCATCGCCGAAGAACAGGGTGTTAGTGACGTCACCATGTGATCGCACGTGCGCGAGTGGCCTGTGGGCGTATATATTCTGGCTCTTGTCTCTTGTTCTGTTCCTGTGGGAATCGTTGCTTTGTACTGCAAGCATGAAGTGCCGTCAATAAAAGTGTTCCGTGAAGCCTTGGCCTCTCACTCTGTGGATGCAACAAAGTAGCGACGAGGATGGGATTGGACAAGAACTGAAGATGGCAATGGCTCTCAGCAAGCTACTGGAATTCGCTCCCGGCAGCGGCAGTTTCGACGTGTTCGTCGAAAGATTCGAGCTCTACACCACAGTTAATGAGATTGCCGAGGCCAAGAAACTACATCTGTTCTTGAGCACCATCGGAGAAGAAGCGTACTTGACGCTCCGAAGTCTGCTACTACCCAAGACGCCGAGCACGTCGTCGTACCTGGAAGTCGTCTCGGCGCTGAAGAAGCACTATTCTCCGAGGCGGTCAGTGGTGAGTGAAAGATACCATTTCAACCAAAGGAAGCAAGCCCCTCAAGAAACTGTCGCAGAATATGTGATGATTTGTGGGGTTTAACGTCCCAAAACCAGTTCTGATTATGAGAGACGCCGTAGTGGAGGGCTCCGGAAATTTCGACCACCTCGGGTTCTTTAACGTGCACTGACATCGCACAGTACACGGGCCTCAACATTTCGCCTCCATCGAAATGCAGCCGCCGCAGCCGGGATTCAATCCCGCGACCCTCGGATCAGCAGCCGAGTACCATAGCCACTAGACCACCGTGGCGGGGCGTCGCAGAATATGTGGTACAGCTGAAGAAATTGGCATCATTATGTGACTTCGGCGCCTTTCTGGAACAAGCGCTTCGGGACCGCCTGATAGCAGGCCTACATTCCGAAGCCATACGTTACCGGTTGCTAGCCATGAGCGACAGCGAGCTCACCTGGGACCGCGTCTGCAACACCGCTACGGCCATGGAGATGGCCACGAAAGACGCCGTGGAAATGGTCGCGGAAAACACCGTCGAACAGTCATCCAGCAGCAGTGACATACATTGGCAGAGCCAATCAGCAGCATCGCGCCGGCGTTCACAAAGTACGGGCACCGGCCACGGCTCCGGCAACACAACAAAGACTTCGGTGACACGGACTAAGACTATCTGTCAGCGATGCAGTGGACAACACGCACCTGTAAGTTGTCCTTTTCTGAACAGAACGTGTTATAAATGTCAAAAGAAGTGTCGCAAAAATGTGTAAAAGCAGGGTTGTACATCAGCTAGAAGAGCAGCACTCGTCGGACAATGAATTGCTAACGCTTTGTCACACCGATAACCGTTCGAGCAATCGTGCCATTGTAATAAATGTAAGACTAAACGGGAAAGAGGTACCCATGGAACTAGACACGGGAGCGGCAGTTTCTGTTATGTCCGAAACAGAGTGCGCGAATTATTTTCCTGGTGCAAATTTCAGGCAAGCAGATGTCAATCTTGTTACATATAACGGCACACCAGTTGATACTAAAGGCGTCATTGACACTGAAGTGCAATACCACGAGCAGTGCTTTCATTTGCCGCTAGTAATTACTAAAGAAACGAAATGTGCAAGAATGCCTACATAGTTTGGCCCAGAAACTGGATGAATAAAATCAAAATTCGATGGCATGAAGTAATGCAAGTGAAGGCACTGACAAAAGAAATTCCCTTGACTGACAAATACCGCGAAGTGTTTGAGCCGGGTTACGGAGCGATAAGAGGGTTCAAGGCGAGCATTGTTGTTAAAGAAAATGCTTCACCTGTATTCTGTAAGGCACGATCAGTGCCGTATGCGCTATGCGAACAAGTCGAGCAGGAATTGGCACTTAGAAAAAGCTGGAGTCATTTACCGGGTGCGGCACAGTGCGTGGGCGACACCTCTGGTGATCGTGCCAAAGAAAAATGGCAAAGAGCTTCGGCTATGTGGTGACTACCGTGTCACGGTAAATCCTGCAATTGAGGTGGACCAGTACCCGCTCCCTCTGCCAGAGGATATTTTTGCCACTTTACATGGTGGAACCGTCTTCTCGGTGCTGGACTTGTCCAAGGCGTACTTACAGCTCGAATTGGACGAGCGAGCACAAGAACTGCTCAACTGTCAATACCCACCTGGGGCTGTTCCAGTTCCGGCGCTTGCCATACGGCGTAGCCTGTGCACCGGCGGTGTTCCAGGCCGTGATGGATCAGATCCTACACGGCCTCTCAGGAACGGCCTGTTACTTAGATGACGTTGTCATCGCAGGCGCAGATAGAAAGCAATGCCATGACGGGTTGGAGCAGGTGCTCATACGCCTAAGAGAACATGGCCTACGGGTCAACACTGATAAGTGTAAGTTGTTCCAAGAACGAATCAGATACCTGGGTCATGAAGTTGACCAGAATGGGTTGCATCCTACGGCGGATAAAGTAGCTGCCATCAAGCAGGCGCCAAAGCCGGGCAACGTGACTCAGCTCAAGGCCTTTTTGGGCTTGGTTAATTTCTACTCTAAATTTTTGCCAAATCTGGCTACGGTTTTAGAGCCCCTGCATAACTTGTTGCATCGAGAAGCAGCATGGAATTGGTCACGTCAATGTGATGAGGCATTTAGAACCTGTAAGGAAATGCTTACCAACGAGAATGTGCTTGAATTGTATGATGTCAAGAAAGAAATACAGCTAACGTGTGACGCGTCCGAGTACGGTTTGGGGGCTGTTTTGTCGCATGTTGTGGGCGGAACAGATAAGCCAATAGCATTTGCGTCGCGATCACTATCACATGCAAAGCGTAATTACAGCCAAATAGAGAAAGAAGCTTTGAGAATTGTGTTTGGCGTCAAGCGATTTCATAACGACTTGTATAGTCGAACTTTTAAGGTTCTTACCGACCATGAACCTCTCACCGTGCTCTTCGACCCGAAAAGGAAAGCTAGTGCTGTAGCCACAGCTAGAGTACACAGATGGTTTGCTTTCCTAGCTAACTACAGCTATAAGATTGCACATAAGCCGGGCATGGCAATCAGTTGCCATGCAGATGCTTTATCTAGACTGCCCTTGCCCCAGACCTCCGAGCAAAATGAAGACATTTTTTATTTTGCCACTCTGGACGAACTACCTCTGACAGCAAAAGATATAGAGCGTGAAAAAACGCGCGACAAGCTACTATCAGTAGTGCGCGACATGATTTGGCATGGCTGGCCGAAAGCCGTCGCTCAAGAACTGCAACCATATTGGGTGCGACGTTTCGAACTCTCTGTTGATGCTGGTTGCGTTGTTTGGACGAATAGGGTAGTTATTCCAAATTGTTTGCAGAGAGTTGTCATGAATCTGCTGCACGAACAACACATCGGAATCACAAAGATGAAAATGGTTGCAAGGTCAATGGTTTGGTGGCCAGGAATTGATGATGCACTGGAAGAAACCGTGCGAAAATGCAGCGTTTGTCAAAGCGTACAAACTGCAGCACAGCTAGCGCCTTTGAGCCCGTGGAAATTGTGTGAACAACCATGGGAAAGGGTGCATCTTGATTTCGCCGAGAAGGAAGGTAAAATGTTCCTATTAGCAGTTGATGCTTGCAGTAAGTGGCTAGAAGTTAAAGTATGTAGCACGACGACTGCTACTATGACAGTGGCAGTGGTTCGGTCTTTGTTTGACGCGCACTGACTTCCTTTAGAAGTACAGTCTACTCTCACTACAACGAACGCCGCGTCAACGAAATTTCCGGTACAACGAAAAATTCTCGGTTCCCCGTCGGCAGTCCATAGGATTCAATGCATAAATATTCTCGCCACAACGAACACTTTCTTTATGCCGTTTCGCTTCAACGAAATTTGACGATGTGATTTCTTGCTCGAAAATTCGATTTGCTGTGCAGTAAACACAATCCCGAACATTTTCGCGCATTTCAGAAGATAAAAATACGTCTCCGAAGTCGAAATCGCGTTTTGGCACCGCCAGAAACGGCCGTTGTTGACGGCGTGGTTGACTACCGATGTCTACCGATAGCGTCTACCGATGTCTCTCGAGATAGCGCACGTGACCGCCCAACTCCCACCGATGCCTCTTATGGTCCTTCACCCGATGAAAGGCGACCTGGGCGTTTCCTCTCTGCTTGAGAAGCAAGCGACGGCAGCCTTCACACACCACGCGGTGCGATGTAATCACTTCGCTTGGCGGAGACGGCCGGATCGTTTCATCTCTGCTTCAGCTGCGTTCGTCCCCAGCGCTAGCGCACTTTTACTCGCGCATAAAACATATGATGCGTAGGCGGTGTCAACGAATTGGACTTTGTACAGGACAACAGCGACTGCGAAAACATCAAAAAGCGTTCGCGGGTGGTCATAACGGGAGAATAGATGTTTCTCATCACCGCATTTCTCCCTCATATCTGTGCTGAGCCTGAGCCTCTCAGCCGTGCGCGCTGCATGACGCCCGAGATTGCATCGCGGCAATCTCGGAGACCACGCCCCGATCATGCTTAGGCTTAGCTGCGCCAGCCTGCACGCACGCATGGCAGCACGCGGCAGCACGCGTGAGAGAACTGCGGCAGCACTGAGGAATGCAGCACTGCGAGTAAATGATGTTACCACCGCTTGCAAGCGGCTACGCCCGCCAACGTGCGGCAGTTTTATCGGGACGCAGGAGATATGAATTGGCGCGCCGAACGTTTTCGAAACACCGCAGATTAAGTGAAGCGGGAAAGCCACAGCACGGCCGTTCGAGGGACTGCAGGGGTTCAAAGTATGCGGTGAGTTTATTATGCGAGTGCGTGCATTACGCTTGTACGGCATTTGGTTTTATAAATGTGAGAAGGTTGATTACTAAGCACTGTTTTTCGTATCACGAAAAATGGGTACACGTTACAATCTATGTTTCACGTTTGTTTTTTTTTTGTTGTTTTTTTTTTAAGGGGGTCGCGGGAAACGGGTACACGTTACAATCGAGGGTGCGGTAGAATCAAGTGAATCTCCCGGATTCCGTTTCTGCAAGCGGTTTCAGTACAAGCGGTTTCCGAACCCTGCGACTACCGCCGTGATGCCGCATGCAAGATTGCGGCGTAAAAGCTTTTGTTCTACCAGCTCAGGTCGGTTATATTTTTTCGATTTCACGACAACGAAATTTTTTCCACGCAACGTCAATTTTGTTGTAGCGAGAGTCGACTGTAGTAACAGATAACGGGCCGCAATTCCGGGCTGATGAATTCCAAAGCTTTCTAAAAGCGCAAGGTGTAAAGCACACGTTCACACCCCCGTACCACCCGCAGGCCAACGGGGCGGTGGAGCGGGCGGTACAAACTACTAAGACGGCCCTGTTTAAACAGTTGTTGGAGGACAAAGAAAAAGGCAGTGCAAGAACACTTCAGCACAGACTAGATAACTTTCTGTTGTGCTATCGCACAACACCGCATACATTCACTGGAAAGACACCGACTGAACTGTTTTTGAGAAGGCAGTTGCGGACCAGGTTGTCTTTGGTGCGGCCGCATCTGACAAGGGCCATGACCGAGAAAGTAGAAAGGGTGAAACAGTCAGCCGATAAGCGCAGAGCGAAGCCACGATATTTCGGGGTTGGGGACCGTGTGTTGGTTCGTTCCGTGCGAGGAGAATCGGTGCAATGGCTGCCGGGAAAAGTTACGCGAGTGAAGTCTCCAACTACATATTTGGTTGTTATTGGAAACCAAGTGCGTTTTGTACATGCTGATCATTTACGACATTCTGTGCTCGACGACCGAACCCTACGTCGTGAAATATGCCTGCCACACGCCTCCGAGGTAGCCTCTCCTCCGCTGCCTGTGGTGCAACCGGACCCTCAGGTTGAACAAAGGCCGTCAGACCCGGGGTTAACCGATAATAATAATGCAATTCCTCTGAGACGGAGCAACCGGGAAAGGCGGCCTCCTGAGCGTTGGGGTTACGACCGTTTTTGATCTAGTGATGAAGGAAGTGTTGTGTTGCTATCTGTATTACGGCGCGTGAAAGGCATCGCCGAAGAACAGGGTGTTAGTGGCGTCACCATGTGATCGCACGTGCGCGAGTGGCCTGTGGGCGTATATATTCTGGCTCTTGTTCTGTTCCTGTGGGAATCATTGCTTTGTACTGCAAGCATGCAGTGCCATCAATAAAGGTGTTCCGTGAAGCCTTGGCCTCTCACTCTGCGGATGCAACAATTCTCACTCGTCATCGCGGCCATGGTGGCTGCATTTCAACGGAGGCGAGACGTTGAGGCCCATGTGCTACGCAATATTAGTGCATGTTAAAGAACCCCAGATGGTCGAAGTTTCCGGATCTTTCCACTACGGCGTCTCTCACAATCATGTCATGGCTTTGGGTCGTTCCCTGAAATCTCACTCAACAATATTTGCTGCGCACGATGCATCTGAGCTGGCGCGTCTTTTTTTTTTTTTTAATCCAGGAGAAAAAAAATGTTTTATAGTTTACAAGCATATCACAGGACGCTGTCAGCCTAGGGCTGTAAAATCTGGTGATGGGCCTGAGCTTCAGGTGCTGCTTCTTCAGAGAAAAAAGCTCTCTCTTCGTTTAGTGCCTTCCTGTAGAGATTCAAACAGGCGCGCTGGAAAACTGCCACTTGCTTGGTGGCTTGGACCATGGTGTGTGTAGCCCAATGTGACTTTTTTTTTTTTTTTTTGCTAGCAGGAGGGGAGCTCTTCCAATCTGTCACTGTGCAGTGCACTGTAACTAAACCATATTGAATAAGTGATTTCAAGGGCGTCTACAAATGAGAAGCCCCCGTTGTTGCAGAACTTGATGAACTTAGCCAGCTCTTCTTTAGATCCATTTGAAGGAACAAGGAGCTCATCAAAGCATTTTTTTTCTTTCCACACACAGTCTTCAAGGTTGTTTTGTGCACAAGGCGTTTCCTCTACATAATGTGGAAGATATTAGGAAACTGCGTTAGCACAGCTCCCAGTAGTAGCAGAGGCTTGCCTCTTTCGATGTGCACAATTTCACCGCTGACGGTGTGCTCGGTACCAAAAGATGTATCTCGTAAAAATGCGGCTCACACACACAGGTATTCCTGCTGCAGCTTAGCGCGTGGGATCGCTCTCTGCCACTGCACCGAGAGAGCTTCGTCCTTCAGAACGCCAAACAGCGCATACTTCTTTTTAGATTACTTGTAGCCTGTAGTGCACCCCGGGACGAAACAATGATCTTTTTGTGCCGTGAGTATGCATACAGGAGCATTACTGTCATACTACTACGGCACAAAAAGAAATGAAGACGAAAGCGCGCGACTCGCGCCGACTCGCCGCTGGTGAACATGCAAACGACTGCGCGCTCCCTCGCGGCGGATTCAATGCGCTCCGTAGGCGCCGCTTGCCGCTCATCATATTTCCCTATTCTAGCCACTGTAGCAAGGCCACAGAGGGCAGCACGGTTCCGGTTCTGCAAGATGTAAGCCGCATTTTGATTTGAAGCAGCATGCACGTCTCGGGATGCCGATATCTGTTGTCTGCTTTTATTTTGAATTTGTAAGTTGAATAACTTGCGTTTGCCTGCATCGATCTCGAAAGTTCTTTCATTTACCTCAGAACAATACAAAGAACCCATTTCGGTGCAAAAGTCAGCGAGTAAAATATGGTTTCAGGGCCCCTTGAACTGGCACTCACCAGTGGCGAGATAATGACAGAGTACAGCGGATACAAAAGATCTGAAGGAATGGAGGCAGGGCCAGGCTAACAAAGTGAGATGTCGCTCTGTGTCCTCTCAACATTGAAAAGGTGTTGCAGGGCCCTTTCAGCAATTTTATCTGCTGACTGCTCAACCGCTGACTCTGCTTTCGTCCACTTTAATTCCTTTCTACTTACCCCCAAAAAATACAATACCATAATTACGAATTGGAGTAACTTCCCCTGTGCTTTTCTAGGCTTCAATGTTTGTTGTTCATTAACTTGTTTCTAACAAATAAAGACGAGCCCTTGACCCCCCTTCCCTTTCGTTATTTCATAGCTTGGGTCTCGTTGCAGCAGACTGGGTGCCTTAGGTGGCATATGAGAGTTTATTGGGCAGCAGCCAACTCGACATAAGATCACGTTCTACGTGATGCCTCCTGGCAGTAAGAGTGTGCTACACCTGCCGCCATGGCTACGAGTGGCGCTGCCTAACACTCCCAGGATTCCATATACATAAATACCCAGTAAAGTGAACGGGGGGACGACCGCCTTCGTAGCTCAGTGGGTAGAGCATCGGACGCGATATCCGAAGGTCGTGGGTTCGGTTCCCACCGAAGGCAGGTTTGTCTTTTCGTCCACTTTAATTCCTTTCTACTTACCCCTAAAAATTACAATATCATAATTACGAATTGGAATAACTTCCCCTATGCTTTCCTAGGCTTCAATGTTTGTTGTTCATTAACTTGTTTCTAACAAATAAAGATGAGCCCTTGACCCCCTTCCCTTTCGTTATATATACAAAAAAGAAAAAAAAGAGAAAAGAGCAGGCCTGCACAGAAAACGCAGCACAGTGGCAGCGTAAGCTAGGTTTTGCTGCATGCTCTGATTCTACTCTTTTTGTCTTACTTTAATCCTGCTTGCCCCCTTCCCCACATGTTCTTCCTTTTCTATTACGTGCTTTCTTTTTCTGCTTCATGTTCTTCTGCTCCATCTTCTTATTTTTCTTCACTGTCTTCTTTTTCGTTGTCTTCTTTTACAGGTCAGGGTCATGGCTCAGAACACAAAATGCTCAACCATGTGACAAGAATCTGTGATGGCTGTAGTGGCACCACACCTACAGAGCTGGGTTCAAGTCGGCACAGGCATGGGGCTCTTTTTAACGCTGAAGCTGATAGTGGTTATGGACACAGATGGTGGCGGCAGTGGACACCATTGCCACCGATTTCGGTCACGTAATGAGCCCATAGCAGCTTACACTTTAGAATGCTACGAGGGATTGGATACTCACCTGCCCTTGTGCTGGGGGTGTTCTGTGTAGGTAAGTTTCTCCACAATGGAAATCTCATTGCAGAAGGTCAGCTGCAAGAATAAAACATAGAAGCATTCAGAAAAGCCCATAACATATATGCATACAGTACTATAATATGTACATTTATTTGAAAGTATCTTCAACAACCTTTACTAGGTATACAAAAACAAGCACGTGTATATACTATTCAGAAGCCTTCTTACAGCCACCATCTTGCAACCAGATAGCGATTATTCCAGTATAGCCCCCTCCCGCCTTTCACAACAGCCAAAATAAGATGCGGAGCAATTTTTGGAGCACAAAAGCCTTGCTCTTGGAGCACTATATCCCAAATCTGGTGCAGCTCAAATAATTGCTACTGGAACAGAAAAGAAAATATGTAAACCATTTAACGTAGGCACAATCACCCTCAAACTTCAGTGGTCATGGCCCTGCAGAAGTGCCCAACGAATTCAACAGAAACATACAAGGCATAATGAATCTGTACCAATCTGCAAAGCAGGTTGACCAAAATGCTTAGAGAATTTATATGATCAAGCACAAAAACATAAAACAAGAATGAATTGTAAAAAACTATAATTAATACAATGTCTTTATCAGTACTCAAACGTGCTCTTATTCCCGAGTAGCACCTGACTTGAAGCTAACTTGTAGCTTATTCAACATAACTATATTCGCAGACAACTTTCTGTGGCTACGAAGGAAAGGCTACTGGGGCAAAGGTGTCACTCTTGTGTTAGTGTGCAAATAGTCCAGCACACGCACTCCACAATATAAACAAAGTCCAAGTACATACAGCACCTCAATGCGAAATGTTTGTGTAAACAGGTGAGATAGGAATACATAGAAGCATTTAACGGTGTCCTAACACAAAGGAAGAAGCATATGCATGATGTGCGTGCACATGTCAACATGCAGTGGCTAGAAGACAACACAAGGAGGCATCCACACTTCAGAACTTCATCTGTTTGCCACTAGTTGCTGGCTGAGTTTAATCTCGAAACCATTACGGCTGCGTCAGAAAGCTTTGTGCGAGTTCACTACTTCATAAATACAGTAGAACCCCTTTAAGACAAGCTCAAAGGGAACATGAGAGTTTGTCTTATCGTGCCTTGTGTCGGGTTGACGCTGATCATGCAGAGCGCACCCAGAGACGAGGCCTTTTGCCGACTCTTGCCAGTTGTCCCAAATCGGGGGCACTGGGGCACTAAGTTTTTGGTAGCACGCCCCGGGGTCTCTGTCTGGTGTGTTTGTCTTATCACAAATTCGTACCAGAAGTGCCCTCCAAAAAAAGGATTGGTCCCATGCCCATCAAAAGGTCAACTAAGTAGACTTACATTTGGAAAAAAAAAAATTACAAACAAAACCACTTATTTGACCCAACCCAATCTGAAAACAGTCTTCAAGTGCTGATTTATGGCAAGAAGCCATAAATAACCTCTTACCTAATGATATTAAGAATCCGCCAGTGCTTCCATGCTGCTGGAAAAAGTCCATTAGAGAACCTGAGCAGGCATATGCTACCTCCCATATTCTACAAAGGTATCTCAAGTGCTTCTAAAGAGCACGTCAAATGTGTTGTCAGTCACTGCTTTAGGCATTGAGGCACATCTATTCATGCTCACAAGGACACCTTTCCGGACAAGGGCCTGTCTTACTTCAGAGCAGTTTTCTGCGCTTGCCTCAGCAGGTGCAGAGCAGCCAAAAAATCTACTGCATACACTTTGTCATGGACAGAAAGGGAGGTACCCAGGGATGGTGACAATGAATGGTGAGTGAGGGCGAGGGCGGCAGATGTGAAGTCACGTGAACACTATATATATCTGAGAAATCATCTTAACTGAGTTCATGTTAAAGGTAGTTCACTGTATACGTAATCTGCTTTCTGATTGAAAATGTCGGCCCTTATGCTACTTAAATGCCCAAAACCTTTTTATTGTGTCACAAAAATCAAGTTTGAATTTGGGACTAGACTATAGACCTTTTCACAGGAGGCATGGAGCACCGCCATATTGGGCTGTGCACTGCAGTAAAAAGGCTTGTGTTGTCCGTTTCGTTCCGTTTGTCTTCGCGTATGTGCGCTGTTTGAGAATGGAGACCTTCCAACTCGCTAAAATTGCTACCACAAACCCTCGGCAGTGCCTTGGCACAGCCCAGCTGGGGCTGGCGGTGCCCAGGGAGCCTTCTGTGAAAAGGTGTATATGCAGTGGCGCTTGCACACAAGTTTTCTGGCTCTGTAGCCTGGGCTGCAAAGCCACGGAAAGTTGTCTGCAAGTATAGTGTGGATGTTGTAGACATAACAATGCTTTGCTTTCTTCAACATTTGCTTTTCAAGTTTGCGGATCTTTTTATATGCTTGCTCATGGCATGCATTTTCTTTCATTAAGTGTACGTGGCAATTCGCTACTTTGTTGTCCCTTTGGTTGACACCCAAGTAGATAATTTCCTCAGCGCGGCAATGGCTTGCTGGTGGGTGTAAGCAACACACACTATGTCCTTGTGGCGCACTTGGGAGTCCTGCATAAGCAGGCGGCAGCGAACAGTGCGCTTGTGTTGCCACCTGATGCGACTGTACCTTTAGAGCAATGCCAACAGTGCTATCCCACACGCATTACCGAGGAAAGAGCTGAACAAGCTTTTCCGATAGCTTGTTGGGAATGAATTGCAACGGTACACTTGTCGTGCATATTATCACACCTTCGTGCTTTTACCATGCTTACTAGTAAAGGTTTCACAGCACTCTCGCCAAAGTCAAAATCATCAGTTGTCCAGTCTCCAATTTTCCCCAAAAAAAGCAGAAGGCCTCTTGTGGCACACTGTGGGGCCTGCACCACAACAAGCTAGGAGGTGCACTTCTCTCCCTTTGTGTCAGTGTTATGCACGCCTGTTCTTTTCATTATGGTGCACTTAACCTTTGCAACGCAAACCATTATGACGAGTGGTCAGTGAATATACTTGTCTCAACTAAGTTTTAGCCATTAGAACATCTAAAATGGTTAAAAAATAATGGGGCCTTGCCTTATACACAACAATATAACTCGGGCATGTGACCACTGCTACTTCAACAAGGGCACTGTGCTGAACTGGCCTCAACAGCACAGTAAGATGACAATGTCCCTATAGATTATGGTGGCGAGTCTGGTTACATCTTGTCCGCATTTTTTATACAAAGCTTCCACATTAAATAGGTGGTCTACATTTTTCCTTTGTACAGAAGCATTACAACCAGCAGCAGAAAACATTCTGGGCACCAAACATCTGGAGCGGTTGCACCTTGTCTGTGCAACCAGATTGCATTGGATCACCTGCAAACTGCAGGTTGTCAGTGTGGTATCTACTTTACATTAAAATGAGTACAACTGAGAAATTTCATGGCTAGTTGGGCAGTTTGGCACAGCTTGGTGAAAAAGTGCAAAACTGCATAAAATGGCACAACTGGCATGGCTGGTGTACTCCTGCTGAATGGTTTCAGCACAAATTTATGATATAATTTTCATGGCCCCCAAGGTAAAATAGTACTGTATACTTCATCAACTACGCAACATCAACTTTTGCTAACCCAATCTTTCGACTAATTGGATGTCCCAGGCTACATCAATACACAGATATTAGCCCAAACTCATTAGAAGTATATTCCCCTCCTGAGTTCCCCTCCCTCACAATATAGTATAGGTGTGACTGGTTGCCATGAGCACAGCAGATTCAAATAATGACTTTCATGACTGTAGCCTGTCTTAAGTCGTGCTGGGGGACCTCAAATGCAATAAAGACACATTATCTCCCCCTAAACACATTGTGCCACCGAGCTGCAAGATCCTATCTGGCATTGAGCTGCAGCATGCCTAACGCACAGCTGCATGTTTTCCCTGTTTGTGGTGTGTGGAAATGCATGCAAGTGTGCTTTTCATGCAGTGCGACTAGCCTTCGTTGAAGCTCTTTAGCCAGCAGTCCGATTGACGCACTGCAAGAGCCAAACTGACTCATGCAACAACCAAAGAGTGGTGGCACTTCCGGGCCGCAAGCTGCCAGGAACCTGACACAAGGTTTGGAGGGAAGAGGAAAGAACACAGCTGCAGAGACAAGGACCACATCCCCGGCTTGAGTAGCGCAGGAGAGCTGAGAAGAAAGTGGGGAGCTCGCAGACTGGCATCATCCATCCTCGTGTTGCACTGGCGGCACTCTGCAGCTCTACAGAGAAGCGGGGCTGGCTTTGCGGATGCATGCACAGCATTTGCAATATCGCGTCATGCTCTGCCATCGATGAGCTAACTGCAGGAGTGGATGTGGCTGCTGTGCTTGCTAAAGTCCAAAATGTGGGGTGAAGTTACTAGGCAGCTGGTAAGAGAATTTTGTTATATCAAGGGTGTCTTTCGGTGCCACTTTGCTACAGAGGTTACAAACGCAAATTCTTGGAATTGTGGCATGGAACTCAAAAACCTTGTAATGCATATAGAGGAATTCACTGTGTGGAGGTTAGTTATGAGCAAGTTTAACTGTACCACTAAAGAGTGATTGCAATCACTTTTTGAAAAACAAAAAACAATCATGAATTTATTTTTATTTTTTAAAAGTTATTGCTGCAGAAGTACTTCTGCACCTTACAACAACATACACAGGATTTAGTTTATCAGTTTACAGCAATACCTCGTTAACTCGAACTTGCATATCTCAAAAAATCAGCTAAGACGAAATTTTCCACAGAACCGAACCTTTTCCTATAAGTCCCATGTATTTGTTGCCCTTTACAGTTAAACCTGCTTATAACGAACCTCTACATAACGAATTCCTGAATATAACGAAGTTTTTTTATTCCCCGACATTACTCCATAGAAGTACATGTATTTGAGACCTCTAGGTAACGAAGTGGCAGTGGGAGACGCCCTTGAAATAACGAATTTCCTCCGCCAACAACCTAGAGATTTTGCCCCAAATTTTGTCACTTTTGCGCAAACCCGAAGCACCTTCTCCGCCGCGACGGCATGCGAAGCGGTGCCGTCGCACTTGGTGCGCTCGAAGGCACGGTGACTGCGAGGCGAGAGTGAGCGCACATGTGCATGCGTGCGAGCATGCACGAGGCAGGCCTGCATCTCTCGACCCGGCTATCTTGCCACCGCAGGCGTGTCCATCAAGCCTGACCCCGCTGCTTGCTGCAGCTGGCCTAGTTCGCCATGCCGGCACCCTCCTTTTCCTCTTGATGTTGCCGAGCCACGCCGGCTTACAAGAGAAAAAAAAACAAAAAAAAACGAGTATTTGTTTGTTTTTTTCAGCGTGCTGGCAGCGCCACTCTTTGGTTACTGCGCAAGTCTCTGCACTTCACTTCGCTAACCTGACATTAGGCGACAGCGCCTGGCCTAGCTCGCAATTTCGCGGGCAGCGGCCTCACTGGAAGCTTGCCCTTGACAACACAGGGATCGGGTGCACAGGAAATCGCGCTCACGGGGTGATTCAAGGGTGGCGCGCATGAAATTATTTAAAAAAAAGGAACTAGAGACAAAACGCGGTAAAGTGCACACAGGCGCGCGTTCTGTGCGGAGCGTTGACAGCTGGCAAACGGCCATAGCAGCATTTTCCCTCACCTTGGAATCCTATCCTCAAAAGGCGCGCACACGATACGCTGCTGCCACGGCCTTTTCTTTTTTCTTCCCTCTGCTCATTGTTCATTCGCTCCGCGCTCCTTCCTCCTCCATGGCGATTCGCTGCACTCTGTTTGGGCGGCGCACTTATTTTGTGAAGACTGCTGGCTACCTCGATTGTCCCTGGGATTTCCCGGCAGCCGCATTATATCCGGTCCTTCACCCTGGGGTGGGGGTACTCACAATAAGCGGTATGCATATGCATCAAGTTCTATAGGAGGGTAAACGGGGGTCAGAAAAAACCGCATTATAGCTGGTCCTTCACCTATAAGCGGTTACGTTTCAAGTGGTCTCAGCTGTAAATGTTTTCTCACCCAAAATAAATGTTTTGGGTGAGCTCTGCCGTCTGTTACCTTTTTGCTTACTTAAACGTGTCTTTTTCAAATTTTCGTGCCGAACTTACATATAACAAAATCTTCTTTATAACGAAGTTTTTGGGAATTTGTTAATTTCATTATATCCAGGTTTAACTGTATCTCGAAATATTTCTGGTTCGGATTGCGGATATCTCGAAATCTTGACTGGAACGAAAATTCCGCTGCTGCACCATTTCACACGATTTGCGCAATGCTGGTGTGCCTGAAGTCCCTCGACATCTTTTTTTTTTTTTTTTTTCCGCACCTGCCACGAAGTCTAGGCTTTGCACGAGTGAAGTCAGGGCTTAGCGACATATCAACTTTGTCAAGCTACCTTGTGGCACATCATGTGGCACACCATGGGTGCATGTGCAGAACAGGCCCACACTTGACGCAGTTTGTGTCATTCACTTTGTGCAGTGCATGTGATTGTCTCTCAGAGGTGTGATTTCTGTTGAATTTGCGCAACGCATGCGGTATACAAATTTTCGCTGACTGTCAGGAGCAGCTACTTAGCGTGACTGCAACGATCATGGGGTCGCTAAAGCAGTGCTAGTCGCTAACGCTAGAAAGGAAGGTTGCCCTAATTAAGGAAGTGGAGAAATGAGGCCGAACAAAAGTGAGCATCGCGCAGGAATTCGGCATCCCTTTGTCTACGCTTTTAACAGTGCTGAAAAACAAGCAGAAGGTGCTCAATGGATATCACCAGAGCTTCTCCAGCCAGTGGAAGCGGGTTTGAGGCTCCAAGTTCCCGGACGTTGAAGCGGCGTTGATAATGTGGCTGTGAAATGGCAGAGCGGTCAACCTTCCTGTCACCAAAGCATTAATGATGGAGAAGGCAGATGCTCTGGCCTTGTGTTACGTAATATTAAAAGGTTCGAGGAAGCAGGAGGCTCAAAGAGGCAAGGCAGAGACGCCTCCGAGGGCAGCAAGGAAGAGACGCAGACGCAACCTGGCACAGCACACGAACATGTATTGGAACACAAGAACACAGAGAGGCAAAAATGCGGTTAAACAAGAGCACACACAAAACACAAAACTAGACAATAATAATTACATGCTATGTAAAGCGTCTATACAGCAATAGTTGCAAAATAAGTTCAATCGCAGAGAAGGCTCACGGGGCTCACGCGTTCCGGCGCGTCGACTGTGTCGGGTCAGCATCCCTGACGACGGCTCTCCAGAACGGCGAGGCAGGCACCAGTAGTGTCGTGCACGAAGCGTTGACGAAGACCCCCAGACGTCTGCTGGGCGTCCGGAGCAGAGGACGTGTCGTTTTCGAGGTCCCTCGGGCGTTGGCGCTCGACTGGGTCCCTCCGACAAATGCTGGCCTCCCGGGCGTTGACGCCCGACTAGGACAGCGCGTCTTATCTGCTCCGCTGTCTTCCCTCGTCTGTCTTGGCAGACGTTCTCGTGCCCTTTTCTTTATTCTTGTTTCGTTCACGCGCCCCACGGGCACGTGCAGAAGTGGCGTTCAAAAAATGGCCCATCGGGTCGACTCCAAAGCGCATGCTTGTGCGTTTCTCCCGCCCTTTCGTTGTCGTCGACGCCGCGATGAGGCACTTCACCACACCTTGCAAATGGGGCACACAGACCTCAACTGCAGCAGCGGCTGGTGTGACCACTTCAAAAAAAGGAACAGTGTTGTGTCTAAGACGGTGCACGGCGAGAGCGGCACTGTTGACACAGCCACTGCAGACAACTGGCGCAGCAGCCGGCTCGCCGAGTTGCAGAAGAGTTACGCTGACAGAGACCTCCTTAACCTTGACGAGGCAGCACCCTTTTATAAAATGTTGCCGAGCCACACCTTCACACTCACACCGAAGGGTGGAGCATACTCGGGAGGGAAACGACGGAAGGAGAGGGTAATGGTCCTTTTCGGCGCAAATGACACCAGGTGAAGAAAAGCTGCCGTTACCGATAATTGGCAAAGCCCTCAAGCCTAGGTGCTTTAGAAATGCATGACTGCCGAATGGCATTATCTATAGCACCAATAAAGAAGCATGAATGACTGCTACTTGTTTCACAGGGTATGTGCGTGCCATCGACAACAAGATGGCCAAGAAAAACAGGAAAGTCCTATTCATTGTGGACAACTGCACAGGCCATGGCAAAATAGAGAACTTGGAGGCAGTGACACAGTTTCTGCCGGCAAACATGATGTCTGTGCTGCAGCTGATGGACCAAGGTGCGATAGAAGTTGCCCGAAAAATCTACCAAAAGAGCCTGCTCCATAGTATTTTGTTATATGAAAACGGCAAAGGCTACAAAATAGACCTGCTGGGAGCAGTACATCTCCTCAGCAGCGCTTGGCAGCAAGTTCGCGCAGTGGCTATCGCCAACTGCTTTTCGCACGCTGGGTTTTCGCGTTCCACCAGTTTGCCAGAGGTGGGGACAGATGACTTCACAGACTGAGAGGAACTTTGTCAAGAGGTTATCAAGCTTACCGGTAACATTGTCACCGAAAGTGATGCGACTCTTCTTGAGTAAACGCTGTGCAAGCAAGATGTGCCAGTGACAGGAGAAACAACGGATGCTGAAATCGTTCGAACGGCCACTAACGGAGGGGACGGCGGAGACGATGGCGATGACGAACCATCTCGAGAGGTGCCAACATCTGCTGAAACAAGAAATTTGCTGCGCTTGCTGTGAAATAAGGTCAAGTGCAGTGGTGGGGAAGATCGGCTCATGCGATGGATGCGTCAAGCCGCTGGAGGATGCCTTCCTAGGCCCGAGTATGACCGCAAAGCAGACCAGCATTAGGCAGTTTTTCTCTGCTAAATAAAATGGCAGTGCCGCAAAACACAGCCAGTTAACATCTCTTAAATGTCATTTTTTTCCCCTTTCAAACCTTCACAAGAAGAAAGATTAGACGCTGCTGCTTAAGAGCCGGTAAGTAGTGACTTTTCTGGAAAGCGCTAGATTTTTCCCTGCGATTTGAGCAACTTTGCCTATCTCGAAAATCCGCTTATCTCGAAATTTTCCCCGGTTTTTACAACTTCGAGTTAACGAGGTATTACTGTAACTTGATGTTAGTAGGCATCCCCATGATATTCGAATTAATGAGCTTTTAGTGCAGTTGCCACCCTTATATATTTAACCCGCTTTACAAGAAAAAAGAAAGAAAAGAAAAATTACAGCCAGTTCTACACCCATGAAATCTGAGTGAAAAGCGAAGCTGGCAAGCAAGCGTCACCACCTGGCGAACGCAAGTCAAGTTCTTTCATCTTTATCCTCTTCTTTCTTTCACATTTTTTTCTCTTTCCACATCCCCCTTTTTTATGTCATCTTTATCTCTTTCTAAATTGCACTCCCTTTACATCCTTCTCACCCTCACTTCTTCCTATCTTTTTTATACTGTATTGTACAAGGCTATGCTATGGTTTACCCTCTCACATCCTTTCCCTCCTCCTCACCATTACCATCTCTTCACCTTCACATCACTCCTCCTTACCTCCACTTCTCTTTCCCACCCCCTTGCTATACTATACTATGCATGGCTACGCTATTCTAAGAGCTGCCTTGCCCATACCACTTCCTGTGGCGCGTGATAAGGCCCTGTTTTGGTGGTCGCCCATGGAATTTTGCCAAGCTTAACAAGCTCTGCTGGTAAGGGGGCCCATAACTTTTTTGACTGCCTTCTGGAGCACTGCAGTGTGTGCGTGGTATTGAATACTGAGATGAACGCAAAAAAAATGATAAGAAATGTGCACAAAAACTGAAGTTATTAGCCCTCAAAGCCCAAAACATGAGCAGATGGCCTGAAAGAACATTCCCTTTCGTATTTCGGTATCCTGCTGACATTACCAGTTGCTTCCAATCAGCACATGCCTCTTATTCATTATGAAAGGAAAAGGCATGCAAAACACAGACACAAGAGAAGTAGACAACACAAAAGCCAACTATAAACTGAAGAAGAGCATTGAGGTGAAAAAGAAATAAGAAAACTCATGTGCACATGCTCAGGAAAGGTAGCGCCACCTGTCAAACGGGTACATGTGCCAGTCTATGCGATAGAAAACTGTTAAGACATTTTATATGTTCTGTTTAAGCTAATTGACCACTGACTCGTGCACATGCTTCCACTATTATTGATACGATAGGCCTCAATCATTAAACGTGTTTCTTCATTCTTATACCTGTACAGAATCGCACATTTGTCAAACTTGGACGTGCAGTCACAGTCCTGGCAGTGCAACAATAGATTAGACGGTGTTCCACCAAATAACGATCTCCCATGTTTAATCTCTGATTAATACAACATGCTGTCTGTCTTACATAGAATTGTCCGCAACTAAAAGGAATCTCAAAAACCACATCCATGTGATGCGACAGTCAGTAAAATAATTGTTGGCAGTGTGCTTTAGTGGACAAATGTCTGTTTGGTTTCTTTCCTTGCAACTGCTCATTTTTCCTATGCATGGCAGCACATCCTAACTTAATGGGAGCAGTAAAAACAATGTTAAGACCATATCTACTTCAGACTTTCTTAATCATGTGTGACACGGAATGGATGTACGGAGTACTCATCAGTCCTTTGTTGTTATTATTGCTGTCTGATACTGCCCACGTTCCAGGCAAAATCGTCTTCTTTAGGCATTCGGCTACAGTGGCTACACCTAAGCTAGGGTAACGTGCTTCTACTAGGCACTTGACCTGCGCATTAAAGCTTGCGTTCATTTGGTGCAAAGTAGATTTAGATAGGGACGACTTCAGACAGAACATGACTTCTGTTTTTTACTCCTTTAGAATGCTTGGAGTGAAAGTTTAACAACGGCTTACAGGCTCTAGGAGAGTACTGCTAACAAGTGTGACCTTGCTCAAACGTCAAAGAGATATATAGAAACTGTATTACGTTTCCTTGAAGCAGTTCTTTCGTAAACCTTAAACCATCTCCATGAATTTCAAATTGTTCGCTTACAATGGTGACAACGAATTCAAAATCATCCTTATTACAAAAAGATGAAGTAATCATTTGTGTAACGAAATACCGTAATGACAGAAGTCACCTAAGGCCTCCTTTAGGCGCTATCAAACTTGCTCAAGTACAGAGATACCGGAAGTTTCTTCTCAAGGTGGCCTGTACAAATTACCTTGCCACTGCTCTTTCTGACAGAGCTGCCATCATGGTTACAACCACCAGGACAACGAACCACGTGTGTCAGTCGAGAGACAGTAGTTTTTAAAATATAATTAAAACAGATTTGCTTTTGTTTGTCAGGAATGCTTCTGTTGTGTCTTTCACGTGCCTTGACTTTCAACTTTCAACTGCACTGTAATGCCGGCACATTAATACATAGCACATGCTAAAAGCACCACTGCTGCTCTATATGGGTTTTAGCACCCCTTTCCAGCCAAGTGCGCAAAAAAAATAGGACAGAAAGAAAGATTTCTTTAGACAGACAATAGTCTCCCGAAGGTAGCCCGGATGCCACCTCCAGCAAAGACAGACAATAAACAAGTTTGATTTGTTCAAGGCTATGCTATTTAAACCACCGCAGCTAACACGTGTGTTTGTGGACATCCCCGGGCATAACTTTTTATATTTTTCGTGCTCAACAGTGTGACCTAGCATGGTTCAATGAATGTAAAATGTAGAATTGGCATGTTGAATCAATCAAAATGCACAACCACGCTTACCACTGCTACATAATCAAATGCCACTTCCCGTAACAAAATTCGCCATTGCGAGTTGCCATGGTTCAAGCAGAACTTTGTAGAAGGCGGTTTCTTCATTGAAATAAATTAACTACTTTGCTTTTGATGCTTCCACTCTCGCTGACACATCTCCGCATGCCGCAGTTCTAGAATAAGCAATAAAAACATCATGCTCGGTGTCGCAGGGCCCCTTTAGAACACCACATTGAAGCCTTTATACAGGCAAGGTAGGAGACCCAACAACCAGAATCACCATACGGCAAAGACAAGTAGGCAAGAAATGCTGGTAGGAAAAAGTATAGCCTGTGACCAAGGCCTACCTTTCAGGCCAACGAAATACAGGCAGTGGTCCGGGCTAACCACTTCTGTAAGGTAACGTTTCCTAAAATAGTGGCACTTCCTTTAATCTCAAGATAACCATACCCTTTCTGTACAAGCATGGAAGCAATATAAATCTAAAGATATAGATAGTTAGTACATGCATTAAAAAAAAATGGGCAAATGACATCCACATAAGAACGAGAGAACGCATTGCACACTGCTTGCACAATGTATGAAGATAAAATATTATAATACAGCAGGAACTCAGCATCATTAGCCACTACAGGAAAATACTTATAAAATGTACATAGTGCTAGGACCACTGCACATCCAGTTGATATATATAAACCATACAGAAAGTGACATACCAGACCAACTACAAATATTTACTCCTATACACTGTCTACATACATTGGGGAATAAAAAATTTACACTAATGACAAAATGATCCTGCAATAATGAGGTTCCAAATTGCCTTCAATTATCATACAGGCAAGATTCACCAACTAGATCAATAAGCAGGAATGCCAACTCTGCTATGAGTAAAGCAACAATAATCCTTTACAAGTGCTACGCGAGAAAAAGCAATTGGAGTAAACTTACGTTTCTAGACAGCATAGTCATGGTACGCCGTTCAGGATCCACCACAGAGTGCTCACTAGCATAGCAGGTTCGGTCGGCGCCCAAAATCTGCCCACGGACCATAAGTTGCATAAAGTTAGGCTGACCTATTATACATAAAACTACAGCACTCAATATTCAAGCTTAATTTCATGCAATAACAAAACAGCAAAAAGATCCTTTTTCTATTCCAGTATTCTTTAACAAGAAACAAAAAGAGGTGACTGCAAAGGTTTCCTGCTACGTCTGTACACCATTTCAGAGAAGGCTCCTTGGGCACGGCATAACCCCCCCCCCCTCCGAAAAAAGCACTGCCAGGGGTTTGTAGCAGCAATTTAGGCGAGCTTGAAGGTCTTCACTATCAAACAGCGCATATATGCAAAGACAAATGGAACAAAACAAGCAACACAAGCTTTTTACTGCCATGCAAAGCCCAATATGGCGGTGCTCCGTGCCTCCTGTGAAAAGGTCTATACATGCCTCTGCACAATGTAATCACCAACATCACTAGGAAAAAAAGGTTTTCAATCCAGTTGTGGTGTAAAATGCACCAAAATAACCTATATGCCAAAAATGAAGGGCACTGAAAGAACTCCAACAAGCTGGATTTTTTAACATCCATCATAATCATCAGCCTATCTTATGTTCACTGCAGGACGAAGGCCTCTCCCAATGCTTTCCATCCTTTCCTGTCCAGCACGAGCTGATTTCATTTGATGCCTGCAAATTTCTTAATTTCGTCACCCCATCTTACTCTCTTGTCCACGGCTACGCTTACCCCCTCTCAGTATAAAGAAATACCATATTTACCCGCATAATTTGTGCCCTCGCATAATTTGCACACCCCTGATATTTACCCAGCTTTACAAAAAAAAAAAATTCCTCGCATATTTTGTGCTCCCCGTCCCGCCTGAGCCAGCTCGCCTGCACGTGCGCAAGGACTTTGGACAGCAGCATGGCCGCGCCCCTCGCTGCACAGACGAGCACAGTCATTCGCAAAAGGGGCTGTGAGTGCGATGTCCCTTTTTCTGATTTTTTTTCTTTGGAAGCCCCTGAAGCCCAAAGTACGGTGGCTAGAACAAAAGCACGCGAGTGAGGGCGACGAAAACAGCTGAAACAGAGACCAAACGAGCCGGGCCCATCTCCGTCACTCGGAGGGCGATAACATCACCCCGATCAGGACGCCTGCCGCTGAAGCGGAGAGGAAATGCCCCGCCCATCTTTAACGAGCATGAAAAGACATGAGGAAGGGAGGGGGGAGTGTCGCTCGGCTGCCAAGATAGCGCTGGCGTGCGAGCTATCTCAGCAGCCATCAGCGGGCGGCTCGGAAACCCTTCTACGTGCTGTGCTCTCAACGCGACGAGACTGCGAAAAGTGTCCCTGGAGCAGCCGTATTCTCTTACACCAGCGTTTTGTAGTGTTGCGTGAGATCGTATCCGAAAGAGTTACCACATACCGCGCAGGGTACACGTTATATCACGATATTACAGTCGGTCCCGGGTATATCGAACTCGGATATATCGAATTATTGGCTATATCGAACAGCCGAAAAATCCCCTTGAAAAACACATGTAAAAGTATAGGGCACAGGTGTGCGTATATCGAACACTTGTACGCCGACATATTCGATATATCGAACGGTGCGCCGCGCCGGAGCCATGACATTGATCACAATTCAGTCGCGTTCCAGGAGAGTTACGGACCCTTTTCGTGCGCGCGTGTCGAAAATGTGATTGCGTTGCTTCAATAAGTTTGCACAGCGCTTGCGACCACAATTCAGTCGCGTTCCAAGAGAGTTACGGACCCTTTTCGTGCGCGCGCGTCGTAAATGTGATCGCGTTCGCACAGCGCTTGCGATCACAATTCAGTCGCGTTTCAAAAGAGTTACGGACCCTTTTCATGCGCGCGCGTCGAGAATGTGATTGCGTTGCTTCAATAAGTTTGCACAGCGCTTGCGAGCGCACCTGTTTGTCTGCTGCGGTATTCAGCTTGCAAGGTGTGGTAAAGCGTTTTTTAATAAGTATGCCAACAGCTTGAAGCACCAAATAAAACTTACACGATAGTCTACACCGGCGGCTTCGGCACGATCTGCATTCTTAAGCTAATCCACGCACTCTGGCATGCAGTCCCCAAAAACATAGCCTTTGAGATCTGTTTCCGTCGGCGCCCCATGCAACAGTGGCTATTTCAGATCTCGAAGGCCATGCATTTGCGAATTGTACGCCCCTGGCGGTTTTTCGTTTTATTTTTATTTTTTGCTGCTTGTTTCAAAAAGCCCAAGTGGCATTGCCACCGCCGAGAGCATGTTTCGACAGGAGTAGGACCCCGTTGCAATCGTTGCTCTTTTGTTTGTGTGTTGTGCTGGCTTAGTGTTCTGTCGCCGCTCTCACGTTTCCGACTTGTGCGCGGCCCATGGTGTGCGCGGCTGGTAGCCATGGACGCGAAGAAGCGTAAGAACTTAGACTTGGCGACCAAAACCGACATCATTCGGCGAGTGGAGGCTGGAGAGAAGAAGTCGTCGGTCGCAGAAGCTTTCGGCATTCCTCGGAGCACATTGAGCACGATTCTGCGGAACAAAGCCGATGTAAAGGCGAAGGCTGCCCAGTCGTGCCATTCTAAGGCTTGTCACGTGCGTGCTCCTGCGTACAACATTGAAAAAGCGCTGTACGCCTGGTTTTTGGACACTCGGGCGAAAAACATTCCCGTTGATGGCCCGATGCTCATGGAAAAGGCGAAGTGGTTCGCTGCGGCCTTGGGGGTTGACGACTTTACTGGTGGCACCGGTTGGCAGCAACGCTTCAAGAATCGCTATGGCATCGTTGGGAAGACCCTCTCCGGCGAAAGCGGCGCGACAAAGAGCCAGGACATAGAGAACTGGCTCTCTGAAGAGTGGCCGAACATTCGCGACAGCTTCTCGCCGTCGGATATATACAACACCAACGAAACGGCACTCTTCTGGCAAATGTTGCCGAACAAGACTTTGGATCCAAAAAGGACCTCTTGTCATGGAGGGAAAATGAGCAAAGTGCGCGTCTCAATCTTGCTCGCAACGAACATGGATGGCTCTTGCAAGCTGCAGCCGTTCGTTATCGGCAAGAGCAAGTCGCCGCGCTGCTTCAAGAACGCGAAGAGCCTCCCGGTCCGATACGCGTTCAACAAAAAAGCATGGATGACGCGGGACCTCTTTTCCGAATGGATGCGTGCATGGGATGCCGAATTGGAGAAGGCGGACCGCAATGTTTGTCTTCTTGTAGACAATTGTTCTGCACATCATGTGGTCAGCCACCTGAAAAGGATCACAGTCAAGTTTTTGCTGCCCAACACCACGGCGAGGCTGCAGCCTCTCGACCAAGGCATCATCAAATCTTTTAAGGTCGGATACAGGCGACGTATGGTGCAGAGGCTCCTGATCAACCTTCGGTTAGGGGTCGAACTGAAAACCGATCTCCTCGGAGCGATACAAATGGTAACCGGCGCGTGGAATGACGTCAAACAAGCCACGATCGTGAACTGCTTCGGTAAAGCTGGCCTTCTAGCTTCACCTGACGACTTAAGGAGCGACGGCGATGTCACAGCAGACAACGACATAGAGTGCCTCGAGGATGAATTTCGCCAGCTTTCAGCGTTTCCGGGTGCCATCGCTGATGGGGCCACAACGAGCGATTTCGTCAGCGCGGATGATGATGTGCAAGCCATTTCGGACCGCACCGATGCAGAAATCGTGGCTGACATCGCCGGTGCCGTTGAGGCCGACCGGAGAAGCGACGATGATGCCGACGACGCCTCGATGCGACCCTGTACCGCTGCAGAGCTTGCGCTGGACTTGCCTATGTGGAAAGCCTCAACAATATTGAGGATGGCCTCATGAATTTAATGGCTCAGACAAAGAAGCAAGCCAAGCTCACAGACTTTTTTCGTGCCAAATAAGGTGCGGTGGATTTCGTGTTTTTCTTTTGATATTCTGGGCAAGTCGGCAAGCGGAAGCTTAGCACAGTCTTTGGAAACTGCTCCGAGACTCGCAGCACTTCAAGGTAACCCTTAAATGGACATATTTTATATTTCGAATTATGATATATCGAACTATTTCGCGATCCCCTTCAAGTTCTATATATCCGGGATCGATTGTACACGCTATTTCGAATGTGTTCGCGAAATCTCCGCATAATTTGCACACCCCCTTTTTGGAGCTCTAAAATTGCGAAAAAAAAGTGCGCAAATTACATGAGTAAATACGGTAAGTTCAACAGAGTTTCATGAATGCAATTCTAGCTTTCTACAATGAATGCAAGTTCTGGAACACAAAGATCAGCTGTTAAGAGCTATGCTGAATATTGGAACTTCTTGATATGTGGTTCTCATTTGTGCAAGGATCAAAGAAATGAACACAACTACATACAAAGCCCCTTACAGAGTTTCAAGAAGTTACTGTACAGTGGTGTAAATAATCTGCATAGGTTACAATGAATGCATGGGTTATAATTTCACCTAAACTTATCAAAAGGAAAACATGACACAAGCTATCTGTTATGTTCGGCGGTAGATCGACGGGCAGAGTAGGCCACAGCGACCTAGCGCAGGTCCTTCCTGTAAAAACATCTTTGTATTCACGCAGTACGCAGTAAGGGCGGCGACTTTGTTCCCGCACGCCCACGGTCGGTAACTGCTGTGATGTACACAGCTGCACAGCAGAGGGGACATGATGGGTGATAGGTTTCTTCCCTGTGGCACTGTAGAGCATGTTCTGAGGGAACGTGGCATCCGAGAAAGGAACACAAGGAGGGAGTCGTAAGAGCAGCGGGGGCTCGCGGTGGAACTAACCCCCCCTTTGACCTTTTTGCGCGCTCGACTGTCGCCGAGGGGTTGCCCGTTAGGTGGAAATGACCGCGGTGTGAAAAGGCACGGAAGTGCTTTTGATGACAATACACCTCTCTGGCAGCCCTGTTTAAGCGGCGGCTTGGTTGCATACTGCCAGGTAAATAGAGTGGCAATTTGGCCCTGCTGGGGAGTTCTGCAAACTCGTTACAGGATTAGTGCCAGATGCTATCTTTCGCAGAAGCTCAGTGCAGCGAGCAGTTTGAAGTGTGGGAACGCGAAGGCGTAGCCATAGGCTCTGATAGAGTGAACACAGGTTTTATTGGTGAAGCGCTGCATATGGGTTGGTCCCAAAAGGCGATCGCAGAAGCGACTGGATGTATTTAATGGGAAAAGAGAAAGGAGGAGGGAGGGAGCTAGCGCTAACTCGGGTCGCAGACGTGGCAAGGTGGACAGAGGTCGAGCTTGGCACCGCCTCTGATCGAGAGATGATGCAGTTGTAAAGCTTGGTGCTTACCCCGTTTGAGTGTAAATGTTAAGGGCTCGGAACGAACCGCTTGGTGTGGTTTTGAGCCCAGTTGTGTTGTTATGATGTCTGCTGACAATACCGGCCGCCTCGGTCAAGTTTTGTAAATATTCTACAGCCAGTGTAAATAAACCTGCGTGTTTCGCTGTGAGGACATCTTGGCCTACACTCCGTCCTTCAATGTGTCGCCGTGGTCATCGGAACCATCGAGAGGAAGACCATCCGAAAATTAACTCTGATTGATTTGTGGGGTTTAACGTCCGAAAACCAGCTCTGATTATGAGAGACGCCGTAGTGGAGGTCTCCGGAAATTTCGACCACCTGGGGTTCTTTAACGTGCACTGACATCGCACAGCACACAGGCCTGAACATTTTGCCTCCATCGAAATGCAGCCGCCGTGGCCGGGATTAGATCCCGCGACCCTTGGATCAGCAGCCGAGTACCATAACCACTAGACCACCGTGGCGGGGCGAAAATTAACTCTATCTATAGATAGAAATGCTATAGATAGAAGCTAAAGCACAGGGATAAATATGCATTGCTATATCCTCACAACATGTGCCTAATATTTACCAACATTCATCGTCAAACCTCACTTACATGAACTGCAGATGCTAAGCAAGTCCAGGCACAAAGGAGCTTACCCTCTGTGCCCATGCTGGAAATCCCCATGCTGTGCTGATAAGGCGATGACTCTTGAGGACACCGTTGTGCACCTGTCTATCAACAACATCAATGCCAACCACAGCAGGATTCATTGGATTGGGGTACTTCCGCCATGCAGCCTGGGCAACTGTCTCCCATGGATGGCTGTGTTAACGAAAAAAGAAAGCACACTATAACAATGCATTAACCAAGCTTTCTCATTAACAAGTCACTGAGAACAGCCACAGATTTAGGCGAAAACATTACAGAATAGCAAACCTTCAAATGCACCACTCACAGAATTTTCCTTCACTATGAGGAAATCAAGATTAATGCTCACGCAAAAAGCAAAAAAAAAAAACCATTGCAACAGCAGCCCTGACTTATGCTGCAGTGTTATCAGTTACTTCGCTTTTCCTTGTGACTGCACAGCGCAATGCATAGGGGCATTCAAACAGGGCACTATATGTGGTTTGTAGTACTTCAAATCTCTGGGTTGTCACCAAACACAAATGACTAACATTCCAGCTTGGAGAGGTTCGAATCTAGGAATATTAAAAAGTTGGGAGATGTTTACATAAGCGAAGCTACAGTTTCTCTTCATGACAAAGAGCCAGCACATAGGTTGTAGCAAGGTTTCTTGGCAGCAGCAGCAGCAGCACATCATCATCATCATCAGCCCATCTTATGTCCACTGCAGGACGAAGGCCTCTCCCAATCCGCTCCATTCTTGCCTGTCCTGCGCGAGTGGCTAGAAGCTCCATTGATGTCACTGTCGTAGGTCCAGGGTTCGGATGGTTTGGTCACTTGGGAGGTGTTGGCCATGGTGTTGCACCAGTGAGGCCAGTTCCTGTTCTGATGCGCAGTTGAGTTACGCAGATGAGGCATGGTGGTGGTGAAAGCCCTTATGCATCTTGTCCAAATGCTCCGTTGGGGGAGAGTTCTTTCACATAGGTAGTAACAAAAACCACAGGTATCTGTTTCATCTTGCTTCGGACATGTGTGAGCATGAGTAGTTAAAAAAATTGTCCCTTGCTTAATGCGTCTTTTTACAACGAAAAATTTCAGTTGATAGTCAGCACTTGTCCTGCTTGTTTTCCTTCTGCTTTTGTCTTTTGTTTCACCAGCGCTGTTTTCTGAAGATGTTGGAGAGGTTCCACAACTCGTTTCATAAAAACTTCCTTGAATGAGCTCTGACTTAAGTGTTTCCTTTAACTGTGTAAGTGCAATGAACACACTTAAACAACAGCAATTTTCCTGTTTATCTACCACACATTCATCTGCAACTTGCATTTATATTTAAAAAAATATTTATTGGCCTATTAAACAAGATCACTAGCTCTTCCTGAGCAAGAGGAATGTAGACAGGCAAGATTTGCAAAAGTACAGTAAATGTACAGATCTTGATTTAGTTCACAGAGTGTTAACAAAAGAACCATCAAAGGGGCTTAAGACATAGCCAAAGATATGCAGAGGTTATTTCAACTTGTGAAGACCTTGTTGTACAAAACTTTATCTGGACAAGAAAAGCTAGCACATGCCATTGTTGTTTCAATTCCTCATTCTCAGCACTCACTTCAAAGAAGTGGGTCACTCATGACGTATAATAATAACTGGAGTTTTAGATGCCAAAACCTTGATATGATAATGAGGCACACCATAGAGAAGTGTTCAAAGAGTTTCAATCTCCTGGGTTCTTCAACATGCATCTAAATCTAAGCACACGGGCCTCTAGCATTTCACCTCAGTCAAAATGCTGCTACCACAGCTTGCAGTGAACCCGCACCTTTTAGGTCAGCAGTTGAGCACTGTAACCACTGTGCCAAAGCAGCAACTACCAACTGGTAGTCTCCTGGTCAGCTCAACTAGTAGAGTAACCGCCCCAAACAGGCATGGGTCCAAGGTTTGGACACTGGACCAGGACGAATTTTTTGTCAAATAAGAAGCTTTTATTTCTGAGGAACCCGTATGAGTTTCTTTGTAGCTATGTGCTAAAAATGGGTGAATGCAAATTTTTCCTTTCACAATCGTTACTCCACCTTGCGGTATTCCGCAGAACTCATCTGCCATAAAGCTCCCCTGGACACAATCATGCTTTAGCCATAATCATGCCCATATGCTTCGAGCTGTCGTTCATTTCACTCTCACGCTGCCAACTGCTAGCTTCCCGGTTGGCACCATTGGTAGAGCGATTGACCTGGACAGGCACTGGCCCCAGTTTCGAACCACAGAGCTGGATGAATTTTCTATCAAGTTCATATGTTTTGCTTCAGTAGGGGCTTTCTTGCAAGAAATCTTGATAAGGTATCCACACTTTGCTGTATGATACTACAGGACAGTACAGCTCTACAGTTACAAATGTGCAATTTAGAAGCACAAAGAAGGATAGGAAGCATTTCCAACTTTTCAGTATGAAAGAGGTATCTGTTGTCTGAGCAACTCTTGGGTGTACAAGAAATGTGGTTTCAGTGCTACATAACTAAGAACCATTCAAAACGTTGGCCATGAGAATTTTCTCACGGTGCTTCAGAGGTCTATAATACACTTTCAAGCCGATGTTCACTGGCACTGCAACATTATTGCTTCAAAATATGATGCCAGGAGCAGCGATGCTGGAAAGCTGTGACTGGATGGCAGCCCATGTGGAGAGCATGAACAAATGGATACAGGAACAGGAATTCTGTCAGCATTTTCCTGCTCCCTTTTATAGTTAGACAGCGCAGATAAGAAATGAGTGGGCAAGCACATGTGGGTCACTAAATTTCAGTGGAGTACAGCTTGACATCCTGATTACATTTTGATAGTAAAACAAGAGAAATAAAACAATATTGTAGTTTTCAATATGTGTCCCTTCAATGTGCAATATTTGTTATGCTATTATATTTACACCTAGGATATGCAGAACAAAATTCACTGCTTCATAAAAACAAAAGTCCATTTCGCAGCTCACGTCTACACAATAATGTGGCCTCATGCAAATGTACAGGACTGAGATTAACCAAAAACATGTTCACTGTCATGACAGCAAGGTGCAGGAACAAACAAGTGCTTGCTTGTTTGGCAGCTCTTGAAACCACCACCCAGCACTGCGCATGCAAAAAGTTTAGCCCACCAAACACCTTAAAGGGGCCCTGAAACCTCGCTGAGTTTTGCATCGAAACAGGTTCTTTGTATTGTTCTGAGGTAAATGCAAAACAAATTTTCAATATCAATGCAGGCAAAAAACGCAAGTTATTCAACTTACAAATTCAAAATAACAGCAGACGACAGATATCGGCTTCCCGAGGTGTGCATGTTGCTTCCAATCAAAACGCAGCTTACACCTTGCAGAACCGGAACCATGCTGCCCTCTGTGGCCTTCCTACCACAACCACCACATGGGCCGCACAGTGCTCCTTGTGTCAGTTACAAGCAAAATGATATTGTAATGCACAAATTTGTACCTTTTAGTACTTTTAGCAAGTGTAAAACACGTTCTAAATTTGAAATTTCTTATATTCAATGCATTGTAGGCACGTGTGATGCATATTTTTATTCCCTACTGTTCCCGGCCAATCAGAACCTGCAGCAAAGCCAGCATGGTGATGTCATATCCCTAGGTCGGAGAAACTACTCATGTATGGCACTGCAGTCAGCATGGAAACCAATTTCAGGTACAAATTAAAATATAATAAGGTTCGATTTCGCCGCGTTCACTGGTTTTTCGGTCATAAGTCCCACACAAAGCAAAGCTACAATAAAATCAATGTGCGTAAAATGCATTTCAGGGCCCCTTTAACCAGCATGTAATCCGGCAGAATATGCTGCAACCAACAGGCCTTAGTGGCAAAGGAAACAGCCAGACTGCACATTTGTGAAGGCAGTGCAGCCATGGGGTTGCACAGCCTTACCTTTATGTCTGCACGGCATAAAAGTGGTGTTTGTCAACTTCTGGGGTTGTATGTCCCAAAACTACGACACAATTATGAAAGACACTGTAGTGGAGGGCTCTGGAAATTTCGACCACCTGGGGTTTTTTAACGTGCAGTGACATAGCAGCAGCCGCGGACGCGATTCGATCCCGCGACCTTCGGATCGGCAGCCGAGTACCATAGCCACAAGACCACCATAGCAGGCCATCAAAGTGTTACGTTTATGAAACACAAGTTTAAAGTTTAAAAACCGAAAACAACAAATATAGCGCGAACTGACGACCCATTCATAAAAGGAATTTCTGAACTGGCATCTTCACATTTTCAGATTGATTCTTAAATAATTTCCTGCTTGTTTGTTGCTTTATCATATGCCTGTAACATAAGATGTATCCTACGATGCTGCAACCTCAGTGAACATATTGTAACCTATGTATATTTCTGTGTATAGCATGTATGCCATCAGCTGCTTATCTATGTCAAGACATCTATGTATAAATTGTACAGACGTATGCGATTCCGTCTTCACCTATATTTACACTGTAGCACTTCTGTGTGTTTGCTGTTCCTTTTTCTCTAAGTGTACCCACCCCTGTAAAAACCCCATTTGGGGTTGACAGTATACTGAAATAAAATAAATAAATAAATAAATAAAATAAATAAATAGATAAATAAATAAATAAATATGGAGCATGTTAAGTTGTGACTGTCTTAGCGCAGGGTGCAGGAGGGGGCCAATTGCGGTTGAGAAATGCCATCCGGATCGGGCTTTATCGCGATCGGAATAGGCCGTGCGACACTGGCACTTTTCAATCAGACACAAACTCGGTAGCACAAAAAAAAAAAAAAAAAAACACGGACGAAGAAAAGAAGGAACACAGGACAGGCGACATACCTATATCGAAGTAATGGTGGTGGCACTCAACGCGCACGACGCGAAATAAACTTCCAGAGGTTGACGTAAAACTAAACATGTGCGGTCAAGCGAGCGGAACATTTCCGGCGTTATCAACAAGGCCGTGACGTCACGCTATGGCGCAAAGCACCGACTATTTTCCCACTACTGCGCCGACTATGCACTTCACGAGGTCCTCTGCGAACTCTGGTGTTGGACTTAAGGATATCGAAATAACAAATATTGGCTGCTGCAAGACAAACTGCCCCGTATCGCATAAGGCAACCGAGCGATGCTACCGAGAAAGAAACAGCCCAAGTTTCATACACGCTCTTGACCTCGCCAGGAGCAGGGATGCCGATTTAACCTTAAATCGACGGCACACGTACTTTTTGAAGATCTCGAACACTTCATGACAAATATCCAACACAACGACACATCTTCACACAAGGCCAAAGAACGATGGTGCCCGAAGACGGAAGATTGAATGGGCCATAGGTCAGTGCCGACAGCTACATGCCAGGTGCAGTAAACATTTGTTATATGGCTACAAGCGCTGCTTTAAATCCACGACGTTATTCACAATTATCCATAAGCACGGTGAACAACGAGCACTACACCTGTCAGGCAAAACAACTTGCATCAGATTCCCCAAGGTCGAAGACGGCGCGCACTTACTTGAATGTGTGTTCTGACGTCCAGATTTTCATTTCAAGCGTTTCTTTTGAACCGCTGAACCTTATCAACAGATACAGAAGCCTTGAAGGGCCAAGCTTTTCTTTAGATGTTTCGAATTCCGGTAAAACAGCAGTTTTTGAATGAATTACGACTAGCGTCAGCTACCTGCGGCGGCGGCGAGTCTTGACGGAAAGAGGAAGCGGGCGGGAGGAAATATCCAAGGCGCAGTAGTTAACGTTCTATGACGAACTTCCGGTGTTGTACTTTCGGTTTCGGTTTTCGTTTCAAGCGCGTGTGCATTCTCGGTCAGGAAAGTTTGCGGAATGTGTGACAGGTGACGGAGCGACGCAAACTTGACGCAAACTAGAGTTACTGTATATGGGTCCCAAGTAACTCTGACGGAAACTAATGCAAACTGCTTTGGTGTGCCTACCTGAGGGCGGCGCCAAATTTGCCCCGTACCTTACATTGCCCAGGTTTTGAAAGTGGCAGCTGACTCTGGCACTGATCTCCACTGGTTTCAGTGGACTCTGGTATCGCTAAAGCTAAAGAATGCTAATTTCTGCAGCCCATGTAGGTAGGGCCGGGAAAGGGACCGAAAGAGATAGGAAGGAGAGAAAAGCCATAGTGGTGGGCTCTGGAAATTTTTGACCACCTGGTGTTCTTTGTGCACTGACGACGCGCAGTACACGGGCCTCTGGCATTTTCGCCTCCATCCAAAATGCTGGGAGGTGCGAGTGTTGGAATGAACCTTCGTCCCCCCTAACGGAAAACCCTGCGCAGGCCTATGTACACTATTATTGTGCTCGCGGCTTTTCGTTCCCTCCGGTGAAGCAGCGGCCTGGAGAGTTGTCTTTTCATTGGTCCGGTCAGATCGCCGCGCGCGCTGTCGACGATCGACTTTCATGTGTTACAGTCCGTTCTGTCTGTATAATGCGCTTCACGCGATCCTCCGCATTTTGGAGCGGTGTTCTTGTCAGAACAGTAAAGCAACGTTTAGTTTGAAATTAGAGCGTCTTCCGCTGCACGTAGCGATGCGGCTTTTGGCAGGCATGCTATCGTGAGAGCGCAATGAGTGCCCTGCGCTTGCCAGCTCAAAATAACCAGACCGAGTGTCATACATGCATATCCATTGCGCATGTACGAACCACACAAGATGTCATTATCGTTAATCATGGCGTAACTGACAAAGAATATGTCATGTTATAAACGTCGATTAAAACCTACAAATCATGTTAGTCATACATTCCTACTCATCCACGCCAAATTTTGTATATATACTAAATGAGCGAGATTCGAGTCAGGGAGGCGTGCCGCGGGGCGCGCCACTTGCTCCTAACTCTCACCGCCTGCGGCTCTAGTGGTAGCAGTGGTGTTCAGGACATTAGACGTTTGCTAATTTTGAATATTTTGTGTCATATTTGTGTACCATATTTTTATCAGATTCCCTGTACCATATCTTTTGTACCATATATTTTCTGTACGATTCTTTGTACCAGATTTTTCTGCCACCATTTTTTCAAAACAACACGGGAAGGAAAGGTGAGAGAAAGAAAGAGAGGGAGATGATGGGCGGAAGGCAGAGAGGTTAAACGGAAGGAAAAATATCCAGTTTGCTACCCTGCACTGGGGAAGGGGTAAGGGGAGGCAGAAAGGGAAGGAAGAAAAAGAGCCAGGCCTGCGCGGAACCGCAGGACAGTGACAGCGTAAGCTGGAGGAGCGACCTTAGGGCCATTTTAAACGCTTGGGGAAACTAGTGCAAGTAGAGGTGGTAGGTGTCCCCTGAGCCATAAGTCTTATCATTTCGCCAAGTAGGGAAGTACCCACTACGTCATAATCACTGCGGTGTTGTAACGTGCAAATAACTGCACATCTTAGAGAATATCTTGGCGTCGTTTTCACGAGAACGAACCGAACTCTCTGCCCGGCGTCGACGGCGAGCTGCGGTTTGGGCTTCTCTCTGAGCAGCTGTCTGTTGTGCCCGTCGTTGCCTTGCTGCAGCCGCGCGCGTATCTCTGCGATTCGCTGCTTTAGCAGCGGTCCGCACCTTGCGAGGAGGCACCATCATGTATATCGAAGAACCAAGTCAGGTTGCTGTCGGAGCTGCGCACGTCGCCTGCCGCGTGACGCATGGCACGATACGACAAAACTGCTTCAAAGGGGACGGAAAATTAAGTTGAAGAATATTGTTCGTAATGATGATAATGTTGATGATGCCTCTGTAATGGGTTCAAAGCTGCAAAGCATACAGCCATGCGTTCGTTCAAATGATTCCTCGAACTCGTTATGCAATCCACTTTCCGCAACTTCTACAGTGGCGTATTCTTTTTCTGCCACGTAACCTTACATTTGTTAATGCGATTCCTTGGCAGACCTGTTTGTATAGACCTTGGCAGACCTTGGCAGACCTGAAGCACAGGCGTAGCTCAGTGGTAGAATGCTCTAATGCCATGCAGAGGGTGTGGGTTCGAATCTTCCTCGGTCCTGCTTATTTTTTTTCTAAAATTTGCGCGATAGTGGTTACGGACACCGGCGGCGGCGGCGGACAACTACGGCGCCAAAAACGGCCCTTGTGATCTCACAACAGCTTACGCTGTAAAAAAGAAAAGGGGAGAAAGAGGGAGATCTAAGCGCGCACACACACTAACACGGCAGTGTCAGAGACGGTCAACGAGGCCCTTTGCTCGCAAAAACTTGAGCACACCTTTGTGGCTTTCTACTGGGAGATTCTATCGTTCCGGCATTTCAATACAGTTTGCTCAGATAGCGGTCTATTATCAAGGCGTGCTAATTCTGCGGCGGGGGACTGTCGCTGAGAAACGTACAGTACATATGGCAATCGCAGAGGGCATGAGCAATCGTTTCTTCGCTGCCGCAATGAACACAGGCAGCCCTGTCTTCCGGTCCAATGCGATAGCCAAAGCTTGTGGTAAATGACATTCCACAAACGGCAAAGCACGGTCGTTTCACAGCGGGTTAATCCACGTGGAACTTGAAGTTGTAGTAATGGGTCGAGGCGATGAAGGCGTGTATGCAGTATACCAGAAGTATTCCACATCGATATAGCCATGTCACGCGCAAGCGAGCGAACTTTTGTTACTGCGTCTTGACAGCAGGATTGCTTGTTGCACTCCAATTTCGTGAGCATGTTTCGCAGCATTATCCGCGCGCTCGTTGCCGATGATTTCACAGTGGCCCGGTGGGTGGTATCATGGCTTTTGTCGGTTAATGGATGATACATCTGTCGTGTTTCAAGCACTAGGTGGTCTTGCAGCCCGCCACGTAAAGTCGATAACAGGCACTGAAGGGCTGACATGGAGTCTCTAAAGATGGCCCATTTCTGTGGCTGTTCTCCTTCGATCATGTAGAGTGCATAGCCACACCGAGTATATATGGATGATATGACCAAACATAGACATCGCGACAGTCATCGATGCACCAGCGTTCTGGACGTGCCGCTTCTAAATGTCTGGCATTTGTGGATCGAAAATGTCTCCCGAGAATGCCTCATTTTTGTGCGAAACAAAACTTCGAGCAAAACTACCGCCCTATTTCTTTGACTTGTGTATGTTGTATCCTACACATTATCTCAAAAGCAACGTATACCTTGAAGACAAAAAGTTTTTCTTTCACAATCAGCACGGCTTCTACACAGAATCCTCCAACAACAACCCAACTTTTGCAAACTGTCGACGACTTGCTCTAAATGACAGAAGCCAGATCGAAGCAATGTGCCTAGATTTTTCGAAGTCTTTCGATGAAGTTCAGCACACTGAGTTAATGGGAAAATTAGAATATCTTCACATAGCATTCTACAGTGGACAGGCGCGCACCTGACAAGACGAACACGATAGTAAAAGTAAATGGCCACAAGTCTGGTCCCTTGCAGCGGAAATCTCTTCAGGAGTCCCACAAGGTTCCGCCATAGGACCAATACATTTTGTAAGCTATATCGATGACATTGCTTGTAACATTGATAAAAGCACAACAGCGCAGGCTTTTCCAGATGACTGCTTGATTTGTAAAGAGATAAATAATGCAAATGATCGGAAGGAAGTTAACGACGCTCTTGCAACTGTCAGTGCATGCTACTTCGAAAGAGCAAAAGTGTTGCGCTACGCACCACAATAAGGGTAAAGACGCCCTCGTCTACGTTTATGCTGTAGGCTCTACCCCCCCCCCCCCCCCCTCTATAGTTGGTGTCATAAAGTACTTATGTGTAACTATAAAGTACCTAAAACGAAATAGCCACGTTGAAAACGTTTGCGAAGTGGAAAAGAAAGTATGGTACTTGCGACGCAAATTGGAGCTCGCTACAACCCCAACTGGTTAAGCTAATAGCGTATTTTATGTATGTGCGGCCAACTCTGGAATACGTATATGGCATCACTCCGAAGTTGGGCCGATAAAAATTCTAGAAAGGGTGCAAAGAAGAGCCGCTAGGTTCACACGTAACAGAAATGGTACGTTTTCTGGAAATTTCGACTCTGGCCAGCCTAAAAATTCTTTTCCCTACTGTCAAAGAAATAAACTAGACATAGACTGACAGACAGACAGACAATGAACTTTAATAATATAGTCCTGAGGAGCACCGCAGCCGTTCAGGGCGGACGCGCCTCGGGCCGCTCCCACGTGGGGACGGGGAGGCCGATCCTCACTGCCGCGTCGTGGGCTCTCTGGGCTGCCCTTAGCTGGTGTAGCAGATTAGAGCTCCTTAGCTCGGAGCACCACTCTTCTTCAGTCATGCGTTGAGGGCCCCGTAAGGAGGGACACCGCCAGAGCATGTGATCTAAATTGCTTCGCTCGCCACAATCGGGGCCGTCCGGTTCAAATGTGTCCGTGTAAGAGCTTAGGGTCGACAGACTAGGATAAGGTTTTGTCTGCAGCATTCGAAGCGTTGCAGCCTGCGGCCTGGAGAGTTTCTCGTGCGGAAGAGGAAACGTTCGCCTAGACAGCTGGTAGTCCTTAGAAACCTCGTTGAACGTGAATAAAGGATCTCGAAAGACCTCCCGACTAATATATATGAAAAAATACTGAACACCGCGCAGAGGAATAATTCTGAGAAGAATTAATGAACTTGTGTACAAAGTACCTCAGTAACGTCTGAATCGATATTCCAATTTGTTTTCCCCCCAAACTACCGACAGTGGAATTCACTGCCTTTATCTCTCCTCCAATTTACCTCAGTGGAAAGCTTCGATGAAGCGCTCAAGCAAAATTTCTCTCAGACAGAGGTAAAAGGTTGAGATATGTTTGATTTTGTTTTTAACTCTTGCTATGCTCATGTAAGTTAGGAGTTTGCTTAATAAATACACTGTTCGTATTGTATTATATTCAATTTTGTATTTTCAAATGTATTGCATTTGTTATATTTGAAATGTATGTTATTGTGGTTACAACTGTGTCTCACCCCTGTAACAGCCTGAGGTCAACATTATGCTGAAACAAACAAACAAACAAACAAACAAACAAACAAATAAATAAATAAATAAATAAATAAATAAATAAATAAATAAATAAATAAATATGCAGGAAGCAATCCTGCGCAAAAATGCGGAGAACTCTTTGCTGCCAACGCAGAGTGGTCTCGTGGGTATGCCGGGGCAGCAAATGGTGGAATCGCCGCTTTCAGATATTGTATATTCAGAAAGGGCAATGGAGAAATAAAAAATACCCCTGTAAGTTTCTCGAAATCATTGGCACAAATAACGAATTCATAAATTATTCAAATCGCTTAGGTGAGTGCTTGGCACTGTGGCCTGTGCACTTTCGTTGCCTACAGAGGAAAACTATGAGTGTGCACCGAAACCGAGTCCTCCCATGAGTTGGCTTGACTGCGAGGACTATTCGAGCCGACAGAGGGCTCTGCAGCGGGGTCCCGAGGGGCACTCTCGTCATTTTTGGACATCAAAAACAAACGAGCATGGTAAGAGGCATCGTTTAGACAGGAAGCTATGGGAGGGAGTTAGGTGTCAAAACAGACCCCGAAATTTTCTGAGCGCTGCGTACCTCCTCTCTCCGCCTTCTTTCGCTCTTTTTTTTTTTTTCTACGGTGCTATTTATACACCGCATTCGTTCGTTTTCAACACTAGGGACGAGATCGGAGATCGTCGTTTACGAACGCGGACGGTTTTGTTCGCTTTTCACTGCTTGTCCTTGGCCATGGTCATATGCTTACCTCTGCACGTCATGCGTTTAAGTTCACGACACAAAAATTCTTTGTTTTCATAAAACAGTCATCCATATGAAGAATAAAAAAAAATTGTAGTATATTGTTTAAAAGAAGACAACAAAACATGGTCGCCAATTTTCGGGATATTCACCGCTTGACCATTGGTTGCTCTTGCCCTCCCGTTCATTTTATGGGTCCCCTTTTCATAAAACGCTATCCGCTCAAACAAAGGAGAGTGACCAATTCTGGAAGCCTAAGCGGCACTCAGTCGCACCATGCGGATCAGCAGCGAGCGCAACGGCAGCCGCCCCCCCACTTCGTGACGTTGCAGTGAGCAAACGCGTTCTTCCGAACAAAGATCTACCATCGCGCCCTTGCTCCGCAAGCTCACGTCTTATCTTAGAACTATAACGTCACAAGGATTGCTGGAGCGGTTTGCTGAGCTTTCCTATCCTTCAATCGATCGCGCACCGGCAGCCTCCGTTGAATGTGTAGCGTGAGCGAGCGGAGAGACTGTCTTCCTACTTTTTATGCATTCGGATGCGGAGGTAATACGGAAGATTTTTGCGTAATATTCAGCATGTAGAGTAACTGCTGAAGTTTCACGTATTGCCGCTACCATATTTGAATAGCGCCCTTTACTCTCGCCCGACAGGTCAGCGTAGCATTTCAAACAGTGGCCCTTAATTTTGTATTTCTTTTTGTACATTTGCGTTCATTTACGTACGAGTGCATTTTTGAGAAAAATGTTAGTTTTTTTCCGAATCAAGGAATCATGTGCACCCGCATTAATTATGCAGACATAAGCGAAGAAACCTAACACTTCGTCTTCACTAAAGCGTATAAATAATCAAAATATTGTTTGGGCTTTCCTTCTTGTTTTTGAAGGGGTGCGGGAAGTTGGTGGCGTGTATAATACCCCGTGATATAAGTTTCTGGCTCCTCTACTGCTTTGCCCCCCCCCCCCCCCCTCTTTGAGTTGCATTATATTTTAGACACGTAGTTTAACGCTGGAATTAGCCCTGAACAAACTCCGTATGCTGTTTAAAACAATGCCAGATTTATTTTAGTGGAGTGATGTGTACAGAGTAAATCAGGCATTGTTATAAGCGGCATTCGGAGTTTGTTTGTTCAGGGTTAATTTGAGCGTTAAACTACATGTCTAAAACATAATGCAACTCAAGGGGGGGGGGGGGGTCAAGGCAGTAGAGGAGCCAGAAACTTGTATCGCGGTGTGTTATACTTTGTGCACATTACTCCGCTATTCTCATGTTACCAGATTTAATAAAAAATTACACCTTCTCCCGCTCAAGGGGACCATGTGTGGATACGAAGCAGCGGAGAGATGGTTAGCTTGAGCGGGAGATTGTGTAATTTTATTGAGAGGACGAATGAGAACGTATAAGAGAGGAGAGAGAACGTGGTGGTTGCGTGATGCCCCGAGCGCTCATCGCAGCGCTGAACAGGAGAGAGAATGAGGCGCGCGCGCTCCGTGATTTCCATACCGCGGAACTATCCCAGCGGAGTATGCAGCTGTCGCACCACCTGTCGTGCTCGCCCCTCCGTAGACTTAGAGTTACTGTATATGTTCCCCTTGGGGAACAGAGTTGCGTCTCTGACAGAACTCGCCGCTCGCGCCCCCCATTCGCCTAGAGCGCTCACGTGCGCAAAATGCGTCCTTTTTAGGGAAAGCCAACTTCACGGCAGCGCGTGCGCTGACGCCCGCCACGCCACCATGGCCGCTACCTTCCGCTGCGCCACCGCTGTCCGATGTTCGACCGTGGCCTCGGCAATCGACGACGGCAGCTGCCGATCGCGGAGGCCATGTTTCGACGTTCAGGCATAGCTCATTTGGCTCAGCTGTGATCTAATAACGTTGGCTGGGGCAGCGTGTGATGTGTGGTTTAATTTTGCTGGAAACTGTTCTCTCAAACGTGTGTCAAAAAAAAAAAAAGGAAGTGCCACTCGAAGCAAAATTATTAAATGGTCGTGGTCTGTCGTCGGAATCGGCCCAGCGGGTTATGTCGGCAGCTCGATGCGACCCAATATTTATTTCAGCTTAGCAGTACGTTTTAGCAATTATAACTCTCATAAGTAATATTTTTGTGATAGTGAAATCGTAAACGTTCAGGATAAGTAGGACTTCACGCCTGCTTGGTAACAGCTGGCTAGCCGGTGACAAAATCGCACCGCAAAGAACAAAAACGTGTGCGTTTGAATATGCATAAGGATTCACTTTGTATAAATCTAGCACAGACTGCTACGCAGCATAAAATTTTGTAAGCCGTATCCAGTTTCCATTACGCCGGATATACCTATGGATCTGCGAAGATTCGCCTTGAAGGTAATCTTTTTTACTTGTGTTATCTGCGCTCATCGTTTTTCAATGTACCTATTTTGTATTTTAAAGCCTTGCGTCAAGTACGACGTGAAACGAGAGATTTGTTCAGCTTATACATTTTGTCCAGAATAGTGTTTTCATTTGATATTTACAAAAAAAAAAAAAACTCTTCTGCCGATAGCGAGGGCCATCGAACAGTTTATAACCACTTATGTCTAAATTGGTAAATTGATTGTTTGTTCGAATCACCTTTCTTTTTCATTTTTGGAAGCCAAAGTCTTTCGGCCAGCGACGCGGAATGAAAGAGCGAGAAAGCGCACGCCTCTGCTGAACCGCGCCGTCTCCTACATTCGAGAGGAGCGGCTTTCCTGCTTAACGCGAATGGACGGGCAAGATGGCGGACCTATGCGCAACTCTGCTCCCGTAGGGAGCATATACAGTAACTCTACTAAGGTCCATGGCGCGTCCGGGTTCCGCGGCACCGCGGTTTCTGCTCCGTAGCACTGCGCTTTCTGCTCCGAATTCAGCGTTGCTCGTGGCTTTTAAAACGGTCTCGTCTGGTTATCGTGGTTCGGTTAAGGAAAGGGCACCGTTTTCTGTGGCTCATGTCGGGATCATGGCTCTGCGTCCGTGGGGATACGGTGTAATTGTGAGAAACTCTATGGGTTAAGGGAATGATAGAGATAGAAGGAAGAGGAACGCCGTAATTAATAGAGTGCTTCGGAAATTTTGACTACCGGGGGTTCGTTAACGTGCACTAACAAAGCCCAGTACACGGGCCTCTGGCATTCTCACCTCCATCGAAAATGTGACCGCCGCAGCCGAGATCAAACCCGCATTTTTGGAGTATATAACCACTACACCACCGCAGCGGACTCTCTTCTGAACCACTCTAACAGAAACAAGAAAACTTAGCGTTAAATCACTTCCCGCCGAAAATACTTACATACGCGGTACTAGAAAATGACGGAACGCTTAACACGTACTGAACGTATGTACCACAAGCCGTCTACTAGTTTTCGTCATTCTGTGGTTAACCGCTGAAGTGAAACAAAAACGTCAAAGAATATCTTAGGACAGACCCAGCTTGACAAGCGAAAGTACTCCCACCCTACGTGCTACCGCGAAGAGGATTCGGGGCTGATTTAATTTACAAGACACTGCTAATTTTATGCAAACTTGACCTTATGAGGGTGTCGACAAGCTGGAATTCCAGTTTTAAGAGAATGACAAGAACAAGAAAGAAAACTGGTTTTGGGACGTTAAACCCCACAAATCAATCAATCAATCAACAAGAAAGAAAGAAATAGGAGTCACATAGCGATTCTCATCTTCAAATAACAGAAACTGCAACAACAACAAAAAAAAAAAGGCCACGACAGTAGCACTGCAACATGATTTTGTAGATGTAAAAGATTGGTATCTGATAACCCAGATGTTGAAACATAATTTACACGTCCATGACTTGGTAACTAGGAACAGTTGCGCAAGACCTTCTTTTTGGGGGCGGGGGGTGGGGGGTGGGGGGGTTGGTACAGAAGGGTGCGCACAAAATGCACACAGTGGATATGCCTGTGCGCATTTCATGTTCGTCCCTGTCTCCTAAAAATAATAACCATGCAAGGCGTTCCTATATCGTGTGTAACCGACAAGCCCGCCACTATAAATACGTTTTGGTAACCAGCGCGCATAACGCCGAGGTACTCTTGCGTGCCTTCAGAGTGTGAGTTGCCCTTTTAATTAGATTTTAATTGCCCATCCAGGCGGCTAACTAAGATACTATAATGCGCTTTTGAAAGTGGACAGCTTTAAATGCGACGTAAAAGAAGTGAAGTCCCCCCCCCCCCCCCCCCCCCCCCCCCATCGCCAGCAAACAGCTAGAAAATAAACTTTGGTTTTGTGAGAAGTTCAAACTGGCAAATTTATGCCGTCAGTAGATGTTTCAAGTACAACTGCAGCCCGCCACCCTACACCCACGTGCAGTCATGGGCACGTTACCAGTAAAAAGTAACAGTGTTACAGTTACAGTTACCTAAGCCAGAAAAGTAACTATGTTACAGTTACAGTTACTCAGCTTCCAAAAGTAACTTGTTACAGTTACAGTTAGTGTTAAAAAGTAACATCGTTACTTTTCCGTTACTGTACAATATTATTACACCTCAAACGAAATTATGTAGTTCTTTCAACGGAAACGCATGAAGGCGTGCGGTTAATTGAAATTGCTCGTAGCAAAGCGCCAGATAAAAGGAATTGAATGGGCTCACTCAAAAGCCCAACACTAGCAATCGTTGCGTACGCCTGATTTTATGCAACAACTTTTTTTATTGATTGTCAGGAATTTATTTACAAAAAGAAATGGCATATCGCACGTGCAGTGGGAATCAAGGAAATACGAAGCATGCATCAGGAACGTAAAATGGATATGCATTGTCGTCTCGCTATACCAATTTTGGGTACATATGAAGTTAACGAAACGGCCGCAAGAGCACCAAGACTGTGGCATGCAAACCATGCTAATAATGACACTCATGTCATGATTCTAATGTTATGACTTGTCGTTTACGTTCGTCATGCAGTCGTGTTGTGCCATAGAAATTTTGGTATACGCCCATTAACGAAACGCGTCGCATGTAAATCATGCCACTCATGACATACATGTCACGATTTTCATGTTCTTAGAACGTGTCACCCATGGTCGTCATACATCGTCTCGCATATCAATTTTGGTTTTGCCCCGCCACGGTGGTCCAGTGGCTAAGGTACTCGGCTGCTGATCCGAGGGTCGCGGGATCAAATCCCGGCCGCGGCGGCTGCATTTCGATGGAGGCGAAATGTTGAGGCCCGTGTGCTGTGCGATGTCAGTGCACGCTAAAGAACCCCAGGTGGTCGAAATTTCCGGAGCCCTCCACTACGGCGTCTCTCATAATCAGAACTGGTTTTGGGACGTTAAACCCCACAAATCAATCAAATCAATTTTGGTTTTATTGCGATAGCAACTATATGGACTGTCTCGGCAGGTTTTTCCGTCCGCGTCGCCGCCGTCATGAACCGTATATATATGTAAATGTCCCAAAAAATTATTCAGATAAATGCTTCCGAAGCGCGGAATCGAACCAAGAACCTCTCGCTCCGCAGCGCGTGGCGCTAACCACATACGCCACAAAGAGCAGATCCTTCAGGAGCTAACGAAAAGCCTTATATACACACCCTTTAGCGCTGGCAGGACTCGGAGACCGCAGGCGCTTATAAGCGTTTCTTCATTACCAGCGAGATGGCGCGAGGAGCGCAACGGACGCATTTAAAAGTCGTCGGCCAGCTCGCTCGCTTCTTCTAATATTTGCACAGGGCCTTGCCCTTCCGCTGTCTGCTCGCGCGGTTGCCTCGTGGTCAGAGGCAGAGGGACGTTTCGAGCTTTCACCGTGATGTCCGCGCTGATGTTACGGGAGCGTACGAAAGTCACTCGAGCTCAAGGGACGCCGCTAAACGAACAAACAGAAGATGAGCGCGAACTACCAAGTGTCACAACTCGACACTAAAAGCACGCTAGTTTCCTTCGCTGCTTCGGCCGCCTTTGCAACAGGAGCGCTGTTCAAACTGAGAGTATCCATTGTGACAGCTTATTAGCGCTTGTTCGGTGTATATCTGTGCGTTCGTTTCGTGCGTGCTTCACTTGATAGTTCGCACTTCTGTTTGTTCATTTAGCGGCCTCCCCTAGCTTTGTATGTGTAGCTTTGTGACGCACAACGTATAAAGCCCTTCCTACCAGCACGCGCTGCCTACGGGAGGCGCTCAATTAGCAAGTGCATGTTTGCTACAATTAATATTGCTCCTGAAGCTGCGAGCATTACAGTTTCTTGCTATCATTGCTTCGCCCTTGCGGCGAAACTCTGACTTTTTTATCAAGTTAACGAAACGGCTGCAAGAGCACCAAGACCGTGGCATGTCAGTCATGCCGCTTATGATATGCGTGTCATGATTTTTTGTTATGACGTGTCATTTATGTTCGTCATGCAGTCATTTTGTACCACACCAATTTTAGCATACATCCCATTAACGAAAAGGCCAGGAGAGCACCAAGACCGTGGCACGTAAATCATGCCGCTCATGACATGCACATCATGATTTTCATGTTATGACCTGTCATTTATGTTCGTCATGCAGTCATGTTGCATACCAATTTTCGTATACATCCCATTAACGAAACGGCCAGGAGAGCACAAAGTCGTAGGCTGCTAGATCGATAGATATGCTCAAAGTCGCCAAAGTTTGCTAAGAAATGCTTCGCATTTAGTACGTTGGGACAGTCTGATGTCACGAAGCACTGCTGCACGCTCGTAAATGAAATGGGAGCTCAACCTGAGACGCGACAAAGAGGATAGGCCCCTTCGAGCCATTGCTGCCGGCATTATGGGAAGTGCTTCTTGGAAGTACCGCCGCTTTGAGAACTGAACGTGTGCGAGGCATTGAAAAGCGTCTGTTTCTAGGTGGTTATCGCGCGGGTGGTCATGAAAAAAATGGCTGTCCACGCAAAAACGTTAAGGATGCCGCACCGGTCTCTGAACAGCATTGACTTTCGTCAATTAGGCCGACCATACTGCGGTGTCGCGTACGTTTCTGTGCATGGAGGCGGGTGAAGAACCCTTCCCCGCCCTTTTTTGTCGCCGACCGGCAGTGCTTTGCTTGCCTTTATAGAAAAAAAAGTCATTTCCGATCTGGAAACACGTCAGGGACGTCTAAAAAAAAGAAAGGCCGAGAGATGTCCGTGTCCTGCACAGCATCGCGATACAAACGATACACCGTAAAAGCATTGTACTAATCAGATACAAATACATTTTGCAAATTTATCTAGATGCAGAGGTACACATAGTCATAAATAAATAAGAGAAACATCGCGATAGCTTTGTGTTGCGATACTTCCGAGCCCTGCTTTTAAGAAGTGTTGCTGCTGGATATTTCTTTAAAGGAAGTAACTGTAACGGTATTTACAGTTACAGTTACCGTGTAAAAAGTAACATAGTTACAGTTACAAGTTCCTCTAAATTAAAAGTAACTAGTTACAGTTATAAGTTACTGAAAAAAGTAACTAGTTACCGGTAACGCGTTACTAGTAACTAGTTACTGCCCAAGACTGCCCACGTGTTTCATCCTTCTCGCATGCTGGCACATTTTAAGCTGCAATAGCAAGCTGTTCATACAAAAGATGTGGAAGCTTGTGGAACAATTTTGGGCTTCTTTTCTTGTCCACTATTTAAACCTCGGAATCAAAGAACACTTTGTTTCTAGCAGCTTCGCTTAACTTTTGTAACGCCGTTCAGTCTTTTTTTTTCTGTCTTTGTCATTTTGGAATGCATACGTGGGCATAATACCTTTAGCTGCAGGCGCACGAAACTACGCGGCCGCACCTTTACTTCAGCGCCGCCGCCTGCCGGCCGAAATTGGAAGGCATCACCCACCCTGGCACCTCCTCTCATTGGGAGCCCCCTCCGCTCAGCACACTAGCCAGTATATTCTAGGCACTATAGCTATGCTATGCTTTACTCTTACTCCTGCTCCTCACCCTCACTTTCCTTCCCCACCCCTTGTTTTTCTATACCAGTCTATGCTATGCTATGAAACGCATCTAGCGAAATGTTCAGAAGAACTTGTACTGCTGGTTCGTTATTGTTCGGATCGTGCATTTTTTATAGTAATAGATGCAGTGTTTTTAATCTGCTCGGCCTTCTGAGGAAGAGCGCGAAGTTTCTTCTGAAAAAGTACCACGTGATTTGGCCCTTGCGCGCCATCACACTAGCGCTCAAACATGCTATACGACAGAAAGATCGACGATGACTCATGCAGACCGCAGGCATAAACAGGCCGAGAGGACGTAGTAGCATGGATAAGTGAGCTTGTTGGTATCGGTATGACGGTGTAACGTCAGGGTAGTCTTTTATGCCCCTCACAAATTGAATAAGCTGTGCTGCCGAATTGACCGAAAACTATCTATAGGCAAAACAAAAAAAAAGTTCCAAAAATACCAGGATGCGGTGTTTCTCATAGGCCACCTGGGTTGTGTACTTGATCCCGTTGACATGTGGCAACGTGTACGTAGGCCAGACTGGAAGGTGTGTGAATGTCCGGTTGCAAGAACATAAAATATCTATAGATCAAGGGATAGTACACGCCTTCCACAACATTGTATTTCGTGCGGTCGTACCCCGATTTTTCAGAACACCTTTGTCTTATAAAAACATCCAGATCAAAAAACAAGAGAGCTGACAGAGGCATTTAATATTAGGAGTGGAAAAAAATGCGTAAGTGCTCCTTCCATCTCATTAACAGAAAATGAATACGCCTACCTAATCAGCACTCTGAGGGTGTGGCCTACAACACGTGCGTTCAGCCTCAGTATTTTTGGTGGTTCCGGTTTTTTTTTCTTCGTGCCTTTTGTCGCGTTTTATCTTTTGCAGTTGTACTTGTGCCCTGAGCGAGAGGAGCCGGATGACGTGACTGAAGTTACACACACACACACACACACACGTATATATATATATATATATATATATATATGCGAGGCATTGAGTGTATAGTGTCGCGAGCTTTCCAATAAGGAAGTCTCCGCCATCTTTGATCAAGTCGGTGGTTATGCCGTCATCTCCAGCCGCTTTTCCGCGGGACATGCCCTGTATTGCTTTCCTAACTTCGTCCGCAGTGACGCATGGGATTTCGTAGTCCTGCTCGGCATTTAATACACTCATGGTGGGGAGACTCCTATTTGAGCTGTATAGTTCGGAATAGAAATCCTCGGCCACTTTGGTTATGCCACTAAAGTTAGTAACGATGTTGCCCTGCTTATCTTTCACTGCATGCATTATGTTCTTTCCCGCACAAAGCTTCCTTTTGGTTGTTTTGATGCTGACTCCTTTTCTGACGGCTGCTTCTATTTCTTTCACGTTATGGTTACGTACGTCCCTGACTCTACTTTTACTGATGAGCTTAGATAGCTCGGCGTATTCTATCTTGTCTCTTGAGTTAGTTATTCTCGTCTGTTGGCGTTGCTTGATTAGATTTTTAGTAGACTCCGAGAGTTAACTCAAAACATGTCTTGGTGCTTTGCCCCCTACTTCGATTGCTGTTTCGGTGATCAGATTAGTAATGTCTTCGTTCATCTTCTCTATATCCTCATTATCTTACTGTCCTAGAGCCTCATACTTGTTCTTAAGTGCAATGCTAAATTCTTCTCTTTTCGCCCTGACGCTATCGAGGTTGGCCTGTTTCCGTGTGATTAACTTTGTCCTTGTTCGCTTTAGATTGAGGGATATCTTCGCCCTTATTAGTCTGTGGTCACTAATTCTAATCTTATTAACCACTTCTGTGTCTTGTACTATACCTAGATCAGTGCACATTATGAAATCTATTTCGTTTTTCGTTTCTCCGTTGGGGCTTTTCCACGTCCATTTCCTGTTCCTACGTTTCTTGAAGAAAGTATTCGTTACACGGAGGTGGTTTCTTTCGGCGAATTCTACTATATATGTCCCCTCTGCTATTCCTATCTCCTTCTCCGTAATTACCGACGGCATGTTCTCCTTTTAGTTTCTTTCCTATTTTCGCGTTGAAGTCCCCCATAACAATCGTATATTGGGTCTGTACCTTGTTCATTGGCGTTTCTACATCCTCGTAGAACTGTTCTACAGCCTCGTCACTGTGGTTGGTCGTTGGTGCGTAACTTTGTACTAGCTTTAGTTTGTATCTCCTATTTAATTTTATCACGAGCCCTGCTACCCTTTCGTTGATGCTATAGAATTCTTCGATGTTGCCTGCTATGTCTTTGTGTATAAGGAACCCCACGCCGTATTCGCGCTTCTCTGGTAGTCCTCTGTAGCAAAGAACGTGTCCCTCATTAAGCGATAAGTACCCTTCTCCTGGTTTCCTAACCTCGCTAAGGCCAATGATATCCCAATTAATACCCCTTAATTCTTCTAGTAGTTCAGCTAATCTGGCTTCGCTTGAAAGGGTTCGCGTGTTAAGAGTCGCTACGTTTAATTTCCAATGACGGCCTGTCCGAGTCCAGAGGCTCTTTGAGTCTTTTGTTCCAATACCCGTGTGGTCGCATCCGTGGCTGGAAGATCTGTTGATGTCGTCCGAAAGCTGGAAAAACGCAAATATTCTATTATTACATAAGAAGGGAGATGTTAAAGACTTGAGGAACTACAGGCCGATTAGTCTACTCTCAGCACTTTACAAAATATTCACAAAGGTTATCTCAAACAGAATAAGGGCCACACTTGAATTTAATCAACCGAGAGAGCAAGCAGGGTTCAGAAAAGGATACTCTACCATGGACCACCTGCATGCGGTCAATCAAGTAATCGAGAAATCCGCTGAATACAACAAACCCCTCTATATGGCTTTCATAGATTACGAAAAGGCTTTCGACTCGGTAGAGATACCAGCAGTTCTGGAGGCACTACGTCGTCAAGGAATATGTGATAGCTATATAAACACAATAGCCAACATCTATAAAGATTCTACAGCCACCCTGCTCCTCCATAAGAAAAGCAGAAAAATCCCAATACAGAAAGGTGTCAGACAGGGAGATACAATTTCTCCCATGCTATTTACTGCATGTTTGGAAGAAATCTTCAAAAGGTTAGACTGGGAAGAGACAGGGCTCAGGATTAACGGCGAATATCTGAGTAACCTGCGATTTGCAGATGACATAGTACTCTTTAGCAATGATGGCGACGAATTGCAAAAGATGATTGAAGACTTAAGCCGAGAAAGCGCTAAGGTAGGATTAAGGGTGAACATGCAGAAAACAAAGATAATGGTAAGTGGCACGGCGAAAAAACGTCTATTCAAGGTCGAAACCCATACATTAGAAGTCGTAGAAGAATATCTGTACCTAGGACAGCTACTTACTGGAGAACCCACCCATATAAAAGAAATCCACCGTAGAATAAACATGGGATGGCGCGCATATGGCAGACATTCACAACTCATGAACGGAAACCTACCACTATCACTCAAACGGAAACTATATAACTACTGCATCCTGCCAGTACTGACTTACGGATCAGAAACCTGGAGAATTACAAAGAAGCTAGAGAGGAAGTTAAGAACCGCGCAGCGGGCGATGGAACGGAAAATGATAGGCGTTACACTAAGGGATAGGAAGACAGCCGAGTGGGTCAGAGAACAAACGGGGGTCGCCGACATAATGAACGATATTAAGAAGAAAAAATGGACATGGGCAGGCCACGTGATGAGAAGGCTAGATAACCGATGGACAGTTAGAACGACGGAATGGATACCAAGAGAGGGTAAGCGCAGCCGTGGGCGGCAGAGAGTAAGATGGGGGGACGAAATCAAGAAATTCGCAGGCATCAAATGGAATCAGCTCGCGCAGGACAGGCAAGGATGGCGAGGATTGGGAGAGGCCTTCGTCCTGCAGTGGACATAAAATTGGCTGATGATGATGATGATGATGATGATATATGCGAACTTCAGCTCAATGGGCCAAACGTATTTGGAGTGAAATAGCAGACACGACTTCGCAGTTATCGTTTATTGCCAACAGTTTCGACCGCGGGTCCGGTCTTTTTCAAGGCATGGAGAGAAGTGAAGTCATGCCTCTGCATGCCTTGAAAAAGGCCGGACCCGCGGTCGAAACTGTTGGCAATAAACGATAACTGCGAAGTCGTGTCTGGTATTACACTATATATATATATATATATATATATATATATATATATATATATATATATATATATATATATATATATATATATATATAGTGTAAGCGAAGCACGACGTACGTTGAAACTTTTTAATGGGCCGTCAAACGTTTCGGCTGGTGGGCCAGCCTTCGTCAGTGTGACGAGTAACATGATTATCGTGGCCTTTAAATACATTTCTAAATTGTTAGTGCACATGCGCCACATTAATCGGTAGACGAGCGATATCATTATACATACAGTATAGATACACCAGCCACAGGAATCTGTACAGTGCGCGCGGTAACAGTGTCCACGACATCCACCTTTTATCAGAGTGCGGACGCCAGCGTGTGTGAAACAGCATTTATGAAACCAATAAGATACGCGTTCCAGCAACCATACATTAAAAAAATGCACATAACGTAGCTATGAAACAAAGCAATATATATATATATATATATATATATATATATATATATATATATATTCCGTTGTGAGTCAGCGCCTGTCTTGTTCCCTTCTTCCGCTAGTGTGCGTGTTTGCGTGCGCCCAATTTCTTCCAGGAGAGGATAAAAGGTGCGGCCATATCCTGTCAACTTCTCTTGTGGCATGTCCAACACTATCTGTTTGGGTGCGTTATCGATCATTTATTCGTAGCACGTTCGAGGGCGGTAATGTCGCTGTGCGCAGCGCCTATTGCCTAATCAGTTTTCAGATGTCGCGCACTTCGTCAGAAGCCCGCAAACATTAAAACCACTGCACCTATTATAATAACACATGATCCGGAGACTAAGTGACTTGCTCTATAACTTATCAATCGAATATATTGAGTATAAAGCAACAGTGTATAGGTTGTTTGATTAATTAGTATGACTGACTACCTGAGCTCATTGAAAAAATAGTTTACGATGGTCAAGACCACAGTAAACAGCACTAAGATGGCTGCGTTCTTGTAAAGCACACGTGAATTTTTTTTTTTTTGATATCCTGGCAGAAGTTAACTGAAACGCCCTGTATAAGAGTTAAAGTACCCAGGTGATTTGACAATTATCGCCGATAGTTACTGAAGAACTCACTGTTTCGCACTACAACCAAAGCAAACAGTGCAGCTCGACTTATTCGTGTGGATAACTTGAAGAAGTGCGCGTTGCTCGAGGGGCAGAACGAAACATTCAGGTGCTTAATTAGAGCACCCTAAGTTTTCATTATTCACTTCGCGACACACATTACATTTCGCAACGAAGCCCATCAGCAATGAAATCCTGTTTGCTTAGCGCAAATTTGGACGCCATATATAGGTATCATTACTTTCGAGATATGCATTCCAAAATTGCGCTAAAGCATTTAGCGTCGTTGCTGTTAAGTCCATTCCAAGCATTGTGGGAAGCGCAGCCGAAAAAAAATTGTATTCACTTTACACATTTCAAGAAAGGGTGCATATGAAAATGATGCGAATTTGACAATGTTCTCTAGGTCAACACAACTGCTCTTCTTGTCTTCAATGTAGCGCGTAACATGCTTCAATTTCGGTGTTACTTATTCTCCTCTATTTCGATTTGTTGTTTGCATGTTCACTATGGTACATTCTTTAGCCCTTTGTTACAGCGCATGCCGTCCATTCGAGAGAATCACGCCCTGGTCAAAACGGACATGTTTTCGTTCGTTTCGTTTTATGGGCTTCCCAGCATGCAGCGCGTCGCTCTGTCGTATATAGACAACACGACGGCTTGGCGCCACATCGGCATTCCGTCTACGTCTATTTTTTTTTCTTTTTACACACCTTGAATAAATTTGTTATTGCTTTTAGCTCATTTCCGTTGCTCATTACCACAATGTACCCCACACACTGCCGTGCTTTAGTAAAACAGTCGCATGAACTCTATGACAATCTGTGATCGACGTTGTGCGTGCGTGTGTGTGTGTGTGTGTTTTGCGAATAACTAATTTTACCACTCCTTTATTCTTTTTCAAGGCACGTTCCTCGCCCAATGTGCCACCGCAAACCTGCAAGTACAACTTCGTTAATTTCCCTGCTTTCTTTTTCCTCTCTCTATTTTTCACAGCGCACCCTCATGCATTTGCACTACTACACCCCATTTTTATGCACAACTCGCGGCAGCGCCACCATAACAGAAAAAGGGAAAATAGAGTGTACAAAAAAAAAAAAGAAAATGGAAGAGGAACCTCTGGGTCCTTTGACTAGCCTAAGCGCCTTTAGTCCAGGGACCCAGACCCAGTCCAGGGGCCGGTGAGCTCTCCGGCCCGCCTCTAGATGGTCCAGAGAGTTGATGCTAGGGAGCGAGGCTTCCCAGCTGTGTTTGATGGGGCATGGCATCGGGGGGTTTTGCGCTCGTACACGCTGCTTTCCCTCTCGTTTGCGCTCGTATTTGCCAGATTAAATGACAGGCTCGCGCCGACCGAGCTGAGCGTTCATACGCACGTGTCTGGTTATTGATTGATTTGTGGGGTTTAACGTCCCAAAACCAGCTCTGATTATGAGAGACGCCGTAGTGGAGGTCTCCGGAAATTTCGACCACCTGGGGTTCTTTTAACGTGCACTGACATAGCACAGCACACGGGCCTCAACATTTCGCCTCCATCGAAATGCAGCCGCCGCAGCCGGGATTCGATCCCGCGACCCTCGGATCTGCAGCCGAGTGCCATAACCACTAGACCACCGTGGCGGGGCACGTGTCTGGTTACCAGACAAGCGCATATGAACCAGACAAGCGCACATGAAGCGACTTTATTTTGCCCACGATACAACATGACAAACATAACATGTGCACGATGTTTCTTTCTTTTTCACTTTCTTCGAGTTCACCGCTGTTATGCGTAAATTTCCCGCCGCTTAGTTTCTCGCTTTACTTGAACAGTGGGAGGTGTTAGAGTTTGCGCGCTATATATATATATATATATATATATATATATATATATATATATATATATATATATATATATATATATAGTTTGGCGAAGTAGGTAGCTTGACGTAGCACTTCAATATTATTTCATTTATTGGTCGACGTTTCGGTCAGAGCCTGACCTTTATCAAGACAATTTTATTTTTCTCCTGTTCGTTAGGAGAATGGGCGGAAACTGTTTACTAAGTGGTAAACAGTTTCCAGAGGGGCGCCAACATGTTTTCTTCGAATGTGCGTACGCCGACAATTTTGAGGAAGCGGCGGAAAGGACAGCGGTGATGGGCACGTGACCGGCTCCACGGAGGCACTGAAAACAAAAAAATAAAATAAAATAAAAATAAAAAGGAGTGACGTTCGGCCTACTGCATCGAGACGATCCTGGGAAAGCCATTGTCAGCCTAACGGCACGTCCAGCGACGAACATGGCCCTAAGTGGTTGCTCATATTGGGGAGCGTAGCGGTTGAGAATGCCACCGCGGTTGAAAGCGGCAGCCAGGAAAAAAAAAAGGGGGGGGGGGGGGGTTGAAGTGGCGGCGGAGACGGTAAGGCGCACCCCAAGAAAGAAAAAAAAAGAAAAAAATGAAGGAGTGAGACTAGCAAAGAATCCATACGCATCTTTCGGAGTACATGTGGCAGGGGCCTGATGTTTTGTTATATGAATAGTGTTATCAATAAAAGGGGGAAAGAGGTATGTGAGCGAAGTAGAAAAAATATTTGAATAAACGATTATAAGGAAAATGCAGTAGTTGAAAAGTGAGCGAAAAAGGCGGGAGAGGTTATACAGAGCGCCACATATTTCAAGTTGACACGGACAACAGGTACGACCACCGAAAGCGCCGTCTGTGACATAAAGGAACGCTGTTTTCATGTTGGTTATTGGTTAATTTGATGTTAAGTATCTCTTGGTGTTATTCTCGCTTTAATGTACGCACAGCAGGAAGAGCGCCCGGACATTCATTTTTTCCATTTTCCAGTGTGCCTAATTTATGAAATAGATATGATTCGCGCTGCTCGCGCTCCCTGGTAGAGCGGTAGTTTCCTTGCAGCAGTGCCACCCTAATTGAATCAAAGCTGTGACCTTCCCATCCAATATGCTTGGAGAGGGGGAGGTTTGGTTGCATCTTCACACGTGATCGGTGGTTGTTGAACCTTATTCGGAAAGGTGTAGCGGTTGGTCCGATTTATTGTTTAGAGCAGACCCCATATTCCAACTGGTAGACCACGTTTGGTGAGTCGCAATTTAGGTCGCCGCGGATTGAATGTGTAAAATTGCAGTGTGTGCTTTTGGCTATCGTGCTAGTTTGCATGTGTTTGCCCACCATGCATCTGCCGGCGGTGCGGAAAAAGCACACACACACACACACACACACACACACACACACACACACACACACACACACACACACACACACACACACATATATATATATATATATATATATATATATATATATATATATATATATATATATATATATATATATATATATATATATATATGTCTGCGTCTAACAAAGAAACGAGCTCTAGATCCGTTCCCCTTTTTTCAAGATTTCAACCAGGTTTCCTTGGAGTTTGGTTCAATGCCTCGAATGCTAGCCCACACGCGTAGCAAGGAAGAACAACCCCACTATAATTTTTTCCTCGCTGCATCTACACAACTGCAAAAGTGAAAGTGCACCATTTTCCTGCATTTTTTTTCCTTGTGGCAGCTAGCTCTCGGGAATCAGCACCCTCCCAAAAACAAAGAAAAAAAGAACGCCGAATTCTTTGCAGGGTTTAGGTTTCAACCGGAGATGTCAGTGAAAGCACGTTTAGTAGATAGCGAATACGATGGCAATCGGAGAGCGGCAGCGATCACAAGCACGTACGCTCCGATGCGAGTAGTCTGCCGAGGTCAAGGATACGCGTCAGCCTACCGCGAAGGCAATCTTCATTTTGTTTCCCCAGATCCTTCCTTTTTGCTGCTGGCGCGCTACCGAGAAGAAATGTTATAGGGGTTGTACAGAGGAGGCGGCGATGCCATAGGCCCGGTCCTTGGCAGTGTTGCCAAACACTGCATAAAAAATGAGTAAAAAACCTACGCTTTGCTCTGTATGCGGCCTTCGCCTTGACATTACGTTAGACGCCATGCAGTAAGTTATTGTTCGAATTCTCAGCTACCTATAGTCCCCCCCCCCCCCCCCCCCACACACACACACAAAGGAAAAACGTCGTTCTTTTAAAGATAAATTATAAATTACGCTTCTTGAAACTTTTGCGACGCGTACTAGATTTACCAAGCAGTTTTGTGAATTCGCCTCCCTCCAGTATTCCCCCCCCCCCCCCCGCTCCCACCTTTCTTTCTTTTTTCAGAAGCTTCGTTTGTTTTGCTTCCACCAAGAAAGAAACATATAACCTTCAAAGCTGTAGCATCTTCTGAGGAAATCTTTTGAGAACTGCAGTTCCAGAATTACACACGATTAATTCTCCGGTATTTATGGGGACAGAGCAGAAGGCCAAATACATAATTATTATCTGCTTATCTTGAGAAATTACATGGTCTTGCATGGTGATAACGAGCATAGACTGAAAGAAGACCGCTCACTAACCCATAAAAATAAAGAAAATGTTTTCGTTCAATGCGCTTTCTCTCGGTAGCATTTTCCTAAAAGTTTATAAAATTAATTGCATTTCAACACCAACGAAATGCAGCTGGAACAGTTAGGATCTTATCCACGACGGCAAACTCAGCAGTATTACGTCGTACAGCCAACGGGCTCTACCGCGGAGGCGCGCATTGTTCTGTCTGACTCTCCTAAAAAATAATAATAATAATAATATTAATAAATAAATAAATAAAAATAAAAAAAATAAAAAAAGTTGAGATATTCGAAAGTCGTTTATCGTGAGTATTCGGCTCAGCTCGGAAATTTTTGTAATTCAAACATCAGCAATATGATGAAAAAAGAAGAGAAAAACCCATGCGCAGTTTTAAAGCTAGTTTTGAAGCTAGCCTGCTGGTTAGCTCAGAAAAAAAAAGCAATAAGAAATCACTGCTATATCTGATCTTAGAATGGCCAGCCTTGAAATAGCGCCGGTTCTCGGTCAGAACCCCCGACCGCGGCTAATTATTCATCGTGTAGGAAGACGTAAAAAGCTTCGCATTTAGAAAATGGATGGATGACACATCTTTCTAATCATGAACATTTGCCCACCTTGTGCACTTCCAATTAACTGATTTGCTATTGCAATATCGATAATTTTAGGCAATCGACCCATGCACGCTGCTTCCGCCTCTGCCATGAGATATATATATATATATATATATATATATATATATATATATATATATATATATATATATATCATGGCAGAGGCGGAAGCAGCGTGGTGCGAATGAGTCCGTCAAGGGAAATGTACGTCATAAGAGGCAGTCCTAGCAGTGCGCTCCGCATTGCCAGCTGAGTATAGGATTTCTCCCAGTGTGGTGCAGGGGAGACCCAGCTTGCCGTAAGGTCCAGCTTGCCGCAGCTCACAACGCCACATGCGGCGCCTCTTGGAGACGGCGCGCCGCAAGGATGGAGCTACCTCTTTGCACGTGCGGCTGTACTGTGGAGGCGCGCGCGCATTGTGTGCGCCTCGAGTACAGCCGTGCGTCTAGTTGGGCCACACGGGAGAAGCCAGACTGGAAGAAATCCTTGAGAATATAGAGGGGCAGTACCCATCTGGCGGCAGGCAATGCCGCCGACGCGATGCCCTCGCCGCCCGCTTCCAGTTGCCACAAAACTCTCCGAGCTGATTTGACCCCGCTCTCTTTGACTGAAGTGACGATTTTGCCGCTGCCATTGTGCCCTTCTCTCGCTACTTTCTTCCATCTGTCATGTCTTCTAAACCTGTCCCATTCCCCTGTGTGATGAGGCTGAGGTGGCGTCACCAGAGAGATAGCTACCGATCGCACCCCTCCTATTTCCTCTGCCTTATTAAGAATCACACACACACTCTCTCTCTTATCGCTCTCGACTTTGCAGAAATAATTAAAAAAACAGAAAGGAACAGCGACGCTGCGCCCTACCTTGAAAGCAATTTGCAGGGGTTCCACGGCTGGGGCGAGCCGAGGGGGCTGTAACTTCACTGAATCGTCTCCGCGACATCCCTGGATGTCCACAAGTTTAAGCAGAACGCGTTGCGGGGCTACTTGGTCATGCATAATTCTTATTTGCGAATGTGAGCATGGCAATATTTTTCAGCATGGACACAGTAAGACTAGACAAACGGGCGTTGAAAGTGTTTCTGTGTCCCTGTTGAAAAAAAAAAATTAAGCTGCTGATGTTCGACAGGTCTAATGTTGCGGAGTAATACCGAACTAACGCGCTCATCTTTCCTTGAATTTTTCTCTGGTAAACGAACTTATGTTTTTTTAGACACCGTACGCACTCCCCACATCCCCAAATAGTGACACTGAATAGAGTAGAAAACGGGCAGGCCCCCGTCAAGCACACATAGTAAACATACTAGAGTCGGCAAAATAAATATGTGCTACTATTTAGTTATGACTCATATTGATAAGACATTTCATCGTAGAAATAGAAATCACGTGCGTTTGACAACACTCTCTTCTCGCCGACAGGATGCCGCTTTCTGTTTTTTTTTTTCGCAGTTTCATTTGTGCGTGTGCGTGTGTGTATGTGTGGTGCGTGGAGTTGCACTCAGACGTGCCTGGGCCACCACTTTCAAACAGTCTGTGGCGCTATCACCTGGCGAAATTCTGCTTCTTGCTCAGCTCCTCAGACTCACTCTGGGATGGCGGTTGTTATGAAAAAACAAAATCTCGGGAAAAAAATGAACGAAGCTTGCACTAGTGGCGCAAGGCTAGCGAAGCAGCGAAGCTGATGGGCACTTGGCTAGTCCAGGTTTGTCTCCGGCACACCCGCATTTCGTCGTTGTCCGAGGCTTCGGGAAACGCCTCACGAAGCACTGCGAGGTCCAGCGAACGCTTCTCCTATAGTTTCGCACCGAGCTCAGCGTAAAGACGTTTGCGTCGAACCACAGACACGGAACGCGTCGCCTCGATTTGACGCCGTCCCACCCCTTTGCTACAATACACTGTGTGTTTGTGCATAGCTTTGCGAGACACTGTGCGTCTGAGAAATCGAGGCGCACTGTGTTTGTCTTGTTTTGCTTGAGCGTATGTGCGCCCGCCAGCTGCAGTTTTGCAAGTGTAGTGTATACAGTAGGCTGAGGTCATGTGCGCAAGAGAAGAAATGAGCGCGCGTGCGAACGCTGCACATTGGGCGCTGCATAGAAGAGCACGCGCACTCTTGGGGACCTGAACTAATGATGGTGATAATTTTGTGATAAATATGCACATATTATGAGAGATTGAAATGCTTCGCATTTGAAAATGAAATTATATAAAAGACATCATGTTTAGAGTAGTATGAAATAGATGTCATATCGGAGTACATGTGTAGCACAGAAAAGGTAATTTAGTCACCAAAGTAATTAGTGAAGCTTAATTGAATGGAGGTGGCTTCCCACCGCATTGGATATGCGTGCCACCTAAAGTTAACTTAAAGTCTTCCCTAGTCAACCAAAGGTCCTCTCATAATTAAGGTCTTTCTTATAGCTTTCATTTTTTTTATGCAATCAGCAAGTGACTGCAACGGCTTTGCACATGCTATTACAGTCAACACAAGGCCATCTGTCTTTGCCGAAGCTCCAATGAACAATATTTCATAGTGAACACCTGTTGCTATTTTATTTTTCGAATTGCTTTTCTTATCAGCGATCACGGGACCTAAGCCAAAATTGAAAACGGGTCCGTTACGTGATACCCCTCTAACGGGGTCTCTAAGGAAGCAAAGTGAAAGTGTAGTATTTACACACATCCCGTGAGTATAATCGGCAAGTTGGACGCGGATTGTGTACGCTGTTTCCATCCCCTGCTCACCTTGACGTGGACTTTTCCTTGAAAAACAGTCGTGCGATCTATAACGCGTAATCCGCAATAGCGCACGTGCCGCTATTCAAGATGGCTCTCGCAGTGTTGTTACCGGAGCGTTTTAATGCTCAGACTTGTAAGCGCGAGAGTAAATAGGCGGGTGGGCGCAATACAACCTTTGTAAAAGGGGCCATAGATAGCCTATGACGTGCTCTCGCCACCGCGTCAGCCTAACATGTCTACCACACACGCATCGCTCGCTCTATACCAAGCGATGTATAGCGTCGACTTTGGCGGATACGGAGGAGAAGGTATGGCATATGCACACACCGACGCCGTTTCGCTCTCGCTGCCTGGCGTTGGCGTATCCGGTACCCATTTCGAAAGCGTCAAGGCAATCGCCGCGTGCCCTCTCCCGGTGTTATCTGTGCCAGCCGCTGAACACGAGGAGTGCGCTCCTTCGCGGAATACAAATGCGACCCGGCTTGTTGACTCGCGCACGTGCGTGCTTGTGCAGCGAGTTGCTGGCGAGATGCGGCAGCAGCACGTCGCCGTACGGGCCGATCGGACGTGCCGAATGTGCGAAATGTTGGCAACGGCTGTGGCGCTTCTTTTCGCGGACAAGCTCACGCACGCTTCTTCCTTGTACGATCAGCATGCGCCGTCCGTGTTCTGCGAGGATGCAAGGTTGATCGCCCTCACTTCTACTGCTTTCTCTTTTTTAGTCTTCCCTTTAGCGATGTCCTTTAATTGAGAGAACGAGCGGTGTGCAGTGAGACATTGACTTGAACACGTTCGCAAAGCGCCCCCGTTACGCTCGTACACGCGGCACCCAGCGCGTGACACACACACACACACACACACACACACACACACACACACACACACACACACACACACACACACACACACACACACACACACACACACACACACACACACACACACACAATGAAATAACATAAACCACAGAAATTATTCGCTTCCGTTATTAAAAAACAATCGAATCACAAGAAATATACATAAACGCGCTCCTATCAGATTAATGGAACTGATCGCCGAAGTAGAAAAAAAAAAACCGGCAGATCCCACGTATTGAGGATCCCACGTATTGAGGATATGTAAGGAAAAGAGAGAAAAAAACATTTAACTATGCTGAATTGTAGGCTCAGCGTCTTTTGTGCAAATTGAGTAGTGTGCGTAGCGTGAGGTTTCCAGGCACGTGGACAACACTGTTGTGCGAAAAGGGTAGCTCACGGTACAACGTAACGCCGGCGTTCGCCTCAGCGCACTGACGTCTCTTTTGTTGACGAGAAGTGCATGTCATGGTACGCTGATATCCATATAATAAATGTCGTATCATAAACGCCTCCCCAGCCCCATCGGTTCCGGAGTCCCTTCTCCCGTCGCCGAAGGGTAACGCTCTTGATTGGCACCTCGATGACCCGGTTTCGATTCCTACCTCCCTACCGCGTGTAATTTGCCTTCAGCCATTAAAACCAGTTTTTCTGTGCCTGTCTGCTTGCTATCTCAAGTTTCTGCGGACAACGGGCCTCGCTGACCATCTCTGACGCTGCCGTGTTTGTTTGTGTGCGCGATTAGATCTATTTCTCCTTTCTTTTCTTCCTTCTCTTCCTGTCTACCCTTACCACTTTCACAGTGCAGGGTAGCAAAGTGGATATTTTTCCTTTCGGTTGACCTCCCTGCCTTCCGCCCATCATCTCTCTCTCTACAATAAAGTGTATGTCGTTCTCTTCTTTAACCAATACTAATTGTTATCTCAAGAAATTTTCAATATTTCGTTTCGTTGGTTCTTCATTTACATAAGTTGTAATGTTAATGTTCACTCAGCTGTGGTGCATACCCGCATACCCAGGGAAGAGCACTGCTAGTATGAGCTACACGTGATCGTGTCATTTCTAGTCGTGACATGAACGGCAGGCATATCAAGATATTAGTTTCAAAATGCGTTATTCATGTCCGTCGTACCTCCATACCCTAGCATTCCGATTTTGGTGTACACCAAGCGAAAGAGGCGACCAGGAAAGCTCCGAGGCGTAGGCGGCTAGACATGTCTATACGGTCAATGTTTGTCAAGTTCGCCAAGAAATGCTTCGCATTTAAAAGCGCCAGTTACGAGCAGCTATATACAGTGGTGATGACGTTCCTGTAATTAAAGGAGCTACACTTTGATCTATATGCAGGCACTTTAATCGGGGCTTGTCGCTTTCATGGACATTCTAAGCAGCCCACTCAGAACCTTGATGAACTCAACAACTCCACACCGGGAGATGCATGCTCGCTTTATGTTATAGTGCGCAGTTGTCATCCAATTGGTTTTGCTTCAGCAGATTATTCCGATGACACCGGGTGTTGCCGTGATGCCGTAAACTAGTTCTTTCTTACAGATCATGAATTAGAAGAAAGTATAACTATTTATTTGCCATTGCATTGGCAAGATAGAAAATGCAGATGAATACTACCAATTAAACTCATCTTTGTAGATGCCATATGTTTTAATTACCGAATCATAATACACTAATACATGGCAACAATTAAATGAACACCAAGCAAGGAAGTTCAGATACGACGATGCTTTCGATGGAAATCTCAACCGGACGGGCTTCCGTTCCACCATCGATTTAATGCACCAATACTCTTCAGATCACTCAGTGAATATTTATTACGCACACAATGGCGCTCCTATCCCGGCCGCGGCGGCTGCATTTCGATGGAGGCGAAATGTTGAGGCCCGTGTACTGTGCGATGTCACTGCACGTTAAAGAACCCCAGGTGGTCGAAATTTCCGAAGCCCTCCACTACGGCGTCTTTCATAATCAGAGGCGGTTTTGGGACGTAAAACTCCACAAATCAATCAATCAATCAATCAATCAATCAATCAATCAATCAATCAATCAATCAATCAATCAATCAGTGAATCAATCAATCACAATGGCGCTCCACGTATATAGCTTTCCTGAAAGGTTATTTTACTTGCTTAATGCGGGACAAAACAATGTTGGATAGAAAGAGAGCGGGAGAGGGGAGAGAAGAAAAAGCACGCTCATATATATGAATTTTTGGTTTTCTATCCGCAAATAAACGGATGAGAATATACTCCGAGGAGCTCTGAATTTAATGGAAAATTGCGGAAAACATCTCCAAACTTGCTTGATTGAAAGGTGCCATAAAAAAAAGAAAAAGAAAGGAAGAAGGAAGACGTTAGCGCAGTCTCCAGCTGATTAATTATACGAGCGAAAGAGGTGTATGGATGAACAAAAAATTTTAACTACACAGAGCGTGACCATAACGCAAAATATCGCACGGCCGCATTCGCGAACAGTGTATTGTAACCGTAAGTATAAGCAGCGCTGATAATCTTCGTTTGTTCCTATACAGACTACTTGCGAGTTCAGCCTCAAGTTTCGTGGTTCGTTTCTCCGTGGTCCTTTGTTTTGGTTTTCCACGCATCTAAAAATAAAAGAGGAGTCAAGGTTCAAGATAATGCCGAGTACAGCAGGGTATGGGGAAGTTTTTCCATGACACCGTTAAAATACAGAGATGCGGGAGTTCGGCGACTGTGTTAAAAACAAAAACAAAAAAAAAGATGCTGAGACCCCTTTTGCTAATTGTTTTGAAATTTTGCCCCCTTTAGCTGTTTCAATAAACCTTTTCTGCCCCGTCAACATCGTTTGGGATGTTGACAGAAATAAACATTCTGGGAAACCTCGTGTTCGGCCGGTTATTAACTTAAATAAACCACTGCTAAGGCCTTGGAAAGCTGAGGACCTCGTCCCTCTCTAGAAAGCTTGCGGTTTCCAAGGAAAGCGGGGACGACGACTCAGTACGCCTCAACATCTTTTTATAAATACCAAGCAGGTTGAAGGCTATATATATATATATATATATATATATATATATATATATATATATATATATATATATATATATATATATATATATATATATATATATATATATATATACGGTATAGTGAGTGTGCACTCGCAGCGCGCGTTGGACAAAATGACGCAAAAAATGCTCTCCATTTCAAGGTTTTCATCACCAAGAGCACTATCATATACGTAAGTTCGTCGGGTACGCTATTAGAATTGATTGATTTGTGGGGTTTAACGTCCCAAAACCAGCTCTGATTATGAGAGACGCCGTAGTGGAGGTCTCTGGAAATTTCGACCACCTGGGGTTCTTTAACATGCACTGACATCGCACAGCACACGGGCCTCAACATTTCGCCTCCATCGAAATGCACCCGCCGCGGCCGGGATTTGATCCCGCTACCTTCGGATCTGCAGCCGAGTACCATAGCCACTAGACCACCGTGGCGGGGCGTACGCTATTAGCGACAAATTTTCAAAATTAAATCCGGCAGATTCCCCGTATTGTGGAAATCGATGTCATGCGAAACGTTCAGCAAGGACGTTGACTATACAGCACTGTTTGGCATTCATCCAAGCATTATGAGGAGCATCAACGTATTTGGGCTAGAAGAGCAGCTCAACAGCTTGGGCTTCTTGGTACAGAATCGTTCCAGAAATAGCGCGCACTAAGACTGGGACGTAGGAAGCAAATGAAGCGCGGTATTTCTCGCGCGTTTTTGTGTTATTTAAGCACTTGCGTGCGCTACACCGTTTTACCAGGCAAGTCGACAGCACCGTGACGACTAAATGGGTAGGTCATGGTACGACACAACTTTCGCACTGTATTGTATTGTCTGTATCTGTATTGTCGCAGAGAAATGAGCACTAAGGTACGTTGATCCGTATGCCATAAGCGTTGTTCTTTGGAATATTCCTTCGGAGTCGAGCAAAGCTGGACTCCGAAGCTGTTTCTTACAAATTCATATAAGATCGCTTAGTACCCACTACAACCGCAGCTGTCGTTAGACAAGCGCCATCACCACACCTAAATGATGTAATAGGGTTACACACGATGTGCACCGCGAGCCGCCGTAAACGAGAGGTAGGGTGCTTGCTTGCACCTCGAGAGCTTGGGTATTATTCCTACACCCCACGTTGTTGGTTGGCTTCGGTCATTAGAGCACGTTTGTCTGCGTTTACCTGCTTGTTATATGTGTACATTTCAATCGCAAGCTACAGCAAACGGTATGTCTTTTTTTCTTGTTTCAACCACGCAAAGCGTGTTGTCATCAAATTTTCTGTGTATATTATGGCTAGTCCTTGATTAACATAGGCATTAAATCTTAACATTCCGTCACCTGCGGCGCATACCAGCATAACCCGGGCTGAGCACTACTGGTTGAGCCATACGTGATTTTATTGTCGTTAATCATGAAGTGCACGACGAGTACATCACATTAGGGGTGATGTCAAAATGAATTAGTCTTATTCGCCATATATTCATACCCTGCCATGACAATTTTGGTGCATACATAATGTACGAAACGACCAGGAGAGCAGCGAGACGTAGGCGGCTAGATAGATAGATACGATCAAAGTTGCTAAAGTTCGTCAAGAAATGCATCGCATGTAATAACAAATTAAACATTCGAAATTGTTCAAGTTCCTCTCTTTTTGTCTGTCTGAACATTTTATTTTATTTATATACATAAACAAATGGCTTTTCAAATTTCCTAGTTGATCATTTGCTAGTCTTGTGCGATAAAAGTGCGATAATTATCGATGAATATGTTGAATCTGGTTTTTCCTAACCCCATTATATGGCGTGATATTCCCGACAGTGTTACAAGACCAATTTACCCAAAGTTTAATACAATATATAGTTCTTCGTCGTTATTTTTTTTTAAAGAATTCCATATGCAAGGCGCTATCAGCAGCTTCCGGTTAAAAGAACTCCGCTCAACTGTGAAGTGCTCCTATATAAAGCGAAGGTTCCACTGAAGACCACGCTTTCGAACAAGACGATCGGGATAGATGCCGCCAATGTAGCACGCACCATGAAAACGTCTTTGTTGCCCGCATTCGTGCGTCACGTCGTGTGTCAAAGCACACATTCCTTCTGTTATCTAAAGAGGCGCTGACTGCTCCCTATCCGGCACGCTCGCGAACACGAAATAGCTGGGAAAGTCGAGAAATGATATGTCGACGTGACAGACTACAACGTTTACAAGACAGCAATGCCTTGGACACCAAATATAATATTATGCATTTCTTAAACGGCAGAGTCAATGTACGCAAATGTTAGTCGCTCCATTTTCCAAGAGATGGCATGAGTGTTCTGTCTCTATGCGATAATGCGAAACCACTTTTTGTAGCCGAGGGTTACAAGCATTTGTGCTGTCATTTTCCCTTCCCTTGAGCCAACGTCTGCTCACCTAACTTTACAAACATGGTCTTAGCCACTTTCATGACTGCACGAATGATTTTTCGTGCTTCAGAAGTAATGATACGCTCTGTGAAATGTGCATCATGGTAAGGGCGATTGTAAAAGGCAGAAGAGAAGGTGACTGGTGCGTCCTTCGGTGCTTAACTGTTTGCTTCAGTTAGGAGTCACTCTCCTTCGCGAAGGATGCTTTTTGTGTAGCAAAGGGAATGAAAGCCTCGCACGGAGGGTGATGCAGGGGTGCATCTCATATTATACAACAGTTGCCGAATGCTCTGCAGATAGTTTTCTATATCTGCTAACCACACCTTGCTGACCACGCTCTCGGACATACACGGATGACGTCTGTGATGCACATACGCTTCGATATAGCGGAGTAAAGGTAGCGTAGATGATATTGCGAAGTCACAGACACGTGCATGGATACGGTGTTGGAGCTGGTAGCGGGCTGATGCAACGGAGCGGTGATGTACAGGCTCGAATAATTATAGGTAGGGGTAGTTCGTGCGCGATCAGTATACGCACATGCATGTATACGTGCATATCAGCAAGAGGCATTCATTAGTGATCTTTACAGTTGGCCAGCATGACCATAAATACAAAGCTAGCGCTTGCTCGGTGGTCCACCACCATACTCTTGCCCGCGTTTGCAATCCTTGAGCACTAAAAAAAAAGTGAGGTAATGGTCATTACCTGTCACATTGAAATGGGAAAGAGGTCTAGCTTACATCGCTCTGCACTTTGAGTAGACGACGAGCATATTCCATGGTAAAGTTGCACGTTCATGAGAGCACTCCATGTTTTATACTGTAAAGCTAATTTTTAAATAAACGGTTGACCACGTATTGAATGCCAGCACCGCGCAGTCCTATATTGTTGAATATAGGAGCACTACGCGCAACCGAGTCGCGACAACATTTCCACTTCGCCCAACTTTTCTACTTCGCCTTCTTTACGCTTCCCGACACCCGCTGGGCGATGCAAGGCGATAAGAGGGATGAAGTTGTCGATTTGATGACATACATTCGACCTCACTTTCTGCTACGTCGACGCGTGTTTTCAGGGCAGTCTCACGTACGGGTTAGTTTTGTGTTGTCGGCATTACGGAGTAACCAAAGTTGTGCGTCCCAGCTTTGCGCCAACAGGCTGGGACGCACTTTGAATGCATGAGAAATATGACTATGCATGAATTAGTGAGTGTGTGCGCATGCATTTTCCTTTCCCGAATTATTGAATTTCCAAAACCACTCCGTTCTACACTAGGTGGTCAGATATTGGCAGGCCTTTCGATAGAACTATACAAAAAAAAATGTCTTGCCTTACAGCCAACAATGGCAGAGTACTGTTTTGGATACTGACGGTGTAAAACACGCGGTTTTCTAAATCAGTACAGGTGATCGAAAAGTATCCACCTCACACCACACAGTCGAACTCATGTGTTTACACGACGATGAGCATAAAGAACGGGCAGCAGCTACCAAAATACGTCCTCCTGATCACCGTAGTCAAATTCAGAAGCCCGGTCATCACGTATAGCATGTCTGCGTATATACAGTCATTGCAACAGTATCAGTATGTGAAGCCCGGTCATCACGTATAGCATGTCTGCGTATATACAGTCATTGCAACAGTATCAGTATGTGAAAACCCATATTCTGTGGCGTTTAACCATCATATTACGTCAAATTTGCCCTGTTTAAACACGTGGCACAATAATAACTACCGTTGGCCGTGCTGTTCTCTGGCTGAAGCTGCCGCTGGCATTTTCCTGGAGATGTGAGAATAAGCTACGTCACAATTGGAATCCTGTATTAGTAATTGAAATCTGGTATTAATTCGTATACCTAAATACTGTATTTGTAATCTTGTATCTTTATATACTTCATGAATGTTGCCTTTTTTCTTTCTGCGTACTGTTATTTATTACCTTTATTTATATGCGGAGCATCTCTTGTTCGCGGGTATGTCGCGCGTCCGGCGTCCGCACTCACACTACGCATGCGCGACTCTCCTCTTCCTTCCCTCTCTCCAACAGCTGCTGCAATAAATAAAGCGGGTAGAGAGCGCGCGCGCGCGGCGTCCGTCCGCACTCACACTACGCTTGCGCGACTCTCCTCTCCCTTCCCTCTCTCCAACAGCTGCTGCAATAAATCAAGCGGGTAGAGAGCGCGCGCGCTTCGCTTCAGTAGGATCTCCTCCTTCTCCGATGAAAGAAGTTGGTGGTGTTGTGTGATGGAAGCAACAGTTCCGTCAGCGAGTGGGTTGACGCAAGTTCGCATCAGCATCAACCCACCCTCTGACAACGGTCACGCGATGCGTGGTAACGAACCAAGTTAACAACGTAATAACATGCAAGGTTCCGCGAGGTTCACCGCAATGGTAACACCGAAAACACTGCAAACCTGTAAACACCGCCGTTAAATGCACCGTTGAAACTCCCAGCGATGCTCCGCATCACCCCATGGTTCCCTTCGGGGAGAAGGTGTAATTTTTTCAAACCCCTATGTAATGCCTGTAAAATGGGCTTTAGGGAACGTGAATAAAAAAGAGAAGGAATGCATAAAGTTGTGCTGCAATATTAATTTATTGTAGAAAACATGTGGGATATGTCGTTTCGAAAATCAATTAATCAATCAATCAATCAATCAATCAAAATACAAGCAAGTAAGCAAGCGAACAAGCCGCCTGAAAATCAAGAGCCACTAAAGAAAAGGCCCGGCCACCTAAACCTGCTGGTTTCCAAAATAAAGTTCATTCCTCCTCCTCATATAAGCAGCGCCGAAGGCACCGTGGGTGTGCTCACTACGCCAGAGTATCCCCGTACCCCCGTAGCCGATCACCTACACCAGACACGTGTATAGTCACGCTCTCCTGGCACGTCGTTCTCGCCGCGTATTGTAAGCGCAGAGAGCGACATAACGTAGAAACCGCTCCCCGTGCACGGGCACTGTTCTCGGGAGTGCGGGCCTGTGAGCACCTCAACAAACGTTCACAGTGTGCGACACAAACAAGCAAAAATTGAAATTTCAGTAGAACCTTCCTCGCTGTTAACGTCGACGCCAGTGTGACTAGTATTGAAATAGTGTAGCAGTCGACGCGATCTGCTGCCACCGCCAAAATGCGTCATGCATGAGGCGTGTGCTGCTGTCGGTCTCCTCTCTAGCACCTCCCTCTGGACTCTGTGCCATGTCGCGCCACCGCCGCGGAGTTCATGAGTGGCATTCCAGATTAAATATCTGTAATGGTTACTGCACGTACGACTGCTGGGGTTTCGACCAAGAATGAGTACATACTTAATTACATATACCCAGTTTTCTGCGCTGTCGGTTGGGGCATAGAACGCAGTGGTACGTGCACACCAAACGATCCAAGTTGTGAGTGGAAGAGGTTACATGTTAGCATGCTTCAAGTTTGGCGAAACTTCAAAACAATGATTATTGCATTGAACAAAGAATGGAAACAAAAAAACAACATGTATCGATATAAGGCGCTGTGAAATCCGTGGAAGCCACGCCGACACCTACAAAGTGGTGGAAAGCATGGTATATATATTTTAAGTCACAGTGTGCAGAGCCGTTGCATCGTTGTTCTGTAACAGGAAATCATGTGGCAGAGATGATTTTTTTTTTCTAGAGCAGGAGTAGAAGTTGTAAGGTAATGGCGGCCAAGCTGATGCATAAGCTCAAGTTCCTTGTTCAAGCGTCTGGTTGTGGATTTCGAACCAGTGTTTCCCAGTGCAATAACCGACTACAGACACGGACCTGCAGTGCGTGAATAATATCCGATCTTACACCCCACCTCCTGTATGGCGTAAAGCGCGCGTCAAATCAAACAGCAAGAATGGTTTAAAAAACTCTAAGAATACTTACGTTTGCGCAGTGCATTTCCTGCCATGGCTCCTATAGGCAAGAAGTTTGTTGCCCGCACGTCTGCGTCGGTATAATAATAATAATAATAATAATAATAATAATAATAATAATAATAATAATAATAATAATAATAATAATAATAATAATAATAATAATAATAATAATAATAATAATAATAATAATTTCCCACCTTACTCAGCTTCGTATACCTATCCTGCATTTTCTCATTTACTTCTCTCTCTCTCTTTCTACAGCTTTCTTCCATAAGCATTGCGTTGGCCCGAGACAGCGCAAGCGATAGTCAATTCCTTGGGTGCACATGACCTGCGCTGATTAAAATGCCCATTCTGTTGGCGAAAGAAACAATCATGCCACCTATCCAACCTATGGCTGTCTTTTACGTGCGCAAGTCTGTTGTTGTGACCAACCTGGTGATGACAGTGTACTAAACCCAAGTCACTCCAGCAAAAGCAAGTGCCCATCGAATAGGTCACCTGCGAAATTGGGAACGTCTTATAAAGACTAAGGCTGAAACGCGCACACATGACCACATCTGGTTGCTTGGGCTGTTTTAATTCACGCTGTCGCTTGGCCTTCGTAAGTGCTGATGTAGGAAGAGGCAAAACGACACAGAGTGAAAAAAAAAAGAAAAAAAAGCTTAGTCCCCGAAAAAAAGGTTATACCAGGAATATATCCGAGGTTGTCCCAGGAACAATACAGAAAGTGTTGCACGTACCCTTCACATGGACCAATAAATAAGTGCTAAACATTAGGTCTTCCTAATGTGAAACAGAGAATGAATGAACGACTTTATTTTCTGACAGAGAGTGTCAAAAAAAAAAAGAAAGAAACTGTTAGCCCGCTTTAATGACGCGTATATTTTAACAGCGGGGTTTTTGAACGCACGTGTCACAGCCAGCAGCTGCAGCACGGTTTCGCCGAAGGAGCAAATACCGTGTTCTTTGGTTATCGCCCAATGACAGAAGGCTCGCTCGCTCATTTTGGCCATTGGTGGAAGCTTCATCGTTTGACGCTCCCGACATATGGCCTTCAGCTGGCTGGAATGTCTATGACTGAGGCAAAGTCGGCCCGTAGTAAATGTACGGGGTATTCTTCCCCAACCTTGATACGCTTCGCGCGATATGAGACCTGTTATCGGGAATGTGACAGTTCACCTCAAGCCAGCGTACGTGGGCCGTTTTATGGGACGTGTGTACTACGTGCGCGTATATCCGTGCTCGTATATCCGGTGTGACACACAGCCACAGTTGCGTGCGCTGCTCTAGAATGCTGCGACTGTAACAACGAATTGGCTGCGCAGTTGAAACCTGTAAGCGTCATGTGAAAAACGCGCACTCGTGGAGGTGACGCGTAAGGCCCCGCGGTCATGTCCATTATGACAAGGAGCAGCTTTCACGCACCCGTTCGCAGCACGAAGCTACGATGTAAACCTTTATGAACCTCTGTCAACCTCCTAGGATTGAGCGCAATTGCTTTCCCACATTCAGTGTCTTCTACATTTGGTGTGCTTCAAGTCGTCGATTACTTCGCACTCTCGCTACGTTCTACTTGTCTCCTGCTTACTTCAGACGGTCGAGCGACGGAGTCGGATGGGTGATGGTCCCGGGTTCGAGTCCTGGACTGGTAGAAATGTTTCGTCGAATATGAAGCTTTATTTCTCAGAAATCCGTGTCGATTTACTTTGTATCTTTGTGCTACATTTGGTGGACCGTGACTTGAGAAATCCTGCTCCTCACTCTTGAAAATAAAGTTAGTAAATAGGTAGTAAATGCATGAATTTACTGACTCCTCGGGTGCTTTACTGCTTTCTTACTAACATCGGTAGCATTTTACTAACTAGGAGATTCCAGATAGTGTTTTCTGCATTATTTGCGATCTACAGACGTTTCTTAGTGTTTTTAAAGGGACCCTGAAACGGTTTTGGTGATTTTGTACAAATGCATTGCACCGATAGCCCGAGTCCTTCTGACCATTAGCGTAACAATATCAGCTCTCTGCGTTAAGCGTGTAGTTTACTCCAAAGTTTTAAATACGCACCGTGATCGTGAGAGATCGACGCGACTCGACTCGAAGCGTTTTTAAATGCTCCTACCCACGGGACATGCGATGGGTGCTACGAAACGGAACCCACGTGACGTCACGAGCACTGAAGGGCAGCCAACGGTATCGTCGCGGCATCTGGCGGCGCACACGGGAGTCGCCAGCGCACTATTACAGAGGCTAGCACTGCTGAGGCCGGCGACCTCAGTAATGACATCGCGGCGCTATGTCGCTACGGAGGGCTCTGCACAGCGGCTGATGTGAGAGGCGCAGTCATCACTAGCGCGCACTCCGCGGTTGTTCGAGTTGAGGAGGAACAGCAGTGGTAAGGAGGAAGGCGACAGAAATGAGCCCGTAGCTACCTTAGCGCATGGTGCTGCGCTTTATTTACCGTGTCAATGATTTCACAATTGTGTTGCCTAATCGATGACACAATGCCAAAAAAAGAACGTTTCAGGGATCCTTTAACTAGACAACCAGTAAGCCACTCCTCTGCTGCCAGATGCTTCGTAGATGACTGAACTTGAGTAATAAGCGCCGCAGCTTGTAGTTACAATTATAATTTCTTCGTTATGTTTAAATAACAGTTTTGTGCGACGTCATGACACGCATATATGTACAGATTAAGCCATGAGAATCTGGATTCAGAACGTGATTTACTTCTCTACATTCATGACTGCTCAACGGTACCACGTGTGCTACCATAAAGTAAGGCAATATATACCTTTGAGGTTGTTACAGGCTAGGTGTCGCGTACAAGCGCTCTTATTCTGTGCATGTCTGCCTACTCTAGTATATCGTTGGCTGATGTTTCTATGTGTATGCTTCTCGAGCATATCATAGCAATTGCATAAACTAATTAGCGAGTGTTAACTAGTGTAATGAGGCCCAGCCGTATGGCCTCTTTTTGGTAAGTGAAGCAGCATGACATGGCAGTTTAAAACAATATGCACAAACCGAATTGCTGAAACAGGGTGGTGAATGTCGCTGTGAAGGCTCCCTAACACGTAGATAGTACATTAAACTAGTTTTTGTTTACTAAGATGGTGAGTTTGAGTTAGTACTTCTCACTAACATCAGTAGGTAGTGAATTTTAGTATACGCACACTTCTACTACCCCAAACACTAAGAAGGCAATGGTTTTTAGGACTAGTATGTGCTTAGTAATTTCTGAGTGAATACGCCTACGTCTTTTTTATGCGTGCGGCTGACGGGCTTCCTCGAAACATATTTACAATATATCGATGAACGCGTGAACGCATTATATCTTAAGTCGAATTATTGGCCTCCCCTGGAGCCTTAGCTATCGTGCACAAAAAGGTAATTGATTTACATCAGCATCTACATTTCCTTGCCGGAAATAGGTGGAAATTATCCGTGAACGTTGTGCTGTGTTTATATCAGGTCGCTTCTCGTACAGTCTTGTGCATTACAGCCAAGCCGCCCTGACAGTTCCAACGAAAGTAAAACAAGCAAACGTTTGATCCATCATTCGTGGTCTTGTTTTGCTTAGGTTGTCAGACTCGGACTATTTGAGTTTACTTATAACTTCCTGAAAGTGCTTGAAGTCTTGCTACTACCACATCACTACCTATGTTGCCATGAAGCACTTAAACATTGAAGGTCTTGCTCGGACACCCCGAAACCACTTTGTCTCGGTATGGCTTCGAATAGCGGCGCGCAATGTTGGTACACGTTTGACGTGAATTAGCGCAAGAGGCACTGGTCGTAGAAAAAGACAGCGTCATATGCTTCTTCTTTCTCCGACGTCGTTTGCCCTCTTCTTCAACCCGGCTAACAAACTCGGTATCCTCCCTCCTGACGTATCAGTACATCCACAGCTCTTATATATGCCATCTGGTTTCACACCGGGGTCGGCGTGTTTCGATGACTTCTGTACGGACTTTCGCTACAGAGATTATCTGGTCGGAACTTGAAGTATACCCGACTTGACGATGCTATAGCCTTCGGTTACCACCATGGAGTGCACCGCAGAGAGGCGATCGTTTCGTGGAGACTACTGATGGACAAGGCGTTCAACAATGTGTGCAGCCTTCTACATAAGGATTGCTAACATCACAATCTGTTAGCACTGCATTTAGCTTCCCTATGTTATCAGTCGCATAACCTCAGACAGTGTCCGCAGTATTGTTCGCAGAGTCGATCACTGACCTCTGTGCTCACCGAGTTGAACGACCGGCCCAAAGGTCGGTGACCTCCGTGCTCACCGAGTTGAACGACCGGCCCATCCCAGACTGACTATAAACCACGTGTTTGGCGCTGTTTGGCCGTAGTAGCCTTTGCGCCAGAAAAATCTATCACTTACTAACTAACTACTGGTCCATGTCAGAAAAGATAGTTCCTGAACACCGGCGGGAACTGAAGACGATGAAATTGCCACTGTTTTTTTTTTTTACATTAAACTACTGGGTGAGTAAGCTTTCAATTGCAGTAATATGGCTCTCTATTTTCTCTAAGACATTCGGTTACTCGTATGTTTGGTCATTGGCATAGCGGTGAATATATAGAGGTGCAGTGACGAAACCGCAGATGAGCCCCGCCACGGTGGTCTAGTGGCTAAGGTACTCGGCTGCTGATCCGAGGGTCGCGGGATCGAATCCCGGCCGCGGCGGCTGCATTTCGATGGAGGCGAAATGTTGAGGCCCGTGTGCTGTGCGATGTCAGTGCACGTTAAAGAACCCCAGGTGGTCGAAATTTCCGGAGCCCTCCACTACGGCGTCTCTCATAATCAGAACTGGTTTTGGGACGTAAAACCCTACAAAACAACAACAAACCGCAGATGAGGTGTTTTTGTATCGGCTTATTTAGGTTTCACATTTTACATTTTAAAAGCACTCGGCGAGACAGTGTTAGTCATAATGATTTAGTTTTGTTCTTCGACTTGGCAGAGCAAGCCGCTGGCCACAGACGCACAACCACTTATCATAAACAAAGCCAGGGCGTCCCCGTATTTCTCCGGCCCTATTGCTAAAGAGCTTGGAACAATGAGAGAGAGAATATCTTCGCTCTGAAAGAAGAGAGAGAAAAACGTGAGTTCGGTGCAGATACTGAATGTTCAAGCTTTGCAATGGAGACGTAATACCATCGTTCTGCTGGCGTTCGACAAGACAGTGCTCGTTCGAGTCAACTAAATAAAAAACAGTAAATAAAGAAAAGTGCTATAAAAGCGTGCCACTTTTCAGGTATATTGTGAGCCTCTGCATGTTCATGTTCTAAGATACAATGAACTAAATCTGTACCTACCACGCTGGATGAGGGGTAGGCCAATACAGAATGTTCTGCTCCAGAGTCCGTGATCGCGGTTTATATTTCCGATCGGCGAGGCCACGGTTTAATGCGAGCATCACAAAATAAATAAATAAATAAATAAATAAATAAATAAATAAATAAATAAATAAATAAATAACACACAAATAAAAAAACAAAAAAGCAAGAAAAAACATCCAATGTGTTTTGAGCACATGTTAAGAAAGCGCCAGCGGGCAAATTATTCTGGAGAGCAATAATGTGACAATTCCATGTATCCTAATACTAATCGTTTTCCTGTTTCGTCAGTGTTCCGACTGTTGCTTCCCGTTATACTTAGTGGTGCGGGAGGGGCATTATTATTTACTTTTTTTTTTGCCCCATCTTAACGTATGTTGTTCTGCCTGCGTTATGACAGGGATTGATCGGCCATTCAGGGACGGTGAATGAAAAGGAATGGAATCGAGCGAAAACACATCTTAACATTGTGCCCATCTTGGACTACTTACCGCGGCATCTCTTGTATGTTTTCTATTAATTACTTTGAGACTTTAAAATCAATCAATCAATCAATCAATCAATCAATCAATCAATCAATCAACTCCGTACACTGCACGCAGCACATTGCCGCGATGAAGAATAAAAAGAGCTCAGAGTGCGTGTGCACCATTCAATTTGCTCTACATCTACATATTTTTACAATTCTGAGTTATTTTTAATCATGAAGACAAACGCCCGCCGGGAGGATTTTTGTCTTGCTTTTGTAAATAACTGGACCAGTTAGTGTCACGTAACCCGAAGTTACTTTATTCATGCTTAGAAAGTTGGGACAGGGCGCTTGCGTTTAGACCGGAAATAGTGTCATGTGGCATTGCTGCCTCTGCCTGTGCGGCGTTAGTTTTCAATGCACAAACGTGTACATACTGCCCATACACGTAGAATCGCAAAGATGCATAGTGGACAAGCATAGCACCGCCACTCAACTTTTGTCTGGCGCCCCGCCACGGTGGTCTAGTGGCTAAGGTACTCGGCTGCTGATCCGAGGGTCGCGGGATCGAATCCCGGCCGCGGCGGCTGCATTTCGATGGAGGCGAAATGTTGAGGCCCGTGTGCTGTGCGATGTCAGTGCACGTTAAAGAACCCCAGGTGGTCGAAATTTCCGGAGCCCTCCACTACGGCGTCTCTCATAATCAGAACTGGTTTTGGGACGTAAAACCCCACAAAAACAACAAAAAAACAACTTTTGTCTGGCAATCTGCAGTAGATTCGGCGTGAAACTTCAGGCGAATTACTGATGGTTTTTAAAAAGTTACCTTAAGAAAAGGATTGCCTACAGTGTAACTAATGTGTCATGTCTACATAATTGGCAAACTGGGAATACAAGAAAAAAAGAAGCACAGGCCACCAGCAGTGTGCCATCCATGCAAGGGTCTGAAACTTCCACACACACGCGCGCACACACACGCGCGCGCGCACACACACACACACACACACACACACACACACACACGCGGTATAGAAAGAACAAAAGTTCACTGTCGACACGTGATGTGTCTATAACTTTGCCTGCCTGGGTTGGTCCGTGCTCTCTCGGATACTACAAATTGCAGCTTGATATGTTTGTGCTGACGTTTTTAGAAACTGATCCACATAGTAAGGCGCCATGTATATTTTTATTTGATTTTTATTGAGTAATACTGCGAGCCTTTTCAGAGGAAGTGGATTATTATAATACACATAAAATAACTTGCTAGATGCTTACAATGAACATGGTACTTATAACAAATCTAAGGTGGTTAGGATGAAATCATACAGTTATGAATTGATGGGCGCAATAAATGTCACTCACAAACATACTGCAATATTCAGGCATCATATCGTACAGAAACATACAAACAAACATCTAACGTTTTATATGATGTATGGCCTAATGCAATCAAAATACGACTCCAGTTTCACGACAAAGTCACCCATCGCATCCACATCCACAATTTCACTTGGAAACGTGTTCCACGTTACTGTTGCCCTCGGAACAAATGAATAAGCACTTGTATCGCATTTTGTCGGATACTGCCTAATATGTTTGATGTGACAAGTTCTGACTGAATGCCGATATGGCAGTTGAAACTAATCTTGTTTATTTATATTGATTTTGCCGTAATGGAGCACAAAAAGGAACTTCATGGCAGCCACCCGACGCTGGCAAGCAAGGGTAGGCAGTGCTGCCTGATTCCTAAGGGCGTTTTACGCTTTTGTATCGCGAGTATTTCGAGTAAATAAATTTTAACGCTTTAGTTTGGACGTTTTATAATTTCTGTGACATTTCTTTTTGGTACGGGTTCCACACAATGCTACCATATTCAAGAATCGGCCTTACTAAAGATTTATATTCTGTAAACTGGAAGTACGATGGTGGTGCAGTCAATTTTTTTCTAAAGAATCCAAGGGTTCAGCATGCTTTCGTGTATGTGTTATCTATATGCGTTCCATTTCAAGACACTTGTAAGGGTTACGCCTAGGTACTTTAAGGAAGCCGTTTGTTCTGAATCGTTACCCATTAGTGTGCAAGTGAACCGCAAAGGTGCTTTTTTATGAGTTGTTGTCATACATTTTGTTATGTTAATAATAATTTCTATTCCTCAAATGCCGTACCATCACCATATGTTATTTAGAGTAGTAATTAATATAAGCTGCTCATCAATTCCTGGTACACTAGTGTAAATAACCAGATCATCAGCAAACAGCCGCAATTTTACTCCATTTTCTGCGCAATCAGCGATGTCATTAACTTATATAAGAAACAATAATGGTTCCAATACCGATACCTGTGGCACCCCTGAATAAACTTCGAGTTGGTCAGATTCATAATTATTTATAGTAACATACTGGGTTCGGTGTGATATATAGGGTGACATCCATTCCACTATATAGTGTTCGATTCCAATGGACCTGAGCCCGTATTCACAAAAACAACTTACTACAAAAATGTTCGTAACAGAAAATTGCATCCAATCCTGAGGCTGGACATATCATTAGCGAAACCTTTTGATCAATGGAATAAAGCACTTACGAAAGAGAAGTTTTGTGAATTCGGCCCCCGATTCGATTAGTTTGTAGTGGCCGACACGATCATCTACTGGCCTTCGAAAAATTGATAGAAATAACGTCTGCTTGAAGTCTGTAGTCAGTTATTGATGCAAAGTCATGTGCTATCTTTAATAATTGCGTGTGGTGTGTTGCGCTGTTGCGTTGTGAAGGAAACGTATGTCGGACGACAAGAAGTTTGGCTATTTGATAGTGATGCATCATGGAAGAAGGTCAGGCTTGCGAACGCAGACAAAGAGAGAGAGAGAGAGAAAGCCAGAGAACACAAACACCAGCGCTTGTGTTGTCTGTTTTTTTTTTTTTTTTCATTGTGGCCGTTCTTGTATGGGTTACCTTCTTTTATGAATATAGAGACGGCCTGTATTTCTCATGTCGACTACATCAACCGCGTCCTCGGACTGAGAGAAGGAATTCAAGGGTACCTAAGGAGGAGAAAGAATATAGCAAAGCAGGTAGGGGAAATGTGTTCCACTCTGGCTCGCGCGAATTGATTGCAACTGAACGAGCCGCAAATAACGCGATAAAGAGCCATTTGAGGATAGCATACAGCAAAAGTGTAGCTCGTTAACGACCGCCATGAGCGACAAGCTTCGTTTGGCGAACATCGAAGCTGACATGTTGACTTTTTTCTGCGTGCGCTGACCTCGTCGCTTCAGACATCACTAGCGATGTGCTATACAGTCAAAATTAGAAAAAAAAAAAAAAAAAGCTGAGCCCATCCGCGACGGGGGAAACTGCCGGCTGCATTCAGAAAGTCTTTTTGATTGAGCGAAGGATATATATATTGCAAGAAAGATACCGCTTGTCCTAGCTGGCACTTCGCAGCTCCTCTTATTGCACATTGTTCGATTAGACAAGCGACGAGAGAGGAGAGCGCTCCGTATCAGGCGAAATTTGTGTCAAAAGTGCCCCTTCGCGCGGTTGCCCAAGCGCTGACCCGAACGCGGGTTCAACAATTGCTTCACAGCCGGACTGTTGTCTCAATTGGCGCAACACATGGGGACGCAGCTTACGAGCGCGCCGTTGCGCGTGTCGGCGGCGGCGTGAAAAAAAAAAAAAAAAAAAAACAGAGCGAGAAAAGAAACACGCGTGGTTCGGCGGGGGAGCACTTACGTTGGAGCGCTTCAAATGGAGGCCCCCGTATAAACAACTTCCCAACTCGGCATCTCCGCGCCAAACGCGGCCTTGGTAAACGCTCCCCTCTCCTTTCTCCTATCCCCCACCCCCTCGAGGCATTCCTGGCCGATGCGCGCCGCGCAATTTCGCCGCGTCTCGCACACAAGCTCCTCTCCCCCAAAGCATACGAGCGACGCCCATCCTGACATCACATCCCGTTCTAGACTGCCGGAAAGAATATCGCTGTTGTTCCGGAGGCAGGCATTCAAGCTTATCGCTCTGCAGACGGGTACTGTGAGCGCCCCACTTCTGAGCTGATCCTTTCCGATTCGGCGGCCGCAGTTCCCGCTCTCCGAGCTTCCGGCGCATCTCCGGCGCAACACCAAGGTACGACTCGCTCTGACCTACTCCGCTCCGGTGCAGCAACGCAGCCGGCTTCTTGCGCACTCGCAACGCGCGCGTTATATATGCGCGAAGGATGTGAAATCGACAAATCCTGCATGTGGCCTTTGTCTAATCATAGAGGCGAACAGCTGAGTAACGTGTGTCAAAAACGAAGGGCTCGGCACAACTCGCTTTCCTGCGCTCCCAGAAGGAGCGAATCGCTACGGCGCAAGAAGTGGGCGGGGCACTTTTCCCTAGGTTTGCCGCGAGCATCGCTGTTGACTGAGAAGCGAATACGAAGGGTGTGTGAGCGTTGTTCTTGTTGAAGAAGGTGCGTTAGTAGTCAACGAAACAGCACCAGAAAAGTCCCTTACATTTTTAGTGATGATAAGTATCCCTGAAGCGTCTCTACCTTCTCCTCGGTACGGTCACATATTCCTACGGGATCTTAAAGGCTATCTGAGGAACTCGTTAAAACTCCTGAAAACGGCGCGGGTGTGCCGGTGGCTTCTTCAGATGAGATTTGTACATTTTGTACCTTGTACTTGCTGACTTACGTTCCCGACCAAAATCCTGTACGAATGTATTATATATGCTTTAGCTTATCGATATTCTTCGATGTGTTTTATACACACTGCGCTTGACAGGTGTGCACGGAGGGTGGATTTTCACAGCATTGTTACTTTACCGGATTATGTACGTATTGAGATGTCGGATTGACGATTTAACGAAAATGTCTTTTCAAAGTCTATAAAGGTTACCTTTCTGCGTATTCGCAGAAACATTTCCCATTATATATTTAGGTTATGAAGTTCTGAGTCTTAAAAAAAGAAATAGTACAACCTTTACAACCTTCTCAAGCTGCGATATATAAAGAAAAAACAAAAAAAGGGAAAGGATTATGCATAAAGCAGAGTGGCGCAAGATATGACGACTGCGCGCAGGCCAGTACGATGTCGTCCAGCACAACTGTTCGCCAGACCACGTCGGTGACAACGTCCGGTTCGTCGCCAGTTGTTGCCCTGTCGGTGAACACAGCGTTCCTGACAAGCATCGGAGGCATTCTGACACTGATTGAGCTGGTAAGGTGAACCTCTCGCTCCATCACGCTTTGGTGACTTTGTTTCTAGAGTGCAACTGCACGCGCGCGGTGAGGTCCGTGCATGTAACAGTCAATTTCGTATCTCACTCTTTTCAGGCTTCTTCGTACGCTCGAACGCCGCGGTTCGCGAGAAGATTAGTGAACATGCTCGATAGATAAGGCAAGAGGGGCTAGTGAGGTCCGTGAAAATTTCGAGATGTCGAAAATGTTATACGAGGGGAGAAAAATTCATCCACTATGAATGCAGCTAAAGCTAGGAAAGAAAGCCGAACGAGCTTTAACCCTTCAAAGGTGAAACAAAAAGATATTCTTTTTGAATTGCAGAGCTTTCAGAGAGGCTCATACCTTCGTTGATTCGGGCTAGACAGCAATGAATAACAAATAAAGAAGGTTGAGTGCTTAAACTGTATCATCTTATTATTAAGCACGGCCTGCTGCTGCGGGATAATTTTGATCACCCCTGGGGTTTTTGCATTACGCCCCCGTCAAAAGTGCAGCCGCCGTGGTCTTGATGGAATCCGTAACATCGACATCGATGTTAACGGCGCAGCATCATAGTCAATAAGGTACCGTGTCGGGTGTCGCGTGGAAAAGGTTTTCTTCTTTTATAATCCAGTTAACTAAAGACGAAATTGATCGTTACATTATAAGGCTCCAAGAACTGACTTTGGGCCACGATTGGGTCTGCATGGTATATGATGCATCGTATAAAAAATTGTTGTCACTATATCTGGAAGATTTTGAGGGATTTCTTTGCCGGAGGAGTCCCGTTGCAGAGCACTGGGAGTCCATGTGTGAGACGCACAGGCCTAGCAAGGATTCACGGGCACTTTGGGAAGAATTCAGTACAGACACCCACCACGCAGGTAGTCCGACCACTGAGCACGTTCGAAAAGCCTGGTGTACTGAGCAGGCGGTGAAGGAAAAGGAGTTGCTAGCGCTAGTGAACGTCGAGAGCGAGAGCAGGATAACACTCACTCACTCTGCGGGCGAAAAGTGCGAGATGTGAAGTCTAAATGAGTATTTCCGTTAATCTTGATTCTTTGCACATTTTCTTGGTAAGTACGAACCAACGTACATAACGATATTTCATCATAATAATGTGGTTCTTCCTCACAAAATAAGATGGCATGTTGAATAAGAGCTCGTTCTGTTTGTCCCTAACGCTTGCTTTTTGTAACAGTAACAACTTGATGAGGGCTAGTTGCTTCATAAGTACAGGATCTCGCAACTACAGGGTGTTTCAGTTAAGTTTCGCCAAGCTTTAAAACTATGTATATGAACTTTGTGAAAATGCAACCACATTAGTGTTGCTTACTGTCGTCTTGACCATCTCGGGCTATTTCTTAAAATTCGCTCAGGTAACGAAGTGACAATATTTAACTAACCAACGTTTAAACTGTCGCTTTGAACGCAAAATGTTCAATGGAGAAGTTGAGGAGCATAGCACGCGATTTAGTGTAGGAATAGCATGTTTTTATATTAATGGGTGTACTGGTTTCAACTTTCCCGGGCGTCTAAGAAAGTGCGCCGGATTTGAAAATGTACCACGTGACTAGGTGCTTGCAGGCACTGACATTATAATCCTCGAACATGCTACTATTTAAGGATCTCGATTCATGCAGATGGACACTACTGGACAAATCACAAAGGAATTTGATACGATGCGCTCACACCTTTCGTCCTCTCGGCCTGTTTGTATGTCTTTGGTCTGCATGCATCATCGATCGCTCAGCCGCAGAATGTCTGAGAGTGCTATCTTGCAAGCGCCTGGTCACGTGGTAGGTTTGCAAATCTCGCGCGAGATCTGAAGAGCCCAAAAGTATTAAAAGCACTGCACCTTATATTGTGGAAATGCATTATTCCGACATTAAGTAACATGCTGAACAACTTCTCTGTTTAAAATTTTGCATTTAGAGAAACAGCTCAAAATTTGGTAAATTAGTTAGTAGTAATTAATTACCTAAGTTAACTTAAAAGATAGCCTGAGGCGGTCAATGTGGCAGTAAACAGTACTAAGATGATTGCATTTTCGTAAGAGGCGCATGGCTATTTTTAAATCTCGGCGCAATCTTTAGCTGAAACACTCTGATTGTCTTAACAGCGTTTGCACAATAGTGCGAGAATTGAATGTCTTGGATACAGGAACGACACCTCATCAATGACAAACAAATAAATGAAGGCGCAAAACGTAGCGCTCCATCGGTGCACATCTTCTTTACAGTGGCTCTCCAAGCTCAACAATCTTATATTCCGGAGATCATCATATTTCGTGCCGTCACGTCTTTTTGGTAGTGTGTTGTTGCGGTGTACTTTGTTAAGGCAGTTGTCGTTGCTAAGAAAGTAGGTACACGTTAGGAAGTTAGTTTTAAGGTTGTGGCCAAAAATTGGTTCATTGTGCCAAGGGGGACCATGCAGTGAACAATGTTAAGCGCGAGTTCCGTAGGTGTCTTCGCGCTGCAAGGTAATGCTGTTTTGAGAGCGCGCGAACGCACATTGCCTCATAACAGTACATCCCAGAGCAATGAGGAGACAGCGGACCTTCTGAAAAATAACCATTTGGTATCTATAATGGTAGTTAGTACTCCGTATTGCCTGTTCGGTTGTTACATTCTTGCGTCAGCAGACAGCACCTCGTACAGGCGAACATGAAGTCTAACGGCGCGTTCTTGCCAATTACAGATTCTCGGTATCATCGTGTTCAGCCTGTGCTACCAGTACGCCGGTTACTCCTCGGGCCACTTCCTCCTGCTCATCTCATTTGCCTACTGGCTCATCTCCTTGTACATTTTGCTTTCTGCCTTCTTGTCGGCGTCGGGCACAGTGCTACCCAGCACATTTTTTGTAAGTATTTGCTCCCATGCTCTTGCTTCGCAACCGATGTAATTGTCACGCTTTTGATGCTCTTCGCGAGGTGAGGCAAGGGCATATATCTACCCCCCCCCTCTCCCCCTCCCCCTCGATTCGTTGTTAATTCACATAAAGTGGCAGCACCGTTTTTGATATCCTTCTCGTCAGTCATCCTTGCTAGATTGAATGTATGGGTGCACGTAAGAAATTTTTCTGGTGTATTAGTGCGACAGCATCGCTTGCCGATTAATGTGTCGCTGAATTATGTTGCCCAGTTTAACGTTGCGGCGCAATGTTGCAGAGTTTATTGCTGCTGTGGCGTGTTTTCAGATAGCGCTGTCGCTGCTTACGAGGTCGCAAGAACGCAAGACGACGAAACATTTTTGTTGTTTTGTGAAGTTTAACGTCCCAAAACCAGCTCTGATTATGAGAGACGCCGTAGTGGAGGGCTCCGGAAATTTCGACCACCTGGGGTTCTTTAACGTGCACTGATATCGCACAGCACACGGACCTCAACATTTAGCCTCCATCGAAGTGCAGCCGCCGCAGCCAGGATTAGATCCCGCGACCCTCGGATCAGCAGCCGAGTACCATAGCCACTAGACTAGACCACCGTGGCGGGGCAGACGACGAAACGGCTACAATGCAAGTTTATCGTAAAAGTAGCGCTTTACGTAGCATGTCATATCGCAAAATCGGCGAATCTTGCCTCTTGCGACCAATCTAATGGCAGTGCGTCACATAGCTCGCCGTGCTACGCTCCGCAACCGCTTGGTCTGGCTGTCGCGTTGCCGGGAAGTTGGGTGGTGAACGTAATTTCGCTGCAGCAGCTCGTGTTGTACGTTTTGCTGCATTACGATGGTCGTCAGCACCATTTGCAGTGAACTGACCGACTCCATAGAGCCGACAGCGGCGACTCTCATGCCTCGCACCATCTAGTGGTTTATGCAGCCAAGCAGAGCTCAACCACCTGCAAATCCTCGAATACATTCATCACTACAGCCACCTGTTTCAACGCTAGCGCAGTGTTTAGCGAGCTCGGATGCGGAGCCGGGGCAGTAGCGGTGGAGTAAAGGGGGACACGGCGGCCCCTTCTGCCCTACCGTGGCCCTATTCTTTTTTAACTATAGAGGGAGATAGCATAATTCATGTGGCGCTTTTCTGCGACTGCTTTCTGCCACTGCTTTGTGATAACGGCGGGGTCGCATAACAAGCCAGCTACTACTCCCGCATGAAAGCTCCGTTATTCTTTCTGGGTAGCAAATACTGTGGATATTTCGACGGTTTCGATGAGAGCTATGTGGCTGTGAGCTATGAGCGCCGCTAAAGAGCGCACGTGTTCTAGCTTATCTGCTCCTGTAGCCGTTTCTCATTCCAGAGGCGAGCCATCACGTCCGCACTGATCGTGCATATACTATACGTACCTGCTTGACGCTGCACGCAAGGCGGGCTTAGTCCATGAACTAGTGCCCTTCGTGCGTCCACGTCTAGGAAAGTTGATGTTATATTTTTCTCTGAAAAATATGACATCGCCTCGCTGAAATTCGCTGCATAATTTCAGAGAGGCGCTTAAGATAGCATTGCATGTTGTGTGTTTCCTCTTGTTTCGTGTAATTTTGTCATATACGTGCAAGTTTACTCAACGCGTTAGTTATCTCAAGCATGTGCGCTAAGCGCTGATACCAAGCGAACAACGCTAGTCTTTAAGCAATACCTTGCCCCTCTGTCCCAATTTTCCAAAGCCATATTAAGTATTATTTCTTCTGGGACACTCTGACGTTGTGACGTTGCGCATGGGCCCATTCCTATAAGTACTCGTTACCTAGCTGGTATAGACACCAGGTAACAAGCACTGTATCCTCTCATTTACTCAGTGCTATAGAAAGCGGACGCATACGCTGGGCAGTTGGTGTGTTAGCATAATTAGCTGCTAACAAAGATACGCTGTTTGCTTAATATGTTGAAAACATATGAGGGGTATCGATATGATAAACATATGAATTCGTAATTACTATGTAACTACCTTGCATCAGTTGCGACAAACCTCACGAGTGCGGCGAGCTGACGCCGGCAGCCTGAGAGCCAATGACCTCTCGCTCGAAGTGTGTCGGTTCAGTACACGCCAGCAGCTGCGAGGTTTACGAGGACGCCGTTATATTATTTTGTTCTAGATGCCTTCTACGTGGACCGGAATGAACGTTAGAAAATTAGTTCCGTTACAAGAAATGCATTAGATCCCTATCTGTTAAACCGGAAGCATTTGTAATTTCGCTCGTGGATTTCATTCGAAAGTGTCTTTACATTTGCCAATTCCAAGCAGAGCGTATAATATTGATGATAAGGCATGACTGCAAGAATCAGTCATTCACTTTCCTATTAAAATAGTTATTTCAACTGCATAAGATCGTAAGCATAAATGAAGACATGGTATGCAGACCGATCATTTGAAGAGACCAGAATGAACATGTACTAATTTATAGCGATAGCCGTTATGAAAAAATATCTCAATGTCGGCGTTAACTTTCCTGGCCAAATCGGCCCCACGTAGCTACATCCGCTTAAGTATACGGTCCATAACGCATTGAGACAAGGCGTCAAAACACGGATACACATCAGAGAAGTAGGCAACACGAAATCCGGCGTTCGGGTGTGCCTATACCTCACTTCTCTTGTGCCAGTGTCGCTCACCTTACCTTTTTGCACTGTGAGCCCTTACCAACTAGCTCAGCTCTCTGTCGTCACAGTATGCGGTCCCTTTATATCGCTCTAGGTCAACGTAAACGGCGCTGTTATCATGTGCAGTCATCACTTGTCTGGTGCACTGCGATTACCCTATTGTTCAACACCGCCTGGCCGGAGTTTCGATTTTAGTTGAGGAAAAAAAAATAACATACGTGATGTTGCGGATAATGTACAATTCGTTACCCACCGCGGTATAGCATCGCTACTAAGGTGTTGGACTGCTAAGTTCAAGGACGCGGGTTTCCTTCCATGGCGTACGCGTTCTGATGGGGGCGAAGGGCAAAAATACCCGTGAACTTAGGTGCGCGTTAACGAAATGGTCAAATGCCCAAGTCACAAGTACGCGTGTCATTGCTAAAAACAGATCGCCCCCTGGCGGCTTGTGTGTTTACCTATCGGTGTTCCCCCTTGGAGAGCAAACCCATTTCTTTGGACGATAACGTAACGGAAGGCTGGCTTACACACACACTAGATTTTCTTCAGATATGAAAAGCTTCCGCAACTTCCGTTGTGCATGTGTCATTGTGCGAAAACAATGTGCTGGTATCAACAAAAATGGTGTTCAGCCACATTCAAAACAATGCCTTGCCAGATTAATTGAAGTCTTATCTGATGAATTGACTGGGCATGCGCCCATGATGTACGTATGGCTTTAAAAAACAGCACGTTTTCACCCAATAAATTCACTTGTTAGTCAGCGCCGTGTGTATGTTTTCTCTGTCTCCGTTCCGTTTTGTAGCGCTGTTTTAACCATTATGGAAATGGTCAAATGTTTCCCGCAGCCGCACACAAGCCTTATCGCCATATTGTGGTCTTGGCACGTAAAACCCCAGAAACTAACGTTTGCTCATTGGCCACACATAAACGATATTAAACATCTGTTTTTATGTGCCCACGAGCGTCCTTGAGTTGTTTGACAAAACCTCCTACCTTTATATCTGGCAGCATGAAACGCTTGGCATCGCGCAATCAAATGGCATTCAGGTTTTCCTTTCTTTTTCTCTTGCTACTTCTAATTATGCGCAACTTTCTGAAGCTAGCTCAGCGGTGACTTTCGTTCGAGCCATTCGGACGGCGCTCCTAGACGCAAAGGAATGTTGGCAACTTGGCACGACGCCCGAAAGATGCTTAGTACGCATGCATTGCGACGTACGAGCGTAGTGGCGTAGTTATTCGGCAGTTAGTAATTACACCCGTTGTTCGCCCCGCGCTGACGTTTAAGCGGGGTCTCGTGGCGCTGCCCTTCCTGCATACGCAATCTTGCTCCTCCTATCTTGTATCAGTTGCGACAAACCTCACGAGCGCGGCGAGCTGACGCCGGCAGCCTGAGAGCCGTTGACCTCTGGCTCGAAGTGTGTCGGTTCAGTACACGCGAGAAGCTGCGATGCTTACGGGGATGCCATTACGTTACTATATTTTTTTTGTACACCAACAGGCTATTTTTGTATAAAGAGAACGCTATTTCACGTCTCCACTTGATTACAATGTAGTTTGTTCTTGAACCCTTCATCGTCATTCTTCACTTTTACCGTCATAATGCTCTTGCTCATATATTTGCTGTGACTTTTCATTAAATTCTTTAAGTGCATGCACCCCGTCTTGCGGAAGGATTAATAAAAATGCATAGGTGACAGACGAAGCAAACATGTTTTGGTGCAGGAGTCGCTCATTCGGTTCCATCTGCCGCACAGTACGCGACCTTCGCTCTATTTTTGTTCATGGAAGACAGAGATTGATTAATTCACAATGTGACCCCCATCCGGACGGGGACAATGTTATCTGCAGATCTCAACCAGCGCACCGTTAGCAAAACAGGTTAGCACGCCAGCAGCTGGTACATGTACTAGATAATGGGCGGACCGGGCTCAGAGCTATATGCAGCTCGCGTATTCACACGTCCGGCTATGCGACAAGCTGTTTCTTTCGAGCCCGAGCCGCTAAGCCGAAACATCGCGTTCTGCGTTGTGCAGTACTTTGATCGAACTCTCTGAGCTGAAATGTGGACTTTTCTTCTTGAAGCGTGTTGTGTACAAAAATAACGAAGTGAAAGAAGAATGCAAGGTGCAGGGAACTTTGGACGTAAAAGAGTGCTTACATAACTGTTCCGTGCGTCACTTTTTTCTCTTTTTAGTAGCTGCATATCGGCCACGTTGTAAACATACACTGAGAATCTGTAGTGTAACTGGAATAATGGAATCCTTCGCGGCGTTCTGTATTTACACCTCATAACTAGGTCTTGGTAATTTAGGTGCTAAAGCCGAGAGCCCATTATGACACTTAAGAGCGCGAGAACCTGCTACGAATTTTGACCGCTTTGGGGTATTCAAAGCTAGACTGACACGACGAGATTGGCTATTCAGTCCGCGACAAATGTCACGCGATTGACCGTACAACGAATTACGCAGCGAGTATCTTGCTATGCGAGTGTTCTTTGGGACGCTACCGAGCCTCGTAGTGCCCTTCTGCGGTATGATTCGCTGATCCATACCAACATGTGAAGTCAGCCTTGCCGTCGAAACGCGGCCACCGTGGCTGTGATGTCCATCAGGCGGCCTCGTTCTTAGCAACCAAACACCATGATAAGTGAACTACCACAACAGATATAGGCTGCAATGTACTGTGCAACATTATGATGTCATGCACGTTATATGAACAGAGGAGGTAAGTTTTATGCTGTGGTTTCTTGTCTTTTATAGTTAAGCTCGATAAAACACGTGTAATCGTGATAAGGTATCGCGTGCTGGTGGTTTCGTATTCCAGTGACAACTAGCTGTGGTTGCTGCACTGCTATTCAAGGTCGCATCTTTTATACTGGAAAGTCAAAAAAGGAAACAAGAGTAATACACTTTAACAATGACAGTTGAATTCCCTATGATATTCCATATAATTTAACGACTGTTCCCACGTGTAATGCGTTTTTCGCGCAGTTAAGATCTGTGTCCACATTCATTTTTTTTTTCAGCTATGCATCATTTCAGACGACACACATACTGAAGTTCCTGAGAATTAGTACAAAGTAAGGTTCCTGCTACGCGACCGAGTCCTGCGCCCACTTGGCAGTGCGATACATTGGCACTTCCGCTGTGCCGAAATGTCAGACACAGCAAGTATATTCTCATACATAGGATTAATTCGCAAATTTTTACAAGAAGAAATAGATGAAATATCGAACGAAATACCTGGGCGGGAACTGAATTACTGTGCACCTGCATCGCCTAATTGCAACGTACGTCATATTTTGTTTGTGTGCGTCTGTTTGCGTATGCCGGCTGTGCTGCCTTACTGCTTTCCTTACTGGTCCTATATTGCGAACTGGACGAGTTGTGTATTCTAATCTCCGGCAAGGAACTTTGTGTCTGCTGTTGCGAAGTTCTTACCGCTTTCCTTACTGCTCCTATATTGCGAACTGGACGAGTTGTGTATTCTAATCTCCGGCAAGGAACTTTGTGTCTGCTGTTGCGAAGTTCTTACCGCACGTTTATTGAGAAGCAATGCGCCACCGGTGCCACTTGCAAACGCCGGCATTATGTACGTTGCTGTACAGAATAAAAAAAGGAAAGAAACAAAACAAAAGCAAATGAGCATCGTGTTTTTAATTTGACCTAGCCTGACTTGCGATTCGCCCTTCTTGTTGCAGTACTTCCTGTTCCACGTGTTCGGCGCAATCCTGTACGCTGCCGGTGGCATCGCCGTCCTGGCTCATGTTACCAAATACAGCTCCTCGGGCACCATTGCTGCTGGGGTAAGAAAAGCCTATTACCGCAAATGCTCGGTGGGACAGATGACAAGAAAATATTAAAATTGAGAAGAAATAATGCCACAAGTGGTCCAACTATTGATAGTAAGCTGACTCATTATGCATTAATGCGGGAAAGCATAACGAACGAACGAACGAACGAACGAACGAACGAACGAACGAACGAACGAACGAACGAACGAACGAACGAACGAACGAACGAACGAACGAACGAACGAACTGAATGAATGAATGAATGAATGAATGAATGAATGAATGAATGTACTTTGTTGGGCGCATTTTCTTGTCCATTGTGCGCACGATCTGTATGGTCCCACAGCCAAAGGCCAGCATGTCAGCCTATTTAGAAACACACATATCAGAAACTGTTGTCGTTATACTACGGGTCTGCCCGCTTACATTCATCCAAGTGCCAACCACTAAATTAATCTGAGCGTCACCGCAGTATCTGAGCGCCAACCACGTAATGCGAGCGCTAACCTATTTAATCCACGCGCCACCACAGATATGCCGCGTGCCAGTGAGTTTAATTCCATCGCCAACAGCTTTAATTGAAGCGCCAATCAATTTAATCCGCACCCATGGAACAGAAAGTTGGGCGTGAAAACATCAGTACTGTTCAAGTACACTTGCCGCAATATTAAATATAATGTAACCGCGAAGTAGACGAACACACTAATATTTACTGCAGTCGCTAATATAGCTTATGAAACGAATCGCTGCTATAGTTCGTTTGAGCCGTGCTCTGTGTGCCCATGCTATGCTAAGCAGAAATGGGTGAAGTCTGCAAGTCACCGTCGCTCATAAGGCCGAGCAGACGGCTGCTACTGTTTTGCAAGAAAAGAGCTTTTAATGTTGTCTCCTGGAAGACGACAGTGAATATCTGCAAGATGCAATCAGTGGTGCACATGATGACCCTGAATTATGCAACAGCGATGCCGCTTAAATGAACAACGGCTCTCTTTGATTATAGATTCTGCGCTGAAACATGCAACTACGCTACTTTTTCAGCTCTAAAGTTTCACACCACAACATAAGTTTGTGGTAAATACCGCAGTATACCTTACCTCATAGGTGCTAGCATCAGTGGGGAAAGAAATTACTGCTGTGGTGTCACTTAAATTTGTTCGGACATTTGGCCCGTCCAAACTCGTAAAGCTCCTGTTTTCTGTGTTAGCTGGCGCTTGAATTAATATTGTTTCCGATTGGATTAAACATCTGGCAGTTGGATTAAATTCACTGGACACGGCCTATTTGCGCTGGGGCTTAAACACCTAGGCCCTGAGACTAATTTAGGCAGCGCTTAGATTAAAGTGAGACGGAAATCTTGGATTAAACAATATCTACCTATAATATTTACCTATAATAATCGACCTAATATCTACCTGTAAGAATAAGATTTAGCTGTTGACATGAGTCAGTTGAATTCGATTAAACAAGGAGGAGGAGAAAGGAAGAAGAAAGGCCCGGAGGTTAACCTGGGCTGAGCCTGGTAGGCTACCCTGCACTGGGGAAGGGGGAAGGGGAGGGAAAGCTTTTACGTTGTGGTGTGAACAAACAGAACAAAAAGGAACACTACATCGCAGTAAACACAGAAATAACAGAGTAGAAGTGGTAGATTAATTTGCAAATGATATTTAAGGCATAGGTATCGATAACAATCTTCTCAATAGAGTAATAAAGAGAACAAGAATATTACAATAATTTGTAAAACACGAGAGAGAGATAGAGAGAGAGAGAGAGAGAGAGAGAGAAATGGAAAAGAAAGACAGGGAGGTTAACCAGAGGAGATCTCCGGTTGGCTACCCTGTACTGGGGAAGGGGGAAGGGGAATGAAAGAGGGAAAGGAGAGAAGAGAGTTGAGGGACGTATCACCATCACTGTCACTTGTCAGGGTACTGTCACAATCGGTCAACAAGTCTCGTTTGTCGAAGAAATCGCATCAATGCCCTGACAGCAAGCAACTCGCCTTGAAGACTTTGTAGTCCAGTGTCCTAAAATTTTGTATTCAGCAAACGGGCGGTTGTCCAGCTGACCAAGCGTGGCTGAAAGGGCTGCTCTTTCGGCGTTGAAGCGTGCCCATTCGCAGATAAGATGTGCGATCATTTCGCTGCACCCACAATGTTCACATAAGGGGCTGTCAGCCATTCCAATGGTGAAGGAATACGCGTTGGAGAAGGCTACTCCAACCCATAGACGGACAAGGAGGGTAGAGTCACGGCATGAGAAGTCGGTTGGGATGCGTAGTTGCAGGTTAGGGTCTAATGCGTGAAGCCTTGCGCTTGAAAATGCAGATGAGTTCCACAGGTCAAGCTTCAGTCGACGTGCTATTTCGCGAAACTCTCTGGCTGCGTCGGACCTGTAGAGTTGAATGGCGACACGCCTGGCGCCGTCGTGAGCACGAGAAAAACCTAATAAACAATAGCTGTGCATGATGATGATGATGAAATTCATTTATTGATAGAAGGAGGACCGAAGGTCACTGGTGATGAGAGGGGGTAGTGGGGAGGGGGTAGGTAAAAACAGAATCATGCGCGCCAGGCCGCTAGAAACTCCAAAGTGGGCTAGTGTGACGAGACGGTCAGGGTGTTCGAGTATATCCTTTCGCACAGCATTCAAATTGGAGTGTGAAAATATATCGCTGTTCTTTCGATGAGGGCGAAAAACAGGGCAGTGTAGAACGAGGTGGTCGATATTTGCTGTGCGGAAACAGCTGCAAAAGGTGCATAGGCAGCGGGCAGATGCGTCGATGCCCCTCTTCTTGTCAGCGAGTCTGCCATTTATGGATTGTGTCCGGAGTAGTGGCTGTGTTTGCCAGTCATACAGGGCACTTTTCAACCTGCGCGCACGGAGCAGAATAGCAGCGCGGCGTTGTGGCCCTGGAGTAGAGATGGGTAGCTCCAGAGTGAATTGACTCTTCAGGCCGCTCTTTAAAGAGAGAGAGTCGTGAGCCAGTAAAAGCGAGCAGTGATTCTTTTCAGCCAAACGATATACCATATTTTAGTAGGACAGACTGCTGGGCTAGTTGGTTATGCATCACGAAAAGTTCAACTTAGCGCGAAATAACAGGGACACAAGAAACAAAACAGACAGGACGGGCGCTACTACCAACTGTTTGGTAGTAGCGCCCGTCCTGTCTGTTTCGTTTCTTCTTGTGTCCCTGTGTATTTCGCGCTAAGTTGAACTTTTCGCGATATACCATATTGTCTGCGTTGAAAAAAAAAAAAAGAATACGAACCGCCGACAACAGCGCATGACCTCGAAGTTGTGGCACACAGGCGCGCGGAAGCTTCGGAGGCCCATGCGCAGTGCCTCTATCGATAAAGAGGAGCCGGCTCCTCGGAATCGGGGAGCCGCTCTAGCCGTCATGGAGCCATGCGGAGTAGCCACGTTTCGACTTCTTGGCTGCCGGAGCAGCCACAGTGTCATGACGTTGCTGCTCCGCATAGACGAATCACTGCTCAGTAGCGAGCCGTGTGTTCGGAGCTATACTGAGCGAAAGAGCCTTGATGCTCAGAGCAGCTCAGTTATTTTTGCTCAGTCATAGGACAAACTCTTCCGAGAGCAGCTCCCCGCGCAGCAGCTCCCGGATTCGGCTAAGGTCTGACTCGCTCCTGAGCTGCCCAGCTTATTCTCATAGATGTGCTGCGGTAGATACATATTTTTGTCGATGCGTATGGCTCGATGCAGTACAGTGGTTCCCCACGAAGAAATCACCGTTCTCCTTGGGTTAGCCATTCGCCTAGCGAAAGCCCAGCTCGCTAAGTCACCTGGATCATTTATTTAATGTTCGCTTTAGACTTGTTAGCTTGGGCTGAGTGAGTGTTCATAACCGCATATCCTGAGAGGTATACATTTTGCCTGCTTATCTGAAGGGCCCGTGTACTGCTGTGCGACGTCGAAGCGCATGAAAAAGAGAAAAAAAAAGACAGGCGGTCGAAATTACTAAGCTCTACACTACGGCGTGCCTTACATGCATGGCTTTGGTCGGGGTTTATGCCGTAATTGTGCTTTTGTCCCGTAAAACGCAAGCAGCGATTATTGCTTATGTGAAGAGTTTTCCACCTTGCATGCACGAAGACTGGGTTGTGCGCGGTGTCATAATTATGAAGCGACATTTGTTTCGAATCAGTGTGGTTATATCATAATATAACCGCGTTTTTTACCGTTTAAATAAACAGTTATGTGTTAATTTCTATACAAGTATGCCATACATTTGGATTCCTTTTGCAGTATTCATGAGAGTAATTTTCCCTAAACAAGATTTGTGCGAAAGGCATATTTCGCCTAATCTCTGCGTAAAAAGAACGTTGTTGGTGCGCCGGCGACCACTTTCAGCGTATATATATATATATATATATATATATAATTAAAAAAAGTTTTACATGTAGCTCTGTAATTCAGAACTAAGCAACAATATTTTTGAAAGAACCCACCACAAGCACCGTAAGCAATACTTTTTTCGAGAAAACATTATCATTGGTGCAATGTAAGAGGGTACTATTCCGGTGTGAAAACTTGTTAATTAAGGTTAACGTAGCGCTTTTAGAAACTGAGTTTATTAAACGGTCATCAAACACTGCCAAAGTGCTTATAGTTCGTTACTGCGCTGACGCATTTATCCTTTTTTTTTCCCCAGTCCTATAAGACTTGGCCATGTGTAAGACAGCTAGGTTAGAGGTTTTAAGTGAATCAGTGAATCAGTGAGCCGCTCTGCTGAACCGATTCCTGTCAGTGAGCGTAGCAGCTCGGAGCCGTTCACTAAAGTGAGCCGTCCGTTTACCACTCCTTGCCCTGGAGCCGCTCCGGACGCCCAAGCCATGGTCCCTTTATTTATTTTATGTTATCTTTTAATTTTTTTGGCCCATAGTACGTCGCGTGGGCACATCTGGAGCTTTGGATGAAGATGTAGTTGGAGGAGCTAAGAAAAGCGGAACTTCGGTCTAAGGTGACAGTGTCGTGTTGTACGATTCCATGTGAGCTGACTTGGCGCAGTCAAGCGACATGAACTCCTCGCGACCACATCTGCCGATGGTGACATGCTTGTCTCCGCGACAAATGACCTCGATTGGCCAATCATGTTGGACTGAGAGGCTGCCGAACGTCTTCATGTCGCACACACATATGAACACAGCTTGAGGTGTCGGTTGACATGTATGGCTTGCATTCGGTCCTGTGTATGCGTAGACCTAAGTTTGCTCATTGGATGGCGTAGGTGAAATGTGTAACCACCGGAAGCCGTGGATACCTCCTCTGACAGTTGCAGAAATAGCTCCCCTGAAAGTCTCACTGTTGTGCCGTAAGCCTATCGAGAGGCTCAGCAGCGGACGTATGCTTTTATAGTGGACTGTATGCCCGAAGGATGAGCTGGAGCCCCTCCGCCCACTTCTGTTGTTTAGTTGCTGCGAGAGCTGCTTCAAGCTGAGTGTTGAAACGTTCAGCCATGCGATTGCTCATGGGGTGATACGTAGTTTCGCGTGGGCGAGATGCAGCGATGAGTCACGTGATGTTCGTGAGGGCGGACTCGAACAGGTTTCCACGTTCCACGGTGATGATGCACACTGAAGGAGGACAAGAGAATGAAGAACAGAAAGGCGAACGATCAGAGAGAAGGACGAGCGAGCGAGCGCCACAGCCCAGTCTCCGCTGTGACAGTACGTGCTCTGCTCAGGCCTAGTGTTTTTTTTTTTATGATCTTTGCTTTGTAATTATGTATGTTTCTGGTAAAGCATCGAGAAAGTCTTTTTGTGCCTTATTGAGGCTGTAGACTGCAAATGGTAATTTACATTCAGATAACGTAATTCGTCGAAATGGGAGGCGAACAACCGTAGTGGGAGTGGGACTTTTGGGCGTCGAATCCCTACACTCGCAACGTAATTTCGCCTCGCATGGTTATGCTCCTACATGATTACGATTCATAAATGGACAAAGATGAAAGCAGAAAAGTAAGATAATTTGTGCTTTTAGGAGTTTTTACTCGGCGATAAAGTAAGCCGATAAGCAAATATACAATGAGTTCCTATGCCTAGAAGGTTTTAACTGAGCAGGGTTTCGTGAACGTTTGTGGACTGCTATTTTTATATTTTTGGGCGTAACCTTTACAGCGGGTGTTTATCGGAGTTAAATTAGGCTAACAAAGAGTCTCGGTGCTCCCGATCACGTCTCCTAGCCGGGCTAAAACAGCATTCGTCAAACGGCCTTGAGTTATTCAAGCGATAGTACAAATAATATTTACCGCGTCACGCTACGGTCATGCTGAGAATAACAGCAAATGAATGAATGAATGAACGAACGGTATCGCAAGGCCAGGCTCGCATCTAGAATAGGTCTCGCCATTCCAAGAACCCTCTAGAATTGCAAAACTTGCGAGTTGGAACTTATCTATACCAACGCACAAGGAAAGGCAAGCACACACACACACACACACACACACACACACACACACACACACACACACACACACACACACACACACACACACACACACACACACACACACACACACAAACGAAAGAATGGAACAAGTGCTGTCCCGTGATTAAGTTTTCTTGTGCACTGATATCGTGGATGAGAATAGCAACCTGAACTCTCCAATTGAGAGGCAACAAGAGAAAGGTGACTAAGCTTCGAATATCTACGTGCCAACACGCTTATCAAGAGGGGCTGCTACTTCTTCTTGGAACGCACGTGGCACACGACACTGGAAATGATAGATTAAATAAAATCAACAGGAGTTAGAAAAGTGGGGCTGATACGGACAAAGGCAAAGTAGACGACTCTGATCGCGGGGAATGGATAAGAGCCGGATATGCCTTGACGACGAGAACACGTGGCACACTCTCCGCCCAGGAAGACTGTGGGGCCTATTCGGCTGCCGGTGCCGTTTGCTTAAATCGCCGCTCCTCTACTGACATCTTACCACGAATTGATAACACCGGAACACGAAGGAAACGGAAACTTGGATGCTTACGTTGACACTGCTATCGTTATAGCGCATGCAGGAGCATTGCAAGCGAACGGGTAGCATATACTGCGCGAGTATGAAGCAAGGAAAGAACACAGACAGGAAAGAGCGCAAAGCGGTCTTTCCTGTCTGTGTTCCTTTCTTCTTCGTACTCGCGCAGTACACTACCCGTTCGACATGAACCAACTAGCCTGCAAGAAGATTTTATTACAAGCGGTTTTTGGATGTCAAGCACCAGAAATCAATGAAATGAGAGAAGGGCTGATGGTGGAGAGGAAGAGATTGCGGAAGAGGGGAGCAGCCACAAACGGCCACAAACGGCGACGCGCGAACTTTTTCTTGCGAGAACACTATGTCGCGGTTACATTGAGCGAGCCGACAGAGCAGCTAGCTTCGCGTGACTGCCGGCACCGCACTTGAGGATATCTTTGTACCTAACCTTGCAGCTCTAGTTGTCCAAAAGAAGCGGGAAGCAGCTAAACGCGTCTGCTCATTTCTGCTTGCTGTGTGTAGAACGCCAGTGTTGTGAAAGCCAGTGTTCGCGGTCATGGAGCGCGATTTGTTCGCGTTTGCCTGTGCGCGCCGACAACGTTCCAGTTAATTTAAGTAGTACACGAAGGTTTACTGCAATGTGTCTCGTAAATAAAACTGCGTAACTCGTCATAGCTGACCGATGCATTGCTATGTCCGTCACTGCTTCGTCTTTCAGAAGAAACTGCAACTTTTTCATGCTTAGAGGTGACACCGCGCAATGCACACTGTTCAAAAGCACGTAATATATGAATTAAAAAGAGTTAAATATGAAAAAAAACTAACCACCCGCTAACCACCACCTCATTGTTTGTTTGCAGGCTATGGGACTGGTGGCGGCCATCTGCCACGTGGTTCATGTGGCGTTCATCTACAAGGGACCCAAGCTGTAGTCATCACAGAGATTTAGCGCTGCCAACCGCGTTGATTCATGCACATTGAACCCAGTCCACTCTGTGTTGTGATGGGCGTATGATTACTCCACTGCCATTAAGTTTATACCCGAAAGTGTTTGAGTATGCGTTAAAGCATGCAGCTTTACTTACATTGTGAAATAAAGTTGTTTGCTAAATAGACACGAAATACTATAGGGTGACGTGTAGCACTTGTTATCCGGCGCAAGAAGGCTTAAGTATAAAGTGAAATGGTGTGCTTAAATTGTGATTTCTGCCCCAAAGTTGCCTTAATAGATATAGCGATTAACACCTTTCGTTGTGTGTGTCTTGTGCCTTGTTATGCACGCTTTTCTCGTTTAAAGACAAGAATAAAAAAAAGGAACATCGATAAAGCCCATTCGGAGCCTTCAAATGTTTCCTCGTAGTCGCGCTGCTCTGTCATGACAAGGAAGGATTCTGTGCAAAACACACTGTTTCCGTAACGGTCTGAATTGCGGTTCCTCGCCGATGTATATGTACAACGAAGTAGCTGGATCTCCCGCAGGGGCTCTGTCAGAAGTCGTATAAGTGAAGAAAAACTGGATAGCGCAGCTAAAAAGAGGAGACAGAGAAGAAAAAAATTTATTGAAATGGGGGCTTATGTGATGGCAGAAGTGCGCGCGTGTTATGTTTGGTACTGTGACGACGACAGCAAGGGCGAAGCGACCACGCAAAAGCGGAGATCCGTCAGCTGCTGAAGAAAAGGACGATGACGACAAGTTGTCACGCGAGGCCAGAAGGAAAAAAAAAATGGCCCCATATCTGCGTGCTTCGCTGCAAATGTCGTCGAAAGATGATAGTCTTCTACCGGCCGTGCTACGCTGCATGAGATATGGATTCCATCTGGCAGCGCCGTCGGGAAACGTGAGCTTGTGTAGAATCCCTGGGCAACTGCCAGGTGGCAGCACCAAATCTTCGGCAGAGGCCTTTTTCGTCCATAGCGTCGCATTTTTAGCGCAGCTTAACAAACACTAGGGTCTTTAGAATTACATATCTATGTAGCTTCTAGACACAACACCTAATAAAAACGTAAGGTGTTGCGCCTCCGATATGCGTGATATTTGTTTTTTGACCGACGATGTTTCGAAGTATGAACGCAGCTACCAGCTCAAGATGGCTGGGCGTTGGGCAAGTGCTTAAACTTTGACCGGGGGGATGAATCGTGTGACAGACAGACAGACAGACAGACAGACAGACAGACAGACAGACAGACAGACAGACCCAAATTTCTGCTTTGAAGTATCCCAAGAAAGACTGTCGTCTTTAATACACTGAACGCAGGGCGAGCGCTACGCGTAACTAATCTTTATTGTGAAACACCTCCCTGCATACGTACACAGCAGCGCCAGTGCGAGCGGCACGCTGCACACCACGGCCAGAAGCACCCGTACCACCAATCATGCAGATTAATACATCACACCTAAAAAATGGAATTCTTCGCTGCGAAGTACAGCAGACGCACTGCTTCTACAAGCGCTATCTTTATTTGTGCCTCCGAAATTTCTTAGCCATAGCATTGCCACTATTACACAGAATTCGATTAGTCAGCAATGGCCCACAGGCAGGACCTACAGTGCATAAGCAAATAAAGTCAAGCTCTAATGTCAACATATCTCTCGTGTTCTCGTGCTCAAACATTACGCATCGGCCAGTTTCTATAAGTGATATAGAAACTGGCCGACAAGCGATATTTGCTTTACTGCGCGGCAAAGAATTGCAGTTTTCAGATGTGATGTATTATAATCTGCGTAAATGGTGACGAGTGCGCTTGTTGTGGCCGTGGTGTGCAGTGCTCCTGCGTGCATTGCACTGGCTCTGCTGTGTGCAGTGTATGTATATAGGAGGGCATTCCACACTAAAGATTAGTTCCGCGTAGCGCTTGTCCTTTGTTAAGTGAATCCCCCTCCGTCTCGTCTTTTAACGGCGGAGCTGTTCAAAGTCAAGGCCCTGCTTTGCGTCGGGTCTCGTTCGTTGTCACGCGGGATGGAAAAGCGGAACCGCTCTTGCCCTCGACCCAATACCCACTGCTACGCTCGACCCACACTTGCTCTCAGCCCACCGCTATACATAATAGTGATTATGCAAAGGCCGATGAGTGACGTAGCGTGGAATAGGTTTAGCTCGAAGTTGCGGGTTCGATCCCAGTAGCCGCGGCTGCATTTCCATAGCGCGAAATACAAAGAAAGAAAGAAAGAAAGAAGAAAGAAAGAAAGAGAAAAAGGTACGAGTGCATGATAAACGGTCGCGTGCGGTCAGTAGCCAATGATGAAGGGTGGTATGACTAACATAACTGACATATCATGACATAATTAACTTGACACTCTTGCCAGTCACGTCATAACTAACAAAAAAAAAACACCAAAGAACAGGCTCGCTGTTCCGGCAGCTTTCACGGCATGGAAGGGACTTGAGTTCTTTAGGTGCGCTATCCAGTTTTCTTCGAGAGTATGAACTACCTATAGTACTGCTCTAGCAATCGTACTGTTTTCGACGGTGCCGTGACGTACAAATGAGGATGGAGAACTCTAATGACGAACTTTATTACTAACAACAATTGTCAAAGTGCACTTCCCGTGTAGCAACTGTGAAAGCCTCATCGCAAGGTGGAATACGCTAGATGTGACCGTAAACAGGCTGTAAACGGTCGACTATTTTCTGTTACGCTATTTGAGGATGTTGGCGCTATGTATTTACATATTTTATTGAGCAGTTCCCTTATACCGCTGCAAGCTAAATATGTATTAGACAGGCGTTTCAACTCTTGTGAATAAACTTTTTAATGGAGTTGCGTAATAGTGTTGTCAAATGTGCTTATTGCTCTAGCACATGCGGCACTCTTGGACTTGCGCATAACTGATTTGCCGCGTTCAGAGTCAGCGTGCTTCCACTTGTGGAATGACTCTCCCTTTCGAGCAATCTGCTAGATGGAACAGGTGAAATAAAAACCGTCCCGTAGAGGCGTTTATCAAGGGATCTAATTGTAGACAAATATAAATTATTCTTTAAAAGGGGAAGCTTTTTCTTTTTCAGAAAATTGTTTGTACAGTACTTTCCAGATTCGTGATACAAAGGACTGGATAATAACTATTGCATTCGATACATCAATAATGAGCACGAAACAGTGCTTTCGTATCGGTACAGTCCGTTCCATTATGTGAGGCTTTCATGGTCTCCATGACTGCGCAAAGCAATCACCGCAGCATGGCAATAGGGGGGGGGGGGGGGTCGATTGAGGTCCAGCACAGCAAACGCAGTGACTGAGACGGAGGCACGTCAATAGAACAAGGTAAGACTTTTACATTATCCAGACGAAGAACGATAAAAAAGAGAGAACACGTGTAAAGAATGTCATTCACAAATTAATCGGCAGTGAAGCAACGAACATACTCAAAAGAAGTTAGATAGGCGCAAACGCTGACTTACACAAATTGTGAAAAGTGTCGAAATATTTGCGGGCAAAACTAGAATTCAGAGTTCGAGGAAACACACAGTTGACTGGGAAATGCGGCGACCGCCCGTCCACGAAGACGACGACCAAGCAATGCGGCCCTCGAAGGCGTCGTTCTCTTCCGGGGCAGCGGGTGGTGTCTCGGGATGCGCGGAGGCGGCTTAGGTTTCCTCAAGAGCAGCACGGAGAACTCTTTCCCTCCGTTGCGCGGTCTGACCCAGTGGCGTGATAGACCGCGTTATATAAGCTATCGGGTGCTAGTTGAACGGCGTCTGCGGACATGGGCTCGCGCACCAAAACACCACACGCCCAAAAGCTCAGCATATAGTTCACACGCAAAACAGTATATGATGTCGTGCCACGTTTGAATCTTCGTTGAATAAAAAAAGATACAGATGCCGCACATATCATTTTACTGCGATAGTACCAACGAACTCAAGACGATGTTTCCGCGGTACTTATCTTTATCGCAGAGCGTCACACTTTTACGGCAGAATAATACCCAAGAAGCTTCTAAAGTTAGAACATCAGAAAGGGGCCAACCGCAATACGCCTCGGCACTGATCGCAAAGCGATTGCACATAGGGGTCCGGTTCAAGCTCGACGATCAGATCATCCTTGGACGGCGCCAAGCTTGTACCCTTGCAAAGTATTAATTAAATTGGCAGTTATAATAATTCGTGCAGGCCGCTCAGTTGAGCGTATGGCTGCAAAGCGATTCCTTCGAGTGGAAATAACAGTGGGTGGCCGATTAGCCACCTGTGGTATGAGCGGTCACACGCAGAAAAATAAAAAGCAAGAACGAAAGATAATATTCCTGATTATCCACTAGCGGTAAAGCTGGAAGAAGCAATAGGGCCACCCAGCACCCCGCGTTCGGATACAAATATATTAGGGTGATATCGGAGCGATTTCGCAATAACCTCTCATACAGCTGTGGATTTCGCTAGCTCTAAGCGAGTGCGGACCGCAAGTGCATGTCCTCACTCCCTTACTCCCTCACGTTCCTCCTCGGGCGTTCATTCTGATCCACCATGCTATGCGAACGGTTATCATGGAAGGTAAGGGCTTTCACAAAATGGAGTATTAAGGCTAATATGGGTTTTCATTGGATGCAACAAAAATACGAGCAGCTTTAGAGGCCATAGGACGCGAAGCGATGCCTGAGACATACGTACAAACTATAACTAACATCCACAAAGATTGTACAGCTACGTTATTCCTTCACGAGAAAAGCAACAAAATTTCTATAAAAAAGGGGCCAGACAAGGAGACACTTTCTCTCCAATATTATTCATTGATTGCCTAGAAGTATTTAAGAGGGCTCACCAGTGCGAGCGCCTATAGAGAATACAGGCGCACTTTGAGAAGCTCTAGCGCGCCCAAATTTAGTCAGACTTACACGGGGTTTTCGGTACTGTATTCGTTTTTAGTATATGAGGGAAATGTTGCGGATAGATATTTTACTCAAGCTTTGATTTTTTTACGAACCAGTGGCAAATATGCCGAAAAATTGTACTTTTTAACTTCTCGCTGTTTCTTGTTGTCTTCTAAAGAAAATAGCCTAATTATCTAAATTTCATCCACAACATTTCCTCCCTTTTTCTTTCCTTATTGCTATGGTATAACTGTCATGGATATCAACCATCTGGTTCGCATTTTACAGGCTCCAAAAGCGTCGTCTGTACTTTCAACGTGGATTTAAAATTCGCGCGAAGTTTATGGATGGATGGATGGATGGATGGATGGATGCTATGAGCTTCCCCTTTGTAACGGGGCGGTGACATGTGCGCCACCAGGCTCGTAAGAAGATTTAAGAACTTTTTTTTTTTCTCTTTTAATTTTCCTCATGCCTTTTAAATTTACTTCAATCAAATCGATCATGCCATATCAAAAACGGGATTTCATATCCCAGTTCCCTGCCCCTTATGGCAGAAATTCCATATTTTTCCCTATAATTATTTTTTGTCCGTTCTCTCTAGTTTTCTGCCACCAGTATTCTAACCGTCTCTTACTTATTTCAATCGCGGCTATGTTCAGCTTCCCGTTGTTCGCCCTAAAACCCAAGGCTTCATGTAGGGTGGTGCCCAAACGTACACCTGGGTGGATATTTCCGCATTCAATCAGAACATGCTCTGTCGTTTCCCTATCTTCCTCACAGCATGTGCATTTTTCTTCTTCTTTACTGAATTTCGCTTTATAAACACGCGTTCTAAGGCAGCCCGATCTCGCTTCAAACAATAAAGCGCTTCCTCTTGAATTATCATAAAATGCCTCCCTCTTTATTTCGTTTTTGCCCTCTCGGTAGTTATTCAGAGTCGGTTTTTTTTCCATCGCTGTCCTCCAGTAAATCTTCTCCGCCTCTCTGACTTTTCCCTTTACGCTCTTTGTTGTCAGTTCTCTTAGAGCCGTATATTTACTGGTGAGTATAGTTCTCTTTCTCCACTGCGTGTCAACGCTCTTTCTATATAAATAGCGGAACACCTTCACTGCCCACCTAACCTCTTTCATATTCCTTAGCCTTTCTTCAAACCTTATTTTGCTCTGCGCTTCCCTTGCCTCAAAACTCGCCCATCCCATATCGCCCTTTACAGCCTCGTTTGTAGTTTTCCCGTGAGCACCCAACGCGAGGCGTCCCACAGTTCTTTGATTCACATCCATTCCCGATTGTATCTCTGGCCTCATGCACACCACTGAGTTCCCAAATGTAAGCCCCGGTATCATTACCCCTTTCCACAGACCCCTAAGCACCTCGTACCTATTGTGTCCCCATAACGCTCTGTGCTTCATTATTCCTGCGTTCCTCTTTCCCTTTGCTGCCAAGGCTTTTTCCTGTACCTTCATGTATCTATCGCCCTCATTTACCCATACGCCAAGGTACTTGTATTCGCTTACTCTCGGTATTTCTTGGCCCTGTATGGATACCGCCTGGTCGTTGGGATCATTGAATACCATCAATCCGCATTTTGTTACACTAAATCCTAGTCCTAGATCCTCGCCTTCCTTCCCGCATATATTCACCAGCCGTTGTATATCATCTCGACTGTTTGCGAATAAGACAATATCATCAGCATAAAATAAACCCGGAAGCATCTGCTCAATCATCACGCCGCCCTGTTTGTGTGACAGATTAAAACCAATGTGGCTATCTCCTAGCGCTTTTTCCATTCTAACCATGTACAGCATGAATAACAGCGGCGACAAAGGACATCCCTGTCTCAGCCCCTTGCTAATATCAACGTTCTCTCTGCTACTTATTCCTTCCCATTCTATGCAAACTGTATTTTCTCGATATATTTCCCTCAAAAGCTGTACACAATCGTCGCCTATGCCCATTCCTTCCAAAATTTCCCACAATATTTCCTGATTAACATTGTCATACGCCCCAGTGATGTCTAGAAAAGCCACATACAACGGCCTCCTTTCTATTTTAGATATTTCTATACACTGAGTAAGAACAAATAGGTTATCGTCTAAACGCCTGTCTACTCGAAATCCATTCTGAAGTTCTCCCAAAATATTGTTACGTTCTGCCCAGGCTTCTATTTTTAATTTTACTGCTTGCATAGCCATCCTGTATAGTACCGATGTAATGGTTAGCGGTCTATTCGAGCGAATGTTATTCTTTTCCCCCTTGCCTTTATAGATTAAGTTCATTCTGCTTTTTCGCCAACTGTCCGGTATTTGCCTCTCCTGTAAGCATTTTTCTACGGCTTTCAATAGCGCTTCTTTAGTGTTCTGTCCTAATTCGTTAATGAGGCTAACGGGGACCCCATCTAAACCCATAGCAGTGCGCTTTGGAATTTTTCCTTCGGCCTTTTTCCAGTTGAAATTCTCAAGTTCTAGCTCTTCCTTAGTTTCGCTCTCCGTCATGGTTTTATCCACTGGGGGAATCTCTTGGACGATCTTTTTAAACGAATCGGCTGTTACCTTCTGGATGTAACCCAACGCTTCGTACCCTTCCAATTGATTTCCTCTTTCATCAACAATATGTTGTTGCAATGTGGCAGACTTTTTACCTAGCGCTTTTATGTGGTTCCAAAATATCCTAGGCGCGTCCTTCTTTTGTCATGAATTTCTGTAACCCAGCGTTCGCTTTCACCTTTAATTTTTGCCTCGACCAATTTCTGTACAATAGATTTTTTCTCTAAATATATTTCCCATCTTTCCGTGACTTCGACTTGCGGCCGCTTCTCCCTTTTTGCCTGCCTGTGCTCCCTTGATGCTTTACGTCGATTTTCGATCGCTTCCCGGATTTCCTTGTTCCACCATCTTTTTGGCGTTCTCTTTCCTTTCCAGCAAACAGTTTTCTTCTCTTTACTTATTTCTTTCGTCATTGCATGAACTAGCTCATTATACCCCCAGTCCTTGCCTCGTATTTGCCTACTTCTTCCTCTACTCTTGCGGCTATATTTTTTATTTGTTTGTCATTTAAGTACGACCTGCCAAACTTCGACTCTACGTTATTATTTTCAGTTTTATATCCCAGTTGTAACGTTATGCGTTTATGATCACTACCCAAGCTGTTCATCCCGTCCTCGTCTATTCTCATTTCTCTCAGTTTTTCATAGATTCCTTCCGTCATTAGACAATAATCAATGTTCGATTGTCTGTTTCTGACCTCCCACGTGATCTGTCCACCACACTTGGGCCCTGTGTTAACTATCACGAGACTATGGTGCTCGCAAAGATCGAGCAATAACCTCCCATTGGTGTCTGTATATCCGTCAAGGTCATGGATGTGGGCATTCATATCCCCTAGGAGGATGATTTCAGCCCCATGACCAAATTCTTTAATATCGGTGTTTATGCAATGCTTTATCTCCAGATTCTTTTCCTTACAGTTATTTCCCGTCCACATGTAAGCTACACCTAGCCACGTTTTCTTTCCACCTACCGTGCCCGAAACCCAGAGGTGCTCTGAACACGTTTGTTTTACTCTCTCCCATTTGGCTCCGCTATGAATAAGCATTCCAACACCCCCACCTTTTCTTTCTGATATGATCCTGTTGCACCCTTCCCAAACATAATTGTCAATATGTGGTGACTCTTCCAGGTCTCTAAGGTGTGTTTCTGTAACCGCATAAACGCCTATCTTTTCTTTGTTTAACTGTTCCTCAATCTCTAACCATTTTGCCTTTTTTCTGCCACCCTGCATGTTTATGTAACTAATTGCTACACGTGCCTTCGCTCTTTTCTTCCTTTTACCTCTTTTCTGCCATTTCTCAGTGCTGCCTGCCGGAAAATCCCCCTGGTTGTTTCCTTTGTTCCTTGCTACCCCGGACTCCGAAGGGCCCGCGTACCCCCCAAAAAAGCTACTGCACGTCGTGCAAGCCGCCAACCTACCTCATGACCAAGCCTCCTATCGAAGTGAATTCTGTCTCTTTGGAAACCCCCCCACCTATGCACCTCCCTGTTTATTTCCACTACTTCGAAACCCTTCTCTCGACTCGTACGCCATATCTCTTTTTTTGCATCGACAACCGCTCTTTGGAGGTTGCCGTCACGCACTGGTATTTCCGGTACTGTGCACACTACTATCTGCACCTGGGGGGAGATGGCGCGCATGTCATCGACGCCTTTTGCCAAGGTCGTCGCTAATCCTGACGATTCTTTGTTGAGGACGTCGTTTAGCCCTGCCGCAATCATCACGAGGTTGCGTCCGTGAGCCCCAGACCTGAGCTTTTCTCTTGCTTGCCTCATGACTGAACCCAGCCTATGTCCTGGGAACGTCCCTACCAATACTCGTTTGTCGCCTTTCACCCTCTCTTTGAGTGCCTCGGCGCATCGAACTAAATTGGAATCGCCAGCTATAATAACCCGCTGAGGTTTTCCAGCTGGAGTCACCTGAACCTGGCTACTGTCTGGGTGTTTAGCCTGAGTCGCAGCTGCTGCATTATCTACTCCCTCCCGCAAAGCTCGGTATTCAGCTTTTTAACAGGCGCGATGTGGCTCCACCTGGTGCCGCCTAAGTTCGGCGATCCTACGCTCCACCACCAACCTCTCACATGACCGTATTCGTGCGCACCGGCGAAAGGGGATGCGCTTAGTGAGCTTTAACGAGCCTTTTTTTTTTCCGATTTGTGTGCTTGTGGGAGCAACATCCTCCTAGGGGGTGCTGTACTGCTGCTTTTGTTCTCCTTTTTGCGCTTTTATGCCACCTCTCGTGCGTGTTCCACGCGACAACGTAGTGGAATGCGTGGCTAATGCAGGCGTGCCGCCCAAACACAAAGCAGTGTTTCGACGGCGTCTCGACTGCGTCCTGGCTACCAGCTCGCCCTCTAAATTGTCGAGAGATCCTCGGTATTCAGAGATTGTTCCCTACCCGTAGCTAATCGTCCTAATCGGCGCCCGCAAGGATTTGATGTAGTGGCAAAAGGAACAGCGGCGACACCTGCAGGAGAAATTTGAGTGCTTTTCCTGCGTTCTGGGGATCAGGCAGATGGGCAAGCACGGCATCGCGGCTGTTTAGAAAAGTTTAAAGAAGCAGGCAAATAGATATAAAAGCGCGATCGGCTACCACGAACAGGTTCGTCCCAGCGCCAAGTGCACATGCGCAGATCAGAAGAAGCCTTGTTTTTTGGAAAGAAAACATTTCTGAAGTTGAGCGGTCGCTGGCAAGTGTATGATTCGACACGAACTGTTTTCATAACGTAGCAACGGGGTGATAGCGCAGGGACATTCCCCAGGAACTGACCCCGTCTTCGCGTTCGACCACCTTCGATGTAATTTTTAAACATTATACTTCATTTTGTTCCCGTGGCAAACATTATAATCGCTTGTATGCAGCGACAGACAGACAGACAGACAATGAACTTTAATAAATCCTGAGGAGCTACGTAAGGACTCCCTAGCGGGAGGCCGTTGTAACCGCTGGCCGCACCCACGTGGAGGAAAGAACGCCATGACGCTCCGCCCTTTCGTGGGCCCTCTGGATAGCCTGGGCTTGCTTTTGGAGCACCGTGCTTGTGATGGCCTCCTCCCATTCAGCTTCGCTGGAGAGAACGTCGTTAGGCAACGCGGGACATCGCCAGAGCATGTGAGCCATAGAACAAAAAGTTTCACTGCAGTCGGGACAGCCAGGGTCCACGTCCGAGTATAGCTTACTGAGGAAGCCCCGGGACGGGAAAGAGCCCGTCTGCAACATTCGTAGAGTAACTGACTGACCTCTGCTGAGCTTCGGATGAGGAAGAGGGTAGACTCTCCGGCCAAGTTGGTAATGTTTAGTAATTTCATTGAATGTGAGAAGTGGGTCGTTCTGCTGAGCCTCTTCCTGTCCCTCCGGAGCCGCCAGACCGCCGCGGCGCGTGAGTTCTCGCGCACGGTCGTGAGCAAGCTCATTGAGGTTTGGGAAGCCCTCAAGAACGTTCGTCCCCATGTGTGCGGGGAACCACGTAATATAATGTGAACCGGGGCAAGCCCTCTTCTCTAGAATGGAGGCCGCCTCTCGAGCGAGGTTACCCATTTCGAATGCCCTAATTGCGTCTCGCGAATCGGTGTAAACGTAGAAACGCTCTGTGTCACACAGGGCCAGCGCAACCGCGATTTGTTCGGCTATACCAGGGGTGGCCGCCCTTACCGAGGCTGATGAGCGAAGCACTCCGCGCCCGTCTACCACCGATAACGCGAATGTTCTGCTGTTCCCGTACTGCGCCGCATCTACGAAGACCGCGGAGTCTATGTCATCCCTAACTCTCTTCAAGATGGCACGTGCACGGGCTTTACGTCTACCCTCGTTATGCTGTGGATGTACGTTTCGCGGGAAGGGCCCCACCATGTAGGTTGCCCTCGTTTCCCGGGTCAGTGGTATCCTCCGTTCCTCCATTATCCTAGGAGCCATGCCAACTTCGTCCAGGATCCGCCTGCCCGCTTGGGTAGACGACAGCCTAACCACCTGGGCAGTGACCTGCGCCTCTATGATCTCGTCTATGGTATTGTGCATTCCGAGTTGGTCTAGCCTGTCTGAGCTCGTGGTAATCGGCAAGCCTAGCACTCTCTTGATGCTCTTGCGCATGACTGTGTTTAACTTGCTCTTTTCCGTTTTCGTCCATACGAGAGCTGACGCAACATAGTTAATATGACTGAGTAGAAATGCGTGGTACATCCGAAGAAGGTTGTCCTCACCTAACCCCTTCTTTCGGTTGGATACCCTAGCGATTAATCTTAACATGTTCTCAGTCTTGGCTGTAACGTGGGTAATTGTTCTGGCATTACATCCCCTAGCGTCTATAAGCAGGCCCAGGATCTTGACAGAGTCAACTCTGGGAATTTTCTGCCCATTATGCGTGTATAATTCCAAGGGTAGCTGGCTTAGGGGCGTGAGATGCCTAACTCCTTGCCTAGCCGGTCGGTAAAGTAACAGTTCCGACTTACTCGGAGACAGCTTGAGACCAGTGTCCGCTAGATAAGCCTCCGTCTCATGCAAGGCCGCCTGTAGAGTTTGCTCTAATTCTGCTAGGGAGCCACTTGGGCACCAAATTGTGATGTCATCGGCGTAGAGTGCGTGGCCTATGCCTCGAAGGCCGCTCAGCCTGTCTGAAAGACCTTTCATGACTATATTGAACAGCAGGGGTGAGATGACTGAACCCTGGGGTGTACCCCGAGCACCTAATTCGTACACATTTGATCGTATTTGCTCCACCTGAATTGTAGCTGTTCTATTCATGAGAAAGGACCTGACAAAGGCCTGGAATTTGACTCCTAGGCCCATCCCCGCCGTGGCCTGCAGTATGTACCGATGCAACACTGTGTCAAACGCCTTAGCTAGATCCAGGGCTAGAATACCTCTCACATCCCTAGTGCCGTTATCAAAGATTTGCTTTTTCAGCATCAGCATAACGTCCTGCGTCGATAGACCGGGCCGGAAACCTACCATATTATGTGGGAAGAGGTCCTGACGCTCTATGTACCCGGACACCCTGTTTAAAATTGCGTGCTCCGCTACCTTTCCTATGCACGAAGTTAATGATATCGGTCTCATGTTATCGAGATCTAAGGGTTTTCCGGATTTTGGAACGAGTATTACCGTAGCCGCCTTCCAATCGTCGGGCACCTGTCCTGCATCCCATACCTCGTTGACCTCCTTAGTTAGTAATTCCACTGCCTTATCGTCCAGGTTCCGTAATAGCCTGTTAGAAACCTTATCGGGACCCGGAGCTGATTTGCTATTTAAATTGTGGAGCACCGCCCTGATCTCCGATTCTGTGAAGGGCGCGTCCAAGTCCTCTACTGTCGCGCACTCGATCAGCGGATAATCTTCTTCGTGCGTCGGTCCAATGGGGAGGTATCTATCCGCGATTGCATTCAATAGCGACTGCTCAGTACCTCCCTGCTGTTTGTGCCTGTGTATAACTTTGCTAAGTGATTGCCTTTGGTTCCCCTTAGTTTGCGCGTCATCCAGGAGGTGCTTGAGGAGGTTCCATTTCCCCCCTGAGCGCATGGACCCGTCTACTGCCGCGCAGACCTCGTCCCATTGGAGCCTATTGAGCTCCACGCAGTATCTTTCGATCTCCCTGTTAAGCTCCGCTACTTTTTTCCTCAGCCTGCGGTTTAGTCTTTGTGTTTTCCATCGTTTAAGAATCGAGGATTTGGCCTCTAACAGATGCGCTAGGTGCGGGTCCATTCTGGATACGTCCGCGTCAGTTTCTACTACATTAGTTGCCCTCTCTACGTCTGCCATGAGTGAGGCTATTGCCTCTCTAAACGAGGAAAATGTACTTGTTCGCTCCTTCCTAAGTTTTCTAAACTCATTCCAGTCTGTGACTCGAAATACCTTGGCTGGTCGGGCGTCTACCGTTAATGCTACTGACACTATAAAATGGTCACTGCCCAGGTTCTCCTGCTTATTGGACCAAATGACGTTCCCAACGTTTCTGACAAATGCCAAATCAGGCGTTGTGTCTCGTGCCACCGACGTGCCCAGCCTAGTGGGGAAACCAGGGTCTGTGATTACCGTAAACGCGAGATCATCCAGTATTCTCGCCAGATTCGCTCCTTTTCCCGTCTGTCTGGCGTAGCCCCATGCACTATGAGGGGCGTTAAAATCCCCGGCAACTATCAAGGGAGAGTGCCTGGCTATTGACAGCGCCTGCCTAAGCAGGGACTTAAACGTCTGTCTCTGGTCCGATGGAGGGCTATAGACATTAAGCACAAAGACGCTCTGCCTAAGCCACCCGTTCGGTATAACCTCCACGAGAAGGGCCTCCATCTTACCCCGTCCAGATTGAATTTGGTGCTCATTAAAGACTAAATTTTTCCTTATCATTGTGGCTAGTCCTCTGCCTCCCTCGTTCCTGACCGACACAGTCTTGAAGCCAGGCAGGGTAGGTTCGTCACATAGTGTCTCCTGCAATAGCAAAATCTGCGGCTTTTCCACCTGAGCCGCCAAAAACTGACGTAGCGGAGCCTTGCGCTTTTGAAAACTAGCGCAGTTCCACTGCCAGATTACAAGCTCTTGTGATCGCCCGCCATGATGCTACATTGCCATGTTTTGCTCCGCGCCCGGAGCTCCCTCTGTGTAATTTGGTGTCTTGCTCTGCCCTCGCACCTTGGATTTGGCCCTAATCGCCACCTTTTCCTCCAGTACCGTCACTCTTTGTACCAAGAGCTTTATGCAGCGAGGAGAAATTTTTTTTTTCGTTTGCCATCTTAAATTTCTAAACGCTAGCCTAGCAAGCATGCTGTATGTAATATATAAAACAGGGAGAAGAGTACAAATCTTTTGAATTTGCTTAGAAATGTAATGTTCTCAAAGTAGCCATTCCATCTAATCACCTGCTGTCTAGATGGCAAATAAGCAGATCAATGTGTCTCAGAGATAAAACAACGGGAGCCGTGCCCAGAAAAAAAGTTATTTTTTTTACGAAGGTTGCTTTTTACGGAATACTCAGTTGTGAATGACGATGAGACAGTTCTGTGTAAAAATAATAAATGTAGTACTTTGTAAATACCATTTAATTACATTTCATTCAGGAAGTTTAATGAAAACACGCATATTACGCCCTATTCCAACGTTGCTGTACCCGCTCTCCATCGCAGTGTACGCTGTGGCTTTCGAGTGCTCGGGCTTTCAGGTAAGCCCAATCTCGTGTAGGGAAAGAGTAAAGCGAGAAAGATTCGCTGGGATCAGTGGCGGCGAGTAACTTCCACACACAGTGGAAAATTTATTCAAATTATCACCTCAGTGTCGGGAGTGCGCGGGGCTGTTTTCCGACTCCCTCTGGCTCACGGGTGGTGGTGTGTCTGGGCCCTCTGATGTAGTGGCGAGTCTCTATGCCTTACAGCTCTGTTACTATGTAATTAAACGCTTCTCTTCCTTCCTAAAAGCTTCTCAAGTGTCCCTCGTCACCGGAGCCTGGAGGCCGCCTCTCCTCTGCTCGGTCACATCACTTCGCTGTTAAAGTTATCAAAAGAAACAGATGAGCAGTTCAGGCCAACTTGAAATGCGTCAACATTTCTGCCACTTTCGAGTTTCGGCTGCTGTCTTTGTATCCTGAATAGGACTGTTTCGTGAAGGCACTGCACAAACACCGGATTTAATTTGCACAATATGCACTTCGCATTTGTGCGCTTTGGGTCCCCACCACCCAACCCCCGCCCTTTTTTTTCCGTCTCAACAAATTTAGGCGACGAGTCATTTACAGGTAGTGGCCGTGTTAAAATAAACACAAAACGAACTTTCTAGCATGCACAAATGCAATGAGGTGCTCAAAAAACGTTGCTATTTTGATACAGAGCTGGGCAGGCCTGAAGGTTATAGTGTTACTGACGAAAGTAAGGAACCCTTTGAAAATATCTCTGTCTTGACTTCGATGGGCCATGAGAGAACGATAAAAAATAAAGAGTTCGCGGTTTAGAAGTGCTGCCTTCGTGTTCCGGTGGAGTGTTTTCGCGCAGCGTTGACGTGGTGAGGTGTTAAGTCAGTGCTCTCTGAAAGTGATGAGGACAGCGACTAGCGATAACTTAAACAGCCTGCAAGTTGAGCGCGATCAGTCGGCGCTCCAACTGCACAGGACTGCAGAGTCGTTCCTCGGATTCGGTTTTCCACCATCGTCCAAACGCGCGCGAGGACCGACGACGCCAGCCATGAGCCCCCTGGGCATAACCATCCTTCTTGGGCTGCTCGGGGTCTCCACCGCGCAGTTCAGGTAAAAACGAAACAACCCAGCTTGCCTTCAACTACAAGCGGCAGCGAGAGACGGAGACGGTGTTAGTGTCTGTAAAGAAGGAGGCCAGAATAGCAGCCGAACGTTTTTATGATCGAGAGCGAGTAGCCATATTTCTTTGCTTGCGGCAAGGAGTACTCGTTGAGCAGGGCAGATGTTGGAATGTGTAGCACAGATCAGCGGGCGCCGTAATTATGACGTATTATAACAAAGTATTATGCTGAATTACTAAATCTTATATGTATAAATTGTGTTTGACTCATCTAATAGAGGCTCGATTGAACGTCCATGGCAATGTTTCTTTTTTCTTTTTCGCTGTGACCAAGAGCGACAGAGAGAGAAGTTGTACGGAAGGCAGGGAGGTTAAGCAGAGAAAAATTTCCAGTTTGCTGTCCTGCGCTGGGGAAGGGGTAAGGCGAGAAAGAAAGGTAAGAAAGAAAAGAAAGGGAGAGAGAGAGAGAGAAGGGTAGCTAAGCGCACACACTCAAACAGGGCAGTATTAAAGTCGTCCAACGAGGCCCATTGCTCTCAGGAACTTGAGCAGCGCCTTTGTCGCTTTCTGTTGTGAAACTCTAACGTTCCGGCATTCCGATATTGTTCGCTCAGATAGGTGTCTACCATCGAGGCTTGCCAGTTCTGCGGAGAGGGACCGTCGTTGGGTGCCTTACCGAGGACAATCACCGAGGATGTGAGCGATCGTTTCCTCGCTGCCGCATGATCAAAGGCAGCACTGTCTGCCATTCTAAAGCTATATGTTAGGGTTCACGCATATGACACCCCTAGCCAAGCGGCAGAGAACGATTGTTTCTGAGCGGGGCAGTCCTGATGGAACTCGAAGTTGGAGTGGTGAGTCTAGGCGGTCAAGGCGGGTGTGCAGAAAACCAGAAGTGTTACACATCCATGCACTCATATCCCTGCGCGAGCAACCGAAGCTTTACTGCCGCGTCCGTTCGTGATAGTGGCATTGCTCCTGCACTCCAATTTCGTGGGCCTGTTTAGCAGAATGATCGGCATTCTCGTTGCCGATGATGCCACAGTGGCCTGGTATCCGCTGTAATGTTACGTCATAGCCTTTGTCTGTTAGCTGGTGATTCACCTGTATTACTTCAAGTGCTAGTTGGTCTTGAGACGCCCGACGTAGAGCAAACAGTAGACACTGGAGGGCTGGCTTAGAGTCTGTTGAGATGGCCCCTTTCAGTGGCCAACTTACCAACTTACGTAACGTGTTTAGATGATGACGGTGCTGATTTGGATGAGCCAGCATTGAAACACCATCATGTGTCATTCGGCGGGATACCAAAACAAAGCTTGTGTTCCTGAGGGGCGTAACACAGAAGAGTTCACACTATGTGTAGTACAGTCGCAATACTATCACATATAGATATAGTGGACGTAGCGTTTGTCAATATCATTAAAAGTTTAAGCGAATCTGAGAGTTAGAAAAAAATACTGAATTTACGTATACGTGTTAAGAGTAGCATCACGTAAGTTACCCTTAAAGAGTGAGCAGAAATAAGGGGCTAACTCGCTGCAAACTATTACGTACATTATTGTTCGTTTTTTTCTTTTTGCTAGATTTACATCGGATGCAGAAAGCGAAAACAAAACAAAAACAAAACTAACCAATAACGCGTCCAAATCTGTCTTATATTGGTAACTTTGTCCAAAATCTTGTAAATACAAGAAAGCAGGTATTCTGCACATTTTTCGAAATTACTTTGGTCTCGGTGGTACGCACTGTAAAATGAGTAGGAGTGTTTGAGTGTATAGCTGTCCTGGTTGAAAGATTAATTAATCTAATTGAGTTAATTACTGCCCAGTATGCCACTACTGCCCATTTTACTGTGCGTGCCTCCGCGACCAAAGAAATTTATCAAAAAGTGCGCAATAACTGCATATTTGGACACATTTTATTAAAAACCCTGCATAGCTGAGGTCATCGATGGTTTTATTTGTGTTTAACTTGGCCCGGATATCGAAACTACGCTACATAAGAGTTGATTATACAAATGTATTCTTAAAATGTGTTCGACTGCTGCTTTCCTTGTGTGCATGTATGTACATTAAGAAAGGGGCAAAATGCCATCCGCCCGCTTGTAGAACGATGCTGCTGAAACTCCATGCGGAACTCGCACAAATGGAAGCTGTTGGCTGCAGAATAATTCATCCTAGTCAAGGGGTGGGACCAGGGACCAATGCCTACCATGCAGGGTTTGTCGCGTCTCAACTTAGCCAACCAGGAGGCTGGCCATAGGCAGCACGAGAGCGATTCAGTCAACCGACTGAAACATGAACGCTAAATGTTGCAAATCAGTTATGCGGAATCTTGAAAAGTAGTGTTCATGCAAGGAAAAATTGTCATACGCCCACTTGTATCACGATGCTACAAAGAAATGCGTACTGATTCGTATTTGGAAATTGAATGTGATACTTATGCACATTGCACAAACAACTAACCTAGTAAGCGTACAAAATACAAACGAAGACTAACAAAAGCAAAGCAAGCAGAAACGATAACGCTCATATAAATGTTAAACAAACGCACCAGTACGTCAGAAACAGACGAATGTTCTTTTGACACGCTCCTTTCGTTGTACACAAAATGTGCGTGGATTTCACGAAATATTTCCATCAAAGCGAAATGACTAAATTACTGTGTATACGAAGATCTCATAAGGTTGTCGACGTACATTTTTGTTTGCAGGGACACCAGCATAATTCAAGTATTTTCGCAATAGAATGATCCAGTTTGTCCCAATTACTTAATTTATCTTGCCGATGAATTCTCTATTTCTCATATCATGAGCAAGTAGTATGGGCAAGCCTAAGAGCAAGTGCTATACACAAGCGTCAAAGTTGTCAAAATTATGTGCACTCTGACGTTGTTTTCTTGTTGTTGCGTTATCGAGATAGCGAGGTGCATGGACGGACGTCATATCGTCAGTGGTGTAAAAGGACATCCGATGCATGGAGTAACAGCTTGCTCTTCTTCGTTCAGCATTTCCTTGTGGAGAAACACGACAGACCCGGTACGGAGTCAGCGGACGTGGCTCAGCGCGCCTTCAGTGATCCAGGAAGAATTGGAAAACGAAAAGAACGTGAGTGCTTCATCTCAAATAAGGTGTCAAAGCCTATTGCTACTGCTACTACCACCACTACTACTGGGTACTACTACTACTAATACTGATGCCAACAACAACAACAACAACAACAACAACAACAACAACAACAACAACAACAACAACAACAACAACAACAACAACAACAACAACAACAACAACAATAATAATAATAATAATAATAATAATAATAATAATAATAATAATAATAATAAGACAAAGCTGTGAAGCATTCACATCAGTACACCAGTGGACATCAAGAACGGTGTTACAAACTTCGCAAACACATCAATAAATTGTGCGTCACTTCGTAAACGTTGTTGACAAATTAGGTAAAATATGGCTGACGAAATACCTTTCTACATTCAGTATACTCTTTTCATGACAGTTTGCTTTTCGGCATGAATATTCTACAGAACTAGCACTCATCTACCCAAATGATCGAATTAAAAAAAAATAGCAGATTCAGCAAATCCGTCAAATCCCACGCATAGCAGACATCAATGTCATGTGAAACATTCAAAGAGGAACCTGCTACGACGAATTGCTTGGCATTCAGCCAAGTTACTGCGAGTATGATCAACGTCTTTGTGCAAACTGAGTAGGCGAGTGCGCAGCGTGGTCTAACCAGGCACGTCGATAGCATTGCGGCGATTAAAGGGCAGCTCATGACGTAACGATGGCACTCACATTAACGGACATGGCGCTGTTTTGGGGTAAAGGAATGCACGCATATAGGAATGCACATGCATATATTTTCAGGCTGTTGATGTTTCTGAAGCCATCTCCCTACGGTTTTTATTTTGTCATCCTGCTCCATTGTACAATTTTTAAGTGGAATATAAAGATTTATTTATTCTTAATAAGCGTCGGTCGTTCGGGTAGTCCTACGGGGTCGAGCAAAGCAGGACAAAAGCATGATGAGTGATAGTATTATATATGCTTGGTTTATTACATTTGTACAAGAGCGGTGAACACACACTGAAATGCAGTTCGCGTAAATAAGTAAGCGTACAAAATAACTGTTGAACCAATAAGTTTATTTGCCATGGGTGTACCCCATGGTTCAAAGGTAGGGCCACTTTTGTTTTTTATTCGCCTGATTGTCTTACCACTAGGAAATGCATTTGTACATCGATGACACCATGATATTTGGCATATTTAACTATCATTATAATATTTTATGTCTCATTAACAATTTAAATCCTAATTTACAAAACATATCATTAGGCGTTTTAACACTGACATGTTATCAATTAATGGTGCGAAGCCTGAATTTATGGTAGTCTCTCCCCGATTAGAAAAACCTAGCACCCATTTCAGCTGTCACTTTTGGTCCCCACTGCCTTACTTAACGTTTGTGATCATCCTACCTGGGCGCTGTACTCGTTTGTAGTATGAAATATCATAATCATACTGCTCAGCTTAAAACGAAGATAGCTTGTGGGGGACGCATATAATACACGTCTTCTCGCGTACCACATAGCTTTCACTTTACCACCATTTTATTCACTCTAATTTTCACTTGTGGCATAATGTATTGAAGAAACAGCTGTAATGTTCTTATAACGTACTTACAGATGGGTCAGAATCAAGCTATCACATAATTACTTGGAGTTTGCGCTCTTGTAATGCTTAATCCTTACTCATACTAGCTTTTAAGGCGCCAAAAGACACGAGCTAAAGAGATTACTCAGAACGGAGCGTTCTGTGTACTTTCATACTGTACTTTCGCATTGTTTTCAACTGGTAAAACACGAAATTTTGATATATCATTAGCTAAAATGGTGGCAGCATCTAAGCTTATAGAAGTCATGCATTTACAAATATATCAATTACAGGTGTGAAAGCTGTGCCAGTGAAATGTTGAAAAGATATCTTCAGTGTAACCAAGGCTTGCATCGCTAATCTTTCTTCTAGAAGATTTCTCAGACACTTCTTCAATCCACATAAAATAAGGTTGTTATTCTTCACCCTCTCCTTACCCTGAAACACGAAATATATGCGGGAAAAACGTGTTCATATACGTGTTATTTTCCTTCAGCTTCATTACTACGGACTCATTAGTCTTGGAACACCTCCACAACCATTCAAGGTGATCTTTGACACCGGTTCCGCGAACCTCTGGGTACCATCCATCAAATGTCCCGATACAGAAGATGGCTGCAGTAAGTACACCACCATGCTCAGTGGAGTCCTTAGTTGTTCTGAACATGAGGAACCTGTTGCGCGAGCTCTAAGTTGAATCAGGTGCGAGAGCTTTAACGAGGTCCTTAGAGAAACATCTTTTATTACCGCTTATAAAGTATTCGCATTCAAAGAATAATAACCATGTGTGACTTGCTTATATGAAAGGGGGACGAGAGGCCGCGCGGCATTCCAGCTCTGGCGTTTTTTTTTTTTTTCGAAGGAATGGTTTTACAACATGCGTTCGGGCTTAACCTCTTATTATCATATCATCAACTAATCCACTCTTTAGACAGTACCAAATAATGCCCCTACAACAACTCGTAAATTATAAAACAGCAATAATGGTGCATAAGTCACCAATAAGCAATGTTACTCTTCACTGCTCCCACTTTATGCCTTCACAATTCCAAACAAGAGGCCGTGGTTGCAGCAACTTCCTAAAACCACTGGTTAAAAATGTATATAGGAAAAGGCGACTCCCTAGTGTTGGCACATCATTGTGGAATAACCTACCAGTTCAAATAAAGCAGCACAATGCTTTCATTTTGATGCTTAAACATCACTACAATGAGCAGTATTAAACTATTTATATGTTCAGTATTATAACCTGACATGATGTGAATCTAACTTATGTATGCTGGCAAGAAGTGCTATTAAGCAAATGTATAAAAACATTAGCCGTTTTTTTTTTATGTTCAGTATCCAAACCTAAACTTGTTCAACTTTTGTGTATGAGTTTGATGATTTTAATATGTCATGTACGCTGAGCTAACATGTGGTTTAATGATTATATAACTCTGTCTCCTACCTGTACATTGATGTATGTTGCAGTTGCATGGATCCATACTAGCATTCTGCTAAAGGTCCAGATGTTTATAACATGTTTTTGTTTGACTGTATTTTGTTTAATAAAGTTCAATTCTAGTCAATATAGATGAACGGCGAAAACGAATATACAAAAAAAAAATCAGTCGTTCGTTGATAATTACTAAGTTTGGAAGGCATACCTATTTAGTCAGCCACAGATATATCCCGAAGATTCGTGCTGTGATGAGTTTGCCAATTTTTATATAAAAGTGCGCTATGACACAAACGATCAATACACATAGGTTCAGCGAGCTCTGGAATAAGATGAAGCGCAGAACAGTAACTAAATATAATAGAAGGTTGAAAATTCAATGATTTGCCTTCTTTTCGTTCCATAATCCCTAGAGAACAAGAAGAAGTACGACAGCAGCAAGTCGAGCACTTACAAGGCGGACGGCCGCAAGTTCCGCATCGAGTACGGAAGCGGTGTTGTAGAGGGTATCTACAGCACCGATGTTCTAACCGTGGGAAACGGCAAGGTTAACGCACAGACGTTCGCCGAGGCGACGAAGGCGAAAGGTGCAACTTTCAAAGCGGCCCAGTTTGACGGGCTTCTGGGTCTCGGCTACCCATCTCTCGCCGAGGACAACGTTGTGCCCGTGTTCGACAACATGATGAAGCAGAACCTGCTGCCGAAGCCGGTATTCTCTGTTTATCTCAACCGAGACCCGAAGGCTACCCCTGGAGGAGAGATATACTTCGGTGACATCGACTCAAAGCGCTACACAGGAAGCATCACCTACACAAAAGTTACCAAGAAGAGTTACTGGCAGTTCAACATGCAAGGGTACGTCGAAGCACTACATCTCAGTGGCAGCCCTCTGAACTGCTCGAATGCTAAGAACGCACGGTGTCTTGGTTCTATGTGTTCTTTTTAACTCAGTCACGACTGTTTTAATTGTTTGTACCGATATGACCGGCGTTCTCTGTAGGTCGAGTTCACTGTGGCAGTGACGTGTTTTTCTTCAGGGAAGCAATGTCGCATTGCATTAGCGAGCTCAAAGGCCTCTTTATTGCATAAAGACACTGGTGAGTCTCTGAAATACATAGTTGTTCTGTGACATCTGTGGTGTAGCCATGAAGTTTATCTCTGAGTTTAATTTGTAGAAGTGTTATTTCGTACAGGAGTATCCGAGGTTCGGTAGCAGTTGGGTGACATTAAATCTAATTACACAGGTAAAAATATTCCTGCTTCGTGGGCCTCGATTCAAGCGCTGCTAGTCGACTGTCACTGTTGTGTTAGTTTTCACGAGCAGGAGCCATTTTCGACTGAGCCCTTTTTGTACTAGTCGAAATTTAAATGAGCAGGTAATATAGATTGAGCATCAGTCCCGTATGCCCATCAACGCCTTTCCCTTTTTCTTTGGTCTGCTTTCCAACGTCAGAATGCAAGTGAAGAAGGACAAGAACTTCTGTGTTGGAGGATGCGATGCTGTGATTGACACGGGGAGCTCTTTCATCGAGGGCCCCAGGGATGAGATTGAGAGGTTGAACAAGTACCTGAGAGCTACGGAGGAGCCTAATGGAGATGTGCGTACCCGTTGGATTTTGAGTGGCAGAGCGAACAAAAGGCAGAGCTGATTCCAAAGGGCTTTCCGTCAAGATGACGCAGAACCACGCTGAAATTTTCTTGAATTCGTTCATTTCGCATGGTTGCCAGATTGGGGTATGAATAGCCAAACTGAACTGCGTTTTGTCTGTTTTGATATAAAAAAATTCGATTTAGCTACATAGCTATGTCTTTAACCTTTTGAAAAGCGTTTGTATGGCCAAGTGTAGCTTTTCGACACTAAGAGCACTCCGCCGATATAGACATGTCAAGGGTAAGGCTGAGTACCCCGTGTGTATACCATCACCACTGTAAATTACATAATACCCCGAGAAGAGTGAATGAATTCATGAATGTGTTGGTGCAATTATTATTTCGTTCATTCTTTACACGTGGGCAGCCAATCTAGCTGTAGCATTACTATACAGATGCTCGTGTTTGAAACAGGCATGCTCATGACGAGCTAGTGAATGCAAGCTTGAAAACTGGATTGTAGACAGCTGTGAACAACTGCAGGTGACCGACGTCGCTAACTTTTAACTTAAGCAACATTTAAACCATGTGTTCATGAACCCCGTCTTTTTAATCGTTATTGCGTGCCCAAAGTCGATACAAATACATACATCACATTTCTAGAGTGCAAAATGACGAAAAATGTCTGGTTTTAGACATGACATTTCCGGAAATAAAGAAAGAGCGGTTCTGCAGTGTAAAACAGTGCTGCGAGTACACCGGCAATGTTTCGTGGCGAAAATTTTTGACTAAAGCTATGAATGTTATACAGAGCGTGCTAGAACTGTTATACAGGTAGTGTTATATTCCTCAGTTCATTGCGGTCGCAGATGTAACAAAAATGTGACCAGCTATAACAAGTGAGTGGTTGATGAGAACAAAGTATCAAGACGAGGATGGTATATTTGAAGTATTAATACCCAAAGAAACGTGTTTAATTAGCCCACAACGAAATGAGGCATTCTGGGTTAACATTTTGGTGATGTGGCATTATTGGGGCTTGCGTTCTGTTGAGCCACATTTTAAGTGCATTGGGGACGTTTTGCTGGCCATATCCGGAAACACCATACAGTAGGCAGTCTGTCAACAGCTATTATTAAAAGCCCTAAATATCATGTCTATATGGAGCTTAGAAACGAGAATTATTAACCATGAATAATTCAAGCGTTATTTTCTTTCACTTGCAGTGGCGCGTGAAATGCGCTCATATTCCGAGAATGCCGAAGATTTCGTTCACTATTGGTGGAACTGTGTTCACAATGACTGCCGATCAATACATTGTCCAGGTGAGAAACACAAACGGTTTCATTTACATATATTTACTTGTTACCAACCCCGGACGCCGCCACCGGCAGAAAAAAAAGAGAAAAAGAAAGAAAAAGAAAATTGCAATTATTACAGCGTCAAATTTATCGACTTCTTACTATCCCCTGGAATAGATTACTGGAAATTTTCTAGAATTTCCAACCCTAGTAGATGCTCGAATGAATTTTCAAATTGAATCATAGCCTACCAAAATTCCAAAGCAATGGACAGGTCATGGAGGACGCCGCCTTAATTGGCCCAGGTTGAATTTCAGACCTCTCTGCATTGTTAGCACGTTACTAAAGTGTCATTGCATTTAACCAGCATTTACACAGGGGCCCAGTAATCGGCATTAAAAATAAAGGCGTCATGCACAGTAGCAATGGGCTCCAGCTGTTGAGCCTTTTCCGGGTGATAAATGCTCTTCCAAAAAGTTGCTGACTGAACAAAAAGGCAAAAAAAAGAAAAAGAAGGTGGTTGATCGCTCTGTCGCAGGAATCAGTAACACGAAAGTGAAACCTGTGTTGCGAAGCTGTGAAATGAATAAGAGGCGATCGGCTAATCGAGGGGCGAAAGATGGTGTGGGTACCACAGCTTCGAACCAAGAGTGTAGTGAAAGGGAGGCGACGTTAATTTAGGAGTGATTTTGCTTGCTAAGCACCTTTGCTTTAACCGTGGACGTTATTTAGACGCGAATTTTGAAGCTGTGTAGTGAAGATATAAGGCCCATTTGTTCCTTACGTTTCCGATGTGTCGGTGGTGTGATTGGTAGGGCAGCTCCTACCGTCGCTTCCCGGGTGAATGTGGGCTCGAACCCAAGCGTGTAGAACTTTCTCATTGTAAATGTGTGTTACTTTTTTCAGACAGCCACTTCTGTGACGGAAGTACGTCAGTGATTTCTTGATGGATCCTGGCATAGAACACTTTCGTGTTAAAAAAATTGGGGGACCGTTAAGTTTCGCCTTTAAGAGTTGAAAGCGATAGCGAAATCCGGCCCCTAGTGTGCACTTCAAGCACTCAGTGCATACTTATTAATGTGTGTTGTTACACACACACATGCACACAGACACAGACACACACACACGCGCGCGCGACATATCTATAGTAATGGTAGAGGTTTTCCGTCTATTAAATAGCACTTTTATATCAACTTCATGAAAATATTGTACGGTGATGTAGTCACGTGGTCCTGTATTATGAACTGCGCGTAAGCGTGACACTTTCATTCGTAAATGGTCACATTCTGTCGTCCTTCTTGCGTTAACTATCTGGCAGCTCTTCGATTTGTTCTTCTGGAGACATCTTCCGGCCAACCGCAACAAGTATCGCCTTATGGTCGGTGAAATGGCAAAAAACAGCCCATTATCTAATGTTTGCTGTTTGCTTGATATGATATTGTCACGCAGTATTGTGACTAGAAGAGCCAGACGTAGAGAGCGTCTTGGGGCAGCCACTTTACTGGAGACCTTGTCCTAATTCGGCGGTGGTAGCGACGACAGGCGCAGCTGTCTTTCGGCGGGTCACAAGAGAAAGAGCACCACGGCTTGGCGACGCACACCGTTTTATACCCCGCAGAGTTCGAGCTGGACGCTCCTAAAGAGCGCGTCGACACTAAGGATGAAAGTCGAACGCCACAGCATCGACGCGCGTTCATACCAGACGCCTAGTGTTACGCATGCATAGACGCAAGCCGAAGATAGAAATGCTAAGAGCGCGCGTCTGTCGCTTTAGATGAAAAGACGCCATGTGGCAATATGTTTGCTGTCCTAGAACGGCGGAACCGCATGGCCTCCGAGATGGCGGGCGCGCCCGCCGTCTCGGAGGCCATGGTAGTCGAGACATGTTTTTCACAATATCTCACAGATGGCAGCACATTATCTAATGTCTGCTGTTTGCTTGATATGCTCAATAAAGTTTATTCCTCCTACAAATCGCCGAATGAGCTCATTTTCGTCGTGACACCTGCCGAACAAAATGCGTTGAGACTCCTTCCACTACCTGACATTTATGTGGTGTTTTTTTCCAGGAAAGTTCAAAGTAACATCGCGGCTTTGTGGTAGGACACCTGCTTGCCACGGAAACGGCCCGGGTTCGATCCTCAATGGGACCGAAAATTTGTGTTATTCATTTTATTTGCATCATTCTCGATTTTTCGCTCATGGAGGGACACCGACACCGGCAGTATTTCTGCGAAACGAGCTCTCTAACGCTATCCCGTTAAAAAATGAAGGAAGGTATACGTGTAATCGCAGTAACATCGTAAGGTAGTGGACCGGTCTACCTGGGGCGGGTGTAGAGCCTTGCGCAGCAGCTGGTCAGCATTAAATATACTATTGTAGTTATTGACTTCAAACATTGTTTCCCGGTAAACACGAGCACTGTACCTAAGAAACTGTAGTGCAAAGAGGAATCTTGTGCACAGACTTAGTTTATATTCGTTTGCTTCCTTCCACCATTCGTTCCAACGACCCACCCAAACACCTACTCACTGACCTGTCCATCTATCCACTCACGCATCCATCCATCCATCCATCTGTTTACTTCCTTCAACAATGCTTGCTTGCACCCTTCATTTTCTCCTTATTTACTTATTTTTTGATTTATGCAAAGATAGGTGCTACTTTATTAATGGGCCGATTTATATTTATTTTCAGATTCAAAGTACAAAGAAGATGAAGTGCTACAGTGGTTTCGCCGTCTCTGACACTCCCACGAAGAAGTTCTGGGTTATTGGCCAAGTCTTCATCGGCAGCTTCTACAGCATCTTCGACAGGGGCAGCGACCGCCTTGGATTTGCAATCGCCGCCTAATTGGCACTACTAAGCACAAGTGGTGGATATAGCGTACTAGAATACCACCTATCAATAATTCAATCGAAAAAAAATCCTAACGTTTAAGAAATAGAAAATACCTTTGCAACTACGTTAGCGCAAGAAATACGGCCACATGGTCAAAAACTGAAGCCGCTGGCATGCATTTAAAACCTGAAACTTGTAAGAAAAAAAAAAAGATCGATCTGGTACTGCACATGTCGGAACAAATGAAACGGATGCAACTGCAAACCTTCGGTGTGTGGACGACTCTACTACATGACCAAAATTTTACCGAACACACGACAGCGCAAAGCGCGCAGTATTAATATTTGTGTGACCTAACCTTCGTATAATTAAACAGGCTTCAAGATTCCGAACTCTACCAAGCTGTTATACATTCAATGTTATTGCTATAATCAACTTTTAAGAATGTGACAATACGGTGCGACAATCGTTTTCTAAAATTTAGTAATATCTCCACTTTTTGCGAAGTAAGACCACGCCCTTGACAGATTGCGTTAGACAGGTGTCTGAGTGTGCAATATCATTCGAAACCGAGGAGTAAAAAAAGGAAAGAAAAAGCCTTCATAGAACAGCGCACTGATAAACGCCAGTACTTAGGCAATCGTATCCAGGCTGGCCCCTTTAGATAACGTGACCAAGCCCGTTTGGCTTTTTTCTATAATTGTGTTGATATCCCTGTTATTGCATTCGTTTAGCTTCCGTTGTGCCAGAATTGAGTGAAACATTTTGTTTTTCAGTGACAGCTTCCCTCCTGTCCACATTGTGGTACTGAAAAAGAAAAAAAAAAGCGGTGATCCATGGGCACATTCATTATTACGCTTCTATCAATAAGAAGGCTATTGCACTTTTTGCATGGATAACCCCATCATTCTATGCCAAGGCTCATTAGCTGGAAACCATCGAGGGGAATCTTAATTAAAAGGGTGGCAAGTAGCGTGCTAGTTAGAGTACATTGGTATTTTTTACGCTCCAAAATAAGGTACTCTGCTTTAACTATGTAATTGCCATCAACACATGTGCACGAAGTTAGTGTGAGCAGCCTACAGCTGCTTGAGGAACTCCTCATGTATTAAAAAATACACAATTCAAGCCAGTACCACGCATTGAAAATCGTTTAACAGCGAAGCTGCTCTTCTATCATTACAACCATTAATGTTTTAACTTTAATGGTTAATGACGATGTAACTGACCAGAGTGTCAAGTTATTAATGTCATGACCTATCAGTTATGTTAGTAATACATTCATACTTATGGCAAACGAGTTAAGCGAAAACCCTCAATATGAAGTAAAGTTTTTATGAAAGGAAAAAATAGCACCCATTCGTTTGTAGCACAAAGCTACAATGAAATTCCTAAAGGTTTCTCAGAAATGAAAGCTGCTTAAAGCTTTTGAAAGCGACGGACGTACTCCGTACTTCCCCGAAACGTTATGTCCTTTATCAAATGGCGGTCACGCCAGTTGATCAAGGACTTAACGGCACTGATAAAGCATGACATTGATAAAGACTGAAGGGTGATAATACACCCTTCATCACTGTGTCTTGACCATGCAGGATCCTTCACCGTGCACTCATGTACATCTTTCTTTCGTTCGTTCCTTCTTTCTTTCTGTTTTGTGGTATATGGCAACTCAGCCGTGGCTGCCGGGTCGAACCCGCAACTTCGAGCTAAATATTTTCTACTCTTTATGGGACGTCGGTATTCGCATAATTACCATGACGTAGCTGTGGGCTGAGAGCTAGAGTGCGTCCAGCGCAAGAGACGAAACGAGTGCGCGGGCGAATGCTGCAAATTGGGCTTCGCATAGGCACTGCCGCGCAGTAATGGGCAGAGGGAAAGAGTACGTCTGATATTCCTTGTTACGTGACGCCAACAACACCGGCACCGGGCCGGCCAACAATAGCTTCGCTGTTAAAAAAAATAAAACGATCACGCAATCTTCTTCAAACGCTTTGTTTAGCCCTTGCATACCAGTATATCTAATTAGGAACAACGATAGAGAACTGTGGTTTGAATCTCTGAAAATAATTCCTTGCACTTGAGAAGACTAAAGCAAGTTGCGCATAATTTACACGATTTAACAAAAACTTCGAAATCAGGAATTGGTAAAAGAAAAAAGAAAGCAATCATCACTGAAGGACACGTGTGCAAATCGTAAACAATCCCTTCCGGGCTAAATACATTGAAATAGACATTTTTCTAAGCTTTCTGCGAGGTCAACGCGAAAATTGCGTGCAAAAGCGTGAGATGATATAAAATTTCCAGATATCAACAATCGGAAATAGACACTGTATGCTGTCGCACCGACATCAGCCAGTTGTTCATCTGGCGACCGATCCTGTTCACTGCAGGCCATGATTGCATTTGAAGTTTTCCCAAACAACCAACATACTGTTAATCTGTAAATACTGAATCAATCACAGAAAATACTTCTCACGTTCATAAGCATTGCTCAGCGAGAACAGGCAAACAAGCCTCTAAACGCGACCATCCATGTTAAAATCACAGCACGTTAAAGCGATACAGGCGCAATGGCAACATATTCTACTGCCACAATTTTCTCAGTATAGCGTGCCCCTTTATGAAATACCAATCGCGTGGGTGGGCACAAACTATATTTTAATGAAGAAAGGAAACGAACCCACGACAAGAGTCGTGTGCTTATTGAATTCATTTTTGGTTTAGTGAATGTTAAGGAGATTCAAAGCACGGCTATCAAGGAATATTGTCACTTACCCGCTCACAGCGTAAGCGACGGACGTGTAGGTGCGTATTTATAAGCTTACCTTATCCTTATCGCCCCTGTGACATTAAGTAGCGTTAGAGGGACTCAAATGGTTATCAGTGCGAAAGTCTATCATAAGGCATGTTTGTAGTTACTGGACTAATTCGTTCATGAAGTATGATAGGAGCACAGGGACGATAAGGCCTTAAAAGCCCTTCAACGCTTCTTTGAAGAGACGAAAATCAGTGACAATTACTGAGTGTACCGTTTTTACAGTGTTGATGTGCGTGAGACGCGAGCAGACTCCTTTGGGACTAGTTTATTATTATATTTTCTTTTTTATTTATTTTTATTATCTAAGCGAAAAGGGGCAGCCGTCACCAAAAATGGCGACAACAACTCCTTAATTTATTTTTACATCAATAAAAAAAAGGAAAACAAGCGATAAGGATAAAGTAGGTTTATGAATACTGGCGTTCATGCAGCAAACATCAAAGAAGAGGTTGTAATGGTGGTGATTCGTCCAGTGTTAGAGAAAAGGTCTTTCCTGGTCTCTACCAATGCACAGGGACGACTGAGGCTTCTCCAAGAGGACCTGCACTACTTACCTTCACCTCTGGCGCTAAGCGCACTTTGTCGAGGATGTGGTTCCCAGTAGGAGCCTCAGCAGGTGCATTCACATCCTCTGCGAAGTTGTCGCAGTAGTGTCATCAGAGAGTTTTAGCAGCGCTGGTTACCGTACGGTAATGCCGTACCGTCGTGGTCGGCACGCAGAAAATCGAGCTTGTGATAACTTTACCAGCAAGTTTTATCATCTGATGACGTTATGGTACTCCTCTAGCAACTAGTGCAAGTGTTTCGGACAAAAATAGCCACGTGCCGACCACGACCGTACGGCATTACCGTACTTACCGTACGGCATTACCGTACTTACCGTACGGTAAGCCACCGCTGCTAAAACTCTCTATCTACTAACAAACTGTTACTAAGCCAAATGTAACCGTGAGTACCGACGTTCGACTGTGGGTAATGTGCTCCAAGGGGCCGCTTCGTGCAGCGTGGTGTCTTCCACCGTCTTCTTATGTGTTCCGCTCTGCTACACCACAAACACTAAGGAAATTTGAAGGGATCAGAATGAGGTGCTTAAATAGGAAAATAATCAGAAAATTGAATAAAGGGAGCTTGTCGGGGTTAATAATGTAAGCGTAAATAAGTTCCTAGAACATATTCAGAGCACATTATTCAGTTCTCTTGAATACTGCAATACGCTGTCGGCTTGTCTATGCGTAAGCGTTTTCGCGAACAGTGCGGATGGCTCCGACGCGATCCCGAGCTGTTGACGATACTGAAGATACTCATAATGAGGGGCTAAGCTGCCGACCGGCGTCGATTATGCGACCAAGATTGGTGCCCAGAGTGACGGCTGCCAGTAGCGAACTTGTTGATAGTCAACTTCCTGCGAAATCCACCCAGTCTTAGATCCCGAGCTGTTGACGATACTGAAGATACTCATAATGAGGGGCTAAGCTGCCGACCGGCGTCGATTATGCGACCAAGATTGGTGCCCAGAGTGACGGCTGCCAGTAGCGAACTTGTTGATAGTCAACTTCCTGCGAAATCCACCCAGTCTTAGACCCAATTCACCCAATCTGCGCAATTCACCCAATCTTAGACTGCTCTTCGATGACTGAATACGTTTCTGTTAATTACTCGGAAGTACTTGACAAAGGTTGTCATAAAGTGCTACTTTAGGACACAAAGGTAAGCGTAAATAAATACAGACTCACCTTTGCCCACATGGCTGAAGCCTTTCATTGTAAATTGCGTTCAGTTCGTTGCATTTAACGGTACAAAATATTCTAGCAGTACCGCTCGTTCTAGCGTAACACGGGGTTCCGTATAGGTCCTTTGTTCTTCTTTGTACACAATGATAACCTCTGAAATTGCAATAAATCTGGTAGCCGGCTGTTTTTGACGAGGGTGGCATATTATGCAATATCATAAATAATTTATTTATTTACTTTATTTTATTTCTGAAAAATCTGGTAGGTCCCCCGTACTGTGGCAATCGATGTCAACCGAAGCAGTCATCGAGAAAATCGCTTATACCAAATTGTTTGGCATTCAGCCAGGCGTCACGAATAGGATCAACGTCCTTATGCGAAAGGGTAGTTGTGTGTGTAATGTGGGGATCCAAGGTAGTCGGCTGACTATAGCGGGTAGTACGTAGCTGGCGGTACGAGGTAATTTCTGCACTCACGTTTGTCCACAGACGCCCGTTTTGTCGAACAGCAATGCGCGCTATGGTGCGCTGATATCCATATCATAAACGTCGTTTGTTGGAGTATTCCTACGGGGTCGAGCAAAGCTGGACAAAGTTATGCTGGGCGATAGTAGTTCATATCTATAGTTTCTTACATTACTATAAGGGAGGTCAAAACACATGACTACAGCAACTAACGTCAGTCTAACACCACCACAACTTCTGACGCAATAGGTCACTTTACGATGTACCCCCGTCGCAAGAGCACACGTGGCTGAGTGAAAGCGTGCTTGCTTCGCACCTGGAGCCCCGGTTCGATTCCTAACCAAGTACGGCTTGTAGATAGGTAGCTTCCAGTATTAAAAGCCCGTTTGTCTGTCTTCGTGTTGTGTGCATTTTAATCGCAAGTCCGTAATAAACAGTACGTAGTTCTCTTGGTTAACCCATGCCAGTTGTCCTTTTATCAAATTTTCACACCTATTTTTAATGGCATAGGCTGTAACGCTAACATTCTATGACCTGTGGCGAGTACCCGCGTACCCCGGGAAGAGCACTATAGGTATGAGCCACACATGATCGTGTTAACGTTAATCGTGACGTGTACGCTTTCAAGATGTATTATTGCGATAGCAATTATATGGACAGTCTCGGCTGGTTTTTGCCGTCACCGTCGCCGACGTCATGAACCGTGTATATATATATATATATATATATATATATATATATATATATATATATATTATAAAAGTTCCAAAGAAAAATAATTCAGAGAAAAGCTTCCGAAGCGCGGAATCGAACCAGGAACCCCTCGCTCCGCAGCGCGTGGCGCTAACCACTACACCACAAAGAGCAGATCCTTCAGGGAGCTAACGGCGAACCTTATATACACACCCTTTACCGCTGGCAGGACTCAGAGACGGCAGAGAGAGAGAGAGAGAGAGAGAGAGAAACTTTATTGACTATTGGTCCTGAAGCTCGGCCTTCCTAGGCCGAGGTGGGCCGCGTCCACCTTGGCACCACCAGACCAAGCTGGGTGGCTTCGTCATGGACCTTCTGGACTGCCCGTTGTTGATCTTGCTGTGACTTGCTCCTTGTGAGTCTAGTCCACTTTTCCCATTCTTCATCGGGGTTGGTGAGAGCCGCGGGGCACCCCGCCAGCATGTGTCTGACACCAATGATGTCGTTACAGGTACTGCATTTTACTTCTAATTGTAATGCTGGGTGAATTTTGTTCATAATATATGGGGTCGGATATGTCCCTGTTTGAAGTAATCTCAGTGTAACTGCTTGAGCCCTGTTCAGCTTCGGGTGTGGCAATGGGAACTGCCTACGCTCCATAAAATAATGTTTAGTAATATCATTATATGTTAATAAAGAATCTTTTGTCTCCCCATAATGGTCGTGGTTGGTGACTCGGCTTTGACCGGCACGGCAAGCAAGTCCTCGTGCCAGGTCGTTTGCGACCTCGTTGAGGTTCACTCGAGCTTCATCCACTTGCCCCATATGCGCAGGAAACCATCGAATTTCAGTTTCTGGAACGTTTTCTTTGCCTATAAGTTTAGAGGCACTCCTGGCTATATATCCTTTCTCAAAACATTTTATTGCCGTTTTTGAATCGCAATATATGCGTGACCATTTCCTACCTCTAATAGCCAGAGCTATCGCAGCCTGCTCTGCTACGAATGATTCCTTGTTGAGGATGGTCACAGCGTCTCGTATCTCCCCTTGATGATCTACTACAACGGCTGTGTAAGCCTCTTTGCCCCTGACCCAGGCCGCATCCACAAGAGCCGCCTGCGGTCCTATCTTTTCAATTTCTTTCAATAGGGCTTGTGCCCTCGCTTTCCTCCTGTTGATATTGTGTTCCGGGTGCATGTTCCTCGGGAGAGGAGTGGTTTTGATCGCTTCTCTCAGCTCAGTACTAAGTTCCACTTCAGCCTCCCGTGGGTCGCACGACCTGTTAGGATTCATCCCTATTGCATTAAGTATGGCCCTACCCGCACGCGTCTTTGTTAGTCTTTCAAGTTGTGCCATCTGGTGTGCCTCCGCTATCTCCTCAAAGGTGTTATGTACCCCTAGTCCCAGTAGTCTTTCGTTTGATGTGCTGATGGGCACACCAAGGGTGGTCTTTATTAATTTTCTGATCAGTATATTGAGCTTGTTTCGCTCTGCGACCGTCCATTGAAAGAGGCCAGGTACATATGTGATGTGACAGAGGGCGAAGGCGTGAACTAGTCTCAGTGCACTGTCTTCTCCCAGTCCCCTGTGTCTGTTTGTGACTCTCCTTAGTAGCCTGATGACTTGGTCTACTTTATTCGAGATATTTTGTATAGTAGTGAGGTTGCTGCCACCCGCTTCGATGTGATAGCCTAATACTCTAATCTTATCCACTTGTTTTATTTCAGATCCGTCATGACATTTTAAAGTGATTTTAGGCTCTTTCGCGGGGTCACATCCTTTAGGTCTCCGGCCCCTGCCTCTTTGCTTTAGTATCAATAGTTCCGACTTTTTGGCCGAGCACGTCAACCCCATTTTGCATAATGTGTTCTCCACAGCTTGAACACTCTCCTGAAGTCTGGTCTCCGTTTGTCCCACATTGCCATTTGCGCTCCATATGGTTACATCGTCTGCATATATCGCAAAGCTTATGCCTTCGATTTTCTCTAGTTCTTTTGCAACCCTGGTCATAACGAGGTTAAACAGCATGGGTGATAGTACTGCACCTTGTGGGGTTCCTCTGCAGCCCAGGCTAATTTCTGTTGATTTCAGTTCTCCCAGTGTAAGAATTGCCCGTCTACTACTGAGAAACGACTTGATGACATTGAAAAGCCTGTTCCCTAGTCCCAGCTCAGAAAGGACCTCCAGAATGGCTTTATGCGCTACTCGGTCAAAAGCTTTCTCTACATCTAGCCCGAGAATTGCTCTTGTATGTATCGGGCTTACCTGTATAAGCTGCTGCTTGATCAAAAGCATAACATCTTGGGTCGATAAACCGGGGCGAAAGCCGATCATGTTGTAAGGAAGGATGTCTTTCTGCTCAATATACCTCGTGAGCCTATTGAGAATGACATGCTCCATTGCCTTTCCCAAACATGATGTAAGCGAAATCGGTCGAAGATTGTCCAGACCTAGCGGTTTCCCCGGTTTAGGTATAAGGACTGTGGTAGCCTTCTTCCACTCTTCCGGGTATTCCCCTTTTCGCCAGAGTTCATTAAAATAATCTGTCAGGAATCTGATGGACTCATCGTCAAGGTTTCTTAGAATTTTGTTTGTAATGCCGTCTGGTCCGGCTGCAGATCTGCTGTAAATATTGTGTAGGACCGCTCTTACTTCGCCCTCTGTAAATTCGCGATCTATTTCCTCGCATGGCTCCCCTTCATACTCTATATTTTCATCACCGTTGTTGGGGTGCGCTAGCGGTAGATAATTCCCCGCGAGACGGCAGACGCTTATAAGCGTTTCTTCATTACCAACGCGATCGCGCGAGGAGCGCAACTGACGCATTTAAAATTCGTCGGCCAGCTCGCTCGCTTTTTCTAATATTTGCCTTGCCCTTCCGCTGTCTGCTCGCGCATTTGTCTCGTGGTGAGAGGAAGAGGGATGTTTCGAGCTTTCCCCGTGATGTCCGCGCTGATGTTACGGGAGCGTACGAAAGTCACTCGAGCTCAAGGGACGCCGCTAAACGAACAAACAGAAGACGAACGCGAACTATCAAGTGTCACAGCTCGACACTTGAAGCACGCTAGTTTCCTTCGCTGCTTCGGCCGCCTTTGCAACAGGAGCGCTGTACAAACTGAGAGTATCCATTGTGACAGCTTATTCGCGCTCGTTCGGTGTATATCTGTGCTTTCGTTTCGTGCGTGCCTCACTTGATAGTTCGCCCTCATCTTGTGTTTGTTCATTTAGCGGCCTCCCCTAGCTTTGTATGTGTAGCTTTGTGACACACAACGTTTAAAGCCCTTCGTACCAGCACGCGCTGCTCACGAGAGGCGCTCACTTAGCAAGTGTATGTTTGCTACGATTAATATTGCTCCTGAAGGTGCGAGCCTCACTTCGTATAGCATTACAGTTTCTTGCTATCGCATTCGTTGCTTCGCCCTTGCGGCGAAACTGTGACTTTTTATTCGTGTTCGTCATACATGCATACCTTACCGTTCCAATTTAGGTAGGTGTATACCAACTGAACGAGGCGACCAGGAGGGCACCGAGGGGTAGGCGGATAGATAGATAGATAGATAGATAGATAGATAGATAGATAGATAGATAGATAGATAGATAGATAGATAGATAAGGTCAAAGTTGCTTAAGTTCGCCAAGAAATGCTTTCCAGTTAATACTATTAGCCTACCTGCCCCTAACGGGGTGAATACATCATGTGTCTACGAAACAAAAAAACAAGGCAAGTGAAACACAGGGTTATCAGAGCAAAACTGCTGGCAACTTTTGCAAGCAGTATATAACATTGGAATCCACTATTTGCTTTAAAAGCCACAGAAATGTAGGCGCAATTCACGTGATCGTTTTTCTACCATATCAGCAACTGTTTCCAAATCTTTCATTCATAATGCATGGAGCTTTGCAAAACGTGTTTTACAAGACACTATAGCCATGCAATACGAGTTCCGCGGAAACCCGCAACGTGGGAAACGTTTATGAAAGGGAAATGAGCATCCACTCGGTTTGTAGCACAGAGCTACAAGGAAATCCATACGAATTCCTCAGAAATGAAAACTTCTGAGTTGCTGAAAAATTCGTCCTGGTGCTGCTTCGTCTTGGTTTCGCTGGGTTTTCGTACTGGCTTTCCATTCTGAGAAATCCGTATGGATTTCCCTGTACCTTTGTGCTACAAACGGATCGACGCTAATTTCCATTTATGCATTATAGACACGTAGAGAAGCCTTCTCCAGACCGTCCTTTTACGCAGTTCCTAAAATAAAGGGACCCTAATTGAATTGAAATAATGGGACCGTTTTATTTAGAACAAGCTTTACAAACCAAGCGAAAAAAAATTTGGCAAATTTGGTACTTGTTTTGTTCATTCCTCATGTCGTTCAATGGTTAGCAATGCTAACTCTTTGACCACAGGATAACCGTATGCTGTAGGTTATCTTCGTCGTAACTTCTCTCCCGCCCCTTCTTTCGAATTATTCCTTTACAACGCTCTTGTCACAAGTAAACTTGACTGTGTTAGCTCTGTATGAAATATATATTGCGCCCCGCCACGGTGGTCTAGTGGCTATGGCACTCGGCTGCAGATCCGAAGGTCGCGGGATCGAATCCCGGCCGCGGCGGCTGCATTTCGATGGAGGCGAAATGTCGAGGCCCGAGTGCTGTGCGATGTCAGTGCACGTTAAAGAACCCCAGGTGGTCGAAATTTCCGGAGACCTCCACCACTGCGTCTCTCATAATCAGAACTGGTTTTGGGACGTTAAACCCCACAAATCAATCAAATCAAATCAATCAATATATATTGCGACTTAAATTGCTGAAATAATTAAACTAGACCGGAAGAGTACCGGCAGAAACTGCACTCGCTTGCGTCCCACCACAAAATTTTCGTGCTATCGGTATCAACACCTGTAGGTGTAAAGACGGTTTCACCAGCGCTTGCCGTTCTCTGGTAACATTGTTTGTTCACCGGAAACGTGTAGAAAACCTCCTGATTACGTTGTTTTAGCCTGGTTTCTAGCTTGCGTTGGCACCTGCAGCTGCTTGTGTTTCGAAGTTTTCAGCGGATAGAACTTTCCCGATGAAGCGCTCGCGACTCGGGAAATGCTGTGTGGTGCCAGGATGCAGTCTGCGATACGGAACTAATTTCTCATCGCGAGAAAACGTTCTGTTTCCCGACGGAGGAAGGCAGAAAGAGCGCTTGGATTCCCGCGACCAGGCGAGAAAACTGGAATCCTACAAAGGGTGCGCACATTTCTTCTTTCCACTTCATCAAAGGCAAATAAAACTCAACGCATACCGTAATGGCACAGAGACGATGCTCAGACGTTAGTCTAAAGCCTCCAATTGCAAGGAACACGTCGGACGCCGTCGTATTCCACCCATGAAAGATAACCGCGCTGACGCCTGAAGTGCATAGCAAAACGTGAAAGCTGGCTATGGCCGACAATCCACCCTAAAGGTGTTTTTTGTAGTTGGAGCCTAACAGTGATGGTGCACTGTTCGGAGCAACACTCGGGACACCAAAGCAACCGCGCTCAACTTGAGTCACCGCACGGTGTACGTCGCGGTTGCATTTGCTTTTTATGAGAGCGACGCCTGCGAGTGGGTTCGCATCGCTGCGAGCAACTATCTCATCGCATGTCTTGGGGCCGCCGATGGACATCGTCGCACTCTAGCTAATTTAACTTACGGTGTGAGCGTGGACTGTAGATGCAGGAGCGCTAACTGGAAAGTTTGATTCATGACTATTGTACTCCTGAGTAACCCAGACTCAGCCGCACCTGACGTCATCACATAATGAGTACGTCGAACTGAACACTTAGATCACGATCGATTCCGATCGGTGGCGATCACTCTAAAAAGTACCCGTGCTTTGACACTGGCCAAGTAAGCAGCGTTTTATCTTGATGTTGTGTGCCTAGATCAAACTTTTGAGTGTGTCAACTAGCGATGCCTGTGATAAAGCGTAGGTTACGCGTTTATGCGACGTGGCGTTGTGTACACAACTCCACCCCTTCTTTTGAAAAAACACTAACGTCCATTATTATGACTTTTTTAATGGTGCTATCACAGTAAAATTAGCCATTGGTTTAAGCTGTGAGTTAAAAAAAGAAGATTAGGCATGCTCTATCACAATCGACTTGCTCTCTGCTTGTTTCTTTTATTTTATTATCTTATTGCTGTTTAACAGGCTTGTCATAACCTTGCTTAGCTTTCGCGAGAATTCTGCCGTTAACATAATTTTTCTCAGCAACGTCGGCTGGCATGCGGTCACGAAGATAGTTTATCAATTAACCATGTAGCTGCCTTTCAAGCTACAGCTTCCCTGACCAGAGGATCAGGCAACTCTTCTCGTCACTGCCGTTTCTGCTTGTACTTTTCCCGTGCGACGTCCTCGAGCCCCTTCATGTTGTCTCTAGACGTCGCTCTAAAGACATTGTCTATTTAGCGCTTGGGCAGCCCGCTCGGCGTATACCTGTTTGTTTACAATCAGCAAAACTATATGAAGAAACCAACTTGGTTCAATCATTTCTATACAGAAATCCTGCAGATCCCACGCACTGTGGGAAGCAGTGTCATGCGAAGCAGCCAACGAGGAAATTGCCTATGACGACTTGTTTGGCATTCAGTCCAACTATTACGAGTAGGATCAAGGTTTCTGTGCAAAGTGTATGCGCCCACTCATGAGCTAACCAGGAACGTCAACAGCATACTGGCGACTGAATGGTACTTCACGGTACAATGCAACGTTGCAAATCACGTTGGTCAAAAGCACAAACATCTGTTTTGTCGAAGAAATATGCACTAACGGTGCGTTGATGTGGTATCATAAGCGTCATTCATATTCCTACGGGATCGAGCAAAGATGCACAAAAGCATACCGAATGGTAGCAGAACATATGTGTTGCTATGACAGCGCTTATCCCACGTTAGAAGCGGAAGTGACTTTACACAAGCGTGCACCATCGTTTCAAATGCTGGTGCAATAGGCTTATTTACCATAAATACCGAGCGGGAGAAGCAGCCATATCCTAGAGGTAGAGTGCTTGCTTGGCGCCTCCAGAGTCCGTGTTCAATACTACCCTGGGCTATGTCAGTGCACGCTAAAGAACAACAGGTGGTCGAAATTTCCGGAGGCTTCCAGTACGGCGTCTCTCATAATCATATCGTGGTTTTGGGACGTAAAACACCACAAATGAATCAATCAATGCTACCCTAAAGCTTGGTAACTTGCATGTGTGTCTGTGTGCTTGTTATGTCGACATTCCAATCGCAACCTGCGATACACGGTGTTGCTTTCCTTTCTTAAGAGCGTAGATCATTGAGCCTGGCGTCGTGTATCAACCGCGAACACAGAAGTGTGGGCCGATCCTGGAGGCAGTGAACAGGGGTGAGGTGCAGACAGGCGCCGCTGAATGTTGCGGGTTTGATTTCTGCAGTCGCAGCTCTTCACATGTCTATTTAGCGCTGTCGCGGCGTTTCGTATGCCTAGTTTAGTTGGTCATTGGCTAACGTATATAGGTTTTATAAAATTCAAACATCTGTGGCGCATACCCGCATACCGCGGGCCGAGCACTACTGGTATGAGTCACAAGTGATTGCAGTGTCATTAATCATGACGTAGATGACGAGTACATCACTTTCACCTTAGTGATGTAAAGATAAGTGATTCATGTTCATCATACATTTGTGCCCTACCATGCAAATATTCGGGTATATCAGGTGAGCGAGACGACCAGGAGAGTACCGAGACGTAGGCGGATAGATAGATAGATAGATAGATAGATAGATAGATAGATAGATAGATAGATAGATAGATAGATAGATAGATACGGTCAAGGTGACTTTAGTTCGCCAACAAATGCATTTAATATTCGGCGTTTTCTTGAATCGTTAACTAAGATTGTATAACCAAGAGTTTCAATTGTTTTATTTAATATTACCACTTTCTTCTGTAACGTCTCAGGCCCTTGAGGGCACAAATAAATAAATAAATTATACTTCGTTTACTGCCTTCTAGTGATAAAGAGTGCTGGCGTCGACGAAGCTGCTGAATCTGCCACTTTGACCTTGACTTCCTCATTCCAAAGGGTACGTTACGCTTCTTTCACACGCAATACTAAATTAAAATTAAAAAAAATTATCAACTAGCATGTCCCTTCCAAAACTCTTAGTGTAAGGGTTCCTTCTCTTGAGGAAACTGAATTAATGAAGTTCTCTCTATCTCTCTATTGCACTTTTTTAAATGCAATGCGCCATGTACACAATGACACTTCCGTTTTAGCAAGCTAAAAACGTAGCAAAAATTCTGATGCATGATAACTTCAGGAAACGAAGTTACCATGATGCATAGAAAGCCAGTTGTTCCCCTTGCTGACAGCGAAGGAATGAGTGGATTCTTTTGGCGCTCCACAAAAGCGGCCTCTTGCGAGGTTATGTACTTGTCGGAAGTAATCAGCTCGCTTGAGAATCTAGATTAAGTTTTCTATTGAGCTACACAACCCCGTGACTTTCATGCGGTGTGACATAGCGCAGGGAGGTGAACACGTCCAAGGAGGGTGTGATAAATTGGCATGGGTTAGTTCGCTGAACGGAGACGTTCTGAACTTCTTATATTATGGCTATATATCTCATATTGGATTTATTTATGGAAACGTGTTTAAACAGGTGCAGCCTTAGGGACGTTGATTACCAACTGGACCTCAAATATCATATAAATTTGCCGCTTCTTCTGCTGCGACAACAGAGCCTGGGTTTTGCTTCCACCTACCGAGAGTAAGTAGAACTTCTCCGTAGGGCATAGAGTGGGCGAATGCGAATAGATGTCGCCACGAGGATGGCGTGCTTGTGTTCAACATGGCGCCAAAATGAAAAAGAAGTAAGAGCTTCGCGTTTGAAGATTCTCAAGCTGGCCTAATATTCTGCCAAATTGAACAGAGGAAATTTGGCGAACGTTTCGAGTTACCACGGTCGATTCGATTCGATTCACAAAGCTTTATTTTTATGATCGAAAAAGAGAAAAGCCATGTGACTGGTGGATTTCCTCGACTTATGTAACGTCCGTTATCAGGACTGCCTGTTCACGTTTTCCCGAATTGCTCTCGTGCAAGAGATTGTTCCAGAATATGACCGTAAAACCTCCAAAAATTGTTCCATCCATTCGCCAATTGATCGCACTTCCGCGACTAGCCGTTATATCGACGAGTTGGCGTGGCGGCGGATGTGATGTGTGTGCACTTATCCCACATTCGCCCGGTACATTGAATATGCTCATATGGGCCACCCGTGATCGAATGTTAAACATCCACGTTACGCTCGATTACGAACGGCTCCGGGTTTAAACCCATAGAACCGGGTACGACTACCTAAGTCAAATACTTGCGGCTTTGCGATTGCTAGGGGCTCCTAGGAATTTGTGGCTGCTCAGGAGACGAGTTCCACTGCTCGCGAAATCATTTCTGCTTTGAAAATGATCGAAATCCACTGTTACATTTGTGGCCTCATCCCTATACAAACGACAAAATATCTAGAGCAGATGCCGTGGTGACTGAAGAGAGCGCCCAAGTTACTGAAAATGTGGCTGTAATTCTGTCTCACACGACATTTCACACAACCCTAAAGAGGCGGCTGACCATCTTACCACCTGGCCGTGGCCTTAACCTGACCTGAAGAAGCCCTCTCTCTCTCTCCATCTCTCTCTCTCTCTCTCTCTCTCGCAATCTAGCTCTCATTCGGGCAATTGTGTCAATACGTCATTTGTGCTCTTGACCAGTAGAGAGCTCCGTTTTCTTGGTAAAGGTGGTCGCGTGTAGTGATAGGTTGTCTTTCAACGTGATTCGCGGCGCTGTCGCGCATGCTCAGTTTGGCCTGTGTAGTCGCGTTTTCTACGAAATACAATCAGTTGTTATTCTCGCATCCTTGCTATTACTTTTGCCAAGCTCTTTCGGCCTTCCTCTTTGCTAATGGCATACCATTACCAAGTATGATTTGTTTTTGCGGTAACTAGACTGCCGTGCTTTCTTTCTGCACCGAAATGCATGATGCAGTTACTTGTTGCGGCAGTAGCGTGCACACACACACACACACACACACACACACACACACACACACACACACACACACACACACACACACACACTCGCGAGAAATACTTAGGCATTAAGAAGGAAAAACGGGTTCAAAGAGCAGTTGCAAAGCTGGGGCTATCCCCTCCTTCAGCCGACCAATGCGATGTAGCCTTGAAGGATTGGCGCTGCTTGTTTAGTGCATGGCAAACGCATGCGGTGTTCGCCGCACGCGCTTGGACATTGCGTACATATATTGTGCTGAACGAACAGCTTTTTGTTTTTGGTTTTAGGATGGAACGTGGAATGTCATGGCTGATTTCTGCGGAGATAGCGTCAGCAATACTAAGACAGCTAACGCTTTCGTCGGAATATGCAGGTTTTACATTGTAATTAGTTAAGCTACTTAAGTACATAGGAGAACTGAACAAACTTACTTAATCCTTCATGCGCGATTTCATAAAATAAAGATTCAGTTCGTGGTATGGTTTTCTGTAGAGAGCGACGGATGCCAAGGAATGCTGAGATGCGAGTCATATACAGCTAAACTGTAAAGCGGGTGGTATTGTTGGCGCTTAACATGCACTAAAAGGCGTAATTTTATAGCACTTTATTGCCGTACTATTCTTTAGGCTCGTTGCTTCTTTTTATTTTTGTTTTTATTGTTCGATCCCCGCGGTCGCGGTAGCATTTCCGATGGAAGCGATAATGCTAGAGGCCCGTGTACTGTATGATGTAGGCGCACGTTAACGAACACCTGGCGGCAGCCAAATTTTTGGCGCCCTCTACAACGGCGTGCCCCGTGATCATATCGTGGTTTTGGGGCGTACGTTAAACCACAGATAATATTATATTCTTTTTTTGTTATAGTTTTTATATGCTTGTAGCAGGATTGTTTTTCATTTCATGGTGTCGGGAGGAGGGTGTGCACTTGCTGAAGGTCGCAAGTACTTGAGCAAGGTACAGAACTTTACGTAATCGTTTTAAATTAAGCTGTAGAACTTTTCAATAAAGGTGGCATGATTATGTTTTGTGTATTTTGTTGTATTCTATACGGTCAAGCAGCCTTATTAGTAAACGTAAAAGTGCGCGTACAGCAATAAATTTTACAAAGGTAATGTAACAGTTTGTATTAATGTATAAAAACGCAATCATTCAATCATTGCTCTACAAAAAGAACTAGGTTATATGCACAAATAAAAAGTAACATACATGGCAATTTACACAATGCAGACATATTTGCTATAAACACTGACATATGTGCAATAAAAACTACGAGAGAAGTAGTTGACTTATTTCCCGCTTGACTATTTTCCCGGATTGGTGGTTTGTTATTATTTCTTCTATGCATTCGTTGTTGTTCAAGAGGATTGTAATTTGGTAGTGCAGTGTTTGTGTACCATAGTTTGTCCTGACTTTATTGCTCCGGTAATTAACATGTCGAAGTGTATACGAATCTTAATTGCATGCAACCCCCCTTTATTTTTTTCTTATATTTTGAAGGCCCTTCTTAGTGCACGGGCTTCTCTTTAGAATAAGACTTAGTATCGTACAGTCACTAGCTAAGTGTTGGTTCATACGTATACCTGTGGAAGTGCACTGATTGATTTCATTTGATTTTGTTTGATTGATGTAAGGGGTTTTACGTCCCAAAACCACGATCTGATTATGAGAGACGCCGTAGTGGACGGTTCCGTGAATTCGACCACCTGGGTGAGTATGTGGCATGTCTTCAGCGCGCGTACGTGTTACGTGCCTTAAACATTCCAGTGCCATTTCCACTATTTCTTACAATCGACTGTCATTATATTTTCTATTGACAAAACACTTCCAAAATGTTGAGGCCCGTGTACTGTGCGATCAGTACACGGGCCTCAACATTTTGGAAGTGTTTTGTCAATAGAAAATATAATGACAGTCGATTGTAAGAAATAGTGGAAATGGCACTGGAATGTTTAAGGCACGTAACACGTACGCGCGCTGAAGACATGCCACATACTCGTATGTGGATTTGTGGTTGCAGTGAGACCGTGTGATTGCCGGTGCCGTACTTACAAATATATATATATATATATATATATATATATATATATATATATATATATATATATATATATATATATATATATATATATATATATATATATATATATATATATATATATATATATATATATATACATTACTGTCGTGCTGCTCACGCTAACGCCCTCAGGATATGTGCCCAACAGTTCAGATGCTGTCACTGTGGTCATTTTGCTCCAACCAGCAGCAAACTCGGGACACTGCGATGCGCTAAAGAGGATTTGGCGCGCCCAGAGTGCTGCTCAATTGGTAAGCCATCAAGGCTAGGTCGAGTTGATCATTACGACAGCGACTTACGTAGAGACGGCGACCAACTCGGTTGTCCCGCTGGTCCGATCAGCAACGAGGCACCCGTCATTACGTTGTGCAATGGGGGTCACGAGGGTCGAAGCAGCAACGAGAGATTACCAACGACTAAGAAAAGATGAGTGCAGAGGACGACTTTGCTCGCACTAACGACACTTTCCTCTTGCATTTTTTTTTCGTTATGCTCTCGTTGCTGTTTTTATGCGGTGGTGAGAGGACAATATATCTCTACCCTTGACAAGTATTCGTTTTAAAAAGTAGAAAAAGGAGTTGTGGCATATAACTTCCTGCCTGCCCGCGGAACGAAAACGAGAACACGGTGTGATTGAATGATTTCAGGGGTTTTGCGTCCCCAAACCAGCGATAATTCGCAGAGACGCCATAGTGGAGTGCTCCAGAAATGTAATGTTTAGATTTAAGTTATCATGTAAAGCATGTCACTGAAATGCTAGGAAACTGACATCTCGTAACGACCGCGTTAATATTAGGATGAGTGTGATAGAGGGAAGAAGCGTCGAAGCGAAAGATTATACATGAATTCGCTTTTTCTTGACACGTTGAGAAGGAGGTTTTGAATGCAGAGCATGCCTTGGCGCACTTAAGTCACTTTGACCGTATCTATCTATCTATCTATCTATCTATCTATCTATCTATCTATCTATCTATCTATCTATCTATCTATCTATCTATCTATCTATCTATCTATCTATCTATCTATCTATCCGCTTATGTCTCGGTGCCCTCTTGGTCGCCTCATTCTCCTGGTATACCCAAATATTTGGTAGGTAGGGTACAAATGTATGACGAACATGAATTACTGGTCTTTACATCACTAACATGATAACGTACGCGTTTTCTCCCTGTGTCATGCGTGTGTTTGCGCATTTGTTTCCATAACTAGCATGATATACTTGTCACGTACGTCACGATTAACGATACTGCAATCGCGTGTATTTTTCCGCACCTCACTCGGTGCACAGCCTCCAGGATCGGCCCACACATCGGACGGCCGGCTTAAAGGGATCTACTCTTAAAACAAGGAAAGGACATCCTTTCTCCTCCCTTGCGATTAAAATGCAGACATAACAAACACACTGAGGCAGAGGCAACTTATTAAGTGGTAGGGGGCTATCGAACACGGCCTTGCTGGTGCCAAGATTGATTTGATTGATTTCTGAGGCATAACGCCACAAAACCAAGATATGATTGTGAGAGAAGCCGTAGTAGAGGGCTCCGGAAACCTCGACCGCCTGGGGATCTTTAACGTGCACTGACATCGCGCAGTACACGGGCCTCAACGTTTCGCCTCCACCGAAATGCAGCTGCCGCAGCCGAGATTCGAGATCTCGCTCGAGGTGCTAGCAAGCACGCTATACCACTTGGCTGCGGCGGCTGCTCCCACACGGTATAGAGGGCAAATAAACCTATTGAACCTGCAATTGTAATGGTGCTGCTTGTGTAATGTGAATTGCGCTTCTAATGTATGATAAGCGCAATCAAAAAAATACATATGTTCTTCTACCGTTCGGTATAGTTTTGTGCAACTTTGTCCGATCCCATAGAATACTTCCAAGAACGACGCTTACGACAGCACATCAACACACCCTATAATGTATGTTTCTTCGACAAAACAGACGTGTGTGCTCTGGACTAACGTGAGTGTCAACGTTACGTCGTGTGAGCTACCATTAGACGCCACGGTGCTTTCGACGTTCCTGGTGAGCCCATTAAGCATTCTCATGAGTGGGTACTCATACGCTTTGCACAAAAACCTTGATCCTGCTTCTAACACTTGGCTCAATGTCAAACTGTTTGTTATAGGCAATTTCCTCGCTGACTGCCTCGAATGACACCGATTCTCACAATGCCCGGGATCTGCAAGGTTTTTCTTGTCCCGTTGCTTCTTTTTTGCCACGCACAGCAATCGAGTGGAACCGCCTTCCTGCCGACATATCGTAAATCACAAATAATCAACATTTTAGCGCAGCGCTAAACCATGTTTTTATAAGTAATTGCCTGTTCTTACCCTGTTGTGAAATGCATTTGCTGTTGCTGTATTTGATGTTGCCTTATATTTGTTTATTTTTACCACACCCCTCTGCAGTGCTTTTGCAGCACTGCAGAGGGGTTGTGGCAAAGAGGGGTTGTGGCAGTTGGGTTCCCTTGGCAAAGAAGCCTGTTGTGCAGCAGGCTTCCTTGCCAAGGGGACCGGATTTCTCCGGATATACCAGCAGCATCTCCAGTTTACGAGGATTTCTGTTCATGCGAAAGCCCTCGGTTGTTCTAGATGATTCGTTTGTGCTTTTAGCATTAAAGCATGACTTCTAAGATGTCAGTATTATTCAATAATAACCCTAAAAGTGGCTAATCGATATTGTAAAAGTGTTCGAAAAGTATTCAATATTCGACGTCATTCGCTTCTCGCACTATCCAATATCTATTCTATTTCGTCTTCAGAACCACTACATATCGCTGACATTCCGGGGTTCTGGAACTCTAGCGTGTCCCATAAGGCACCTGGCGAGGCTAGAGATATTATTATCTCCAAGTACATCGACAAGTAGTACTGTACAAAAAAAAAAAAAAAAGGACGAGTGCTAACTACATATATCGACAGCATGGGCGCAAACTACAACAACTGCTCTTTTTCGTGCAGCTACACGTTCACCTATATACTAACCAAGAAATGAAGGAAATAACAGAGGGTTGCAACTTGGGCTCGTTGGTGAATCCTGATAAACTGAAGCTTTGCGCACAAGAACGAGGGCAAAAGAAGGAACACAAAATGACAAACGAAGTGCAAACTAACAACACTTTATTTGCGGGGAATGTGACCTTATTTATACCACAGCGGAACACATATCGCGCATTACAAGGCAAAACAAGATCTTACATCACACGTGTGGTACCAGCCAGATATGCTATTTCTTTAGGTGATAATGAGATGGAATGCATGCTGATGCATTTGTCTTTAAGACACGAGATCTTGTGGGCTTCAATGATTAGGCGCGTTGTTTCGTTCCTGTTTCTTGCAATCACAGTGGTACGTTTAAAGTCAGGTTTGCACGCACATTCCCCACTGTGAATGGCCAGCCACCCTGTCTTGTTTTTCACGTTGTACGCATGTTCACAGAGGCCATCGTTAATACACGAGCTGTCTGGCCGATGTACACGCGGTCACATGTCAGCGGAATACTATAGACAACCCCTTTAACACATTGTACATAATTATATGGATCTTGATGATTCTTTTTGCAGGATTTCTTTTCTTCACAGTTTGGGCCAGTCAATCTGCAAATTGAAGCAAGTTTGGCTGGCGCAGATAACAAAACCCTCACATCAGCCCGTTGCGCAATCTTCTTGATGTTATGCGATAATTTGTGAATGTACGGTATCACAACGCACTTTCTTTTATCAACGTTATGAGGTGTGGGGGGCAGGTTAAAAGCAGACGCTTTTGCATTCTTAAGCAACTTCTTTTGTCATTTTGTCAATGCCAGACGTGCAAAAGACGCGGTGTGTTTTGGTGGTCGCAAGATGGGTTTTCCGCTCAAGGGGGTCACGCCACGGTGGTCTAGTGGCTATGACACTCGGCTGCTGATCTGAAGTTCGCGGTATCGAATCCCGGCCGCGGCGGCTGCGTTTCGATGGAGGCGAATGCTGACGCCCGTGTACTGTGCGATGTGAGTGCACGTTAAAGAACCCCAGGTGGTCGAAGTTCCTTCCTGAAGTCCTCCACGACGGCTTCATAATCATAGCTGATTTTGGGACGCAAAACCCCAAAAATTAGTCAATACTCAAGGAGTTTATGCTAAAGCTTCAGTAGAGCCTCCTTGCTCCCACTCTGACGCACCTGACGCCGCGACCCGTCTGAGGACTTAGCGAAAACTATAACTGCCATTAAAGCCAGCGTAACTTATTGGGTTCGCAGGCGGATAAGTGCGTCACGCTAAGGGCGTTGTAACCATCTGCCGTGTTTACTTCGCCCGAGTGCACGCCTACCGATGGAGAGACAGAAACAAACAAAAACAAGTTCGGTAAATATGTGCACCTGCACCTCGATGAAACGCGAATAATGTTTCTCTGCGCATACATATTGCGTGCATGATGGTCATCATATGACATGGAATAGCTATAAAAGAGTTTCGAGCGTTAACCTTTTTCACATATGAGTAAAAACAGTAAAGTCACAGCATTGATTTCTTTTTGATTTCTAATTGATTTGGCATAGCGGCTAACGGACTCATTTCAGATTCAATGAACACACACATTTATAATTAACTAGGCTGGATCAAGACTGAACGATACTGCAATGCGATCATTTGCCTACAAGCGCTCCTTTCTGATACTGAGATTACTCTGCAGTTTCGCTAGTTTCCTCTAGAAAGCATAACCAAAGCGCACACAACCGCGCATTTTTCCAGTTGTTGATGGGCGCTCTACGAGTAGGTCAGTATGTGCTCCTGAATATTGCGCTACCTCGTCTGTATGTTTAATGGCCTTGGGCAAGACGGCCACAACAACAGCGCAGTGGGCGCTAGAAACTAATGAGGCCAATTTTGTTCTGGGCTCGTCTCAGGTATATACGGTGCGCCTAATGACGTCTCACTTAATAATGTATGATGACTTTTGTGTGCATTGCTGGGCAAAGCAGCTATGCTGATGACCAGTTACGTTTCGAAAGAGAGCTATTGCACGAAGCTAATAACCCAGCTGCTAAGCGAATATGAAGTTTAGAATGACCTCTCTTTTTTATTCCTTTTTTTGCATAGGCAACGTTTGGGACTTTATTTAGCAAATACCGGCGTAGGTAAAACACCTATAAAGACGTCTAGTGCCACGCAGAAGTTCCGTCTATACATAGGCGATTTTAATGTCGAGAGTGAACGTAGCCTCGAACCAGTGCATGCAATTGAGCCGCTGTTTCGGGCTGCTTCCCTTGGCAGGTTTCTCCCAGCGTCTGTGTGCTCCGTTAGCTGTGCTCTTGAAAATTAACATGGTTCCAACCTGCTTATGACGTAAGATGACTCGGGGTCAGTGTGGGCTACCACCGCACTGTTTTTAGATGAAAAAGCTTTAGGGGGAGCGAAAGTAAAATCATACAAGCAGCCTAAAAATGCGAAGTACAGTCTCCCGATTCTTTAGCATTACAGTGCGTGCGTCGGCCGACCGTGCGGTCAACGCCCTCAGTCTGTCAGGGCATTGCAACGAGGTGCGCGAGAATAGCGCATGCCAATCAAGTGCAACTTTCGTCTGTCACGCTCCTCCCAAAGGCAAGAACACCGCCACTATCGCGAATGCATCAGTGGTACCTTGCTGTATCATCGCTTGCACCGTTAGATTGAACTTGCAGCCTCGTGTCAAGCTTGCACCGACTTAATCGGGTCAGAGGCTGCGTCGTGAGGGAGATAAGCTGGGGGCGTTTCCCACCGCTGCCGCTTCTCACGTCGGCTCCGTAAGTTTTCGGCGCTCACGCCGGTTCTTTAGGCCGTATCCAGATAATTTTCTAACGAGTGGGTAGAGTAAATTGTCAGGATCATTTCGACACCAATATTGTCCCGATACTCTCCTGGGGCGGCCCTGGAGAGCCTTCGGAAGTCTTGACCACGCCGTGCGCCGACCTAGGCCTACTCAAGCCTAGCTCGAGTGCGGCCTCCCGCTGCTTTATCGCTGCCCCTCTCCCGGCTGCCCACCACGATGGAGTACGTTGAAGGACAGGACGCGTCTCCTCGGATCGGACGGTTCCTGGCAGTCACCAGGCCTTCGCGCCCAAGTAAAACGCCGCGCGGCATTACGCCGCGCCGCTGCCGCCAAAACTACGACCACCACCATGCCAGCCTCGCCGCCATCGAAGCAGCCCAGTGCTTCGGCATCTCGGCCCCGCCGTCGCGCGCCGATTCCTCGCCTCCCGGCCGACACCATTCACGTCGTCGGTCGTCCTAAAACTTCAGTCGACCTTAATAAGCTTCAACCATGGCACTTATACTCCGCCTTACTGAAAGCAGCGAACCTGCAAGATCTCCCGCCCGCATCCCGTGACGCGGTACGGATCCACCCGATTAACAATACCTTCACACTGAGCGCCGCCGATTCGGCTCGTGCGCAAGCCTACCTCCGCATCCCATCCCTGACGGTGTCCGGCACTACCTTCACTGTGCACCTTTACGCTCCGTCACCAGACGACGCCCTGCGAGGCATTCTATACCATGCATTTGACGACTTCACGGACGAAGCCATCCTCGAAGATCTCCAGGCTAGTAACCCTACTCTTTCTATCGTGGGAGGCCACCGTATGGGCAAGACTCCTCACATTCTGGTCGCCCTCACCGAACCCAAGATACCCCGGTGGATTCTCTACCATGGTGTCCACCTTCGCCTTCTTCCTTTCCACAACAAGGTAGAGGCTTGCTTCAATTGCCGCTTGACCGGCCACCGCACCGACGTGTGCCCCAAGCCACGACAGGATCGGTGCCATCGTTGCGGCGCTACACATCCCCCGCCTCCCGAGGGCTCGCCGCCCACATGCACACCTTGCTGCATCGTGTGTAACGGGAATCACTCGACGCACAGCTCTAAATGCAAGCATCGCTATGCACAGCGCCCCCAACGCCGGAAGACTCTCCCAACGGCGAATCGTTCCTCGTCACAGCAACCCGCAGACACTGCGACGACCCCTAAGAATGCAATGGCACGCGGCACTGCGCCGCCACCGAAGTTGCCCCTTCCTCCCGCCAAGGCGACTTCAGATTCCCCATACCCCGCCGTGACGGTGCCCAAAGCAGCTTCTCAGCCCACCCACTCAGCGTGGTCCACCCCCTGGCGCCCCACCAGCGCTCCCCTCGCCGCAGGCCGCCGCACTGCAGCAGGAAAACGCCTCTCCACGGCAACTACTCGCCGCACAAGGTTCGCTGCTAGAGGCACAAAAGACTGAAATCACGTCCCTCCAAGCCCAGCTGAACACGCTTGAACAGAAGCTCGAGGCAGCCCTCGACCGTTTAGCTACTCTTCCCTCACCCACCGCCTCCGCATCGGACATGGATACTTAACCCGCGGACGGATGCGTTGGCAAGCGCAAGAGGCACACCACGCCTCTTAAGTCTCTACACCTTTCTGAGGAAATCCAAGCAGCCATCAAAACGGCCCAAGCGGATTTTGAGAGGCGGCTAGATAGCCGCTTCAACTCTGTTCACCAGCTCCTAACGACGCAGCACGAGGCTCTAAACTCCTTGCGTACAGACCTTGCTGCTTTCCCCTCGATTACGTCCCTTCAATCACTTCAGGAGACGGTCGATACCCTGCACGCTTTCATGCTCGATAGCGTCCGAGTAAAGCCACCCCTTCACACCCGCGCTCCTCACACCGCCCCCGCTGCCCGACCGTCGCAATCGCAAGCCGAAGAGACGTCTTCTGCTAACGCTAATCATGGCTGACCGGTCTACTGTAACTATTTGGCAGTGGAACTGCCGTGGCTTTCGCCCCAAGCGCAACCATCTTCTCTTACACCTTCAACAACTTGACCCTCCGGATACACCTGACGTCCTCGTGCTCCAGGAAACTAACACCGCTGTTTCCCTGTCGGGCTACATTGCCCACAATCAAGTGGCTCATCATCCCGCACCCCATCCCGTCACGGCCATCCTCACCCGGCGGACGCTCACGGTCAACCTGGTCGATTTACCCTTCCCTGCGGTCCACCACGTTTTTATCGAAATTATACCTCAGAAACGGGGAGATCCTTCTCTCTTTATACTGAATGTCTACAACCCCCCCCCCCCCGGGTCACCGAAGATTCATCTCTGCTCGCCCTACTCCGAGCCGCGGCAGTAAGAGCGGCTAAATCCCCTTTCCTGGTTCTCGGCGACTTCAACGTCAAACACCCGGACTGGGGCTACCCCAAGGCCGACGGCCCGGGCACGAGGCTGTGGCAACTCGCTCATGATCTTCGCCTCACACTGCTCACTGACCCCACGCAACCTACGCGCGTCGGCAACAGCGTGTGCCGCGACACCACCCCAGATCTCAGCTACTGCCGTTACGTCCGCGATGCACGCTGGTCCAACACACATCAATCCCTGGGCAGCGACCACTATGTCCTCACCATGCAAGTCTGCACGTCCCCGTGCAAGCCACGTCCACACGTTATCCGTCACACGGACTGGGACGCGTTTGGTGCGCGTCGCCAACACTCCGCCACTCCCGACATCGAGGACCTTTCGCAGTGGACTGACCAGCTGCTGGCGGACCTCGACGGTGTGACGGCCTCGATCCCCACTACAGCAAACCATCCGGCGACTGACTCCCGCCTTGCTCACCTGCAGGCCGCTCATACAAGCCTCACCAATCGGTGGAAGAAGCAACGACACAACCGTCGTCTTCGTCGCCGAATAGCAGCCCTCGACCGGGAAATCGAAACGCACACCACCACCCTTGCCTGCCAGCAGTGGGAACAGCTGTGCTCAGGACTTTCCAATCAGCTGGGCTGCAAGCAATCGTGGCATCTCCTACGCCATCTTCTCGACCTTACGTCCGCGAAGTCGGTCACCCGGCAGCAACTGCAGCGCGTAATTCAGGCCTATCCCGGCGACACATCATCGCTGATGGCAGACCTGGCTGCCAAATACCTCCAACTCCTGCCCTCTCATGGTCCCTCCCCCCCTCTCGCGTCCTATTCCGGGTCCCCCAACCACGAACTAGACGCCGACATCACGGAAGCGGAGGTTTATGCGGCGCTTCACAAGCTCTGCATCACCTCTGCCCCCGGCCCAGACCGAGTCCCCAACAAGCTCCTTCGCAATCTCGACGCCCCTTCGGTCGCCGCACTTACTTCTTTCCTCAATAACTGCTGGCGATCCGGCAATATCCCCCAGTCGTGGAAGCATGCGCGCGTAGCTTTCATTCCAAAACCAGGCATTCCCTGTTCTAAATCGTATTTTGCGATTTGTTCATCGATTCAAGCATCCATCTTCCCCTGAGCTTCTCTTCTAGTTTGGATCAAAACCAGGCAAGAAACTCACGATTGAGAATCTCCGACTATCTCCCTTACCTCGTGCGTCGGCAAGCTCATGGAACACGTCGTTCTTGCTCGCTTGCAAACGCACGTTGACGCCCACAGCCTCCTTCCCCACACTCTGCTCGGTTTCCGCCCGGGCCTCTCAACGCAAGACGTTCTCTTGCAGCTTCACCACGACCTCCTCAGCTCATCCACCTTCTCTGTCACGAAGGCTCTCCTCAGCCTCGATCTTCATAAGGCGTTTGACCAGGTCTCTCATTCGGCTATCCTCACTGAACTTGGATCCCTCAACCCCGGCGCTCGAATCTTCAACTACATTCGCTCCTTCCTGACCGGTCGCACTGCCGAACTCATCATGGGAGATCTTCCGTCTCCCACGTACGCTCTCGGCTCTCGCGGTACACCCCAAGGCGCAGTCTTGTCGCCTTTTCTTTTTAACCTCGCCCTCCGCTCGCTTCCCGGAAAGCTCGACCGCATCCCTGGCCTTAAACACACCCTGTATGCGGACGACATGAGCTTTTGGGTCACGTCAGGCTCTGACGGGCATATTGAGCACACTTTGCAACGCGCCACCGACGTTGTCATGGACCATGTGCACGCGGCTGGCCTCACCTGCTCAGCGGCCAAATCAGCCCTCCTTCTCATTCGGCCCCCCGACCGGCGCCGCCTCAAGACACCCCATCCCACCATCACGGTTCACGCCAACTCCACCCCCGTTCCCGTTGTCTCGCATCTCCGTGTGCTGGGGTTGATATTGCAATCCAACCGTCGCAACACTCACACCATCGACCAGCTCTCGCTTTCGGTTCAGCAGACTGCGCGCATGCTAGCTCGTGTTCGAGCACGGCGCGAGGGTATGCGCGAACGCGATCTGCTCTCCGCCTAATTGAGGCCCTCGTCATTTCCCGCCTCACCTACGGCCTGCCTTACACTCAACTTCTTAAATCCGAACGCGACAAGATCGACGTGCTCATCCGTCGCGCATACAAGACTGCCCTCGGTCTTCCCCCTAGCGCGTCAACGGAACGCCTCCTCCGCCTGGGGGTACACAATACCATCGACGAGTTGGTTGAAGCTCACCGTACTGCTCAAGTGCAACGCCTTTGTCGTTCGCGGACTGGTCGCTGGATCCTCTCTTCCATCAGCCATGATACCTCCTCTCATCCGCCGGACCTGGTCTCTCTACCGCACGCCCTTCGGGCGGTCTTCTACATCAAGCCACTACCCAAGAACATGCTCGCGGACCACCATGACGCCCGCCGTCAAGCCCGCATGGCCATGCTTCGAAACAAGCACGCCAACCACCCAGCCATCGTTTGCGTGGACGCGGCTCGTTACACCTCGCCCGGCGACGCCTTTGCCGTCGTCTGTGCCTCGCCCTCCTCGCCGGTGCCCGCGAAGTCAACAGTCATAGCCGGCACCGTGCGCACAACCTACGCCGTCGAGGCGGAGGAGGCGGCCATTGCCTTGGCTGCCATATCTACCGAAGCTAGTGTAGTGCTCAGCGATTCTAAGCCCGCCATCTCGAACTTTGCCCGAGGCCTTGTCTCGCCTATCACCCTGCGGCTTCTTCGCCCGCTCTTGCTGCGGGACGAAACGCGCCACATTGAATTGGTCTGGGTCCCCGCCCACTCGGGTCACCCCGGCAACGAGTCGGCCCACCACCACGCTCGAGGATTCGTCAACCGAGCGGTGGGCTCCTCGGAGTCGGACGCCCTAGTGCCGGAGCCCCTGGTCACCTACCATGACATCGCCCAGCACTATTGCCTTGAACGGTACGCCTACCCACCCCCTCACGACAGTCTTCCCAAGAGGTCCCAGATCGCCTGGCGCCGACTGCAGACCCGTACCTTTCCGTGCCCTCTTGTGTACTCCTACATCCACCCGGGCGTCATCGATTCACGCTGCTGCCTATGTGAAGGCATCGCCTCGCTCAACCACATCCTCTGGGCTTGCCCGGAGGATCTCCCGCCCACCGACCTCGTCTCGCCACCCTACACCGAGGAGCAATGGGAGGCCCTTCTCTTCAGCACAGACCGAGAAGTCCAGACACGGATCCTGGCACGAGCTGAAGACATAGTTGAAAAGCACGGCCTGGCAACATACGTAGCCTGAACCCCCCTTGCCCCCACACCCCTTGATGAATAAAGTTGTCACTCACTCACTGCGTCGTGAGGCAGGGGAGGGCCTAGCTGACAAAATTTGCGCTTCGAGTGAACTTGTTGCGCACGCACTGCTCTCACACATCTCGCCTCTTCACGCTGATAGGAGACGCTGACCGGCCGGGCAGTCGACGCTCGCGCGGTAATGTTAAAGGACTCTTTTTTTTTCAACTTTTTTTACGGTTACCATGCGAGGAGGAGTAGCCGGCGCTGTACTCGAGGAACCGCCATTCCTATCCGTCATTTCAATTAAAAAATGGCCGACTCTACTTTATTTTCAGGTGGTTTAGCAACTAGACACACACATACAGGCGTAACTTTTTTTTTTCTTAAGACCAGGTAAGCAACTGAACAAGTGGGGGCATGAATAGCAATCTTTGTGTGCAATTCGAGTAAGAACCCCGAAGTAGTGAACTCGCAAGATTTTCTTTGGAACATTTTTTTACGAAATGTACACCCCGATGCACTTGTTATCATCTAAACAGGTAAACGGAGCGCGCCTAAGGCTTTGAGAGCGGCTGCTCCACCCACAACGTGAAGGTGAAGTTTGACGTCACTGAGGACACCCTAGATTTGAGCGCGCGAAAGGAGACAGTAGCAATGGAGTTACATTTTTATAGACCTTTTCACAGGAGGCATAGAGCAACGCCATATTGGGCTGTGCACGGCAGCAAAAAGCCCTGTTTCATTCCGTTTGTGTTCGCGTATGTGCGCTGTGTGATAATGAAGAGCCTCCAACTCTCCGAAATTACTACTACAAACCTTTGGCAGTGCTTTTTGAGGAGTCACGCATATGATATGCACAGCCCAGCGGGGGTTATCGCGGCGCCCAGGGAGCCGTCTGTGAAAAGGTGCATAGGGGGCGAAATGGTGGCGAAATTTGGAAGTGTTTGTAGCGTCGTCTGGTTTTTGACGGTAGTATAGCACTAAGAATTAAAAATGTTGCCTTGTCAACAATTCGAACAGTTCTGACTATTTTATGCATGCAATTGAAGTTTTAGAACCATCAATTTTGTTTGCATAATTCCTAACTGATTAGAAAGCGATATACGTTTTAAAATAGCAAGGAAGCTTTGGAAGCGTCAAAATGGCGGCTGGCGACCCGCAAAGCATACGATATGCCGTCGTCGTTAGCTACTGCATCGCGGGTGCTCCCCCAGTCGGTACAGGTTGGTATCCCCCAAATTTTTCGCGTTTGCGTAATGTAATTGGGTCATGTTTTCATATTACAGACGTATAAGAATCTTGCATACTTACTTGGAAGGTTACCGCCGCCATATATACAGAGACGAGCAGAACCAGAACACTGACCACAAATACTAGCGGCAAGTAAACTTCTTTAGTGTAATGGCATCGATGTTTACGTTAAATAAGGGACACGTAAGTAGTGTTTTAGGAGAAGCACCGGTGCTTTGTATGCGTAACCGTTGACGGCTTCGATGATGGCGACACCTCACAGCGCGGACGCGAAACTCGCAACCCTTGATAGTAGTGCGGCGTTGTGGACCTGGAGCCACTGCGGACGCCTAAGCCATGGTCCGTTTACATTTTTGTTGGACAGCAGGTTCACATGTACCTGTAAAAAAAATGAAAGGTGCGTTTTTCCAGACATTTGCTAGATCCCAAAGTTCAGGCTTGTAAAATGATGTAGTGGTGTAGCAGAGTGAATTCAGTGGATGTTTTTAGATACCATCATTCCAAGAAAAGAAGTAAAGTTTATTATGAAGAAATATATTCAGCTGTTTCTCACAGTTGTACTTGGCTATATAGTCGTGCATGGCTACAGTTTGTTAATAAGGGAGACAATATCATCTTGTTGCAAGTGGTTTGCAGAGCACCAACATAGAGATAAAGTAGCTTTACTGCCTGTGCCAAGTGCAGATAGTCGTACTCGGAAAAATTTTCGTTAATATAGTGTTGCGAAGTAATGACTGGTAACTTCCGCTAATTAATTGTGCTAGCTATAAACATTGGGTAATTTCTGTGCTCACGAAAGGTTCCAGCGTAACAACTTTCTGTGAATAAGTGGGTTTAGCTTGTTCTCATTTGTGATGCATTAACATAACATTATTACTGGGGCGTGCCGTCAGTGATGGCGACACTGAGTACTCCCCTCAGCAACAGCTGTATACCTTCAGACGGGTCTAACATCGCGAGGAGGGCATGTGCTGGATGAGGAAGCAATACTAAGGGGGCACTTGTAAAGCAGCAGAGCTTAATCTATCGCACCGTTTAAAGACTGACAGGCAGATGTAGCAGGAGCCTCCGGGTATACCAACGGTACCCTCGTTTCCCATTAAGAAAATGGGGGAAATTGAGGCTTACTGAAGTGAGGTTACTACAGTACACATGAAAGAAAAATAAAAGAAGGAAAGACGCTGACGTAGCAGTATTTTTCGATGCTTCGCCATAATGTTCGTGAAAACTAAACATGAAATTCAAACAGATCCGCAAGCGCACACACGCAGCACACGTGCGTCGATCGCCTTGGCCGCATCAAGCGCGCGCAATTATTGCTGCTCCGGACGTCCCCAAATGTTTTCCATAAACTGCAATTTCCTGATTGCCTCTCGGCCATAAGGACGCCGGCACTGGTGACTCCCACCATAATGGACAGCGCAGGGGAAGGCCGTGCGATGGCGTATGGTTTCCTTTTTCCTGTTCACCCGCGCGGGGAGCAGGTGGCGAACGGTGACACATATACGGCGGAGGAACGGGAGGGCGTAGAGGAGGGGAGGACAATTACGGAAATGACTTATGACTGTCGCGTAAACAAACGCCGTCCCGGGAGCGCCCTTAAGCTTTTTCTCATGCCTCCGAAACACACTCGGCGTTAATTCGCTACCTGCTATAACTAGAGCACCCAGGGACCTGTGGGAGGGGAGAGCAGGAGCGAAAGGGAGGCCGCCAGGGCCATCGCCACGCATTGTCGGCGGCAAATGGAAAGAGTGATGGCGGAGCCTCCTGGATAGTTTATAAGCTTTGGCGGCCGCGCTGTCAAGACGAGCTTTATTATGCAGTGCAACGTTCTCGAGCGCCATATCTTTGTGGGTGCATTAAAGCTCACGCCCGCCATACGTTTTGCACGAGGGCTTGGTCCTCATGCGCCAATTTATTCTTTCGCGCAATGATACTAGGCGATCACGGTGTTTTTTTTTTTTTTTTCGCGGCGTAAATTCGTAACCATGACCTAGCGACACGAAAGTATGTACTGAGCGAAAATAGGGCCTAAGAAATTTTTCTTGTGCTTTATTTATTGTGTCATAATTAATCTGGGATCGGTATTTTTTTTCTGTGATAGACGGTGTGGCAGTACTATCACAGTAACCCATTGCATGCGTGAGCTGGTCTACAAAGCTGGAAGAGATTGTTTGATAGTGCGCAAAAGCAGCTTGGACCTCATTATTTTATTACATCATTTATTCGTGAAAAGGAGTCAATGAATAAAAACTACGCCATCTGGTAGAGGTATGTATGTGGAAGATCTTGAACGAGAAGACAAGAAAAAATGATGCAGGTGAGAAAGATTTTTTCTGTCATCGTTTCTTATCCTATTCTTTCACGCTGCTGTATACAGCATAACGTACGTAAGAGAATGCGGTCCTTGTCCACCGAATTATATAGGGTGCAAGACCAACGTGTAAGAACACGCGTCCTTACGGAAGTAAAGATGCCGCGACAACTGTTTCCCTCGATAGGCGGGTATTTGCTGTGATATTCGGTCTTGCATAAATGGCTGAAACAAGGACGAAAACGCTTGCTCCCTCTTTTTTTTTGTGCGTTGTGTTCTTAGCTCTTTGCACTAAACTGTCTCATTCAGTAGCCACGCTGTCCCTTACGCAGCGAAGAAAGCCGCTTTAGGGTGGATCGGGGAGGTTGTTCATCAGCAGTCCCGCCTTCGCTGTGCATCATATCGACTGCTGCGGATCGCAAGTTCATCCTTGATAAATTGAAGCATCGGAAGAGAATCAAATGCCTGTGAGCGGACGTGTAATGAAGACCAGTCCAAGTTGAAACACGGGATCGAGAGAGAGAGAGAACGAGGAATAGACAGGAACTTAGGGAAGTTACCGAACTGGATGCAATATCTGGTTTTTTACCCTGTCCTGCAGAAGAGGAAAATGAAAGAGAGGAAGGAACGAACTAGAGTGCAAGGCTCTCCGTGATTTCCTGAAAAACGCACGAAATGACAGCCACGCTGAAGTGTGCAGTCGCTCGCGCAAGTATCTCCTAGGAGGCGGCGTTCGAGTTCAGACAACTACTTCTTGTGGTCTGACAAACAGTGAGGCTACTTTTTGGATTTTCTAGGCATAGAATGACGTTAGTTCAGGGGATCATTCCTATACCGAAAGGATGCTAGCATTTTATTCCGAGTATTCATTACAAACGACGAAAAGAAGACGTGATGGGCTGGTTGCTTTAGAGTACATGGACGACGCGAATCCAAAAAGCAGTGCCGAAACATCAGTATACGGTAGGTTGCCTGAACACTTTCACTAATAATAGAACCAACAGCGACACTAAAAAACAACAACAACAAACAAACAAACAAAAAAAGAGGGGCAGACAAAACTCCGTTCTCGTTTTTCTGTACCTCTGGTTCAACTGTTACTAGCTATGCTCAAACTGTTACTAGCTACGCTCAAATGCGCCACCCCTAACTCCACCCCTTATCCTAGCTCCTCGGGAAGCTAGGATAAAAAGAGGGGTGGCGGCTCTTGCAAAAATCGCAGAAAATTCATCGTGCTCTCTACTAACATTCGTAGCCTCCTGCCTAAGAAGGATGAAATGTGTGCAGCAATTAATGATTCCAATGCCGATATTATCGCGTTAACTGAAACATGGCTTTCCGACAAAATACGAAACGAAGAGTTGCTTTACTGCGAAAAGAAATACAAAATATTTCGCCGCGACAGGCCTAATCGATGTGGCGGAGGTGTTCTTCTTGCTGTGAATGAGAACATTGAGAGCTACGCTGTTGTCTTGGACTCTGGCTTAGAAGCAGCATGGTGTTGCCTCAACGTGGCTTTTAGAAAAGTTGTCATTGGCGTATGTTATCGCCCGCCTTCTGGATCTGCTAACTTCTGTGATGACCTACATGATTGTCTGAATCGCATGAAAGTTTTGTTCCCCCGCGCAGCAGTAATTCTACTAGGAGATTTCAATTTCCCTAGCATTGTCTGGTCGAATTCGCATTCATACCCATCGTCTAGGTCAGCTGAAGCGGACCATTTCATTCGCATCTGTACCGACTTCGGTCTGACCCAGCTGGTTAATTTTCCTACACGTGTTACGAAAACTACATCATCCATTCTTGACCTTATTTTGACGTCAGAGCCAGATGTTGTATCTTCTGTGACCAGTACACCTGGCATCAGCGATCATGATCTTATTCAAGCTATTATTTCACTACCATTCTCACGCATGCGTAAGCAGTTGAAAACAATACGCGATTACAAAAAAGCCGACTTTGACTCGATCAACAATGCTTTAGGCTCCTTTCTAGACGAGTTTTTAACTGACTACCTTGAAAGGTCGGTGCAGAACAACTGGGACTTATTTAAAGCTAAAGTTACAGAGCTAACCGCTAAACATATCCCCATGAAAAAAGTTTTTTCAAACACAAGTGCTCCATGGTACAATAGATACATAAACCGTCTTTCAAACCGCAAGAAAACGTTTTATCGTGCCGCTATGACATCCCCGTCTGGTAAGCGTTGGTCAACATACAAATCCGCCGCTGCAACCTACTTATCTGAAATGAAGCGAGCCAAATCATCCTTCTTTAGCGGCACTCTAACGACTATGCTAAAAAATAACCCTAAACAATATTGGAATTTTGTGGGTGGCAACGAGCCCCGCGCAATAGCCTTACTGACGGCCGAAGGGCATCCCGTTCCGGACGTAGAGTGCGCGTCTGTGCTAAATGACACGTTTATAAGAGCATTTTCTCGCCCCGTAACTGCCAACACACAGATCACCTTGCCGTTTCTGCATTACTTGCCCATGGACGCTATTTTTATTACCTCGGAAGGTATTCGAATGGTCATTAAAAAACTTAAAAATTCATCATCATGTGGAGTTGATGGTATTAACGCTAAATTCTTGAAAAACACTGTTGAATACTCGTCTATTATCCTGTCATGCATTTTTTCACAGTCTCTGCAGCATTCTAGTCTTCCGGAAGACTGGCTGGTGGGGAAGATAGTGCCAGTTCACAAGTCGGGAGTAACACACAATCCATCAAATTTCCGTCCGATTTCACTAACATCTGTCCCGCGCAAAGTACTTGAACATATCATTTTTACTCACCTTGTTAATTTCCTTGAGTCAAACCAGTTTTTCACAACCGCCCAACATGGTTTCCGCAAGAATTTTTCTTGTGAAACGCAGCTTTTAGTCTTTACTAATGACCTACACTTCTTGCTTGATTCTGGATTTACCACAGATTGTATTTTTTTAGATTATTCTAAGGCATTTGATAAGGTTAGTCATCAGTTACTACTTCTTAAGCTGAAACAACTAAATTTAGATCCCAACGTGCTTAACTGGATTCGAGCGTTTCTCTCTAATCGAACTCAGTTTGTTTCTGCTAACAATGTTAACTCGACTGCCCAGCCAGTGCTCTCAGGTGTTCCCCAGGGCTCTGTGTTGGGACCCTTACTGTTCTTAATCTTCATCAACGACCTAACAACTCATGTTTCATCAAAGGTATGTCTATTCGCAGATGACTGTGTCATTTATCGGAAAATAGCTAACAAAGACGACGTTACCTCGCTTCAGACTGATTTGGATAACGTATTCACCTGGTGTCATCTGTGGAACATGGAACTAAACATTTCAAAATGTAAAGCAATGCGTGTGTGCCGCACCTCACTTGCATGTCCACACTATCACCTTAACAATATTCATCTTGAGGCTGTTTCATCTTACAAATATCTAGGTGTTCATATTTCCAGTAACCTGTCATGGAACCATCATGTAGAGTACATCATCGCCAAAGCTAACCGTTCCCTCGGGTATTTTCGAAGAAACTTTCACATGGCACCCTCATCCCTTAAAAAGCTTCTTTACACTACATATATTCGACCACCACTTGAATATGCATCATCCATCTGGGATCCCGGTGGCGCTGGACTAACACACGAACTCGAAGCAGTTCAGAATCGTTCAATCCGCTTCATTTCATCCAATTATAACCGCATGGCCAGTGTTACCCTAATGAAGTACCAGCTTAACATTCCCGAACTTTCCATCCGGCGAAAAATAGCCCGACTCAGCCTTTTCCATAAACTTTATTATCATAACACTAACCTTCGTGAGCAGTTTGTTAAACCACCCTCATTCATATCACGCAGAATTGATCACCTACAAAAAGTTCATGTTCCTTGTTGTAGAACCGTAACCTACTCATATGCATTCTTACCAAGGACCACATCTGAATGGAATCAATTGCCACAGTCAGCCACCGCTATCATCGACACGTCACGCTTTAAGGTTTTTTTGCAAAATATGTTTTGACTTTTGGTCCGGCTTCTTGATTTGTATGCAGTGTCCCTTATTCCATGGTTTTTTTTCCTTGATGTTTTTCTTGTCTTAGTTCTTGAACATGTATCACATGCATAACCCCAATCGATACATTCTTTTTTTTCTTTCGTTCTTTCTTTCTGTAAGATCTTTGAGACGTTATATATTTGTATATTTAGGTGGATTGTTAAAATTTTGTTATATCGTTTTGTATTAAGTGTTCTGTTCCATTTCTGATATGTAACATGCCCCTCCCCTCTGTAATGTGCAAACCCTGAGGGAATAAATAAAAATTAAAAAAAAAATGCGTCCAGCGTACTTCCCCGCACGCTATCGTAGTGGGCTGGAAAATGACTTATTTTTGTACTACCCTTTTGTGCGTGCTCACTGGTCCTTTTTTTTCTTGCTCCATCCCCGCACTTCATTGTGGTGAATACTTCCCATGCCTAAAATGGCAACTTGAAAGCGTTTCCTTTTTCTCATCACAAATATCTGTGCCAGAACGCTTCCCATTTGTGAGCCCTTTGGCAGCGCTTTGTTGGTGCGTGCCCTAAGTAGAAGTTTCCTGTCAGGTCTACTTGCGTGCATTAATTCCTTATATAGTCGCCTGCACGAGAGCGAGTATTCAAGAGTGTCACCTGCGAACATTTCATAGTCTAAGGCGTCATGGCGAGATGAGTTCACACTTCGTGTCCTGCGGCTGTCGCTTTAGGCAGTGTGTGAAATTCTTTGGTCAAGAAAAATTCCCAGTCAGTTGAGAGAGCCGTGTGTTGCCGGCGCTTTTTCATTGTATTGTTGTTCTTTGATAGCTGGCCCCGCCGCGGTGGCCTAGTGGCTTATATATGGCACTCGCCCCTGGGTTTAAAGAACCCCAGGTGATCGAACCCCAGGTGGCCCTCCACAACGGCGTCGCTGTCATAATCAGATTTTGGTTTTGGGGCGTAAACCCCAGAAATTAATCGATCGTTGATAGGTGCGCGCGCGTGTGTGTTTTAATACTGTAGGTTTCAGTTGTGTGTGTGCGTATGGTGGTTACGCATTGAGCCGCACCTTCCGGGCGAGTTTTCGTAGACTTTACTACCTCCAGAAATGGCCCAAGTTGGCAGTTGTGCGAGTGTTGCGTCACAGACTTTTTTTTTTTCATAAAACTAGCCGTGTAATTTTTTGCATCAGGAAATGCTAACCCGAAGTTCACCGGATCGTATGCCGGTCACGGCGGTCGTATTTCGATGGAGGTGAAATTCTAGAGGACCGTGTACTGTGCGATGTCAGTGCGTGTTAAAGAACGCCATTTGGTCGAAATTTCTGAAACCCTTCAATGCGGTACCTCTTATAATTATATCGTGATTTTTGGATGTAAAAAACTCGGAATTATTCTTATCTTCAGCAGTAAGAATGAGCGAAGCTTGCACTAGTAATGCAAGGCTAGCGAATCAGCGAAGCTGATGGGCACTTGGCTGGTCAGGGTGTGTCCCCGGCACACACACATTTAATCCTGGTCCGAGGCTTCGGGAAACGCCTCGTGAAGGGCTGCGAGACCCAGCGACCGCTTCTAAATGTTTCGCACCAAGTTCAGCGTGAAAAATCTCGCGTCGAACCACAGAAGGTGGCAGACACGGTACCACGGCATCGGCTTGACGCCGTCCCACCCCTTTGCTATAATACACTATGTGTTTGTGCATAGCTTCGCCTTATGAGAGGGCGTATGCTCTCGTGGTGCGAAGCTATGCACAAACACATAGCTTTGTGAGACGCTGCGCAGAGGACAAACCAACGCTCACGTTCTTTGTCTTCTTTTTCTTCTGCTAGAACGTGCGACACGTTCGCCGACGAGCCGCAGTTTTGCCAGTGTTAGCAGCGGGCTGAGGTCATGTGCGCAAGAGAAGAATAACCGCGTGTGCGAAAGCCGCGCATTGGGCAGCATAGAAGAAGTCCACGAGCAGTCTTAGGGACTTGAACTAATGATGGTGGTAGTTTTGTGATGCACTATACAATTTATAAGAGTCAGAAACGCTTCGCTTTTAAAAAGGTCCAAAACGGCAATCGTGCCTGCAATGCATAGCAAACATTGCTGTAATACTTACGTGAGGAGATGTTGAGCCCACACATTTTCTGGTCTGTGCGAGGTGTGCGAGAATCTCACATGTCAGAGGATTTTAATACGCGACACACACTGTGCAGGGAAGCCAATAAAAAAAAAGGGGGGGGGGGGAGACATGGTTTGAAAAAAAAAAAAGAAAGTCAGTGCGCTTTCCAATCTTCTTCAACTCAACCTGTGTGAGCGACTGGAGGAGAGGAAGCGCAGCCATCTTGTTCTTTTATGAGGCTCTGTGCTTAATGCAAACGCCCAGCTATCGAGCAAGCTTCGACAGCTTTTCAGTCACCGCAGACACTGCTGCACTGTTTTAAGGTAAGCGGCATTCATAAACTGGCCTGCACCTGCGTTTTAAGATTGTGTCGCAAGGCGTGAGGGCGCGATTTCCGTCAAGGCGTTGACAAAGCATAGGTTGTCGTTGCGTCTCTTAGCTAGCTTTGAGTGCGCCGAGCTTCTAGACAAAAGAGCTTTCCTACTTTTTGGCTCATCCAGCATACATGAGTATATCAACTTGAAGCTTTCAGACCATGAAGCCTCAAGATATCATTCACAGGCTACCTACAAGCGCAATACTGCATTTTAAGACATTTGTGTGGCAGCAACGTCGGATGCTACACAGCCGAAACGGACATGCATTTTAAACATGCTGAATTGAAAAGTCATCTTCATGTAGCCAGACCTCACTCTAATGAACGCAGAGTGATGACAATACAGAGAACCCAGTTAAGTAAATAAATTATAGAGGATTAAACAATAAATGAGTCTATCATAATATGCGTCCTAGTGTACTTCACGAACATTGCAGTATGTAAGATAATGAATATCTTTCCTCGTTTTGAGGTAGAGCTGAGTATTCATTAAAAAAATACTATATATGGTGTAGAGTATCAGCCAATTTAAATTGTGCATTTTTAAAATTTTCTGCTAGCCTACACGCTCGGTCCATGGTGAAAATAAAAGCAGTCTGAAGTGGGTTTTCCTTCAGGCTGCACGTCCCACATTTTATTATTATCTTTTGTCTTTTTCGTAGTACGAGTAAGCTTCACACACTGCAACATTCTCCGATTTCGCCAAGTCTCGCAAGTCCGACTTTTGCATGCCTGCTAACCCGTGGGAGTTTCCAGAGCCTGTGGCGCGCGTTCGGGACATATCTAAGAGTATTCCATACAGAATTGTGGGCACTAGTGCAGAACGCAGTGAGGGCAAGTGTACAGCAAGGAGAAGACAGAAGGGCGTTGAAAAAGCACAAGTCGGTGCTCGCCGTGCGCGCTGTCCGTGGGCGTTCTAAAAATACGCATTCCCCGCTAAAGCTTCAAAGTGCAGTTTGGTCACGTAAATAGCACGTTCGCGGCGAGCTTTCGTAATCGGACATGAAAGAGGGCGTTGCCGTCACACGCCCTGAAGATCAACCGAAAAAAAAAAAATCGAGCCGCCAGTATGAATTCCACCTGGGAATATCTAACGGAATGCAGTCTGGAAATGTGAGGAAAGAGATTCTGACGAAACGAGGAACTTCACGAAGCAAATTTTACAGAAAACTTTCCTCATATTCAAAGGCACGCGAGGAATGTTATACTCTTACCGTTTGATCATATTGAAGCAACATTTTCAGCAGTGGTACAGCGCCGCGAAAGTACAGCGCCAGCATGCGAGACATCGGATACACTGCTTTGATCTCTAACTATTCTTATTTGCTCTCGTTTTCTACGGCGAAGGAAATGTGGATGGGGAGGCGGTTCACTAGCAGCTCTAGTTTAGGGCGTGTCCGCCGCATCGCCATCAGCTTTAACCGAGCGAGTAGTTAGGAATAAATGAGCAAGTAAATATACACGCAAACGGTCTCGCCAGCATTGGAGGACCCCTAAATATTGGCGGAAAATCACCCGTGTAAACATCTTAATAATTGAAGAAATGGGAACATTAGCTTCAAACGGTTTGAATCCTGTTAGGGTTAAAATTTAACGTGAACTGAGCACTGGGTAAAAGCCTGCCCTCTAAAGAGAAATATTATTGGAGCAGAAAGGAAACCACGCCACCTACGATTTCGAGTCACCGTCGGACGACGTATACGTGTTTAATGCAAATGAGGATCGGGATGTAGTAACGATCTCATTACAATGCTGTTACTTTTTTTCTTCAGTCTTTATCAAAGGTTTGACGCGCTTTGATCCTACGTTATTGCCGGGATTGGCCCAGAGAGAGTCGAGCAAGCGGATTCTTTCCGTGATAATTAGGAACCTATACGACGAGCTTCAAAAATTTGTTTGAGTTTGTGTTTGCATGCCTTCAACATTCGTATCACGCACTATCCAGACCATTCTAAATATCTACCACGAAACTGATTATGCGGATGAATAACCCTATAGACCTGAACCGTGTTGCCGAGTTCAGAGTAGTGAAATTTCCAATAGCATTAGCATAATGTGCTGAAACATTTCCCGATTCACTCACTTTGTTGCTAACGAATCCTCCGTGTCATTGTGCACGGAGTGCAACGAACTGGGAGATATTGACCACTACATCTGGTCCTCCAAGCTCTTTTGCACTGAGAGAAAAGCACTCATGAACAACATGCAAAAAAGAGGGTTTCCACATGCGAGCACTGAACAAATTATATATCCGGAAAGTACACGGACGATTCGCAAGAAGGTGTCAGCCCTGCATTTCTCCAAGAGAGAGGGTTGAGTGACACATGGCGGCATGGACAGAGACGCTCGGGCGGAGCAGTTGCGGGCCAGGTCTGTTATGTTCGGCGGTAGATCGACGGGGAAGAGTAGGCGACGGCGGCCTAGCGCATGGCTTTTCGGTAGAAACGTCTTCGTATTCACCCAGTGCGCAGTAATGGCGGCGGCTTTGTTCCCGCACGCCCGCGGTCGCTAATAGCTTTGACGTACACAGCTGCACAGCGGTGGGGACATGACGAGTGACAGATTTCTCCACTGTGGCACCGTACAGCGTTTTCGGAGCGACGCGGCATCCGAGAAAGGAACAAAAGGGGGAGAGTCGCTTGCAAGAGCAGCCGGGTCTCGCTGTTGGAGTAATCCTTTGACCTTTCTTCGCGGTCGACCTGTCGCCATGGGGTCCCCCTTTCGGGGGAGATGACTGCGCCGTGGAAATGTACGGAAGTGCTTTGGATGACAGTAGACCTGTCTGAGCAGTCCTGTTGAAGCGGCCGCTTGGATGCATGCCGCCAGGTAAATAGAGTGGCAATTTGGGCCTGCTGCTGAGTTCTGCTAACTCTCACGGGATTAGTGACCGATGCTATCTTTCGAAGAAGCTCGCTTGCAGCGAGCGGGTCGAAGTGTGGGAACGCGAAGGCGTAACCATAGGCTCTCATGGAGAGAGTGAACACGGGTTTTGTTGGTGAAGTGATGCATATGGGTTGGTCCCAGAAGGCGGTCGCAGAAGCCATCGAAGGTATTTAACGGGAGAACAAAGAGGAGAGAGAGAAGAGGGAGAGCTTAGCGCTAACTCGGGCCGCAGACGCGGCAAGGTGGTCAGAGGTCGAGCTTGGCGAGCGACGAGATATGAAGTTTAAAGCTTGGTACTTATTCCCGTTTGAGTGCAAACATTAACGGCTCGGAACGAACCGCTTGGTGTGGTTTGAGTCCAGTTGTGTTGTGATGTCTGCGGACAGTACTGGCCGCCCCGGCCAAGTTTTGTAAATAGCGTTCAGTGTAAATAAACCTCCGTGTTTTGCTGTGAGGACATCTTGACCCAGGCTCCGTCCTTCAACGTGTCGCCGCGGTCATCGAAACCATCGAGAGAGAAGACGAATTGCCAAAATAACTAGGTCTGCCAGGCTAACACCACCTGTAGCCACGATATCACGCACCATCTATCAGTACACAAGGGCCTGCATGGCGGGGGGGGGGGGGGTTATAACGCAAGAAGGTGGTTCACAGTGGCATTTTAAGGCATAATACAGAGAAAAACAATTTAAGATTTAAGCCATGCTAGTATATCGTGCCAAAAATGGCTGATTTGATTTCTGGGGTTTTACGTCCCAATACCAGGTTTGATTGTGAGAGCGGCCGCAGTGGAGCGCTCCGGAAATTTCGACCACCTGGGATTCTTTAACGTGCACTGACATCGCACAGTACACGGGCCTCAACATTTCGCTTCCATCGAGAGAGAGAGAGAGAGAGAGAGAGAATATTTTATTGATGAATCCGGAGATGTTAGCCTGGTTAACAGCCTGGCTTGCTACTCCAGGTGTTTAGCGGTGATTATGATATTTACAATGATCACGTGTGACACAACACGTACATACAATCACACTCACACACTCATATATATATATATATATATATATATATATATATATATATATATATATACTATAACGCAGTTTACAGCGTTTCGTTGAGGCATGTTGCCCGTAGAAACGCTATCAGCGCCTTAGTGCTACGTAGTGCGCAGGCGCTGTCTTGCCACGGGCCTAGGAGATGCCGCAGCTCCAAGGTCGAACCGTGTTGCAAGTGAAGCGCTGCCTTCAGAGTCTTTCTCTCCGACTCGTAGCGCTGGCAGTTGCACAGGACGTGTTCAAGGTCCTCTCGTGTGTTACATGTAGAGCACAATGGAGAATCAGACTGTTGTATTTTGTGCTTGTAATGTCTTGTGTAGGCTACATTAAGTCTTAATCGGTGAAGGCACGCCTCATCTCGCCTGGCTAAACCTCGTGGTACGTGGAAGCTGCAGGCTGGGTCAATAGCGTGTAGTGGTCCGTACTGATATCTTGAATCACACCAAAAGTACCACTGCTGATTCCAGGCAAATGCCGATACCATAGTCGCCGCATCTTTTCTTGAAATAGGTATGGCTGTTAGTGGTGTTTTAGTACCATGGGCTGTTCTGGCAGCACTGTCGGCCCGAACGTTTCCTTGTATTCCACAGTGGGCTGGCAACCACTGGAATACAACGCGGTGATTAAGTTCATGAGCATTATTGCCTAGCCGCTTGATGTCCAAAACCAGTTGTTCTTGGGCGCGTCGTGACTTCAGGGACTGCAGCGCCGCTCGCGAATCAGAGAAGATTACCCAGGAATCAGGTGCCTGAGCTACGATGTAAGCAAGCGCTCTCCGCAACGCAGCCAGCTCAGTAGCTGTGGCAGATGTGCGGTGACCCAAGGTGGCAGAAATTGACATGTTTGCCGACGGGATTCACAGACCTATTGCCGATGATGTAGCCGCAACAGAGACATCAGTGTAAATGTGGCTGCAGGATCTGTAGTTGGCGTTAATATGCTCCAGGGCGAAATATTTCAGTGCTGGAGCTGGCGTGTTACTTTTACTCTTGATACCCGGTATAGTCGTGACTATCGTCCAAGAGGGTAGTTTCCATGGTGGCCTTATCGGAATTGATGGCTTTTCGTACATCAGCGGGAGCAGGGTCTGTACTTCAGATGCGGTTGCTGATGCAAGCGGATGCTTGTGAACCCTAGCAGCAAAACGCACACAGGCTCGAAGAAACTCTTGCTTCAGTAGGAGTGGCACCGAAAGTCGCCGGGTTCAGTTAGGGTTCCTACGGTCGAAGTCTTTTTAGGTAGGCCCAGGCATACCCTCAGCGCTTTAGCTTGCATACTGGTGAGCGCCTGGATACTAGACTTGGAAAGTCCCTGTAGCGCAGGGAAGCTGTACCGCAAGAGACCTTCGCAGAGAGCAGTGTACATTCGCAGCAGAGCAGCCTCAGAGCAGCCGGCAGCATTGCTGGACATCATACGAAAAATGTTTGTGTATGATTCCAGTTTTTCCTTCAGTGCTCTTGTACGAGGCGACCACGTCATGGATCTGTCGAATGTCACTCCCAGAAACTTGTGACTTGGTACGTACGAGATGTGAGATCCTGCCACCTTTAACTTATAGCGCGACATATCTCGTTTAGTGAACGCTATGGCGGCGCACTTCTCAGGTGACATGATTAGTCCGCGTTTGCGTAAAAACGTCTGAATAGAGATAATTGCCTTCTGTAATCTTGCACGCAAAACACGTCGATTTCGACCACAGCACCATATTTAGATGTCGTCTGCGTACAAGGAAATCTCGACCGTTGCCGGAATACACTACTCCAGGCCGACGAGAGCGATGTTGAATAAGGTCGGGCTCAATACTCCGCCTTGCGGAACTCCTCGAACTACTGTGTGAGGAGTTAACGAAAGGGAAGGGGTCAAGGGCTCGTTCTTTATTTGTTAGAAACAACTTAATGAGCAAACAGACAATGAAGCCAAGGAAAGCATAGGGGAAGTTACTTGTGGTATTGTAATTGTGGAGAAAGGAGAAAGGAATTAAAGTGGACGAAAAGACAAGCCTGCCTTCGGTGGGACCCGAACCCACGACCTTCGGATGTCGCGTCCGATGCTCTACCAACTGAGCTACGAAGGCGCTCGTCCCCCCGTCCACTTTATTGTGTATTTATGTACTTATTATCCTGGGAGTGTTAGGCAGCGCCACTCATGGCCAAGGCGGCGTGTGTGGAACACACTTTCTTGCCAGGAGGCGTCACGTAGAACGTGAACTTAGATGAGATGGCTGCTGCCCAATAAGCCCTCGCATGCTACCTAAGGCACCAAGTCTGCCGCAACGAGGCCCAAGCTATGAAATAACGAAAGGGAAGGGGTTGTGTCAGCATCTTTTGTAGACATGTACACCGAGCGGTCAGAGAGGTAGTCCATTATTCAGTGGTACATACGGCCACTGACTCCTACAGACCTTAGGGCCTGTAAGATCGGCTCGTGTAGGACGTTGTCGAACGCGCCCTTTATGTCCAGGAATAAGGCAACAGTGATATTGTGCGCAAGCTTGTCAATTTTGACGCAGTTGGCAAGGCTGATGACATTGTCTATGCTGCCTCGACCCTTTCTGAAACCCGACATCTGTGGGGGATAAGCGTCAGCGCTCACCAGCAACCAGTCCAGTCGCATCAGCACCATCTTCTCCATGAGCTTTCCCACACAGCTAAGAAGAGCTGTAGGGCGATAAGAGTTGATATCTGTAGGAGGCTTTCCATGTTTTAGGACAGGAATGATTCTGGCCTGTTTACAGCTTGGTTCGAGTCGGCCCTTCCTCCAGCTGGTATTGAAGATGTCAAGGAGTTGCGTCTTCGCCTTTCACCCAGATGGGACGGGTCGGCATAGCTGATAGAGTCGGGTCCAGGGGATGAAGCTTTGTTTACCGACCCCAGAGCACCAATCAATTCCATGAATGTGAAAGGTTCGTCTGTCACTGCTGTACAGTCTGTTGTAGCATCGGTAACGGCTTGTGCTGACTGTAATATAGCTGCAGATGTAAGAGCAGTTATCTTTGCGCAAAAAGCTTCCACCATGTCCAGCTCGCTAACTTTACGGAACAGTGCGAAAGAACTGAAAGGCTGTATTTGAGCTGGCGGGATTCTCAGGCTGCGCGCTATGCTCCATATCCTTGACAGAGGTTTTCTGGGATCAAGTTTGGAGCAGAAAGCGCGCCACTGTCTCCTGTCCAGCTTGTCGAAGTGACGTTGAATGTGGCGTTACATTTGCCTAGCTTCGCGAATGTCTTCTCTAGACAATGTCTTACGGGCGCGCCTCTCGGATCTGCGGCGCATTGCTCGGAGCCTCTCGTACTCTATGTCAACCGTCGTACGCTTTCCAGGCAACTTTAGATATTTCGTACTGCTACGCTTTGTTTGGCTTAGCGCGCCTATGAATTCCTCATACGTCATGTCTGATGTATCCGAGTGTTCCAGTGTGGCCCTGTATATTTCCCAGTCAGTGCAGCAGAGCGCCCGGGCTTTCGAATACTGCATGGGGCCCAGAGCGATGTAAGGTGGTATATGATCGCTTCCATGACTTTCTACGTCTGGAAACCACGTAGCCATAGACGCAAAGCTAGAGGAGACCAGAGTGATGTCGAGCGCACTGGATCGATTTCCTTTGAAGAAAGTCGGCTGACCATTGTTGAGTACGACGAGATCACTTTTGTGAGCGAGATCAAGTAGACATCGGCCGCATTGAGTCCATCTCGTGCCTCCCCAGGCTGGATGATGCACATTGAAGTCCCCCGTCAGAACATGGGGTTCAGGCGTTGTACCAAGTATAGCTTGCAATTTGTCCACATGAAATTTTACTCCAGGCGGTATGTATGCCGAAATCACCGTGAATGTGAGACTGTTCCACTTCACTGTTGCTGCAGCGTATTCATTAGATGCGTCAGGTGGTATGGCATGGATGTTAAATATCAGATCATTGCGAATGGCCAAGAGAACCCTGCTGGTGTCCCCTCCAGTTGACGAACACGTGATGGTGTATCCAGAAAGGCGAATTCCAGTGCGCACACTGGACTCCGAAACAGCAATCACTGGAAAGCGGTGCTTACGAACAAACTGCCTGAAGTCAGACAGACGACAGCAAAGGCTGCAGGCATTCCATTGAAATATGGTGGCCTTGTTCCGGACGTTTGTTAAGCTCGTAGGTTGGGCTGTCAGCGCCATCTTTCTATCACAGGTGAAAGAAAGTCAAGCAGCTTCAAGATGACTTTTCCAATTGGAGAGGACAGTGGGGCAAGAAAGCTGCGAGCAGCGTCGACAAGAGCAGATAGCAGTGAGTATGTGATTGAGTTGTCTTGTCGGGTGCTACGCTCTCGTTGTCCGCGCCATGAAACTGACGGTCCCCTTCTCTCTGATGAACCAGCGGCGCTCGTGCTCTCCTGGACTCTCACGCCCGAGCCTTGGGTTGACTCCTTAGCTGCAGTGACACACGGAGAGAGCGGCAGATTACGAGTAGGCAGAGATGGGAATTCCTCTGTGTCTTCAATTCGCGGAGGATTTTCGGGAGCTGTTTTGCAAGCATCTTTGCAAGACACTGTCGTCCCGTCGTTGCTATACCCCTGCTGGCAGCTTTTCGTTTCTCGTTTATGGCGGCCTTTGCGGATATGTATACTACATTATGATTCATCTTGTAGTTGTGTATTTCCTTCTCTTTACGGAGTACACGACATCGAGATGATGTAGATTCGTGCTGTTTCTTGCAGTTAGGACACTGCAGCTGCTCGGTTGCACAGGAGGATCGGTCGTGATTGCCACCGCAGCGTGGGCACCGCATTGGCAGCGGACAGGCATCAGCTACGTGTCCAAAACGCTGGCACTTGGAGCACTGCCTTGGGCACTCGATGTACTTGAACACTCGGTAACGTGTGCAGCCCAAGACGATATACTCAGCAGCAGTTTCAGTAGCAAATACGATACGGACATTTTCTGACGTTCCCAGTCGCCGTACTGACTTCACAGGAGCCCTTTGAAGGAGTGCCGAGAAAATGTCCTGCTGATCAAGGTTCACAGGAACACCCTCGATGACGCCTACCCCACAGTTGTTAGGCCGTGGTTCGTAAGCGTGAAGAGCGATTTCACCAATATTTGTAACCTTTAGAAGGCGTTCAGAGGCTTCCACACTACGTGTATCCACAGCCAGGAGGTTTAAGCGCTCGTTGGGTCGTACTTGCAGCACGCCGTCTGGCGCTACCGCCTCAAAGGCTGCCTTCAGTCGGAGAGGATTAAAGCGCGTGATTACATGCTCAGGGTTTTGCGGTTTGAATATGACTGTTAGATGGGACTTTGGCACATTTTCAGCGGGTACGGAGTTTAAGGGCAAGTGCAGTCTTTTCGACCCGCGGCACCGCTTAGGAGGCGGTATGACACTGCGCTTTTCAGAGTCACCAGATGAGTTTGCAGTAGCGTCCATGTAGGTGATGGTGGCGGAAGAATCAGACATGTCAGAAAAATCATCCTGACCGTCAGGTAGGCTGACGTCAAGGCAAGAGATGCGCTTACTCGGTGAATCTTGAGCGGGAAGAAGCGAACTCTCTGCAGGTTACTTAGAGCTGTGGTTTATGGCAGCACCAGGTGGCATCCCAGTACCGGAGCTTGCCCCGCAGCTTGCGGACGCAGGCATCTGCAGATGTTGATCTGGCCGGATCTCTGGAACTTGCACAGGGTGCGGTCCCGAGGGCACCGCACCCGCCGCGGGGAGCATTCCCGAAGGCCCGAAGATCAGTGTACACGTGGAGAAGCGGCGTTCTACAGATATAAAAGAAAACTGAAGACAGGCAGTCGAAGCAGCACAGCCGCAACGCAACTTCTTCTTCTTCCATGGAAACGCAGCCGCCGCGGCCGGGATTCGATCCCGTGACTCTCGGATCAGCAACCGAGTCCCATAGCCACTACATCATCGTGGCGGGGCATGCCAAAATTGCAAGTTTTACAGCGAAGACATGCTTAATTGAATAACCAAAGCATACAAAGATAAGAGTAACACCTGTGCGATCAGCTTAAATTTCACGCACTACTTCTCTCAAATTATAAGTAAAGACGGTGTCTGTCGGGCCCCATTTCTTTTTTAGTACTGATAATGGCGAGCTATATTGCGTTATTAATGAGTGGAAGACAAATTGTGAGGGTCTTCGGCACAAATGATGCCTGTATACCACATAGAAACTGACATATACCGTCATGGGCTGGAGCTTAAGGCGAGGAATTCATGAAACAAATGTTTGTGTTTCGTCTTCTCTGCATGCGCACTCCGACGGCAGCAGATGCGCGATCTAACGCGTCCCAATCTGCACCGCGGAAACCTTTCACATTGTAAGTCTTATTGCGAACGAAATGCGCGATCTCAATACATACAACTTATTGCTAATAATAGATGACTTAGAGTGAAATAAAACTGAGCTAGTTGGCAAAAGGGTTCGCGGTAAAATACGTAAGGTGTGCAGAAACGGACACAAGGCAAAAATAAAGAAGCAGACAACACGAGTGGGCGTTCTCCATTTATCTTGTGTCCATGGTTGCAAGCCTCACCTAATTTCATCATGGATGACATCATAATCAGTCGAATAGCGTACTGGACTGGGCCCACAACGCGACCCACACAGCAAAAATAACGCTGTAGATGAGACTTCACAACCGCTAGAAGCCATCGAATAAATGTGGGAGGCACTGTTAACGGCCAAAACCTTAGAGAATCAGCGAAGTATGGTGGCCCGGGAACGGGCCGCGGCATCATCCAATGGCTTCGGAAGAAGGAATTCCTGTTTTTTACAGTGAACGTTTATTCCTCCTTCCCCTTCATGCAATACATCCTACGCTTTACCTACAGAGACATCCGCGCGGCATTGTATACGCATGCCTTAGGTTTAGGCATACTACGACGCCTTAAGCCTAATCCTACCTTGGTCCAATAGGAAGCAGCAATGTCATGCTCGAGCTCACATTGTGATATGATGAAGCGGCCGTGAAGGGTGGTGATGACTCCTGCTGGAGGTCTTATCTGGGATGTCCAAATAGCCAGCTCTGTCCAACAGGTCCCTCCCCGTTATTGCTGTAATAACGCTTACGAAAACTGCTGCTACTGCAGTTCTTTCTAATGCTGCTAGTTAACCAATATAAATGCCCCGCCGCGGTGGTCTAGTGGCTACGGTACTCGGCTGCTGATCCGAGGGTCGCGGGATCGAATCTCGGCTGCGGCGGCTCCATTTCGATGGAGGCGAAATGTTGAGGCCCGTGTGCTGTGCGATGTCAGTGCACGTTAAAGAACCCCAGGTGGTAGAAATTTCCGGAACCGTCCAGTACGGCGTCTCTCATAATCAGAGCTCGTTTTGTGACGTTAAACGCAACAAATCATCACCAATGTAAATCCCTACAAGCTTCATTTTTCTGGTCCGCCATAATGGGTATGCACCATGATATGATATAAAAAAAAGTGGTTGATCCTGTCATTGGAATTGGTATAACACGAAAGTGAAAACTGTGTTCGCAAAGCTGTGGAGTGTAGAAGCTACAATCTGGCAAATCGAGGGGCGGGACATGGGTCAGGTACTCTGGACCGTATAGAGCTTCCTACAAAATACTAGAGGAAACTGTGCCGATGCAATCGTGAAGCTGCCATGGGAATGATGGGTATTGCATGGATGTATGTAGTCTTCGTGCTAGCGGGTTGAAGCGTTTTGGTGGATTTGTTTATTGCGGGTTTTGTAGCTCTAGTGACGTGAGTGACATTATTACACTCTTTCGTACGCGACGAAGGCAGCCGCCATAGTGCACGCTTTACTGCTAGAGAGCATCACAATGCTGCATTTACTAACGTCGTTTGCAATGATGGGCTGGTGACATGCAGTCTATTTCGGTCGTGTGTTTGTTGATGACCACTCGTATTATTAGCAGCGGTGTTTGACCGAACTTTACAAATATTTCCGCCGCGTCTCACAAACCTTTGCGATGCGGTTTCCTGTGTTTCTTTCCTTTCTTTTTTTTTTTTTTTCAGATGCGACGGAAACTGCAAGCGCGGGGCCGATTTCACGGGTAACATACACTCCTTGCGAAAAGGCTGTTCGAATATCTTGTACTACAACATTTCAGTTGCACTATCTGACGAAACGCGCCAAGCAGGCGCACACTTATCGTGCCCAGCAGACGCCGGCTGGACGATAGGCAGACGCACCTGCAGACGACGCTCAAAATGTTTGCTCAGATCAAGGCTCAGGTGCATTTTCCGATGCAGTTTAATGACACGCCGGCTTTATTTAACATCACATTTCTGCACAAAACCAACCACCAAACTCTTGGCGATACTGCGCTGATGCTACGGCCTTGCGCAGCGGCTTGACCCATATAGTTTGTAAAAGTGCAGTGGAGCGATTGCCCTGCAATTAAAGAAGCGAGCGAAAGCCCGTTTGTTATATTTAGAAGACGCACCTGCTTTTTACATACTTGAAAACATTCGCACGTGCACTTACAAGAGCAAAAATATTTAAGTTCGAACACTATTATATCTGGAACTTAAACCTTTGTGGACGCTGCTAAATCTGGGCACAAGTAGAGGAGCTAGCATTGCCATTATCGCATAATATTGCCAAATTTCTGAGAGTTCGGAATTTTATAACCCCGAAAAAGCAACAGTTACCTATGTACGTACACGATTATTGAAGGCCATTCCGCCTTAGTGCAATATTTCGTTGTACACGACCCATTTTTTAAAGTCGCAAGCCTTATGAAGCCAGAAGAAGGAAGACTATAAGCAAATCCATGTCATACCAATCATTCCCATGCTCGCTGAACCGCCTTACTTGAAACTCCCATGGACACTAGTGCCACATTCCGTCTAGTATGTTGTAGGAAACTCTATGCTCTGGACATTTGAACCCGTTGCAAGTTGACATCAGCGACACCTCGACAATGCATAGGGATCCTAGACAGTTATACACAACTGAAAGTTCTTGAACGGCTCACATTTCTCCGGAGGCACTGCTCTGCACGCGTCAGAGCCCTGCTCAAACTTGCAATTAACCAGGAGTTTCCGCTAACGGTGAAACCTTGCAAGCGAAATTGAACGGGTTTTCAGGGGATAGTTTCGTGAGCACACTGTCCGCTTCAGCGAAAGGAGCATCATTTGCTCGTGGACGGCTGTCTCTGCGCTCTTGAAGCAGAGCGTGTCGAAGCACAACTGACCACACAAGACAAATTTTGTAGCGGCCGTGGTAGTATTAGCTTGCCCAAGCAACGCGCCGGCAGGACGTCGCTAACCATTGCTGTGATTGAGACGCGGAGACTACGGAAGCGCTAACTGCCTGCGCGCATTATTACGGCGTTCGGCTTCGATCCATCGTTTTTAGATGGGGTACCACCGCTATGAACCAAAAATGCAGTGAAAGGGAGGTGTTGTTAATTTAGAAGCAATTTTACTTGCTAAACGCATTTTGCTCTAATCGGACGTCAGCTAGACGCAAATTGTAAAGTGATATAGTGGAGATATAGAGGCCGTGTGTTCCATGTGCCTCCAGTGTGGTGGTCGTGCGATTGGTAGACTTTACAGCTCCTATCATCGCACCCCGGGTGACTGTGCGTTCGAGTCCGAGCAGGTGTTACTTTTTCTTTGTAAAGGCGTGTTCACTTTTTCACATGTCCACTTCCGTGGCTGAAGTACGTTAGTGATATCTTGGTGGACCCCCACATAAAACACTTTCGTGTCCAAAATGACAATAATCGCAGTAAGTGTACAATGGCAGCGCCTGTTGTCCATATTAGGATATCGCCGTTTTGCAATAATTGACACTCTTGTGACTGACAGAGTGATTCATTTTGCTAAACTCGTGAATAAGCTTTAATTAAAAAAAGAACATTTCACCAAGGCGTAACGGGTAGCTGCTTCACGTAACGCTTCCGAATACGTCATAACCTGTCGAACCGTAATTTAGGCACAGTAAGAGTTCTTCTAGCGCCAGAAAAGCGAAACGGGCAATGTCATCCGACGACAGGGCGTGCTACGCCAGTTCTTTAGAGCTTCACAGAGGAATGTCAGTGCTAAAGGTTTGTTCAGGCTAACAACCACATGACGACGAGTAATTCTCACATTCTTCGCAATGGAGTGAAAAAAGAGAACACATATTGAAAAGTTCCGATGTTCCTTAAAGGACAGCTGCCCTAAGTCACAGAAGACTAGTGGCCCGTCCTGGTGGAACACCATATGGTCACGTGTGCTTAAAGTCTTCGGTGACTTGGAGAGAGCGCTTTTTGCACCAGGGCCCCACGCACGGGGAGGAACGAAACGACCTGAATGCTGCGGCATCAGTGAGGGTGCGACGCACCAGGCCTGCTCTCTTGCCGAAATTTGTCTACCATAGCATATACCAACCATAAATACAGATAGGATACACATCCTACTGCCCACCATCAGCTTCACGTCCTCCGAAAAAATTAATTTATCACTTCATCGCTAGGAACGCCACTGTGGTAAGCAGCCTGAATCGCCTAGAGAGCGGAGGAGGAGAGGGTCGAAGTCACCCGTCGTGACTCTCTCAAGTGGTGCTGCGTGCTTCCGGCAAACCTGTCCATGTCCTGTGACATGGACAATACTCGTGGAATGCGCGAAACGTCCCAGGAAGCCCTAGGTGCCACTAAACGTGTCATATTGATAACTGAATATTTTCTGGGGTTTTACGTTCCAAAACCACGATATGATTATGAGAGACGCCGCAGTGGAGAGCTCCGGAAATTTCAACCAACTGGGCTTCTTTAACGCGCCCAGGCGTCTCAAATTAAAGTTTTTTCCTTTACTACCTACATAAGTTATGTCGAAGGGCAACCTTCTGAACAAAAATAAAAAAAAGGCGCTGTTAGTAGCCCTTAAATACTGTAGCAAATGAATGAAAATAATTTAAATAACCAAAGTGAACGAACCTCCGTCCACTTTGGTTTCGGTTAACGGTACTTCGTGGAATTTCAACGACGACTCGTTCGTTCAGTCATGACAAAGGTGCTTATTTCTTTGCTTTGCAGCTTTTCCACTGTCGATATATAACCCTAGGAATATGTTACTTTCCCAATATTTCAGTTCTCTGAAGTATTTTTTCGGCGCTTCATTTGCTGCAAGGTGAAATGATTCAAAGTGTATTTCCCTTCTGTTACTTGTGTAGTTCACCCTGTGATACACCGAAAACGCCTTCTCTTCCCTCCACCCTTCCATTCTTCACTGCAAAGAGTAACGAGCAGCTCGGTGTTCTTAGAAATAAAATCAACATAATTTCAAGAGAAACGATCGATAAACGTATTGAACACGGCGGAAAGATATCACGCCAAGTACATCGGCAAGCTTCGCAAGGCTACAGCTCGGAGTGAATAAAAAATCTCTAATTTGTAATATAAAAAATAACAGCTAGTAGCAAAAACGACCGCAGTATGTGCAAATTCAGAGCCAATGGCTCCAAGTGCAGAATCTACAACCGCGTATTCGCTGCCCATAATAAATAAAATTACTGCTGAACACTGGCTTTGTTTCGGTAGGGCTGCTGTTGAAATTTAGTTCTCCCTTGTTATATTTTCTCTCTTTTTTCCAGAAATTGAGTGGCACAATACAAAAGGATTATATTGGAAATTGAGCGACCAGCGGGCTTCGGAGGGGGTTTCTTCTGGTCAATGGCCGAATAACGGCAATACGCTGCAGCTGCGACTCAATACATGGGCGCACTTGACAATTACGAAACCTCAAAAGGGATCACGGAATATAGCTCGTCTTTGAAAGCCCACGCCAGCTCGTCATTCCCTTCTACTCCCGCCGTAATGCCAGACGTCTGGCTATAACGATACATGGGTAAGACGTGGCGCAAGGCGTTGTGAAACGCGCACACGGCTTACGGCATTGGCTGCCTGCCGTGAGCGGAGGGACACTTGAAGCCAATGGCAGAGGGAGTGCGTAGCGGTGACTGCTGCCCTAAAGAGCCCCTTGACGATTTGGGATTACGTAGGAATGATGTTCTTTGCATGTCTCCTTGTCCCTTTTATTGCGCGAAATCTCTCGGTTACTAGGTCGAATACAAACGAAAGCAACAAAAAGCTGCGTGCAATTAGCGACGAAGAGTGAGAAAGCTAGTACGAGGTTGCCTGGAAAACGAATCGCGAAAAGCATGGTCAAACATAGCTCGTATTTTTGCATCGCAAACTTAGCATCTCTCTCAGGCTTGATATAGTATAAACAACACGATCTTTTGTATCATAGGAACTATTGCGCGCATCTAAGATGTCGTAGGGTGGCGAAAAAAATGTGGCCCCTTTATTGGTCCCTTCATTGAACGTGTCAATGTGCGTATTAAATAAATGAGCAGGTGTGCTTCTGAAGGCTCCTAGGCGAAAAGTTTTATGGAATATTGGCCATGTTTTCGAAGCGCTCAATTCGCTAATTATACAGGATGTTTCAGATGACCTGCACCACCGTTAAAAAATTGCACGTGCATGTTACGTGGATCCAACCAAATTAGTGTTATTCACTGTCATGTTTATCACTTAGTACTATCTTTAACATGGCCTCAGGTAAGTAAATAATATTAATTAGCTATATTTCAAACGATTGCTTTAAATATGTTAAATAGTGGAGTTTTACAGCATGTCATTTTGTGCCCAAATAATGTATTCCCATGCTAAAAATTGCAATTGTTTCAATTATTTTGAGCATCAAAAAAGCGCTCGATACTTGAAAAGTACAACTTGACAAGTGATAAGCGCTTGCGTGAAGGGACATTTGCACCCTCCAACTTGTGCTAAAAACGAGACATTGATGATGGACGCAGACAGAACATGCTTCAGCGAATATGTAACGAGAAAAACTGATAAGGGGTGGCCATACCTTTAGCGCCTATTCGGCGTGTCCATCCCTGCTGTCTGCAGGCTTCATCGACGGTTCGCTCTTAGCACGTTGGAAGGTGCAAATGGCGCTGCGCGCAAGCGCTAGTTACGCAGTACTTTTTCAAATCTCGCGCGCTTTCTTAGAAGCCTAGATAAGTTAAAACCAGCACTTATTATCATGAAAATACGTTATTTGCGCACTTATTAACTTGCTTTACAACTTTGACATTAATTATATTCCGTTCAAAGCAACTGTTTAAAAGATAGGTCATTAATTCATATTAATTAATTACCTGGGATAGTATAAAGAACTAGTAGTAGTTACGCGGTACTTGTTAAAACCTGGTGCACTCTCTGAGAAGTCTGGAGAAGTTAAAACCAGCACTTATTATTATTAAAATACGTTATTTGCACACTTTGACAACTTTGAAAACTTTGATTTTAGAACTTCGACACTAAACATATTCTGTTCAGAGCAACCGTTTAACAGTTAGGTAATTAATTCGTATTAATTAACTACCTGGTATAATGTTGAAAAATAGTACAGGTTGATCAAGACTACAGTGAGTCATTCTAAGTTTGTTGCATCCTCGTAACGAGCACGTGGATATTTTTACAGGGTTGCGAAAGTTAACTGGGTGAAGGGGCCAGTCAAGCTGCGACATGCAGCTTTTTTCCCTTTGCGCCAAACCATGTATACAATGCGTTTTTCATGTACTTGTCACGTGGTTGAATAAACTCAAACTCAAACACTCTGTATATGCCATTGGCAAGTCGGCTTAACTAATGATGTATCCCGTACCACGAGTGGCTCGAATTTTTTTCTTAAGAACAATTTTGGAATATCACGATGCTGTGGTAGCCGCCTCAGTGGCCTATACCTTCCCATGTTTCTATATCGAAATTAAGAAGAAAGAACATATGACGTTTGCACCAATGCGGGTAAAACATAGGCAGTTTGCTTTATATCATTTATTTTGGTTGCATTTCCACGCCTATGACGCGTTTCATAAAATGCGGACGGTGCAGGAATTTCCACTGGAAAACTAAACAGGGAGCGTCTTGCTTTTGCTTGTGGAAAAAGCGCCTTCTGCATTCCACAATATGTACTAACTGAATGACTTCATTCGATGCACCAAATCAACACGTGTGCATGAACAAACACGGTTCTCCGTGACCGTCCACAGATACGCATTATGCGATACGAGCGATACAATTGACGAGGCGGGAGACGAAGGAGGCACGGCAGGGCGGTGAAGCGCCGTGGTGGTGAGCTACTGCGCAGACTCCGTGTTGTGTTCTGTCATCTAGCTCTGGTATTGCGCAATGAAAAACAATAACGCCAACGCAATATGCCAGAGACAAATTGACATTAGGTGCGATCAGCTTTTTTAACATAGTTATTCCTGTAACATGACAAAAAAGCTGACACGACCGTTTCTTTGCATATCGCTTTCCGTCGAAATGTGGGCACCAGTTCCAATAACACACACTATAATTGATTTCAGCAGAAGGTTGCCGTAGCCCTAACAATAGTATACTATGTATAGAGTATACTGCACGATAATGCTATATACCCTATTTATTTAAGGCACTTTCCTGACCCTCGCCTTCTCTCATTTCATTTTCGGTTATGGGCCTTGATTTGCCATTCACTGCACGTTTGGCACTCGTAGCAATTTCCATCTCTGATTTGAATAAGGACATCATTGTAGTCTTTGGTAGAAAGAATGAAAATGACTCGGGACTTGGCATTGCCGTAATAATGTGGACACATACATTCGCCAGCTTTTTTTTTATTTGGAGTAGTCGTAAGAAAAGCTACAATTCCTTTTTGCTTAGGTAAGCCTCATATATGGAAAGCACAGCCACATTCATTAATTACGGAGCTGTCAGGCCAGAATCAGAGTCGTAGGAAGCTGAACGAGATTTATGCCTCTGATATGCTAATCGCTTTTCCAGCTTATGTAATCAGTTTCATTTCCTCTATTGGTAAAGTGCAGTAGTTTGCTCTTGTACGACATACACGTATATGTTGAAAAAAAGAAAAGCGCTACATTTTGATGCGAGCTGTCATCTTGTTTCTCTTCCTTCTTGCGAGACTGAAAGACGGCGGAGCCATAATGACCTTCCTGTGCCCATAAAAGAAATAAAGAGAAGAGGTGGTATACGTGCGTTGCCTCATTCTATATGACCATTTATTTTTCTGCAAAGCGAGCGGGAAAGTTAAAGAAGGCAACATGAGCAGAAAAGAAGAAAAAAAAAAGGGAGGAAGAACACTTGGCAGAGCGATCGCTATGCTTCAGATGTTCACATAAACGTTTCGAAATAAGAGCCCGCGATAACAATAGACAGAACAACGAAACATAAATGTGCGATGCCGTAACTGCAAAGCTCAGTGAATCTACCTTACGAACGGAACACTGCACGTCCAGTGCGCCAAGAGGTGATGTAACAGTAACGATATTGTCGCCACTTTGTCCTGATATACTGCACTGCCTTAGGAAGGCAACTGCGAGAGACGAAGGGAGAGAGAGAGAAAGAAGTAGACAGCTGACAAGTGTATCACTTGCTTTTCTGCCTCTCGTAACCAGAGGGCCACGCTCAAGAAATATGGTGTTACAAAAGCCAACACCTTTTTACAGTTTTGGTAAGACAACTTTTCTTCCTTGACGGCTGATGGCGCTGTGTCGCACCTCCTTATGGTGTTCGCCCATCACTAGACGCTGTGACGTAACCGTGCACACATCGAACTATAAACTATAAAGTCGAGCACGGCCTCGTTCATTCAGAAAGCAAACGGGTAGGCGTAGTCCAATGCACCTTACTGAACGGTTTCCTTTGGGGATACGAAGCATACTCTGGGCTTGTTTTGCGTGACGTGCCTTCCCATATATCTGTCAAAGCAAGGATTCGCGCTTGTCTGCCCTATCAAAAGAAAGTCCTGAGCACCCGCAACTATACTATGCTGTGCTGTATGCGCTATTTCTCTGACTTGAGGCAATCTACGCTTCACTAGGTGTTCGGTGCCATGAGGATGGCTTTCTTACAAGGTATACCTTTAGCCAGCCGAGATATGAGATGTGTGCAAAGAAGGCTAACTTTATTGTTCAGAGCGATTGTTGCTTTTAGATCTTTCGGTATTGGTACGGTGTCACAAGAAAACTGCCCCTCTGTCTTTGTTTCTGTGAGTAAAATTTTTGTATGGTAGCAAGAACATAACGTTGTAAGAACGAATGCCAACCACGGAGGGGCAGTCATTGTACAACTTGCTCATGCTAACTTGAAAGAATCTACAGCCTCAGAGCAAACTTGTGCGTTTCACCGGATACAATGTGCCACGCGTCAAAAATTACATCTCAGAAATAAGGCCCCTAATCCTTCCAGCTTCTATTATGTCTTCCTTATCTTTATTTTTCTAAGGGCAGTGTTTTTATTAGTGAAAGATTTCTCTGCTACGTGTAGTTGCAGATGCAAGGTGGACAAGGTTGTGTTGTGGAATTGCTTGAACACTTGGATGGCGGTTGAGGCAAGTGTGTGGATTTGGGGACAGAATGGTCATTAAGTTTAACAGCAGCTTCGTCTGTCGGCAAGTCGTCCTATTACTGAAGTATATTGGATAAAGGGGACTAATCAGTCGGTGGGATGTGCGAGTTTATGTATGTATGTATGTATGTATGTATGTATGTATGTATGTATGTATGTATGTATGTATGTATGTATGTATGTATGTATGTATGTATGTATGTATGTATGTATGTATGTATGTATGTATGTATGTATGTATGTATGTATGTATGTATGATTGTGTCTTCACCAAAGTGGTCACCTGTAGTAGGATAGAGCACAAAGAAAAAAGCTTAACTTACCTGAACATTCACATCTACTGCGTTTCTTCACTTTTCCTCCACTTCACGGGACCACTACAAAAAGTCTCATGTACATGTTGGAAATTATGCCTGAAGGGGTTAACTTGGCACGAATTAGCTAGGACACCCCAGAATCTTCCTTATTCACTATTAGCAAAAACAAGGAAAGGACAATAAACGAGGTTTTTGGTTATGTAAAGTTGAAGTTGCAGTTAGGACTTCGCGAATGGCATTGCTTAGTGCTGTCTATTTCGGCCTTCTGTAGATTGCATGATATTGCAATATAAGAAGGAAAATTACAGCAAAAGTCATCCGTCGACGTATGTCGAAGCTGAACAGCACTTAGGAACACGAGAGATGAATGCGTTTCACAAGAAAGAGGACAAGTCACACGACACTCGCTGTGTTGAAGTGCTGATTAAGGTACTTATTCGCCCGCATTCGCTTGTACGGCGGTTCGAAGTGACTGCATCACCGCTGTGAAAAACGCATCAAGCGCGTTCCTCCACGCAGGACATTTTTGAAGGTGTTCTAGTCCACTGACGGGGAGTGTGCACCTTTGGTGTAACAGAACGTCATGCTTCGGTAATATACGGACCGGAAGTTCAAATCCAGCTAACGGAAGCATTCATTTATCTGGTGTACACATTGCACTGCGCTGAGGCCATTCTCTACAGCTCGTGTGTGCCGTCACTCGCGGTTTGAAGACTACTGAGACCAGGTGTTGGAATGTTGTGCACTGACGTCACGGAGGATGAATCATGGTTTATTCGTATCGCATTTACTTACGGTATCTGAAAAAAAAAGGGCCTGGAGAAGACATAATTATAGGGGAAAAAAAAGCAAAAATCATGAGTGTATGGTGCTTATAAAATCAAGCTTTTAGTTCCCGCAAGAATGTATCGTTGCCCTAATGCACCCTTTTGGCGCTCAGGGTGTTAGGACTGTCGTAACACCAGTTCTTTGCACATGTCCCTACCGTCTAAACGTTGAGTGTCTTTAGCCGGAAGTCTACTCTACAGCGGAGCGATATACTCGCCTTATAAGCTGTGTGTCCTTTTCCACTGCTCATTCACTGATGTATTTAGGCAATTATTCTGCGAGCATCTGTCCTTTCATCAGGTGGGTGAGATATGGGGCCCTGTAAGTGGAGCACGATGGGTAGAGCAATATATCGGTAGGTATATTATATAAGCAGTACAAGTAGTATTTGTATGCGAATGTGCCTTGTGTGCACACTGTTTTGGTGTTGGATACACCTATAGGATTTGCTGGCATTATTGAGGCGCAGCAGTGAACAGCGGGTCCATGACGATTTCCAAGCAGTGGCGCAAATGCCTTGCTCTTTCTGGAAATACCCTTATTTCTAGTGTGTAGGCATTTTAATCACATATAAATAAAACAGCAGTAAAGCGGTGAATTGGCCTAACGGCAGCCAGGAATTTCCCCACGCTTTATACGTAAAGTGGTAAGTCGCTTCGATTTTAGTGCAATAGCATTATTCGATTCTTTGGTGGAATTTGCGATTGTCGTGTGTGCCTCTGTCGGTTAGCCAAAATATCGAGTGTATGCAAAAGTCTGCATTCACTGAAGAGTTCCTGTCCATGGTTTATATTTATCCCTTTCTCAACTGGCTTTGCACAAATGCTCCAATGGCTGGCTCCGTCCCCTATAAAAAATTGTCAGTAAAACAAGAAATGGTGCCTGAATCAGGTGCGTGATTCAGAGCCCATGTGAAGAAAATATCTCTATACTCCATTCGCGGGGTTTCTGGTCTGGTGTGCCTACCTGGTCAATTGCACTATCCCCCGAATCAGTCCACTGAATTTGACCAGGCCAAAGTCATTGCAAAGCAAGCTTATGCCTGAGAAAGTACGATGCACACTTAAAGGGGCCTGGCTACACTTTTTGAACATAGCAAAAGAAAAAAAAAACAACGCGGATCAATCGAGAAGCCTCCCGTGAACATAGCCGCATATTATTGCATTACGTGCAGCAGGAAATTTACAATTTATGCTCAAAATACACCTTGAACGCTTCCGCTCTTCTTTCAACAAAACACGTCCTAACTTTCACGGACTACGAAATAGTGAGGGGAACTACCATTGCTCGATGTGAGCTGCCGCCGATAGGGTGGCGCCACGTCTGTCACCACCGACACCCATTGGATGTGCATTTTATCTGGACTTGTTTAAAAACCACCAAAGGCTCTCTTTTATGCGCGGTTCACTAGGAAACAGTGGTGCCACAGTTGTCACTACAAAACAAACTACAGGCAGGATGCAACAGTTTATAAGCGTACAACAGATTTGTGTGTACGCTATCACAAAGCCATTGCAAGTATTGCCGTCAACCATCCGAAAACAGGCTCTCAGGCTCTTCGTATACGGTGGGAAGCCTCCCGTTGAATGTAATCGTCATGCACCCGAGCCGTCTTCCTCTAGACCACATATGGCCGAGACGCCGTGGCTCCGCCCAAAGGACCCTTCCTCTTCTTTCAAGTGTGTGTGTGTGTGTCGGGGAAAATTCTGTGAGACCTCTGTTTGCGAAGACTGATCCACAGGAGTGTGCTAATCGCAGTGTTCGTCAAAGGCCTCTCAACATCCAGAAGAGACACCACCCTTTCGTTTGCGGCGGACATGGAGAGGAGGTGAAATTGACCCCTTTTTGAGGCGGTGACCGTGGTGGAGGGACGACCCTTTCAAACGGACGTTCGTGGAGTGATTGGACCTTTCTAATTAAGGCATATTTCCTAACGAGGGATCTAGGGACACCAACTGGTATACCTCTTCACAATCCTTTCGTCATGCATACAAGCCACGTAAATGAACTTTCTGTTAAGTTTACTCATTCCCAGTATCTCTCCACCCGGATCTCTCCTCCGAAGTCCATGGGCCTGCGGTTCGACTTCTCCGCTTCCTCACAACGCTGGTCGGCTCTTGCGGCAGGCCAGTCGCAACAACGCTTTCATTTCGACTGTCGCAAAAATGCTGCCGTAAAACAACAACAACAACAACAACAACAACAACAACAACAACAACAACAACAACAACAACAACAACAACAACAACAACAACAACAACAACAACAACAAAACTGAGCACACGGAGTAGCAAAGAACACAGGAGTAAACACCGGAATGTTTGACGCACGCAGAAGAGCAGGACCCATTGAGTAATTTTACAGTTATTACGATGTCTGGGCCCGAAGAACAGCATTCTCACAACTTATTTCATTGCCCTCTTTATTATGTTGATTTGATTTTATCCTTCAAAAGCGCATCATCATCAGCCTGTCCACGCCCACAGCTGGGCAAATGGCTCTGCCATATTTTTTCCAAATAACCTGGAACCTGGAGGCGAGAGTTTTGCCTCCATCGAAAGAAATTCGATGGAGGCGAAAGGTTGAGGTCCGTGTACTGTGCAATGTCCGTTCACGTTAAAAACCTCAGGCGGTTGACATTTAAGAAGCCCTCCACTAGAGCGTTTATCATAATCATGTCATGATGTTGGGGCGTAAAACCCCAGAAATTATATCAGTAATGATACATGTAAGATTATCATTAATTACCTGAACGCTATTGTCGGTTTCTTCGGTTAGAGCTGAATATCGGCGCTGGAACGTGACCTTGAATTGCTATATTTTTAAACATGAAATGCCTTTAGCTCCCATTGTGGGCGACTTTCAACTTCCGAGTGGCCTTGAGCCAAAAGTCAGAGCCATTACCAGGGCTCTCCCACGAGATCATTCAGGCACACAAACGAGGTCATATCAGTACCCAAACGAAAACACCCGGGAATTCAAATGATATCATCCGGGGATTCAAATGATATCATCCTGGAAGTCATGCGAGATCATCGGCTACTCATACCAGAACGTCCGAGGAACAAGCTAAAAGTTGAAAGTATGCACCGCCTGTAGCTGCGAACTCTTCGAACAGGACGACGTTACATACCTTAGTTACTGGCAAAACAAGTTAAAAAAATATTCTTTCCGAGTTCTCTCGAAGGAGACTAAGGTTTCTTAGCAATATTCTTGAAGTAATAAGCTCTGGTACGCTGAAGTTTTATTTGCCATTTTCGATACCGACGTTCTAAAGGCACATACAGGTCAGCCTACATTTGTCATCTTTCAACACCGCCAGCTCGCGTCAACCTGACTTTGAAAGAATGGTTGCCTGGAGGATCGGCGCACGCCAAGCAGTAATAAACCTCTTTCGTACGCCCGGAGTGGTGGTTGCGAACATTTCGAGGCACAAGGCTAGGTGACAACCTCGCTTTGGGCCCGGCCACTGCCAGCTGACAGATGAGCAGGAACAGCGCTACATCTCTGCCGATCTAGAACAAAGGCGATGACCACCTGCAGCATGCCAGGGTGCCGGTTGTGCTTGATAGAGCTTCCTACAAAATACTAGAGGGAACTCTGGCGCTGCAATCGTGAAGCTTCCATGCGAATGATGGGTAGTGCATGGATTTGTCTAGTTCTTAGTGCTTGCGGCTTGAAACGTTCTGGCGGATTTGTTTATTGCTGTTTTGTAGCTCTAGTGACTCGAGCGAGATTACTACACTTCTTCGTACGCGACGAAGGCAGCCACTGTAGTGCACGCTTTACTGCTAGAGAGCATCAGACTGCCGCATTTACTAACGTCGTTTGCAATGATGGGGTGCCATGCAGTGACTTTCGGCCATGTGTTTGCTAATGGCCACACATATTATTTGCAGGGTGTTTGACATAAGTTTATATATATCTGTCCACCGCGTCTCGCGAACCATAGCGATGCGCTCTTGCTGCTTTTCTTTTCTTTCTCTCTCTCTCTCTCTCTCTCTCTCTTTTTTATTTTTGTATCAGATGCGACAGAAACTGCAAGGGTGGGGCCGCTTTCACGGCAACATATATTCCTCGTGACAAGGCTGCTCATATATCGTGTACTACAACATTTCAATCGCGCTATTTGATTAATTCAACGCCAACCAAACGCGCCAAGCAGGCGCACAGTTATCGTGCCTAGCAGACGCCAAGTGGACGATAGGCAAACACACCTGCAGACGACGCTCAAAAAGTCAGCTGAGATCAAGGCTCAGGCGCAGTTTCCGACGCAGTTTAACGGCACGGTTGCTTTTTTTTTTTGCACAAAACCAACTACCAAACGCTGGGCGATACTTCCCTGATGCTACAGCCTCGCGGAGCTGCTTGACTCATACAGTTTGTAAAAATGCAGTGGAGCACTAACCCTGCACTTAAAGATGCAATGATGGGCTGGTGACATGCAATGATGGGCTGGTGACATGCAGTCTCTTTCGGTCGTGTGTTTGTTGATGGCCACTCGTATTATTAGCAGCGGTGTTTGACCTAACTTTACAAATATTTCCGCCGCGTCTCACAAACCTTTGCGATGCGGTTTCCTGTGTTTCTTTCCTTTCTTTTTTTTTTATCAGATGCGACGGAAACTGCAAGCGCGGGGCCGATTTCACGGGTAACATACACTCCTTGCGAAAATGCTGTTCGTATATCTTGTACTACAGCATTTCAGTTGCACTATCTGACGAAACGCGCCAAGCAGGCGCACACTTATCGTGCCCAGCAGACGCCGGCTGGACGATAGGCAGACGCACCCGCAGACGACGCTCAAAATGTTTGCTCAGATCAAGGCTCAGGTGCATTTTCCGATGCAGTTTAATGACACGCCGGCTTTATTTAACATCAGCATTTCTGCACAAAACCAACCACCAAACGCTTGGCGATACTGCGCTGATGCTACGGCCTTGCGCAGCGGCTTGACCCATATAGTTTGTAAAAGTGCAGTGGAGCCCTGCAATGAAAGAAGCGAGTGAAAGCCCGTTTGTTATATTTAGAAGACGCACCTGCATTTTACATACTTGAAAACATTCGCACGTGCACTTATAAGAGCAAAAATATTTAAGTTCGAACACGATTATATCTGGAACGTAATCTTTATGGACGCTGCTAAATCTGGGCACAAGTAGAGGAGGGAACATTGCCACTATCGCAAATTATAGCTAAATTTATGATCGTCCAGTATTTTTCTAACCGCAAAAAGCAAAGAATACCCGTGTACGTAAATAATTATCGCAAACTCTTCCGTTTTAGTGCACTATTTCGTTTTAAACGACCCATTTTAAAGTCGCAAAGCCATATGAAGCCAGAAGAACGAAGACTAGGCAAATTCATGCTGTTATGTGGGGTTTAAGGTCCCGAAACCAGCTCTGATTATGAGAGACGCCGTAGTGGAGTGTTCCGGAAATTTCGACCATCTGGGGTTCTTTAACGTGCACTGATATCGCACAGCACACGGGCCTCAACATTTCGCTTCCATCGAAATGCAGCCGCCGCAGCCGGGATTCGATCCCGCGACCCTCGGATCAGCAGCCGAGTACCACAGCCACTAGACCACCGTGGCGGAGCACTATCATAACTGCACATAATGTTATTTGTAGAACTTCATGCATGACGCTTTAAAATGATGACATATTCTTATACAATCGCTCATACGAATAAATATAACACAATATAAAAAAAAGAGAGAGAAGCATCAGTCTACTCGCACAAACAGGAGACGCTTCTATTTTTGTTCAATGGATGAAAACGGACGCTTTCGAGGTTGTTTCATTGTGTGTTCATTAATATTGTCAAACATATCGAGTGAAAAAACAAGCGTGATGGAGCTCGATAGAGTTTGGTGCGTTTTACAAGAAAAAAAAAAGCGCAGTATACATTTCAAAGGAGGAAGCCACGGAAACGTCGGTAAAAGACGCGTTCTGCCTATTTTTCACCTTATGACAGACGACGACAGTTTGATTAGTTGGTGTTGATCCCTCGGCGTCGTCGCGAACTTTGATTTATCGCGCAGCGGGCATCGAGCGCTGATATGGTCGTTATTAAATGCCTCAAGGCTTAGGAGCGCATTTTTATAATGCATGAGTGGTGGGTTTTGGCCTTAGACGATCACGGACGCGTTGTCAATCAGCCGCACGAGAGCTTAAGGGCTTGCTTGAAGTGGCTGCTTCACGAAAATGCCTAAAGGCTGCCCTTACTTTCGTCTTCCGAAATGATAAACAAAAGCGAACAACTTCTTGAACCAACGCGTCATCGACGGGAAAAAAAAAAACGCAGGGGACAACGCAACGCTCTATTTATTTTTGTAATAAATTAACACAAAATAGCATTTGAACGGAGACCTCCTTAGGTTTTGGGAAACGTGCCAGCTGCCGGGTATGCGTAAAACTGGTCCGTGTAGACCTCTGCATGGGCAGTAATTGCTCTCCGTGGTCCGCTCGGGCTCGTGTGCGAGTTGTTCATTTCATGCACCGTAGCATCTTCGCCATGCCAGCATCTGCAGCGAATAATTCGCGTTCGCAAGGAACAGCTCAAGCAAGTAGGAATGCGTTCTTCAGGCATAAAGGAAATTCCAGGATGTCACAAAACCTTCACAGCGCTCCAACTTCTTCGGGCTGCCGAGGCGTGTGCCCTGGCCCTTCCAGCTGAAAAGGTTAAATGGTCATTTTTGTACACGGAGTTCTGGGATGCTATAGTCGGTAGCAAGAGCCCAGACACCGCTTGTGCTATAGCACTCGCTACGCTTGCGTATGGGGAAAAGTACTATATTCAAGAATGAATAACGATGGAAGAGTTAATGTTCTATTAGTCATTTCTATTGAAGCCATATTTTCAGTTTACTTTTCTTCAGTCAGTAAGAACCAACATGCACGTCTTTTACGGTCAAAAGATGGTTAAGGTATCAGTGGTGGTACTCAGCCTTGCGTACGGTTACTCTCGGAGACAGACATTATTCGGGCAGTATGGAAAGTTGATTAATTAACGTGGTTTCGCTAATTACCTTTGCGAGCAAGTATACGTTTTGGCACATACTGAAATTTATGAGCTGTAGCCAGCGATTCCGAAGTTCATATGCACGTGGAACTGGTCCTAAGACTGGCACTAGTTTCAAGTAATATAGAACGGGAAGCCTGGTTGGTTGGTCTTCCTCTCGAATTGACTTGTACAGCGCAACTTAGAACACATGCGACAAAAAAAAGCGCACACAAAGAGTGCTGACTCTCAACTGAAGGTTTATTGCATACGATACGTACTCGAACGTGTACACGCGCACGCGCAAGGAAAAATCGACTACAAGCAATGAAAGAGAAAACACCAAAGGTACCATTATCGGTTTACCGCTTGTACATAACCCTAAGGAGATAGGTTTAGGTTTCTTTATCACTCAAGGACACCAGGGCTGGCTGATGTACTTCGTACTCTTTTTGACAATGGTGGTAGGTCTCTAGAATAAGCCCCTTGTTCGCGTCGATGTGTCTATCTTTGTACAAAAGACGGGTGTTTGTAGCTGCTCTCGAGTCACCGTAGTACGTAGTAATAATTTCTTAAGCAAAGCCGATAAGTTGATCCAGCAGAGGCTAAATGGCTTGGCTTTTAAAATATGTCGTTATATTTACAATTACCTAAATCTGTGCGAAGTTAATTACTTCAGCAAAAGAGCTGTAACATTTACAAGTTATTCAGTAAGAGCGGACGCAGATCTGACTTTACGACAGAACAGCCAAAGGAATCGCGTCTCCAGTTTTTAGGCTTGACGCTAACGTTCTTCCTGGACATGTGTGCTGGCAGTACGCACCTGGGTCGCAGGAGCCACTATTGCTTTACGCAATAGTGGCTCCTGCGACCTCGGCCAACCCGTGCCGTGCCACGGCACGGGTTGGCCTTGTCTCTGATACGAGTTGCCATATCCAAGTCCTGTGTTCACACAGTGTGCAGTGGTGTTCATGGTTAGATTCAGAGACTACATAAGGCAGCCTATGCGGATTATGTGGTCGCCAGATACCGTGACAAGGTGGATCAAGCAACCTAGCAAGCGCGAGGTGCAATAGAAAGATAAGGGAAGCCATATCGTACCACTGCTTTATATTTACCGGGTTGCGCTTAACCTTCAGAGTGTCGCATCTCGTAATGATGTCAAAGTAGCTTTCATGGCTTCCAAGGAGCTGGGCCACAGGACAGAAGGCGAAACCAATAGGGGAAGCGATTATGCTGTCAAACACAGAACCTCGTCGATTCCGTGCGCAACAAAAATAGTCTATATGTTGCCTCTCTCATATGGCAGTAGGTGTAGTGGACAAACTGGAAGGTGCGCCTATGTTAGATTACGAAAGAACATGGAAAAATTCGATAAGAAGGATCGATTATCAAAACTCCCAATATTTGCGCGAAGCATCAGGGCAAGCCAATATTTAATCATACGGAAGTGTTACATAGGCGCATAGATAAGAACAAAAGGCTTATTCTATATGCCTACCGAATTAAATAAAACACAGTACGAGGTGCCTCAGCCAGTCCTCTATTTCCTTAAGCGATAAAGAAAACAAATTCCTCAATCTCATGTAGAAGCGGTAAACAGATTGTGGTACCATTCGTGTTTTCTCTTTTATTGCTCCTAATCAATTTTTTCTTGCGCAAGCGTGCACACGCTAGATTATATACTGTATGCAATAAACCTTCAGTGAAGAGTGAGCGCTGTCCGTATGTACCATGGAGGAAGGAAACACAAATACTGAGAGGCCATGACGTCACTTTTAAATTCGAAGCATTTCTGGCTCTCATAAATTGTGCGGTATATCAGAAAATTACCATCATCATTACTTCAGGTCCCTAAGAGTGCGCGTGCACTTTTTCTTTGCAATGCCTAATGCGCGGCGTTCTCCCGATCACTTATTTCTTCTCTTGTGCAGATGAGCTCAATCCACTACTACACTAGCAAAGCTGCCGCAAGCGGGCGCACCTGTTCAGCAGGGAAAAAAAAAAAGAAGACAAAGACACTGTGCGTAGGTTTGTCCAGTGCACAGTGTCTAGCAAAGCTATACGTTTATGCATAGCTTCGCACCACGAGAGCATGCGTCCTCTCATGGCGCGAAGCTACGCACAAACGCGTAGTGTAGTATAGCAATGGGGTAGGACGGCGACAAACCGAGGCCACACGTGCCGTTCCGCCACCGTCTGTGGTTCGACGTGAACATCCTTACGCTGAAATCGGTGCGAAACTTTGCAAAGCTAGGCCTCGCAGTGCTTTGCGAGGCGTTTCCCGAAGCCTTGGACCACGACGATAGGCGGGTGTGCCGAAGACAAACCTGGACCAACCAGGTGCCCATCCGCTTCGCTGCTTCGCTAGCCTCGCCCCACTGGTGAAAGCATCACTCATTTTTGTGAAACGAGCGTAAGAGCCTCTGAGATCGGGAGTGCACTGGCATGCACGTTAACGGGGCGCGGCGCACGCGCTGCAGTATCCTAAACCAATGTTTCGTTCGCACGGAAAAGTTACCAGCGGCGCCAAGCTGCGATCATCGCGCGTGTCCATTTCGTCACAGCACGGAGCACAGCAAGGAAGAATGCTGCTTATCAAGCCCGAATGCATTCTGTACGTAACATATGAGGGTTTAACCTCACGTATTTTAGACGTTTTGGGCAGCCATGCACTACAGTAAGGTATAGCAACAGCGCGCCGAGCCGACGACTGTTGTTCGCCATCGTATACGAGCGAAAAGCTTTGTCCGCTTCTGATTATGCAGATGTGCAAATCATGGCCAGTATACACCACAGGTATGTAAAATGGCGTGAAACTATTGTCGAGGTGCCGATACAAAGGATTGCAAAGAGAACTACGTCCCAAGTAAAATCTTATTGGCATCTGCAGTGAGGTGCAGCTCCTGGCTTCGCGAATATGCGTGTGCATGACACCTGAACGCGTAAAGGCGACCATCATTCTGCGAAATTTCAGCTTCGAGAAAGCGAACTTCGTACGGCGGCGGTCGTGCCTTGGCACGCACCCCTCATCTGCGGTTATTACCCGACTGGGGAGCGCTGAGCGTGTGGCGACCGCCCGGGGCATCACTCGCGACCACTCCACAGAGCACGCGGGACGAGCTGCTGCAAACAGTGCCGCAATATATTTACGTATACACTGCGGGCATCGAGCAAGTAACGAGGGACAGCGATGCTGAATGGCGCCGTCGTCTCTTTGAAGCGAGCATCTCTATCAATATATATAGACTCGTTGCTGGCGGGAACCGACTCCACGGGCGTTATACGGCGCAGTGGGAACGCGGCGACGTTCCTCGCTACGTTTTCTGACACAAGACCTCCGCTGCGGAAATTTGCCCCATGAGGGCCAAGCTTTGTGCTGTCATGCCGAAGGTACTGGGAAGAGCGAGCAACATAAGCGAAGCAGAAAAGCGTGCTTTTAATACGCACGAGCGCAAGCCGTAAATACAAACACGTGTAATGCGTGTAACACAAAATCATGCTTTATTGTCTCGCTGTGCTATGTACCGAGCAGAAACAATGCACAATTGTCATTGACCTGCCAGGAGTTCATCGCACGAAGTACAGGACGGTGGTTTCTTTTGTGGCGGTGCTTTGGAAAGACTTCGCTGAATACTGTAAATATCTTTCTCCCGACTCACAGTCCGCAGGTGTTCGCTCCTTCAGACATGCTGCTTACGACAACCAGCGGTAAAACGTACGTAGTTATGAATATGGCACAAAGACTACATAGACGGTAGAACACTTGCAGTTCGCCATGGCACGGCAGGGTACGAGGCCTAGAGACCGCATACGACGCAGCAAGATAACACGCCGCGAGTACGTGGCCATAAAGGGCTTTGCATAAGAATGATTCGCGTAATAACTTGGATCTGCCGGAATATTTTAGGGGCGAAGCTCCTTAAGGTTTGGGTCTGTCCGTCCGTTGTAGTAGCGCGTTACCTACTAGGAACGCGCTACTAGGTGGGCGCGTGCCTCCCGGCGCGCGAGCTCTCTCACTCTTCCATCTGCTGTCTTGTGAGACAGAGAGAGCGAAAGGCGCGCTTTGACTATGGAAACGCTCTTTCTTCGTTGAACGCGCTACCAGCTCGCAAAGAAGGAGAACGCGCCCTCACCCGCGAGAGACAAGCTTGACGCAGGCAGCGTCTTCTAGCGAGTTTCTTGATTGAAAAATACGGACTGCTCGCGCTGGAGAACCGTTCACCCGCCACCCATATATATATATATATATATATATATATATATATATATATATATATATATATATATATATATATATATATATATATATATATATAGACACTGGATCTTGACTTGCAATGAAGTGCCGGTGGGAGATTTCACTTGTGCGTAGTTGAACCATAAGCATTCGTAGCTTGCGCGTTAGCTAAATTAATCCGGAACTCGGCACGATCTACGATGAACATCCGGAGCTTCGCCCACTCATCATCATTCACTCTGTGGATATGCTGTGAATTTTAATCTACCGTACATCTGCCCCATTTTTCTTTTTTTCGTGTGCACTGGCCTCCCACCATCGCATTTCTCTCGACAACCATTATAATATGTATGATCCTATGCCTCATGCAATGCCAAAGAAATGGCGCTGCATAACTTCTTCATTACAGTGCATCGTACACCACAAAAAGTGTTGCGCTCTTAGGGGAGTATTTTTGTCATCCTATGCAATCGCCTTTCTTGTGTACATTGTCTAGCCTTAACGTCAAGCCCCCGGTACTTCCAGGCCATCAAACACGCGTGCCATCAACGTGACGTAGCATTCTTGATATAAAGGCAGCCAACGCACAGTTTTCAGTGTGCAATATCAGTGCACGTTAAAGAACACCAGGTGGTCGAAATTTCCGGAGCCCTTCACTACGGCGTCTTTCATAATCATATCGTGGTTTTGGAGCATTAAACCCCAGAAATCAATCAAACAGTTCTCAAGACCTATAAGCAAGTACAATAATTGCTATGCGAGAGAAAGACACCCGAAATGGTACAAACGTTCTTGCAGTGCGAATGAGTTGTTTTGGCATTACCGTCATGCTCTCTCACTGCGTTGTCGCACTTCTTCGGTCGTCACAGTACGGGATGACGTCATATGAAACATAATTTTGTAGCGTTAGCTGCACTGGCCGAGCTGGAGCAGTTTCGCGTGCGCGTCCGAGAGCCGTGCTGCGCATGCGCGAGGAGCAGTCATGTCACACAGCTGGCGCACCGGAGCCGCCTCCGCCGCGCGCGCCTCGCCGGTCTGCACATTCCAGAGGAGTGACGTCGCAACCGCGGCAGACGCACTGGCACCGGCGCGCGCGCAGCTGTGCGCCTCCGTTGTGCAGTCGCCGTATGACTGCCGGAGTCGCTTGATAGCGCCTCTTCAATTTGGGCGCATACGGAGACGTATCAGCATAGGTCGGCAGTGTGGGAGAACACTCGCACTCACGTCTATGAAATGGTGCGAGTGAGTGTGAGTGAGTGCACTCATGAGTGAGTGCGCCGACCTATGCGTATCAGTGGGGGTATACATACAGCGGGGACGAGGAGGAAAATAAAAACGGAAGGACAGGGAGGTTAGCCAGTTGTCAGACCGGCTGGGTGGCGTTTGCCAGTGTGGTATAACCATGGAGAAGGAGAGAGCTGCCTTTGTGGCAATACAGAAGCAGCCTGACGTTGAGCAAAAATAAATATACATGTGTCACGTAATGCGCATACCGTGTGTGTGTCATTGAAGCAGCAGTAAGCACGATAATCAAGCTAATCCTAGACAACCAGGAAAGCTAAGAATAATCAGCTGAACCTTAGCTAACACTACGTATACCCTGGCATAGCCGAGCTAGGCCCCTGTGATTTTCTTTTTCGCGACTGCAGTTCACCATTGGTCGAGCGTCATATGACGTGCCTGTTGCGGCGGCTGCATTCCGATGGAGGCGAAATGTTGAGGCCCATGTGCTGTCCGACGTCAGCGCACGATAAAGAACCCCAAGTGGCGAAATTTGAGGAGCCCTTCAATACGGCGTCTCTCATAATCATACAGTGGTTTCGGGGCGCAAAAAGGCAGAAATCAATCAAAATCATTACTTCAGCAAACGACGCTTATCATGCGCACGTCACGTGCATTCAAGCTCCACAAAAGACAGGTCCAAGCTGCACCCTGACGCTAGTGCCAACGTTACGTCGTACCATGTGCTACGAATTTCGTCACCACGGTGCTCTCGACGTCCCTACAATAAGGATTTCTACGAAACATCGCCTGGCGAGGAGCGAACATAGTGGGAAAAACCTTACACTCGCCGTAATCAGAAAATAAAACTGTTTAATATGACGTTTGGAAACCGGTAAACGTTTGATGTTCACAATGGAGCGAAAGTACAACAGGCCGTCCTTTATGAAGTGGTCAGATTGCGCAAACATGTTGCGTACTCTTCTGGCGCATTGCCACTTGTCCGATTTAGTGTATGATTAGTAGATTTAATGTGCAATGATTCCAGTAGTAGGCGGGACGATAGTCACTTCTACTTGGCGATGACTTGTGTTGACATATATTCAATGCTGTGGCCCGTGTTGACGGCATGCTCGGCCAAAACATTTGAGGCAACATGTCCCTTGGCCACGTCATTCTTGGGCTGTCTAACGCACTGATTAAAATTCCCGGTTTCGCCAATGTATGAAGCTTCACAGTCACCGCAAGCTTTCTTGCAAACAACACCCGGGAAACATTCATGATCCAAAGTGCCTTTCGCGCGGACAAGACGGTCTTTCATTTTCAAAGAAAAGTCACTATCGTCTCGCCTACTACTGGAATAATTGTGCTGTAGTGGAGAAGCGCGCCCTCGATATCTCCGCAGCCGGATCGCTACGCTAGGTGGTTGCTGCTCTGGCTGGTTAAAGGCACCCTGAAACGGTTTTGACGATGTTGTGCAAACATGGTGTTCCGGCAGAGCGAGTCATTAGGATTATTAGAGGACAGATTTCAGCGCTCTGCATAAAGTGTGTAATTTACAATAAGGTATTGAACATGCGCATCGCAAAAGATCGCAGCGGCTCGCCAAAAGACGTTTTCAAACGCTCCCGCCATCGAACGATGCATGGGGAGGCCGCTGATTGGCCCCTAACCAGTGACGTGCAAGTAATTTTCCCAACCTAACTTCGAACAACGTGCTCCTTCGTTGCAGCCAACGCTACCGTCGCGGCGTCTGGCGGCGTACACACGAGTCGCCGGCGCTCTATTACAGAGGCTAGCACTGCCGAGGCCGGCGACCGCAGTAAATATATCGGGGCGCTATGTCGCTACGGAGGGCTCGGCAGAGCGGCTGACGCGGGAGGCGCAGTTGTCTCTAGCGCGCACACCGCAGCTGACCGAGTCGAGGAGGAGCAGCAGTAGTAACGAGGAAGGCGACAGAAATAAGCCCGTAGCCACCTTAGCGCATGGTGCTTCGCTTTATTTATCGTGTCAATGATTTCACAGTTGTGTTGCCTAATCAGTGACGCAATGCCAAAAAAAAAAAGCGTTTCAGGGACCCTTTAAGCCTACGCTATCGTGGCTACCAGTCGACCTCGTCGTCCACAATCACGTTGAGCTTCCTTGTCACAGTACATTCAATCTACTAATCATACAGTAAATCGGACACGTGAAAATATGCCAGAAGAATACGCAAGACGCTTGCTCAGTCTGACCGCTTCGTAAAGGGCGGCCTGTTCTACTTTCTCTACATTGTGAACAAGAAACCCGTACGGGTTTCGAAGCGTCGTATTAAACAGTTTCTTATTTTCTGATTTTGGCGAGTGTAGGGTTTCTTCCGCTATTTCGACGTCCCTAGTTAGCGCACGATAACCATACACCAATTTATACTATTTACACAAATACCTTAATCCTAAGCGTAAAACTGGGCTTGATGTCAAACAATTCGTCGTAGCGGCAATTGCACTGCTGACTGCTTCGCATAATGGCGATTCCCACAATGCGTGGGATCTGCAGAATTTCTTTCAACTTAATTTGATCTCATTATGCGAATAAGCACTCCTAACTTATATCTTTAATTATGCTAATGTGGTTTAAATTAGTAATTCTTAATCTGGTTCCATTTAGTTTATATTTTATCGGTGTATGCCTTGCGTCAATTTGTGTTTTGGCATGCATGACGCCCAACGAGGGACGACAGCCCGGGCGCCTAATGTGTCCTGCAGTTAAAACATATTCCTTTACTGGGGCGAGATCGGAGACCGTTGTTTGCGAACGCAGGCAGTTTCGCTCGCTTTTCACCGCATGTCTTTGGTCATCGTCACGCTTACCTCGTAAGCAACAGGGCGCGGCTACGCTTTTACATGACCACGCTTTCTCTGCACCGTCACGAGTTTAAGCTCACGAAAATAAAGTTCCTTTTCGAAAATCAGTCTTATTCATATGAAGATGAAAAACATTTCTTTTTGTAGTATATTGTCTAAAAGAAGGGAACAAAACATGCTCGTCAATTTTTGGAATGTTCACCGCTTGCCCATTGGTTGCTTTCACTGTGCCGTTCTCTGATATTTTATAGGCCCCATGTCATAAAACCAGGGAGCAAGACTTCTCGAGGAGGGAAAACAGCAGCTCGCTCGGGCGACTGAGGGCGCCGACGCGCCCTCTGTTGGGTGAAAAGATAAACTCGCACGTCGCGCCGTGGCCTCCGCGATCGGCTGCGGCGGCGCGACGTCGCCCTGCGGAAGGCCGTGAGAGTTCTAGAGTCAACAGATGACAAAGAATACGCGGCAGCTCTCACGCCCTTTCTTCCCAAGGCAACTTACTAACGCGTGCTCACACGCCAGCGAATGGCGTCCAGCAGTGCAAGCAGCTCGTTCCAAGCGCTGTGCGACACGTAAATAATTCAGCATTTATTACTAACTGCAGCTAAAATGTCCGCCGCCCTATTTATTAATAACGCTAAAGAGTGAAAATGGAAAACATCTGCAGTATATGAGACGGTAAGGCGATAATTATGCGTCGCGCCCGTAGGATGACATACGACATGTAAACGATGGGAACCGGCCGGCAGCGTCATCTGTCGGGATGCGCAGAAAACTCAACTTCATCTTCGCCCAAGCGTTACATTAACGGGCTGCCTCCACGCGCTGGCGTGGCATAGCAGTTTCTTCTCCTCAATTACTTCTTTCTCCGTGCATGAAACAGTACCCACTCGAGCCAAAGAGTGGCCAGTCATGGAAGCCTACATCACACTGAGTCGCACCATATCCGCTGCGCGCACAACGAGAGCCCAGCCCCCACTTTCTGACGTTGCAGCGAGTGAACGCGTTGTGTTACGAACAAGGTCTCCGATCGCGCCCCAGAGTGTTACGGACTGAATGTAGAAAAGAAGATATACTGTACGTGATAGAACGTAGAGGCATAATCTAAACTGCATTTTTTCAAAAGACACGAAAGAATCACCGTACTGCAGATAGAGTTGGCGCCAAATTCGACACGCCCTAAACTTAACAAAACATAGCTTCAACGCAACTACCTATATATTTTCATATGTATAAGAGATCTTCGATTACTACACCCGTCAATATTACCTAACCTTTACGTATACTTCAATCAGGTTTTCGCTGCATAGTAACTTCAAAGGAACAAAATCATCGGCGCTGGTGGCCGCATTTATCATTCCTCTCATATATCTCGGAGCTCCCGTCCAGCAGCTTCGCGCAACTGACGTCGATTCCCCAGACTTGCGGCGACACGTCCCCACTGCCCCACTCGACAATCTCGGTGAAAGCTGATCCGGTTCAGAAACCCGCGCCACGAAAAAGTGGAATATCGGAGAAGAATAACACGACCTCGTCAGACGGGCTCGAACGACAGACGGGTCTCGGACCTGGTGACGAATGGCCGCCGAAGGAAGACAAATGGTTGGCTCTTCCTTGACAAATAGCGGACACCAGACGCCAGATCACATACGAGACGCGCACTGGTCGCCGCCACCGCCGCCGCCGCAATGGTGCCCGCCAAGCGCCTTCAGCTCCTCTCTCTGTGTACACGCACACAGACAGCCGCAGCCGGCACCGCGGCGGCGCCGAAGGCAACCAAAAGGAATGAAAGCACTGATCGAAAGGGCTGGCCGAGAATGTGGTCGAGAAGCCTTACTACTACTACTACAAAAAAGCCACAGTGGAGCGGTGTAGTGCACTCTGTATATATATATATATATATATATATATATATATATATATATATATATACTATACATATACGTTTTGAAGACGACTGGGACGATTAATATCCGAGTGCGTCGCACTTAATGACACTCCTCGCTGCCACCCCGGAGTGGCATTATTCTGGCGTCTCGTCGTGGAACAGTAAGCATCAACATCGAGGGGGAAGGAAGCTCTTCCTCGTTTAGGTCCGCCCGGGGCACCGCTCTTCAGTAACGAAGGGGATACAGAATTGAGGCCGGGTTTACTCACAACGAATAATAAAGAATGCACAATTTCGCCGTGACTACACACATTGCGGAAATAAATAAGTACAATGGCAGATGGATGTCCTCGGCCTGTCTCGGAAGGAAGTTCATTCACTTCGGGGCGTCACAAGATCTCATTTAGTGTGACGTTCTGGCCGGTCAACAACGTCTGTACTCACGGAACTGCAAGTTAGATACGATGGCAAGGACGGTTAGACAAAGTGGTGATAACTTCATGTCTATTTAACTATTGTTGCCTCTATACTTTTGCAGTAGTTCACAGACATTCCAAGTTGGCCATGTTCCACTGGATTCACGAGGATGTTTCATACCAAGCTGCGATAAAACAAATGTGGTCCTTGCCCCTGTCAGTCAATGTTCCTTTCTGGGTGTGATTCTTGATGCTAAAAATATCACTCAGATATGAAAACAAATATTGGTTACAAAATTGAAATCCCAGTCAAAGCGCACCACTGTTTTAACATGCCGACATTGCTCACAGTCGTTTTAGTTAGTCAGTCATATTCGCTATTTTATTCCTACATGGAGCATACATACCCGCCTCCCTTATCTCCTATCAGAGCAATGGTATTCAGAGCAAGCCATGAGAGCAATGGCATTGACTTCATATGTCAGTAGTGCTTCATCATTATTTTAGAGCTTGAAAATACTCTTATTTAACCATTTAATTAAGAATCATCTTCCCCATTTGTTATTTTGGCGAATACCCCACATTTTTTGCTTTATATATTTGGAACGCATTATTATGTGATCTGATACACTGTTCACTAATTGATATCCTTAAAGGGACTGTCTACCATCCTTCGTCGCTGTCCCGTTTTTTGGCTCAATAGAAAGCGTACCTTTCGGAGTGTCCCAGCGCGCGGTGGTTTCTCCAGAAGCTGAGTAGAAATTATTAAAACACAGTTTTTTATCTACGAAGTCGCCCCTTTTTCTACGTGTACAGAGGCGGGCAACAATGGTTACCGCGCGCGATGCGTCGTCGTCCCCCTGGCAACCCTTTCGGGCATAGGAGGCTTCTCAACAGGAACCGGTTCCAAGGTGGACATTCCAGAGGTGACGAGGAGGAGAGGCGAGGGAAAGTCGGCGCGCCGGGGTGCGCCTCGGACATGCAGAGCATGCATGACAAGCGCAGTACTACGCGCCAGTACAGGCAGATGACTTCGAAGGCAGCGCCACCCGCGCCGCCCCGAAAGCAGCGAAAAAAAGAACGAATTGCTCTTGCACGCTGTAAAGAGGTCTCTCAGAGGGTGAAGTACGCTTGTAAGACACACATAATTGTTTTTCAGCAGAATATGTTGTAATTTGTATGCATGCTTCCAATGCTTGTGCTTCTGGGCAGCAGTCAAGCTCTCACCTACACTTGAGCTGACACATCCAAATTCCGATGAACACTTATCGTCGAAGTGATTGGTACTGGGCGTCTGTGAAGCGTCCCGCCTGGTTGTAAATCCTTGCTCAGCCCAGGGGTGTGGTAACAGCTTAAGTAGCTCGAGGAGCGCGTCGAGCGTTTCGGAGCGTTCATTAAAACATGTTGTTGCAAGTCTCTGGGTAAGCCATGAATGGTTAGTGAAAGAAGTGATGACTGTGACAATGCAGGTTCAGCAATGCGAAGAAGCCGCTGCTTCTCAAGAAAGTACTGGAGTGGCCCTCCGGACTTGAAGTGATAGAATATTGCCTCGTGCCAGCGCTCGACCTGATTCTTGTTGAAAGTATTAAGAAAACTTTCCTTCCATTTGGACCACGGTTCAGGCTTTTGTGCCGAAAATCGCCACTCGTACGACTTTCTTGCGACCCCGCTTAGGGACTGCCTCATAATAAGCACCAAATCTTCGTCAGACAACCACCCGTTGTGCTTTGCAGCTTCTTCACAAAAAGCTATCCAGCTTTCTGGGTTGTCAGACGTGTCTTCAAATGTGTCTGGGCGTATTTTTCTTGATCGTGATGGGTTGTTTGCCTGTTGCGTTAACACAATAGCCAGAGTCTCAATAACGGTACTTTGCTGCGAAAGTTGCTGCTGTTGAACTGTAATGGCTCGGAGCACTGCGAGCCACTCATGAGATGAACACTGGCGGACCGCGGAGGTACTTTCCAGGGGTGTCAACACCAGCTTGTTGAACATGCGCAGCGGAATGTTAACTTTTACGGAATCTCGTTTCAGAAGTTCCTCTGAGGACACGGAGGCTTCATTCATGATTAGGTTCAGAAGCTCACCTGTAGTGACGTGGTCAGGAAGTTCAACGGCGGCTTCATCCTCCACTTGATATTGCTTGAGTACCACAGAGTCGCTGCGGTTTCCTTGTACAAGGAAAGTCACCCACATACTGCTTCGTTCCGTCAACTGCGCCAAATTTTGTAATAATACTGCACATAGTAACCAGACATAGTACTCGTCGTGTCGCCATTTCTAACTTCCTCCTTATTCTCTTCTCCTGCTCCCCCGTTAGAGTTTCGTCCATCTCCTTCCTCTTCCTCAACCTGGCCTTGCTTCATATGTATGCCTGCGTGGGCTGGTTCTCGTACGCTTGGAAATTGACAAACACGCTGTTGGGTGTCGCTAGCGGCATTTTTTGCACCACTTTCAGAGCAAAATTAAAAACATAATTCCTTTTTTTCTGGGATGAAAGGTGCTCGTTCCCGTAAATGTGAAGCACGATCTGCCCATTTTTACCACAATCTTAAAAAATTTTCCGAGTGGTAGACAGTCCCTTTAAAAAGAAAAGGCGAACTTGTAGTTAACTGTCGGAAAAGGCGCTAGAACGTAACGTTTTGGTAGACTTCAGAGTTGAGTTTAACATTATGCGTACTTAGGACACAGAAGAAACACTCCCAACGGGTGGCCTTGCTCAGACCTTCATATTGAATGCGTGTATGAGCTGCACAGGAACAGGATTTCTTTCTTTCTTTCTTTCTTTCTTTCTTTCTTTCTTTCTTTCTTTCTTTCTTTCTTTCTTTCTTTCGTTCTTTCTCTCTTTCTTTCTTTCTTTCTTTCTTTCTTTCTTTCTTTCTTTGAAATGGTTTTTCTATTTAATATTTACTAGGAAGATACTGAGTTCTTCGGAACAATTAGCCTCGCTATGGTTTTTGTTTACCTTTTCCAGTGTCGATTGTGTTGCTCTGTTAGAACACGTTTTCATATTATGCTGAAATTTTTGCTTGCCGACTTACTTTGGTTATAATACCTGGCAGCAGCTATCCCTACAGCATGGGACACCGGAGTTCCTCCTTTATCTGTGTGCTGTTTTATATTTTTTACTACGAACCTAAGAAACTTAACGTGACCGTACTTGACAATGTAACTGTTCGCAGTCACAAAGCTTATTGCAGGAATCAGTTTCATGTGTGCCGCGTTGTAATATTGGAAACGCGATGGGGTGTTCGGCGAACGTTGCTCGTGTAGGAAGCTTCCAAACCACTTTGTGCTTGTGCACTCAATTTCAGTTCTAAGTTGGCGCTGATTGACAATCATCCAATATTAATCACTGTCATTTGCGTTTAAAATTGTATGGGAGGGCAGAAGTTTGGATAAGTAAGTTTGGACCCCTGCGACATGTCATGACACCTAGCAACCAAAGGTTCTTAGACTCGTAATGGCGTTTTAAGACGAACTATTTACGCCTGTGACATGTGAAAGAACACATTTGAACTAGCTGTCGTCGAGTGAGGGAAACGCAAGCTCTTGGAGTGATTATGAACAACCCGACGTCTGGAACTATTGCAACATTTAGCACCAATATTCGGTATTTGCAATGAAAAAAAAAAGAGGAAAACTTTCTCACCAGTGTAGGTTTTGTCGACTTAGCTAAGCGTCAGATCTTTGCAAGTTGCGGCGGCCATCGCCAATGAAGCTGGTTGTCTCGGACTCGCTTTTGCGAAATGTGGAAAGGATGACACATGTCTGTTTCAAAGGAATTGAAGAGTGAACAAAAATTAAACGAAGGCTTGAAGGATGCATGGCTACATGATGTTGGCGCATCCTAACAACAGGAAGACGCAACCGGAATGCTAAAGGCGCAGCTTGCCTACGAAGTTCTAGCTCGCTATAAAGGTCGTTGGGTAAATATAGTATAAAAATTTGGAAGCCTATTTAGAAATATAGGGGGGGGGGGGGGGGAAACACGGAGCAGCAAGATGTACTGTGCGAACTCTGACCATGTCGTTAACGGGTCAGAGCGAAAACGATAATGAAGTCCTGGCATGGGACTCGCTTTGGATTTATTTTAGATAGTTCAAAAACAAGGCTGCATCACTGCATCACCGCACTCAAGTAATGTTGGACCCACGTATGCCCACAGCAGCTAACAACATGGCATGCCATACAGCGATACATGTCAGCGAAAATGGGGCACAGAGACCAATAATTAACTCGCCTGTACTTTCTAAAAGAATGTGGATGATATTAGGATTAGGATGTGCGCGAATGGCGATCCAAGGAGAACAAGAGCGGACACTTCTATCAGCTTCTCACATTAAATGATGGAAAGAAAACAATAGAAATTGCAGAATTAGAAGCCATCACTACAAACAAATGAAACAGAGACAGTGGTCGCGCCGATGGTTCAAATGCTGTTTGTTAATTTTCTTACGGCATTAAGATTGACACTGGCTCACTTTCTCTGACAACCTGTCAGATGTCAAGGTTATCGTGTTTAAAGAGCGGGGCAATACAGCAGGGTCTTACGGTACATGAAAACATAGGGCATTTTGGCAAACCCTAACGCAGTAAATAGCACTATAAGCTCAAGGAAGTATATATTTGTTCTACTTCTATTCTAGTCCTACGTAACAGCGCGAATAGGACATATAAAATTTACCACATTGTTCCTCGAAACGATAATGATTCTCCGTCAGCGAAGAGGGGAAACTTTAAGAATTCTGTATCGCAACACTTCTTCCAAGTGCTATGAGCTACAGAGCAGGTGATGTCCGTAGCTTTTTGCAGGTAGGCTATAGACAAGGAAGAATAAGCTGAGACAGACAGACAGACAGACAGACAGACAGACAGACAGACAGACAGACAGAGAACTTTGAATAAGCTGAGAGATCTTTGGTTTAAATTAAAAAGACAGGAACTTGGGCGTAGTGAGCGTTTCCTCATTGGTATGTTTGTATTTCGTCCCGTCTTCTTTAGTTGAGTTACGCAAGTCCGACTGCAATCGGTATTTATCTGGCGGCAGCAGCGTTCGCTTTTGCTGCGATTGCAACTTTTCAGATTACTAATACAATGGTACGTAGACACGTTGACGCCCTAAATGCGGTTTACGGAAGCAAGCGCAATGAATATAGGCCACACACACACACAAAAGCGTGCGCGCGCGTCAATTTTTCAAGAAATGGTATGGTGCTCATGAACGGCGGTGTTCCATACCATCTTTGCGGTGATTCGACGCTGTAACTCTCTCGAGTGATCGTACTATTGTTTGTTCACCGCCAGCCTACTGGAGATGCTGTATGTAAGGCCCGTGGCCAACGCGACCCTTCTTTATGCGGTTTCACCCCTGGCCTACAGTATGTAAGGCCCGTGGTCAACCCCACACTTCCTTTCCTGCGGCGCGACCACTAGCCTACTTACTGGGGGATGCTCTATGTAAGGTCCTTGGCCAAAGCCCCCCCCTCGCCCCACTTTTCTTTTTCTTCCTGCGGCTCCCTATGGTAACGTAATGAACATCAAAAGCCTGCGGTTCCTTGCGTCTGGAGGGACTACCCTTACTAAAATGGATTTAGAGTTCCTTTAGAACTCCTAATGAGTTCCTATAGAGTCTAACGGAACTCAATTGGAACTCGCCATCTATAGAATGTTTTCCGTAGGACGACTATAGAAAGCCTAAAAATACCTGTCTATAGAAACACGTCATTTGACGCACAATAGAAAACGTATTGACCTCATATGTACTGAATTCTCGAAAGTAACTTTTATAGAGCGTCTTTAAAACATTTAACGCTTTCTTTCTATAGACTGGTTCACCATACGCGCTCTATAAGGGATGTATCTACTAAATTCTATAAAGTAACCTTTATAGAGTCCATTTAGAACTCATAACGCTACCTGTCTATAGACTGCATTTATATATGTTCTCTATAAGGGATCTATAGACGGTGTATTAATATATGTAACATTCTTATGAAAAAAAATGTTTCATCAGGGACCTATTTACACCCACTGCAGGGCAAAAATCTCTTCCATATTTTTCTCCAATTAACATGGTCATGTCGTCGGTAATTACCTTTGGCGCTATATATAGTGCCAAAGGTAATTACCGACGTTACAGTCAACATGCGTATGAACTATGAACATCGCGCCGCGAGCAGCCCGTCCCAGCTAGCACACAAAGGATTTAAGACGTCTTCGAAATGGATAACCGAGACGTTAACGACGTCGCAGAAACGGCACGCGTAAGAAGTTTTAGTCTAGGATACGTCGTACATCTCGTCTAATGTCCGTCTTGTTGCACATAAAGGAGACGTTTCCTGAACGTCTTCGAAACGTCATCAAAAAGCTGGTCTTTTCGACGGCTTGGGGGAGCCTTCAATAATCCCATTTACCGGGATTTCTGAATCCGTTTAAAGACTTACCAAAGACGTCGTCAAAAAGCTGTTCCTGAAACGTTAGCCGTAATCTGAAAAAGAAGCAGGAATCGTGCTCGGGAACGGGGCGCGCCCACCAAAATTTTGATCTGGTTACCACCCTCAGAATGTAAGCTAACGCCTTAGGGGTAGAAATAACCACAAGACATTTTTTGCACCCCTAAGGCATTAACTCTGTGGTTCTGAAGGTGTCAACGGGATCATAATTTTGGGGGGCACCCCCATCCGCGGACGCCGTCCGTGCCTTTGTGGTAGTAGCTGCGACCTGCTATGTTGCCAGCTGCACCACAATCCTTTCGGTGCTGCAGAGTGGGGGTAGTGCCAACCGAATACTTTCGTAGTTACCTCCTAGGAAGAAGTCCTGGCATCGCACTTGCCTGGCACTCTTTTTTTTCTCGCGGTTAAAGGCATCAGCACTAAGTGCAACAGAGCAAAAATAGTGCAGTAAGGTAGGTACCCAGTTCACAACAAAGGCTTCATCAGTCTTAGCATTTAAGTCAGAATTGGTTGTCATGAATACAAAAATCAATCTAGCATGTAATTTGTAGAGTATGAAGCAAATCTGCCAAAAATAGTAATGACATATCTTTCTACAGTGAAGGATAGACAGTTACATGGCAAGCGGCCTAACAAGGAGGCCTCTGTGCCAGTGATCACGAAGTCCAAACACTGCTACATCAACATTTTATTGAGAAACTAACTTGTGCAAGTTTAAAAAGAAGAAGAAAATGAGAAATGGGAGAAAAATAAAACCAGAAATATTCAAAAGGAACTGCAGAAGAAATACTTTAAATATATTTGGAACTTATTAACCGCTAGAGGCTTACAGAAAGAGCCAGAAAGAGCACTAGTAGTCACACAGTAATCAACAGCCAAACGACTATGCGCTTTTCACCACGAGAGCAGAGCATCCGGTTATATGAGCAGAGACAGAACAATGGATGACTGTGTGATAGCCGCTTTCAATCACGTTATGCAGTATCTTCACCGCATAAAATCAAAGAATATAAAGAAAAGAACTCAAATATGACTGAGATATGAAAGTGAAAATTTGCCTAGGACATCAGCTGATGTAATGAGGCAAACTTTAAAAGACAACCAAAAACATCAATCAAGTGTCAATGAATATTGACCAAAGTGACCTTCAAAGAAAGTAGCGCATGAAATATTTAAAAAAATCGGTATAATTAGCAAAGTCGCAATGCAGTGCACAATCTGTCGCAGCGAGCAACGTTACATCGAAGCAACCTCAGTTTCATAATGAAGCTACATACGTGCTTGAAGTCGAATACACTGGAGACATTGTTGAGGCGACGAAAAAGAAAAAAAAAGAAGCAATATTCTCACTTACATACACAAAATACAGATGTGGCTCTCTACAAAGCACTGTATTACGCACATATATGCAAATCTGACATTAACGGCGATCAGACTGCCAAGCATCAGTTCGAAGCCAAAAAAAAAAAAAAGGATTTTGGCACCCAGCACATGAAGCTATTCGTAAAAGGGACTTCAAATAACCATCAGGTCTACATGTACAGGATCAAGCTGAGAGTCTCCCAATTTTGCCCTGTTTCACATTAAAAAAAAACACTGTTACCTTATACCTAGTCATTAAAAAAAAGACTTCGAACAGTCAACTCCTTTGAGAATGTAACCTCGACCAAACGCGCAACTAGTTCACGTTCACACTCATCAAAAACTAGTTGTAGTGTCCAGGCTTAGTGCAGCTGGTGAATACGATGCTACTGGCACCATATGACACGCTGAAACCGCCGTCACGGAAAAGCTTTCAATCTAGAACCGCGGTGGGGCCGTGGTAGAACGCAGTTGGTGCCCTATCAGATTATCCATACAACCGCCGATTAAACCGCATGTATTCCTGTAAAGGAAAAAAAAAATGGGGCCGTTATTTTCTATAAAGCTGTTCTACAATTGTGCTTTGAGGAACGAAATTTGAAATGCATCTCTGTCACAGACTGCGCCCTTTACAGGAAGTGCTCATAATATCTTGCAACTTGCAATAAATAAACACTAAAAAAAATTACAGCATATCCACGGAGTGAATGATGATGAGTGGGCGAAGCTCGGGAGGTTCATCGTAGATCGTGCCGAGTTCCGGCTTAATTTAGTTAACGCGCACGCTACGAATCCTCATGGTTCAACTATGCACAAGTGAAATCTCCCACCGGCACTTCATTGCAAGTCAAGATCCAGTGCATATATATATATATATATATATATATATATATATATATATATATATATATATATGGGTTGCCGGTGAACGCTTCTCCAACGCGAGCAGTCGGTATTTCTCAATCAAGAAACTCGCTAGGAGACTCTGCCTGCGCCAACGTTGTGTCTCGCAGGTGAGGGCGCGTTCTCCTTCTTTGCGAGCTGGTACAGCGTTCCTCTAAGAAAGAGCGTTTCCCTAGCCAACGCGCGCCTTTCGCTCTCTCTCTGTCTCTCTATCTCACAAGACGGCAGAGGCACGCGCCGGTAGAGAGAGAGAGAGGCACGCGCCGGGAGGCACGCGCCGAGGTGAACGCCGAGGCGAACGCCGAGGGCGAGCGCGTGCCGGGAGGCACGCGGGTTACGCCTGACGCCTGACGCGTGACAAGGTTAGACTAAGAGGAGCTTCGCCCCTAAAATGAATTTTCCTCGAGTGCCTGGTACTTCTGAACTGCGGCCTGCACCATATATATATATATATTTAACCAACCAACAAACTATGAAGCCTAGGAAAGCGTAGGAGAAGTTATTGGGGTTCTTAATTGCAGTATTATACTTGTGGAGTAAGTATAGAGGAATTTAAGTGGACGAAAAGACAAACCTGCCTTCTGTGGGAACCGAACCCACGACCTTCCGATAAGGCTTCCGATGCTCTACCGCTGAGCTACGAAGGCGGTCGTTCCCCCCTTCCCTTTTATCGGGTATATGTGCACATACAATCTAACACTCCCAGGATTGTATGTACATATACCTATGTACATATACAGGGTGTTTTTTTTTTAGTTGCAGCACACTTTGAAAATTAGAAAAACATAAATGGCGGGAATGTCTTGTGTACCATTCGAGTATACGGATTGGCGGCCTCTAGATACAGAACAATTTCCGCACTTGTATGCATAATTAGCGAAATTACGCTAATTAACTTTTTAATTATCAGTAATTGGTGGCTACAGCAAATGAGTACTTTGGAGCCCGTCCTCGACACTACCTATCCCAATGATCAAATTTTGAATAGCGGAGTGCATGTCGGAGCTACGCGAACAATTAGTTCCCCGTGGCAGGCTCCTTGAAACCGAAAGTGGACGGAAAAAGAGCGTCTGTGACGTCGATGTCGCCGGCTCCCCGGAATTCGTCACTCGCCCGCGGCACCCGACGCCGCAGATAACAAGGAGATAACGCAAGCTGCTTGCGCGGCCGAAGCGGGCGGAGCGGCGGTGACCACCGGCGAGTGGCGAGTGACGAAAGCCGTGGGGGCGGCGACATCGACGTCACAGACGCTCTTTTTCCGTTACCAATTTCGGTTTCAAGGAGCCTGCCCCGGGGAACTAATTGTTCGCGTAGCTCCGACATGCACTCCGCTATTCAAAATTTGATCCTTGAGATAGGTAGTGTCGAGGACGGGCTCCAAAGTACTCATTTTCTGTAGCCACCAATTACTGATAATTAAAAAGTTAATTAGCGTAATTTCGCTAATTATGCATACAAGTGCGGAAATTGTTCTGTATCTAGAGGCCGCCAATCCGTATACTCGAATGGTACACAAGACATTCCCGCGATTTATGTTTTTCTAAATTTAAAAATGTGTTGCAACTAAAAAAAAACACCCTGTATACGAAGGTCAGCGAGCTCCGCCGAAGCTTGGACGCTCGTGCTAGGTGCCCCGCGATGAAAAGGAAGAGAAGAAAGAAGTCAGGATGCAACAGCCGGCCTGCGGCAAAGGCGCTGTGTCTACGTCTCTCTCATTGACAATATACAGTGGTGTTCGGGCCGTCTCCGCAGGAAACTTGATGCACCTGCTGATGCTACCACCGCCGAATAGCATGACACTCGTGAACGTTAAACTGCACATTCCTGATTCGTAGTTTACTTTGGACGCATTCCCATACGCAGCATGTAGAAATCGAGTGACACACATGCTTCACACTTAGAGGGTGAGAATATTCTTCGAGGCGTGCTTACGTGCTCACTGCGCACTCGGTATGACAGGGTCCCTGTAACACTTTTTGAACACACTGAGCAAGCGGTGCCAATCAGTCGTTGAGGCTTCTGTGAACGTGTGAGCCAAATGTTATTGTGCTGCAAGGAGCAGTGGATTTGCAGTTTCATTTTAAATACATCATGCCATCGCCTGCTATTGTTCCAACAAGTGACGTCACTAGCAGCACCGACCTACGAGTTTCCTGCTCTTCTTTCAAGAAGTAACGTCACTGGCGCCAACGACTAGGTCCCTTCGCTCACCTCGGAGACAGGTACTCAGATTGCCTTTATTTTTTTTTTTTGAATGCAAAATGAACAAATATATAATTCCTGACTACCTTTCCGTGACCGTACGTTCAGCCCGTGATATATGTACCTCGAGCAAAGTAGTCGGCGGCCTAGTCACATTTGTTGGAATGAAGAGCAAGGTGAATTACAGCTGTGTTTGAAACCAAATAAAAAGTTCCCTGGTGCACGCAGCTCAATAATATTTGGCGCACACGTTCACAATAACCTCCACGACTATTAGGCATCGTTTGCTACCGAGATGCCAAATATTGCAGGGCTCCTTTAGTAAATGGAACCTTCAAGGTCGCGCGATCGACGGGCACAGTGACTGCGCACCACAGCTGTGCATAGCATCAACAAATTTTCGCTGTGGCTTCGAGTTCGCCTGCACAAACTGCCTTCCATGGCCAGGTAATAGTGAAGTTAGTACAATGCAACGAAATATGGCTCATTTGGGGTAGCGAGTATGTCGCGGGGTAGGAGGAAAATGTCAAACGTTCCGCAGAAAACTGTTGAATGGCACCGTGGCTTTGATTTGACGATACAAGTATAGGCATGCACCGCTAGATCCCGGCCCCGGACAAGCTGGCGGCGCCCGTAATATATAATAAAAATGAACAAAATACGTCCAAACGTTAATGTATTCGCGACTCCATCGAAATGCTCGCCACCTGGCGGACGCTCCTGGAACCAGCCGATCCAAGGTAGACCTCGAAACGCGGCATGGTATCGCATTACCGCGGGCTGTAAAACAGCGCTATAGTTCCTTAATCGGCGCCATGCCGCCTTGAAGCAACCAGAAAAAGAAAGAGTCCTCATCAAAAGACGTTTGTTGCGTGCCTCAGTGCGTGTCATCGCGATGCAAAGACAGCAACACGTCGTTTCATCGGTTCCCCAAAGAAGCAGACGACGCTTCGCGCAGGGCAACATGGATTAGGAACTTGCGCATCGGCAAGAAGGTGACGGGAACTATGCTAGTTTGGTCCAGGCTGATGATGATGATGATTATGATGATGATGATGATGCTCCTGAAGAACTACGGCACTTACCCACCAGGGGGGATTGGCCAAGAGTTATTTGTTGATTACGTTTTGATTTTAAATTATTGGAAGGAATCGATAGAGAGAAAAAAAAGGATGTTTTAGAGGGAATTTAATTAGTAGAATTGTGCATGTTAACCATTCAAACCTGACAGATGAGGCACTTCACTCGCGACGATTTCTTCCTCCCCGGTGAGTACACAGATTGTGTGTGTGCGCGTTTATCATTATGCGCGTTTCGAAGAGCCGGAGTGTAGTTTAGTTTAGGCAAGCACGAGAACAAAATAGTGACATCGTTTATACGTGTATATCTGATAACGTTTCCTGAGCGTGCCTATGCTCAACTTGAACCGCGGTAGCATTATTGCTGACCCGCCACGGTGGTCTAGTGGCTAAGGTACTCGGCTGCTGATCCGAGGGTCGTGGGATCAAATCCCGGCCGCGGGGGCTGCATTTCGATGGAGGCGAAATGTTGAGGCCCGTGTGCTGTGCGATGTCAGTGCACGCTAAAGAACCCCAGGTGGTCGAAATTTCCGGAGCCCTCCACTACGGCGTCTCTCATAATCAGAACTGGTTTTGGGACGTTAAACCCCACAAATCAATCAAATCAAGCATTATTGCTGACTTACTTATGCCCGCATGCATTGTAGTAAGTAGATATAAAGCGAGTGCCGTCGTTCGCCGCCTTCGTCCCATACACGCGCTGCGCCTCGTAATTTGCTTGGTGGTTATGGGGGTAATGTGTGATCGTTTAACGTAGCGCGTTTGCACTTCGAGTTCATCTGGTGACAATTCAGGATTTATTGCGCTCGTTCAAACTTTTGAGCCCTCGACCTGTTCACCGCGCGTCTAAGTTTGTTTTCCGGCACCGCGCATGGAACTGAACTCTTTTCACACCTTTATAAGTGACGCATTTGTACTCAATGAAGCAACGTCGCGCACAAGCGCTTGCATATTTCGGAGAGGCTTGCTATGCATGAACACGTACCTGCCTTCTTCAACTTCAGGCTCGCTGGAAAGGCTCTTTATCCTTAAGAAAATCTGATGCGGGTCTCCGAACAAGTGCGACGTCTGAACGCACAGCGCAATTATTTCCGCTGTTTCGCCGCTCAAATCTTTTAGACCGATTAATATCAGATGTTCGGCAGCAATAACCCTTTCGCATTCGACGAAGCATCGTGATCCGAACCCGCAATCAAGAAACTTTAGCGCAGCGCTAAGCGGAAGCGCGGCCGTGACCCTGGATATGGAAGCCATCTTTGTTTTTCTCAGCAATGTCGCCAGATGAACCACTTTTTCTGGAGTTGCGAATAGGTCGTCGTAACACGCCGCTCACCCATAGCCCGACGTACTAATTTAGTTCGTTGTTCGTCCCCTTGTCATCTCTGTCCTGCGCTATCAGCCCAGCAACCTGGTTCAAGTCTGCACTCCCCAGTCCGTACCACGTGAAACACTGGACAGCTTGTGGCATACCATAAATCTACTGTGCACAACAGCGTCCCTGTAACAATACTATGGAACCAGATAACAGGTCGTGTAATTGTTTTGGTATTTGCGGTCTGCAAGAATCACGAACCCCAAAATGCAGAAAACCGCAACAGCGTGGACAATGAGAAATAATAATAACGAACATTCGCAAACGAGTCACATGCCTCTGGCAAAGTTTAAATATGACCGAGAACGAGCACAAAGACATTCATGTTCATAAGAATGCTGAGCTGCGTGAAGTCATTCCAACACCACAAGACGTCATGATTGCCTGCGGCAGTTCTGCTGACATGCCACAACAAACAGTGCGCGATTTTCTCGTCGACATCACATGCCCGTAAATTTCACGGCCCTGAACTGAAGTCTCACGACTGCAATGCCACAGTGAAAGAACGCGCGGCAACGGTTGCCCTACAACACGCGATATCACATGCATGTATTCGTCTGTGTAAGACACGAGTAAATTACTACTATCCCACATTGTTGTACAGGCGCTGCACTCGCTACCCGTAACGACCAAATGACAGGATGGTGGGAACGAATCCAATGCACTCCTTACTCACTAATCAGGCTAAACACGCGCATAGACCTAAGAAAGTTGCAGAATGTATTCATACACGGTGATCTGAATAATCAAACCACAGTTGCGTTGCTTTGTGTTTAATGCGTCAACTATCTTAGAGCTTACATAGCATTAATGCTTCTTGTATCTGTCACAGACCGATTTGCCCTATCCGCGGAACACATGAGTGATCTCACAGGCATCATGCTAAGCCATTCAAATGTGGTACTTACATTTATTTTCGGCGAGACGTAGCTATTGGTGTTACGGCCGTAACACCAATAACTCACAGAAGCGCCGGGATTCAACCAGGGTTAACGCAAGGAGGAAAGTAGAAAGAATATGCCACCGCACAAACACACGCAGCACAAACACACGCAGAGCCAGCCGCCAACAACTTGACTACACTGACTCCACCGCCAACCACGCACACGAGCTTCGCTGCCTTCGCGTCTCCGCGTGTTTGCGCCAGCCTGCGCCCTCTCCCCTCATCTCCCCGGCGACCGGCGAGAAGGAGCCAGACATTCTGGCGCCTCCCTCCCGGCCCCATTGCAGCTGGCGACATCTCGGCGCCGTGCATTGTGCCGACGCTTTGAGCCATGCCCTGGGAGGGAGGGGGGGGGGGGGCGTATTCTCCCACGTGTACTCTCCGTCTCGTGTAGGACGTTTCGAAGACGGATTCATTGTCCCTTTGATGTCGCTCCCGCTTAGTTCGCGTGGCTGACGTCTCAAAGACATCAGCCACGCGAACTAAGACGTTAATCCCCCAATAAGACGTCTTTTTGGTCTTGTGTGTTAGCTGGGGTTGAGTATAAAGACATCGTCGTACTCAGGGCTTCCCCAAGAACATGAAGGGGCATATCTAAATGTTAAAACTAAAGGGGAGCAGGGGGTGGAGGGGCGCTGTGAGTTCAGTTGAAGCCGCAGATACTTTTAAGTGGAAATCGAGCAGTGCTAACTAGGGCCTGCATTCATAAACCTACCTGGTTCTTATCGCTTGTTTTCCTTATTGCACCTGTGGAATTACGTTAAGGAGATTACAATGGTAATCTGTGCGAAAGACTATCATAAGGCGTGTTTGCAGATACTGGACTAATTGGTTCATGAAGCATGAATAAGGGCGCAGGGATGATAAGGAAAACAAGCGATCAGGGTAAGGTAGGTTTATGAATACGCGCCTAACAGTCCGTGTTCATGTACAGCCTAGGAAGTCGAATATTCGTGGAACCATAGAACCGAGCTTTAGAAATACATGTAAAGCGCCCACGACTTCTCCGCTTGTGAGGCTGTATAGGAGCAACAGTGCGCCAAACTTGGGGCAAGTATACCGCGCCTGTACGGCGCCTATACGCGTCGTGACTCCCACGACAAGGATAACATGAGCCTGGCTTTTAATTCAGAAAAATCATGCGCTCTAGAAGCCCTATGAACAAACAGTAGGATACTATTTTCATCTCGTTCATAAGTGCAGCACAATCAAGGGGTACCCTTTGAAAGAATTTATTTGTTGTGGAAAGCAACACACACGGAAATGTCAAACAACGTGGGTGAAACTATTCACGCTAATGTAAGGCAGCGTAGTGGAATATGCGGAAGCTTGCGTCTTTTCTTGGCTTATCTCCATGTGGCTGTAATGAGCGTCACGGTATACGGCCCATCAGCCTTGCTGGAAGTAGCTTCCAAAACAGGTTTGCTGTCACCGCGACTAGCAGGGATGTGGGGTTTTGTTTGTGAAAAAAAATTAACGCAATGACCTTTGAAGATTGCCCATAAGCACCTGCATTGCGCGCCTATCGGAAATTTCTCTCGCGAAACCGCTTCAGGGAAATATTCGACCTTTCTCTCGAATGCGAGCAACAACAGCATATGAGTGCGCCACCGTCCTTGTTAGCACCGTCTTGAAGATAGATTGCACAACGCTCAGGGCCTCAGAGGTTCTTCAACTTGTACACGCATTGTTAACAACGATGAATCGCGTCCCAGATTACGGCAAATTAAGAGAAAGTATGCATGCGGGAGAATTACTCGTCGACTTTCTGTACGCGGAGCCGACGCTCCGAAATACGAAGCTCCTAAAGCTCGCCGCGCCGGCATCACCTCAAGGACTCCACTGGGAAAGACCTGTCAAGCAGATAGATGTTCTAAACGAGTTAGAATGAGACAAGCGCTCGTGTATCAGTCTGTATTCTTGTTTCAACCACTCGACGGAGTGCTTCCCTGGCACTTCGTGTAGATTTTTGTAATGAAATTCAGTGAGCGGAAGTCATTTGTTCCCGGCCTACCGCGGAACGAGATTTTCGTGTTTGTTTATGTGCACGGAAAGAAACTTCATTACAGAAAAGCGCGCGGGAAAAGCGATAAGGAGGGCATCTTCAAGAAAGAATGTGGCAACAACTCGCTCGGTGAAGGCTTCGCCAGCCTCGGTGCGTCTCAAAGGCAATAAAGTAGCTCACTGGAGATTTAGTGCGCCGGCTGAAGAGTTCGCACTATCCGCGCTTTGTGTATGCGGGGTTATCGCAAATATACACTGCTATAGAATGCGGGCCGCCAACGGCAGCTGTGGAATGCTCTTTTTCTTTAATTTGCCGATGAAAGTGGCCTTCATATTCAGCGTGAAACTACATTCGTAGAATTATTTTGCGTTCCAGGAAACTGAGACAGGATAGTTATTATCTCTCTCTGACTTTTTTAGAAGTGGGGGCGTGGGGGGAGGGGGGGTAGTTCGGGTGTCTGCATCACATAACCTACTTTATAGTACTGCGCTCTATCGTCATACTTGATACCTTTGGGGCGAAAACTGGAAATTATCTTTTTTTTTCTACAGATGCTCGATAAGGATAGCTGATTGCAACGTGCTCCGTTGAAGGTGCTCGCTGAATATTAAAATGAGCCTCTTTTTAATTGCCAATTGGAGCGAAATATAGCGGAAACATTGCTACATATGTGCTCTTTTTTGTCACTGCTAGCGCTTTCGGTTTCCTTATAGTTTACGTAGTTTCTTGCGGCCTTTGAAGCGCAGATAACTATTCCAATGAAAAAGGTCAATGGCAAACACTTGACTTTATCAGGAAGCAAGTAATTCTCACGGCGATTTCTATAGTGACTATACCTTACATGAAAATAATGGAACGACGTGGCAAACACATTTTAAATACGAATCATTTATTGCCGAAGCAACCGCACCTTGACTGTGCTGATAAATATGTCTAGTCTCCGAAGCCATGGCGTGTGGTAGCGTACGGTGAGAATAATTTACTTTTTTTTAGAGTAAGTAAACAAATAATTGTCCTGACGGATGAAATTAAAGGCTGGGCCTCCAGTAACAAACTACGTGTCCCATCTGCTATGCCAAAGGCGCATATCCCATCACGCGAACTTGAACACCCATAACATCCTGACGCGTACAAGCAAACGCGTTCAAACGAGCGGCGCATTTGCATAACATGGGCGGTTTGGCGTCGCTATCATCTCGTGCACGTACCATCTAGCTCCGAGGCCTGCACTAACACTGGCAGTGCTGTTGCTCACCGATATCTATCAAACAGCGAGCCATCTCGAAATGAAACATTACAGTACACCTAAGTGTGAATATGGAGAAGTTATCTATATGATCTATGAAAACTATCCACCACGATAAAGTTAGAGCAAAAGCAAACCAAATGCAGGTACAATAAAACAAGTCAGTATTGGTGTAACAATAAAAAATAACAGCAGTTTCGCTGCGAGGGCGAATCCATGAATGCGATATGGCAACACACTCCAACAAGAATGGCGCCACGCGCGCAGAGGAGTCCGTTATTTATAACGCACTTCTCTTTCCCGTGCTGTTGCGGCCACGTTGCGGCTTGCGTGGCACGCCTATGTCGGGCGGCATCGGCGCGGCATGTCTCCTCTTCTTGAGCTCGTCAGCGTCTCGATGGGGGTTCCCGCTGCTCCCAACGATTTGGGCTGTTCTGTCACGACGGATTTCCTCTTCCTGCTGGCGTTCGTCGCGGTCCTTCTGTAGCGCTTCCGCCACAACATATCCACATGCTTCAGTTCTGTTCGCCTTCTACAAGTGTGCATGTTTAGCCCAGTGGAGAAGGATTGGTTTGGGTGAATGAAGGCGCAGGTTGGAAGTCCCCAGTCGCCAATATTTTTCTCTTTCAAATAATTTTTTTGCAGTATAAATTGTTTATTTAGAGTGGCTCATCTTGCGTGCCGTCATTTCAAGCGCCACGGCGATGCCGATCGTAGAAATTCACCTAGCGTGCTTACGTAATTCCTGTCGCAATAACATGCGGTGCTACATGGAGTTTGGAAAGGAGTAATGGTGCCAGCTTCAACTTTCGTAAATGCAGTTCAGCATTGAAGCCAGAGATATTGTAGTATCCGCAAGGTAGTCTAAAATCATGTGGGCAGGTTGGCATAACTAACCCGAAAAATAAATAAAAACTAACAAAAAAAGTATAGTGCAAGGTGAATTGAGATGGTTGGCGCTTCGTTTGAGAGGGAGAAGCGCAGAAGAAAATACATTTTTCCGTGGAACCATTACGCAAGTGAAAAATGCCTTCTCGGTGCCTTCGACAATGCCTAGGTTCTCTGAAAGCTAAGGGGAAAAGAAGGAGAAAGCAGAAAGCAGGGTGGGAAGTTGAAGAATAAGCATATTGCGCAATGCCATAGAGCACGTTAATTTTAGCCCCTAGCAATTCCTAATAAGTTGTACATTTCAAATGAGCTGCGTAATACGATACACACATTATACAATATTGCATATTTTATTTATGTATTTCGTGATACTGTCAATCCCATAAGGGATCTTACAGGAGTGCGTTGAAATATCCCAAATCAAGCTTGTAAAGGCATATACGACAAGTATTGAAATAACAATAACATAACCCTTGTGTTTATATAATTATTAAAAATAGTGGATCTGTATTTGCTGAATTTAAAATGAACAAAAAGAGCGCATGATCTACTTATTACAGTTTCATACAGTGAATAGTCAGGCGAAATGAAATAAAAGCACATGCGATAGAAATCAATAACATTAGTATAAATTTACAATATACATTGGGAGAACACAATGCGAGCATTAGCACCAATTCCTAGAGGCTAACAACACCGCTTGGCCAGCAAGTTGAACAAATTTATGGACCGTGGGTTGGGCGACCACCATCTATCTGCTCCAAAGCATTCCAATCCAAAATGGCTCGTGGGAAGAAGGGAAAACTGAATGTAATATTACTGCAAAAGTATTCTTGAAGAGTAATGTGATGCTTATGACGGGTTTCTCTAGCAGAATTTAACGAAGTGTAGGTGTCAGTATTCACTTTTACCTTTTTATGCAGAATAGAGTAAAGAAACTTGAGTTACTGGAGTTTCGCACTGTTGGTATTTGAATCAAATTAGCGACATTTTGATCCTAGTGCAATTTTGGAAGTTAGTGGAGACAGTGAATTGCGAAGGTGTTTGCATTACTGTTGCATAGTAGCAACACCTCAAAGGTGTGACATGTCATTTCGTCATTGCTAGAATGAGACTGCCAACGTGAGAATTTGTCCCCGATTCCTTGAAAATAAAGGAAAGCGCGATTCATGTGTTAAAAGGTGGAAGACGGCTAGATGCCAAGACAAGAAAATGAAGTTACATGCAATTACTTTTTAATTTCGAGAAAACTTCTCTATGACTGGTTGGCTTGTATGTACGTTTTGCTACCCCGTCACGGTGGCCTATTGGCTAGGGCCCTCGACCCGAAGGTGGCGGGATCACGTCCGGGCCACGGCGGCCACATTACAATGGAGGCTAAATGTTAGGCGCCCGCGTACCGCGGCAGTTGAAATTTCCGGAGATCTCCTCTGCGGTGTCTCTCATAATCATGTCGTAGTTTTGGGACGTAAAAGCCCAGAAATTATTTATTGTGTATATTTTCCCGGTGCACTTGCACTATAAGCATATGCGGTCGTTGTAAGGAATTTCGTGAGCAGTTGTGCCGATTGAGACAGGACGTGTACTTGTCTCGCAATGGTGCAGTTTAAAGTATTGTGCGGCCATTTCATGTGACTCGAGGAATAAGAGAACAAAAAAAAAAAAAATAAAAAGGAACAGCGAGAGAGCAGCAAGGATACGCAAAGAGGTTAACCGTATGTTTTGTCCACTTTTTTTTCCTTATACGTGAGGAGGTAGATAGATGACTGAAAGAAGGAGATGAAACCAGAGTTCAATTCAATGACGTTCTCTGTAAAAGGTGGAACGTGTTTACAGTCGTGCGCTCAAGTGCTTCCCCTTCAGGTTTTCTCTGGATGAGGCTTTCTAGGCTGATGAGCTGTGAGTGCAGGCTCCCTCGCCTTTAATTCGGCAGAAAGCCGATCATTCAGTCTGTATCTAAGGCACGCCGTATAGTCTGGCGCTGTTTATCGAAACAGGGACACTGGCGTATGAAATAATCGATAGTATCTCAAACCTCCTCTGAGCGCAATCCGATAAGTAAGCCATTCTAATGCGAGAACTATAAGAATTTTTGAAGGCAATCTACTCTGAGCACCACAGAGGCTTCTAAGTGCTTTCGTAATATTGTCAGTGGCTGTTGATAACTGCTACTTCAGTGATTGGTCGGTGGCATATAAGTGATAGCCGCAGTTTTACGCAGTGTTGAACTTTTTGTGTAACATGACGTCAGTTTTTTTATAGAATGCCCCTCTATAAACCAGTGGAGGTGCACACATGCAAGTTGAAAAATTATTACAGACATCGAGCTCTTAAAACGTAAGAACGAGGGCACTGATCTAAATACGAAGGACCTTGGGTGGAAGGTAGCGCTATCTTTCCAGACTATGGTTAAATTGATGTAAGCAGAGACCATTAAGGTCCTAGATGACGTTTCTAATATATAAAGTGAAAGAGCAGTGAACAGACGCTTAGACTAGCTGAGCGATAAAAATTGATCCGCCAGTCAACGAAACTAAGTTACGTCGCGACGGGCAACGCCAGAAAAAAAAAAGAAAAAGAATCCGGCAACCGCGGTCAAGAAGGTTCGTTATGCTACATTTTTTTATGAACCAGAAAAATTACTGTTGATTACTACATAGGCGGTGGCAACGCCGTTCCGTTATAGTGGCTGGCCAAGCTACAAGAGCTGTGACTGCAGCTTGGCCTGACCTAGAATATGAGAGAAAAAAATATTTTCCGTAAAACGAACCTCCAAGACGCAACCTTCAGTAAAATGACTTGCGAATACCAAAGATAACACACTCATGCTCTTACACCTCCTGCGAAATAATAGCCGAGTAGTGTGTAATGTCGCTTAAAAGCTGCAACGTCATTTTTATTTACAATGAACTAAGATGGCGCAGCACACAATTATTCTACATATTTACTTGCCAGGAAGCCTCAATTACGTTTAAAAAATTATGTGATGATTTTGATATATATTTAACAGAACCTAATGACCTGTGGGCATTATACTACTTGGAACATTCATACGCCCCGCTACGGTGCTCTAGTAGCTATGGCACGGGGCTGCGGATCGAAAGGTCGTGGGATCGAATCCCGGCCGTGGCGGCTGCATTTTTTGCTGCATATGTTGAGGCCCGTGTACTGTGCCGTGTCAGTGCACGTTAAAAACCACGTGGTCGAAATTTCCGGAGCCCTCCACTAAGGCATCTCCCATAATCATGTTGCGGTTTCGGGACGTAAAACACCATATATCAATCATTGGAACTTTGATACGTGCAGTTATGATACTTTAAACGCGAAGCATTTCTCGGTGAACTTCGGCGACATTGAGCGTATCTATCTATCTATCTATCTATCTATCTATCTATCTATCTATCTATCTATCTATCTATCTATCTATCTATCTATCTATCTATCTATCTATCTATCTATCTGTCTAGCCGCCAACGGCTCCGTGCGGTCCTGGTCGTCTCGTTCACCTGGTATACCCGAATATTTGGGAGGTGGGGTACAAACGCATCGCGAACATGAATGACTGACCATTATATCGCTAGCGTCATGTATTAGTCATGTATACGTCATGTTTAACGATACTGCAATAACGTGTAGCTCATAGCCGTAGTTGTCGGCCCACGGTATGCGGGTATGCGCCACACGTTGTTTGAATTTCTTAAAGCCTATTTCAATCAAGCACCAACTAAATTGACATATAAAACGCTGCGCCTGCGGGTATCGAACCCATAACTTATAGCTGCGTCTGAAGTTTTCTGCACCTCACACGGTGCGCTGCCGCCACGATCGGCCTACATTTTTCCCTTCGCGATTGACACCGTACGGCCGGCTTAAAGAGTTCCGCTCTTAAAACAAGGAAGGGACACCGTTTGTCCTCGCTTGCGATTGAAAAGTAGACATAACAAGCACACAGACACACGTGCGGCTTACTAAGCGTTAGGGGTGTATCGAGCATGAGCCCTCGAGGTGCCACGCTAGCATGCTACCACTAGGCTATACCGCGCTTGCTCCCACGTGGTTATATAGAGTAAATAAACCTATTGCACCTACAGTTGAAATGGTGGTTCATGTGTAACGTGAATACAACACCACCTAGATTGTTGACAAGACCTGTTCATGTCCCTCTCTCCCGACGACATACGCCACGCTAGTGGTCCTCGGGTGGCAGGGGGACGCGCGGCGTGCACGCATGCTTTGCCCAAAACTACGGGCAAGCTACGACAGGTTTTCCAGTCTTCTCGCTGCTTCAACTGCTATGGTGCTGCATTTCACTGCGCTATCAGAATTCGTCCTTGCCCAAGTGTCTCACTATATTGGGTTTGCATTTGTACACGTGTGATTATATATGTGTGTGTGTGCGGCAGTGTCAGCTTCGTGATGGAAAAGACATATCGATGTGACGGAAAGGAAATATCTCGCTTCTCCAACATGAGACGGCGTTGCGTTCGTGGGTGCCACGTTGTCCCAGAGTGAGCGTCTTCGTGTTCTACATAAAGGAAATGGGAAAGAAGTCTTGGATCAGAGCCTTTTCGCGAAAGGATTTCACTCCACGCATGACCAAAAAGGTAAGAAACTAGTTTTTCAAGCTGCTGAGCGTTTGTGATGTTGATAGCATCAATGCGCTTCAGTCATGGCAGTGCGGTACAATCGAGCTAAGATACTCAGGACGCAGTCAAAATGACATTAACAACTGTCGTGGTTAGTGTACCCATGTTAATTCGCTCATTTTCATTCTTGGCGCAGGTTCGCGACCTTTCACGAGAGTGGCCTCTTCACAAAGCTTTCGCACTTCAATGAAACGCCAGAAAATACAGCAGCGGTTGAAAAAAGAAAAAGAAAGAGGGTACATATCTAGTGTCAGATGCCGCAGCATCTATTTCTGCGGGCTCTCAGTCGCACATCACAAACTGCACTCCTTGGGATCTCCGACCTCAACTGAATTCAGCGAGAGTTTGAAGAGATGCCATCGATAGCTCAGTGTACACACACAAACAAAAAGACGCACAGGAGAGACATGTGGTTCCATCATACGGTTATGCTTCCTGCTGCCTGCAACAGTGAGCTCTGGACTGTCAGCGCCACGTCCCCAACGCTCGCCGTGTACAATGCTAATCCGCATCGAGGATAATGCTTCACCGCTTGTTAGGATTTCCGTTATAGGGCAGTGGAATCCCAGTGCATTGTCATAGCCATGACCGTATCATTCATGAGGGACACTGGGCTAGCACTTGGGAATATCACACACCGGAGACTTGTGCGTGCGGCAGCGAACGTCACCTTGATCAACTTTTGCCTTCCGCAAAATGACGTCATTCAAAGTATTGCGCAGAAAGGCTATAGATAAGATGATGAGTATACTAGGAAAGAATTGAAGTGGATCAGTTCTAGCCCTTCATCAATAAAACGGTTTGTACAAACGCATTTCTGACTCTGGCTTAGTAGGTATTTGACAGGTCTTGAAGCTACAGAAAGCTATAATATACTCAAACACCCGATAATTTGCTAATGCAAACATCATGCAGAGGGAAAAGAAATGTCATCCAGATTCCCTCTATACTCCGTCAATCTCACGTAGAACTAACGCGAAAGCGTGGCCACAGAAGGGAGCAGCCGGTGATCGGTCGGGCAACTAGTGTGACGTTACGCTCTCCGTGGAAGGGCCTTTTCAGTAGTCTAGGTGGTGTTGGTGAATAGCGCTTCTGCTGTGTGATAAGAACTCTCATAGCTGTACATATACTCTGCCACCATTCGTTTCGCTCTTGTGTAACGTTGCTCGATCTCGTAGGAATACTTCAATGAACGACGCTTATCATGACACGTCAACACACCATACAGTGCATTTTTCTTCGACAGAACAGACGTCTGTGCTTTGAACTAACGTGAGTGCCAACGTTACGTCGTACCATGAGCTACCATTCAGTCACCGCGGTGCTGTAGACATTCCTGGTTATTCCACGTGAAGCAGACTGATAAGTGGGCACTCATGCGCTTTGCCCAAATATGTTGATCCTGCTTGTAAGGCTTAACTGAATGTCAAACAGTTCGTCATAGGTAATGTCCTCGTTGACTGCTTCGCATGACAGTAATTCCCGCAATGCGTGGGATCCGCAGTATTTTTCTTATTACTCTGTGACATTTCCATTTATGTATTAAAGCAGTAGCTTTCGGTAATTCTTAAGGCAGATAGTGAGCTGTACTTGTTTCTGTACAATGAAAAAAATGAATGAATAAGGCAGGAATTGACTGACGGTCATTGTCACTGAGTCTAGCAAGTGGGTGGCTCAGTGCATGCGCGAACGGCCTCAAACGGCAATTCCTTTAGAAAAAGGAAGATATTTAAAACGCAGTATCACTTTTGTACGAAGTTATTTACAGTGTGAAGGCATATTATAGCGTTAGATGTATTTTCATGGTGATGTTAAGATGGCCATACGCTGTGAAATTACTGATGCTTGCACAGAATATGTCACCTTCTCGTGGGGCGCGTCATCGGCTCGAATTTATACATCCGGGATTGCATGAAGCGTATCTTTGAGGGAACCATCATTGTTGTCAGTGTTGTGGAAAACACGACAAGCGCCTAAAGGTGCTCCCTTGCACGTGGGGCATCGTTTAAGCTCCCTTGAGGCTGTGAAGTTTCTCCACCAACTTGCCGTGAGGTTACAGATTATGACGGCATCTCTCAGCACCCGTATAGTTCTTAACCGGCAAAAGCGAAATATGTCGTCTTGTGAGGGGGCCAGGGACTTAAGACACAATGCTATCAGAAAATGCGGTCGAGCCAATGTGTCCAAAACACGAAAAAAAAGCAAATATAAGAAATCGATAAACGCGACTTATTCTGGCACTCATGTACAGATGTTTCGATCATAAGATTGAAAATGGAAACTTTGACCTGCATTTGGGCTCCTATTAATATAACTGCAGATTTCTTTAATGTTCACTTGAGTGATGTTTCGGCGCTAGCCTGTAAGGCTTTAGGCTGCGTCTAAATGTGGGGACTACTTGAACCTCCAACGGCATCTATCTCTATTTACCGGTGAATTCGATGACTTCGGGCTCATACCCGCATATGCAGCGCGGGTATGAGCCCTAAGTTGTTCGTGGCATCGCGATTTTGTATGTGCGACACCTGAACGCATTAAGCGCAATCATCATAATACCGAATTTTAGCTTTGAGAAAGCGATATTCTTCGTACAGCGGCAGTCACGCGCACGCGCCGAAAATTTCGGCGCACGCCCTCATCTGCGGGGATCACCGCGCCGCTGGAGCGCCGCGAGTGTGGCGACTGCGGTGACCACTCCTTCGAGGAGGGAGTTAGCTGCTGCGAGAAGTACCCCAACGCATCTATGTGCACTGCAGACATCGCGCAAATGACGATGGACAGATGTGCTCTGTTATGCCGGCGTTCCCCTTGAAGCGATCTAGCGCCTCCCAAGTCTGTTGTTGCTGGCCGACATTGGCTTGAAGGACGTGCAACGGTGTTACGGGAACGCGGCGGCCCGTCTCCCGACTTTTTCTGGCACGAGACCTCCGCTACGCAAATTCGCTCCTCGAGGACCACGCTTCGTGCCATCATGCCAAAACTACTAGGAGAAGCGAGTATTGTAAGCGAAGCAGAAAAAGAAAATGGTGATTTTAATATGTACAAGCGCAACGCGTAAGTATAAAGCAACATGCACGTGTAACACGAAAGCACGCCTTAATGTCTTGCTGTGCAATGTCACAAGCAGAAGCATTACACAACTGTCACTGAATTGGCAGGCGTTCATCGTACAGATTACATGACAGTGGCTTCCTTCTGTGATGGTGCTTCGGCATGACTTCCCTAAATGAAGCAAAAAATCACCGCATCTCCACGAAGTGAATGCTGACGAGTGGGCGAATGCTCGGAAAGGGTTTTCCCGTACGGTGTCCACTCGTCAGCATGTAAGGAGTGACCACAGCGGTGTAGTGTAGTGTACTGGTTTCGTATGTTGCCAATTTCGGTCAACGCGTTATAAAACCACAGACGATCTCACACTTTGCAGCTGAGCGCAAAGCTCCGGTCGAGGAAGTCGCGCTTGAAGCGGGCATCGCCGCCTCCCATCTTCGGAAGGCAACGCTTCCGGCGTTTAGCCATTGCTTCCCGCGCTCTCAACTCCGGGTCCGCCTGGCGTTTTCGGCGTTTAGCAGCAGCTTCTCGAGCTCGTAGCTCGGGGTCTGCCTGACGCTTTTGTGTATAACCGCTGCTCGTTGAGCTCTCTGCTCCGGAGTCGCTATAGCGGTCTGCGTCGACGCTGCCTTTCGCGGGCGAGAGCGCGTTCGTGTTCGATCCGATCCATGGCAGAATGAGCGGTGTGGGGAGCGATTAACCCGTTTTGTACACTGCGCCATCTGGATGGATGGATGGATGGATGCTATGATTTGTAATGGGGCAGTGACATGTGCGCCACAAGGCTCGTAAAAAAATTTTAAAAAGTTTTCTTTTTTTACCTCTCTCTTTAAGTTGGCCTCATGGCTTTAAATCTACTTCAATTAAATCGATCATACTATAGCAAAAACATAAATTCATAATTTTTTGTAAATCTGGATTTTCTAGGGCAGCGCGCCCTGGCGTATTCTTTGTATCATGTATTGTGCTCTCATATACTTGACTGATGTACACATAAAGCCGGCTTTACACAGATGTTTTCGTTTTTTTTTTTGTGCAGGTGTTCAGTTTCGGTTTCGGTTTTGTGTATCGTGACACACGCCGACAAGGCTAGGCCTTAAGGAGCTTCGCCCCTAATATCCTTTAGCCGCGCCACAGTCCTATGCTAGCTTGTTCGACGCGGTCTTGCTCAGACCCGCTGGCTGCAACAACCAGCGGGAGGACACTGCTTGGTTGAGAATGCGGCACGAAGAATGCATGTTGTCGAACACTTTCACTTCGCCACGCCACGGTACGAGCCCTAGAGAACCGCATACGCTGCAGCAACACAACACGTAGCGCGCACATGGCCATAAGAAAGCCGCCATTGTGCCCAGTCAAAATGGCCGCTCCTACGTCATTTCCTCCACACTTCCCCGTCAGCGCGAAGGCTGGGTAGGGCCTCTCGTGAGTTTCCTTCCTCGGTGCTCATTGCCTTACAACGCAAGGTGATATGAAGGGGAAGTAAGTCTGCTTTTCGCGTCATATAATGGTATACACAGTAGCCGGCTACGGCTAACAGACAGCGCAGATCTGTCCTCCGATAGATAGTTGCCGTGGTCGCTAATGCGTGACGCCAAGAGCGGAAGTAATTGCTTTTGCTCCCGCTAGCTGGCGACGCATGCAGTCGCCGCAGAGCACACGCCACGCGCTCACATTCCCGTTCATAAGGGACCTGTACCTGCGACTGTATGCAAAACAAACTTAGCCAACATCGAAATTCCTTCGGTTGCCGGATTAAGTTCTTATTCTTTAAAGCTGACGTTCTACAAATATAACGGGAGAGCTTCTCTGCTGCTCTTTTACACCATAATTGTTACGCAATCCCTGTCATCCCTAACGTAAAGGAAGGCAGCCAACCGCAGATATGTCAGTATTCTCAGCGCAATTAATTTCTTGTAAATAGTTGGACTACAAATGCTGTTCAGCTGTCTGCCTACGGAAACGCTCGAAGTGGTCTACAGGTATTGGACGCGCTGAGCCCAATCCTAGCCACCCTCGCATAGAACTATGGCTGCAGATCACCAATCGTTCCATGGAGAGGTCAGACAGGCATCTATAATCCAATGGAAGGCCAGAGGACATAACTCGCGAATTTCTGATTTTCGTCAGTACGTCTTCTCCAACCGTTTTCCAATCATGGTCATCTGCGAGCCAAAACTGTCAAATTCATTCAGACTATCCGATTACGAATCAACAATTTCTTAAAGATATAACGAAAGCAGCAAGGTCCTGGTGTACATTCCTCGTGAGCTTACCTACATCATTCGGCCTGTGCCCCACCTCACGATGACAACCAATATATTTGCCCCACCTTAAAGAAGAACCTCACCTTTACTTTAGCGTGCGTGTACTTATCCCTGTTGTGTTGGCTGGCGCTCCACTGATAAGAGCGCTCTGCGAAGTGCGCATGCGCCAGTAGGGTTAAAAGCAGAGTGCCGCTTGCTAGAGGCGTCCTTTCTTGCCCGAGCCACGAACCCAGAAGCATGGGTCGGTAAACGTCGTTCACCGGAACTTGTCTGGTCCTTTTCGGCACGTCTGTAGCAAAACGTAACAATCACCAGCGGCCCGATTTGATAGAAAAAGACTGGGCGACATCCTAGCAGGGGAATCATGGCCCATGGATATTTACAGGTGACTTTAACGCCCACCACCCTATTTGAGGAAGCTCTAAAGTTAACGCGATGGGCAGGCGATTGGCTTTGTTCGTGTCCGATCATGACCTGTGCTGACTTAACGATGGGAGCCCTACGTTTTTACGAGGCACAACGTAGAGCAGCTACTTGGACTTTACAGTCTTGTCACGTCGCTTCGCCTCCTGCGTTAATTGGTTTTTAGACATCGAGACCCACGGAAGTGATCATATCCCCAACTACGTCAACATCAAAGGCCTGGCTGGATGTCATCCTTCTGACACAATCCGGAGCATTGACTGGACTGCGTTCAAGACGAACGTCGAAGACGCTTGTCGCAGCGGCCTCCCGTCAGGTCTAGAGCAAGCGATAAAGGATGCGGTACAGCCGGCGATGCGCACACTGACATTCTCCCCGAGGTGCTCGGAAACGCACATAGAGTTGGAACGACTCCGTACGGTTCGTCGAAGTGCCGAGCGATGATGTAGACGCACAAACTCTGTCTACGATCTAAGGACAGCCAGGCGCATGCAAAAGAAGATACAGCGTCATACAGCTAAACTTGAGTCTCAACGATGGGTAAGGTTCTGTGAGTCTCTGGACCCCCGGAAGCCTTTGTCCCAAATATGGAGAATAGTGCGATGTCTGCGTGCACTTCCTGAGTAGCGGTTTCCGTTCAAAGCTTTAGCGCTTTTCCAAGGTCGACGGGATATCGAGGTAGCTGAAGATTTCTGCAAGACTGCGGGCAATGCAGCATGCACACGAGTCCTTGCTACAGAGAACACTCCACAGTCACTGGGCTCACGAATGGACCTGCCCTTTACTATTGAGGAGCTGGATGTGGCCCTTGTGCAATCGTTCGCCATCACCTGGTCCAGATGGCATCTCCTACCGGATCTTATGCAACCTTGGTGAGCAGGCGCGGAAAGCCTTGTTCGAAATATTCAATGACTCATGGCGAGGCGGACATGCCCACAAGAATGGAAAACGAGCCGAGTGGTTCCGCTTCGAAAACCTGGGAAATCGCCTCTGGGGCTTTCCTCATACTGACCAATAGCACTAGCTAGCTGTGTAGGGAAGCTGATGGAGCGCATGATCCTCGCCAGACTGGAGTGGTTCCTGGAGCTCTACGGGGTCTATCCAAGTGCCATCGCCGGTTTTCGACGCGTTCGTTGCTCTGTCGACAACGTTGTTGACTCGTAACGTACGTCCAGCACCAAAAATCGAGCAGGCGATTAACCGCGGCACTATTTTTGGATATAAAAGGAGCTTACGACAACGTTTCTTACGAGGCCATACTCGACGCCCTTGAGTCCATTGGTCTTGGTGGCCGAGCGTACCGTTGGATTCGTGCCCACCTACAGATGAGATCCTTCTTTGTGCAAACCGAAGACGGGCCGACCGCTGAGCACTACACAAATCGTGGAGTTTCTCAAGGGGGCTTCTTGAGCCCCACATTATCCAATTTGGTTATGATCGGTCTCGGGGAACGCATACAAAGTTGTGTACAGATATCGATCTATGCTGACGACATATGTGTTTGGACGTCAGGCATAACACGTCCTCAGATCGCGCGAGGCTCCAAAAAGCCGCGACTTCGATATCGGCATACCTTAATGAACACGGCCGTGAGATTTCGCCTGAAAAATCGGCGCTGGTCGCTTTCACGCGAAAGCCAATGACAGCATATGCCATATCTATGAAGGGGCAAAATATTTCTTACACCAGGGCGCACAGGTTCCTGGGAATAATCATCGATCGGGACCTCTGCTGGAGTCCCCATGTGGCCGGTCTCAAGAAACGCCTAACGGTCACTTCACAAGTTTTCCATTTCCTCGGAGGGAAAACGTGCGGTACGTCAGTGCAAGCTATGTTGCACCTATACAGGACGCTGTTTCTCAGATACTTGAGATACAGCTTACCGGTGCTGACTGACACCTGTAAAGGTAACCTACGCACACTCGAGAGCGCTCAGGGCCAGGCAATCAAAATCTGCCATGGATTGCCACGCTGTGCCTCAACAGTGGATACCATAGCGGTCAGGGCATTTACGGGTGGTCAGGGCATTTACGGGTGATATCTTGCACGGTGCTGAGCAAAATACGTTCACGCCATATTTATCTTACAGTATTCTTAATACTTCTAGTACATAAGGCAAAACGCCATATCATGTCTTTCTGTTTTTGCATAACTCAGTTATTAGCGCTGCACTGGTTCCTCTACTGTTGTTCTGTGCTCTAAGCACTTTTACTTGAGCTTTCGATGCCTTACCCATTAGCACCGATTGCATCTTACCTGAGTAGTGCATTAGGTTTTTGTAGGGTTTGTTTTTACGCGCAAATTTTTACAGCTGGATATTTCGGATGAATATACGACTGCTGTTTATAGGGGATCTATGTCTTCGCAATTTTTGTGCGTCTAGGACACTGTACTTGTATAAATCGCTAGTAAAATTAATCCAGATTATTGCTAACCATACTAAATAATTCGCCCTGAAGTTATCCCTTGCGGCACATTCGACTTTTGTTTCACGGATCGGAAAATGCATTGCCTGCAGAAAGGTATCCGGCAGAATCCCCCTCCTCTCCACATCCCTTCCCACTGAGATAATTTTATTTTTAAAGATATTGGGCTGATATGACGCCCCCCCCCCCCCCCCCCCCCTAGGTGATTAGAAGGGGCGGCGGCACCACTCTGCCACGCCTCTCCCCCCTTCCGATTGCTTCTTTTTTTTCTACTGGTTGAGGAAAATGGAGAGCCTTGAACCTTTTGCTGGCGTTAATCGAAAATGCTCGATTTGAAGTAGATAGCCGGTGAATGACGTTCCTCTTTTAAGGCTTGCTGAGACATTGTCAGATTCATATCGCTGTCTAGTTTATAGCCCGGGCAACTTCGCTTCGAAATCTCCTTGAATTTTGTTTCTTGCGATTGAATTGCATGAAAGGGGATAGATTTCTTTGGCCACTTGCGAAAGAAAGCAGAATATTCGGCTTCCATAAAAATAAAGTGTCACTCGTGATTGTGGCGGATGAACATCGAATTTCGCAATCTGCACATACGAAAAACACGGAAAATGACAATGATGAGTCAGGTATATAATTCGACAGAGCCGGCAAATGGTACTCACCTGCACAAGTCGACAAATGTCCACAATGATGTTAAGGTCGCTAACTTCAAGTTGCCTATCAGGTTAGTTGAAAAAGTCTGATGCTGGTTGAACCGGTAAACCTGCTGTTTTTGCAATGTTTTGAACAGTGTCAATTTAGCTTCTGACGTAAAAGTTTCGTTGTTATACATACTTGTCCTACTACGCCGTTAATGCACAGCGAACGTCACCGCCAGTCGTCTAGCGCTTCCGCTATATTGATCTCCATATGTAAAGCTGGTCCCGGTAGAGCCAGAGACTGCAGCTGCAGAGCACAGAAGTTTAATAGAACAGCATGAACGTGTGCCTGCGCATCGGTGATCATCCTTCTTCCAGATAGACGCCCTAAAGCGCGGTCCACTCGGCTGCTGACCGAGGGACGCAGGCTTGGTCCCGACCACGGCGGTGCCATTTTTAACGGAGATTAAAATGCGAGAGGTTTGTGTTCTGAATGTTCTCAGTGCACGTAAAAAAACCCCAGGTGGTCAAAATTTCTCGCGCCCTCCACTACGGCGTGGCTCAAAATTATATCGTGATTTTGGCACGTCAGACCCCAGCAATAATTATTAAAGTGCGGCCCATTTGCGCTGGCGTATGAACGAAATGTAAACAATGTTTCATTACTGAGGACGTTGAAGTGAGGCCACCAGTACACCTAATGAACAACAGGAACGCTGTAGCTAGAATAGTGACTGGTTCTGGAGTATGGGGCCCTCCAAAGGTGTCCATGTGCTGGGTATATACAGATTCGGCTTTCGTCTAGCTCTGTATGCAAGGAAGGCGCCCGGCACGTTCCCGCCTCGACGGCTTCTAGCTGACAGAATATCCCGGTTACAGCTTTGAAACCCTTCAGACCGTTTGTCATCTTGAATGTCTTTCGGGAATTCCCGGATGTATGAAGAAGAGGTTTTATTCAACAGAGACCATACGACAAGTGACAACGAGGAATATGGCCAAAGAACGCATACTTACACCGATGGATTGGCCTTAGACGCCAGCTCCACGGCCACGGTTCTGATTCCGGCCTTCCAAGAAGCAATCAGTTAAGAATATTCCATAGGACGGCATCTACGGCAGCCCAACTTGCCCACTTATTGATGTTATTGTTCACATCGCGGAATCCCAGTCTAGAATGTGGGCGGTTTTGTGCAACTCCAATGTATCTCGTCAGTGTCTGCAATAGGCATTATGCGTCAGATGCTTGGACTATTAGTAAACAAGATAATAGGAGTGTCTCGTGAAGCTCTCTGACATTATATTCCAATTACTACTGGGTCATTGGGACATCGTTGGTAAAGACTCGGCTGATGGTGACGCCCGGTTCGCCTATGAGGACACCCAGACCATTTCAATAACCTTGTCGATAACAGACGCGTCGAGCGACCCCAATGACTTGCTGGAACAATGTCACCATCATTGTAGAACAACCCATGTGTCTGAAACTGTTTCTGTGTGGAAATTGTTCTGTATCTAGAGGCCGACAATCCGTATACTCGAATGGTACACAAGACATTCCCGCAATTTATGTATTTCTAATGTAAAAAATGTGTTGCAACTAAACAAAATACCCTGTATAATGGTTGTCGAGAGAAATGCGATGGGCCCCGCCACGGTGGTCTAGTGGCTAAGGTACTCGGCTGCTGATCCGAGGGTCGCGAGATCGAATCCCGGCCGCGGCGGCTGCATTTCGATGGAGGCGAAATGTTGAGGCCCGTGTGCTGTGCGATGTCAGTGCACGTTAAAGAACCCCAGGTGGTCGAAATTTCCGGAGCACTCCACTACGGCGTCTCTCATAATCAGAACTGGTTTTGGGACGTAAAACCCCACAAAACAACAACAAGAAATGCGATGGTGGGAGGCATGTGCACACGAAAAAAAAAAGAAAGAAAAATGGGGCACACGTACGGTAGATTAAAATATTCCGGCAGATCCAAGGTATTACATGAATCAATCTTATGCAAAGCCCTCAGCGATCGTCGCAAAAGGCTTGGCTCAGGGCAGGTACTACATGCCTATGTCGCGTTGCTTGGCTTTCATCGAAGAGATACGGGCGGACCGACACCTTGATCTAAATTTAGTAGGTCTGTGCGTTATGTGGACTTACCAGGTACGTCGAATACGCTGTGACGCTAAGGCTGTGGATTATGGTGCGACGTATCAGAGACACTCGGGTTCGAGTACAGACGCCAGTTTCATTTAGGAGGAAATTAATGCACGCCAGTGGTTCATATGATCAACAGTTCGTGGGCGCATTCTTGTGTGGTTACGCAACGTTAGAGTAAAAGTTGAGTTGTAGCAGTACATATTGTTACGAAGCATTACAATAAGGATTAGTGTGGAACTCTACGAAGTGAGAAAGACGACGAGTGTTCATGAAACGCTTGCGCGTGTGTGCCATCAGCCATTTTGTCGGTTGCGCCAACACATTGTAAATAATGATTTTGTCACTCTTGCGTCTCCGTCACAACATGTGACGTTTATTAAGCTGTTATAAGAGCGGATGCCCAGCTACTCAACAGTAGACAAGGCTAGCCAGCAGGTAACCTACGTTAGATAGCACAAACTAAATGTTAGTCGGCATTACGGAACGTTATCGAGTTAGCCGCCACTAGCCGACAGTCAGCCAGCGCTAGCCAACGCTTAGTAAGAGTTAGCCATGTTATTCAATTCTAGCGGGAACTAGCTACATTACGTGATAGTAGGCAACGGCTATTCAAGATTAATCAGTGCTAAACAACGTTTGCTACAACTAGCGAAAATAAGCAGTCATCAGCCATAATTAATATACATTAAGCCAACATCAGGGAAGGCTTAAATATTTCTGGGTAAGAATAGCAAGCACTAGCCAGTATCACCAAATGCAAGCCATCAGTTAGCCAGCATAAGCTAGTGGTAGTCAGCACTACCCATTAGTAATTCATAGTTAGCCAACATCGTACAGTGGAACCAACCACAGCCAATTAGCCACCAAGAACAAGCATTAGCAGAGGCTGGCTGACATTAGCCGCCAGTTAGCAGCGGCTAGCCAATATAAAAGTTCAGTTTGTCCGCAAACATTTTAACGTTTACTGATACCGGGTTACCGGAGTACTTGACGCCTTTCGAAATGTTGGGAGCGACACCTTGCGGCCTTTTGCTCAGTTACAATGCATTTCGAAGTCTTCTAACACCAGTGTTATAATAGATTTGTATAAACCAGAATACATTTCTATCATTTGTAACGTCAGCGTTATCGTCAAAAGAAAGCGAGAGATGTACTCTGAGTTTATGTTTATCTCAGTGTCAATGCTTTCCACCAGCAGTTAAACAAAAAAAGTCAGTCACTGCAATATTAACTTTGTGTGTGTATATGTTTCTTCGTCTGCACAATCATATGCACCAGCGCTGTTCTCTGTAGAAGCATTTTGCACCCGCACGCTTTTCTGGCAACCCGTAAATCGCGAGCAGTAAGAAGTCTACGGAGAAATTAAAATTACCTAATATTAGCAAGCGCGCGAAAGCATTCTTTCTCCCGACGAAATCCCTGAGAAGCAGTCAGAAAGTCACAAAAAGAATGGAAGAGACACTAAAACCTTAGAGGAGCTCCATCCTCGGTCTACATGTCTTTTGTTTTTCCTTGCATTCAAGTTTCGTGAAAGGTGGGATAGTTCACTTGGAATCGGTGCTGTGATTCGACTTATTCGTCAAAGTAAGGACGTCTTAACCGTAATCAGCAAATAACATTTTCGAGATGTACAGGTGTATTCGGCTAGTTGGCATGCCGTGACTATGGCCGAGGGTCTCATATTTGCCATTTTTTAGTCATGTTTTGCTGTGTGTATAATATCAAACTAGTGTTTATGAATAGTTCATTCTCGTCAACCCGAGTGACAGGTCCGGCTTAAAATGTTTCAGTCGTCTTTTCGTCACTTTGATATAAAGATGTTAGCAGAAACAAGATAACATAAGATAAAACATACAATTACTCAACAGACAAGGCTCAGTAGGCGCTTGCACCCAACATGAAATACCCCGCGTAGCCTAGCAACTGGTATAAGAAAAGAGAGAGATAGAAAGAGAGAGAGAAAGGGGGGAGGGCGAGGTCTACGCTGCCACCATTCGTTCTTCTTCCTGCGATCCTTCCACCTTCATGTTGAGCTTATTTCTCGAATGAGTTCTCCTCGCTTGGCACGTCCTTACTTCATATATTTCTTTTACTGTTTCAACGTTCCCCGCAAAAGATATTTCGAGATGAGACGTGTGGGCGTCACACTCCTGACCGGGACATGCAAATGAGGGAGCTACAGACTCTGCCCCGGCTGTCATCCCCAACCTCCCTTGCCTGGCATGATTGAATTACGAATTTGAGGAATGCCTGTTTCACGATTTCGGAACGAAAATCAGTGAACCGTGTAAAAGGAGGAAGACGAAGGAGAGAAAAGACGCGCAGGAGGGAGCGCAAGAATTGTCGACGCAAGCTTTCTTCGCACAGGCGCTGCTGTAGGAAATGACGGAGTGGAGCCTAGCCGTGAGAAGAAGGGGGGCGAGGATAAAACTGCCGATGTAGTAAATATATATACACGTATTCAAACTGAGAACCAACGCTAGTTTCCAGTTCGGTGCTTCGCCACGAACACATCCCACGCGTTCGAGCGAAAACCTTTGTGCCGTCTCGACGTCCGCGGATTACGAGTCCGTGTTCGGCCGAACGAGGCGAAGAACGTGACACGAAAGCCGAACAAGTTCTAAATGGGCGGTAATCATAAATTCTCGGGATCCTCTATGCTCTCGTGGCCGGAAATATAACGAAAAACTACCATCAGATGTAGGCTAGGGACAGAACAGTTCCGGCGGTCCCACAAAGTATGTCGAACTCTCCGCATAACCGCAGTTTAGCACCACCCAATCTTTCCTCTATATGCTTAGGTCTTTACATTCTCTTTCGATAAAAATTCTACCTATGTTCTTGGTGCCCGCCAGAGTAGTGATTTTATCTGATTTGTGGGGTTTAACGTCCCAAAACCGAGAGTAGTGAAGTTATTATTTGATATATAGAGTAATATGACTTTCGGCTGAAACACAAATAGCGGGTTAGGACAATCATTTTTGGCAGCATTCTACGGTGACGGTCTAATATCGAATGCCGCTTTCCTTCCGTTAAGCGTCCAGTATTTTCTCACTTGCATTCCAGGCGTGCTTGCTAAGTTTTTGCATAGCGCACATAGCAAAATTATTACTTTTTTCATAAGCCCAGGTGCTTAATTGCCCACCTTGCTTGCGTTTGGCAATCATTTTTTTTCCAATAGCGACTAGCGGTTGGCGGACGGGAGAACTCGGGCCTCGCCGACCACGCGACCCATATCGATGGGTACATGGAACGTTTTACAGTTCGTTCCTTGATTTTACTAAGAAATCATGTTTTCTTGTGCACTCCTGGCGCCTACCCCATTATAGCTAAGGGCAAGATTTCCAAATTACAAAAAACCCTACGTTTTGTGCCACAAATTGCCGCTGTCTTTGCTTTGCACAATTTCCTGCAAATAGTATTTACTGCTACTTGTAAAATCAACACTTTGTGGAAGGTTTGTATTGATCTTTACGGTGAGTGTTATCTGAGGCTCACGAAAAATGATGCCACGCACGCTGTGAGACGTCGGCAGGTCACCGAAAGGCGCATGTTGTCGCCGAAGGGGTGAAGAGGCATCAATAGCGAGTCTTACTAAAATGAATATACAATTATATCGAAAAAAATCATACCTTTCTACGTATTGATACCATGTTTTACAGTATAGTGAGGCCCCATTATGGCGACAGGTACGCACCCATATATATTGTCCAGTTTTCGAAAGATCAAGGTTCAGTACGTGTTACAAGTGGCACTCGCGACAACTTGGGGCACTATAACGTCAGTTACGCCTGGTTTCTGCATGCTTCTTAAGAATACCTTTAAAGAGTACGTCGGACTCTTTCTGTATTGCAATAAACAAACAGAAACTTTGGGTAAAATGCAATACTTCGGTGATTTGTTCAGGATGCCGTAGTTAATCATCTGGGATACCTTAAAGGCATAATGGTGCGCATACACACACTGGTTAACAGCGGGTAATCGTCGAGGAATGTCAATGTATTTCCATGCATAATTCAAGCAAGAAATGCAAAACCATTTAGCCGTGGTATAAGTAAAACAAATTTGCGTATAAAATAAAAATATTCGAAACCATAAAGGTGAAGCACAAAAAAATAACAAAACGGGTTCGTTCCTGGGGCCACCAAATGAAATACAAAAATTCGTCATTCACGAACCGGTCGGAATCGCCTTGCAGCACGCAGGGCGTCGTTGCTGTGAAAAATGTGATTTAAGAGAGCCGCATAAAAAGCGCCCTCGTTGCTGCGCTGATGCCTAACGCTATTGAACTCTGTTCGGTTACAGATAAGAGGGCGAACTCTTCTGGATTTTTTTGTTTCTTTTACATGACAGTAGGCGCACGTTTGTGGCAGTTCTTGAAACGCTTTCAAGTATGCGAAGCTGGATGCCTGTGATCTTGAGCCCATTACAAACACAGTAAACAGAGAGGCGCCAGCCATGCCTCCTTGGGTGGAAAGACGTTGACTTTGAAGGAAATCAAGAAGATATTTGACGAGCTCGGTAAGCTCGTCAAATCCCTTCCCGCTTCCAATTACAATAACGTGTGGGTCATACCATTTTGGATATGCGGGCATGCCGCACGTCAGAAAGAAAGAAAGAAAGAAAGAAAGAAAGAAAGAAAGAAAGAAAGAAAGAAAGAAAGAAAGAAAGAAAGAAAGAAAGAAATCGCGTTTGGTTCATGCCTATACTGGGTCTACAAGCAAGCCGCCGGGTCACAGCAACGCTGAGGTACGAGTGCCACTATCAGAGAGCTAAGTCAAACGTTAGGGTCACCTACCAGTTTTAGGGGCGAAGTTCCTTAGGGTCGAGGCTTGTCTCACGGTTGTGTGTCGTAGCCACGCTCGCGCTCGCTCTCAGCGCGTGCCTCCCGGCGCGCGATCTCTCTCTCTTCGACAGCGGCAGTCACGAGTGCAGTCAGACGGCGTGTGTGCATGTGTGCGCCGATCCCGGAGGCAGAGCACCACGACAGTGTCATCTGCTGTCGTGAGAGAGAGAGCGAACGGCGCGCTTTGACTATGGAAACGCTCTTTCTTCGATGAACGCTTTATCGGCTCGCAAGGAACGAGAACGCTCCCTCGCCCGCGAGAGAAAACGCTGACGCAGGCAGCTTCTGTTGGCGAGCTTCTTGACTGCAAAAAAACCGACTGCTCGCGGGGCACAACCGTCCACCGGTCACCCCATATATATAGGCACTGGATCTTCACCTGCAATGCAGTGCCGGTGGGAGATTTCACTTGTGCCTAGTTGAACCATAACGATTCGCAGCGTGCGCGTTAACTAAATTAATCCGGAACTCGGCACGATCTACGACGTGGGAGCGCAGGAATCAAATAAAGACCAGGAGCATAAATGACAACGCATGTGTAAATACACACACGCGTTGTCACTCATTTACATGTATGAGTGGGAAATGTCACGGGTGATTTGCGGTAATACAGAACGATCCCCAGCTTCGCCCACTCGTCATGGTTCACTTCGTGGAGATACGTGGAATTTTTTTCCCCCTCTTTCTACACCATAGTTTAATGTCAGGCTCGTTTCTCTGACTCCATCTATTCGTTGGAGCTACATTGTGTAATGTAAAAAAACAAAAAGGCTATCTCGTTCGTGCATTATTAGGTACCACCTTAACAATTTAAGGCACAAAGACAGAAAGATTGACGCGTATATCAGTACAAAAAATGTCTACTACAGTAATTATTTGAAATAAATATGAAATGTACAAATAAAACGTGACACACATTAGCAGCCGAAATGCAACGAAAGAAAACTTAAAAGGAATGTTTACCAGTGGCCAGAAAACGAATTACTCCTCCCTGTATTTTTAATGAATGAACCGGTGTATGAATGAACTTTAGCGGCCTTCCTGTGGTGTACGCAACACCAAGAATGGTATACCTCGTACTTGTGCCGCGCTTGGGAAATGCGCTTGATGTTGCAATTTAGCGGTTTGCTAAAGTACTGGGCAAATGCGAGACGCACGACGCAAGAAGTCGCGATAAGGAGCAGCGCCGTCGTTTGGTGTTCCTTGCCTTCAATTTGGTTTGCATACGTCACCAACAGGAGCAAACGCTTTATTTTCTTTCTTCGCATCATCCGATAGCACGGACAAATTGCGGTCAAAGGAATCTCGCCTGTATATCTGGAAGAAAGAGCGCAGAGATATGAGTGTATGGTTCTTCACAAGCAGAAACCTGGAAGCGAGCTAGGTTAAAGAGCTGACAATGCCTGAAGCACGGAAAAGACCGCTCACTCCGAACTATTTCGGGTGGATTGTTCGGACTAATACAGGTAAAGGCATTTCTTGTATGGATGGAGCTTTCTCCGCTTGGAAATTCTTGCCCACGTTGCGCTGTAGTGCTATATTTCTTAAGATGAGAATAGAGTACGCGTGTCGTTTGCTTTAGAAGTCACGTTAATCCGTTGGGTCTCGTTAGTCTACGCATATAAAACTTCCTTCCTGCCTTGTTTTCCATTTTAGTGCGTAGATACTCGTGGCAAGTTTTTATTTATCAGCCAGTGGCGAGCTCACCCCCCCCCCCCTTTTTTTTTTCCTTTTTCCTTTACAAATTTCATTTTCCTAACTGTTTGCTCTTCTGCTTTAGAGTTCCAAGTTTCAGTTCATTCAAGTTTCGCTAGCATACATTACACACCTGCGTCTCAAGTTTCTCAGAAAGAAAACCAAACGCTAACGGTGCAGGTACACAGGAGGGCTGACATGGTAAGCGATGGGGACAACGAAAAATCGCGTTTTCCAAATTCGCCTAGGGATTAGAACAACGTGAAAGATACGGCAGTACCTCAGTAGAATTCCGAACAAATAATGAAATATGGTTAGGTTAGCGAGAGACACGTTAGCCGGAACAGGGACACGTTAGCCGCACTACACTCTTAGCACGGTAACCTTTATTTTATAGGTACACAAAAATGTGAAAATATTCTCCTTTATAAAGGTTAAAGTGCTTCTAACCCTTATAAAGGAGCATATTTTCACATTTTTGTGTACCTATAAGATAAACTAAAGGTTACCGTGCTAAGAGTGTACAGCGACGGCATGTAACTACACTCTTAGCACAGTAACCTTTAGTTTATTTTTAGGTGCACAAAAATATGAAAATATGCTCTTTTCCTAAAGGTTAAAGTGCTGTAACCTTTGTAAAGGAGCGTATTTTCATATTTTTGTGTACCTATAAAATAAAGTAAAGGTTACCGTGCTAAGAGTGTAGATGCATCAGGCAGAGTATACAGCAGCCTTCCCGACTAAATACGCGTCCACGTCTACTGTACGGTATGCCAACATAAGTTGCCGTCAGCGAGTGACCGAGGGCCATTTTCTCCGATCTGGTCGTCTTCCGCCGTGCCTGAGTGCTCTTTCTCCCGGCGTCTCCGGCGTCGCCGCCAAGTACTGCTGGACAGGTCTTCCGTTTCGCGCTTCTTTTTCGGAGCTCCGAGAATTGATCTGATTTAGCCGGTCAATTGCCAAACGCCGCGCACTCCTGCCGTGAAGCGACCGAGCGATCCTCTAATGACGTTAAGATCCTAAGTAGGACGGTGCACTCTAGACTGGACCGTCGTACACATATATCTACACACACACACACACACACACACACACACACACACACACACACACACACACACACACACACACACACACACACACACACACACACACACACACACACACACACACCACACACACACACACCAAGCCAGGGCTCATGTTTTGCTTCTGCGCGTGCGAGATTTTGTTAGAATCCCGGAACTCGATGCTTGAGCTTGGGAGTTTTTTTGTTTTTCTTTTGTCGCTAAAGTGCTTAAAAAAGAAGACAAGCCATATTTTCGAGAAGTTTGAAAGGGGGACTTCGAAAAAGCCCATCTCCAGTTTGCGAGGTTGCACGCCATCTTTAATGGATGTTTGCGTTCACTTCCTCGCTCGATTCTGGTTAATGCTGAAATTTTATCCGCCCGTAATAGGCGGTCATTTCGCTTTCTACAACCCGCAATTTGCCTCTCGCTACACGGGGCGCTGCGTACATGGAAAGGGCCCGGCTCGCGTTTCGCGTAAACGCGCTCGCTTCGCCGGGTACACACACACACACACACACACACACACACACACACACACACACACACACACACACACACACACACACACACACACACACACACACACACACACACACACGCACACACACACAAAAACACCAGAGGAGCACAGCGCGCATATGGGCGTCCTCCTCGGTTTTCAAGTCGCATATCGGAGCTGCTTCCGCAGGTTCGCGCGAGCTACACACCGATCGTGCTCTGAAATAATGATGCGGGAGCTCTTTCGAGTTCGCTTGTTACTCACTTTCCCTGCCGAGAGCGCTTGGAGAACCGCACGGCTCCACAACCACTGCCTGGCCTCCCCTCCCATACTTTCCTGTTTTTACCTACTGGAGGAATGACGCGAGACATTTTGAAACCGCGACGGTAAAACATACACGTGCCCGCAGACATATACAAGATAGAACTTGTAGTTAAATTCTTCTCGTTTACATTTTCGTCACTGTGTGCGTTTAAATAGGCAGCGTACGAAAAGCGTAGATCCCAACGAGAGAGAGAGAATAGCTGGTACAAAGTAAGGGACAGCGCAAGTGCATACTTATGTCCTCCTCCGCTCTGTGAACTTCGCAGAAGTGGGTGAACGACCGAGTTTCTGTCCCACGAATTGAAACATAAAAGCATGCACTTTCCGCCGATCTCATCGGTGTATGCCATATAGAAGCTGGTTTCCCGTCGCATACGGTATGTCAGCGCATCGAGAGAGAAAGAGAGAGGGAGAAAAAAAATGAAAATCAAGAGCAAGATTTGGAAACAGAAAAGGAGTGGGCAGTAAGGTAAAACCCAATGTTCATGTGCCGCAAACTAGCCTACTCCGACGACGCTCCCTTAGTTTGTTGTCCTTTTCCGTGGGAAGATGTTTTTATTTCTTCCTCATATACCGTGGGCCTTGGAAGTGGAACTCGAATAGGTGGCGTTTACGATATAAAATTTCTCCTAAAGTTTGCTGTTACCTCATATTTCTTTTTCTTCCAAAGAAAAGCACGCACTCTCATGCGTACACTCTTAGCACGGTAACCTTTGGTTTATTTTATAGGTACACAAAAATGTGAAAATATGCTCCTTTACTAAAGGTTAAAGCACTATAACCTTTATAAAGGAGCATATTTTCACATTTTTGAGTACCTATAAAATAAAATAAAGGTTACCGTGCTAAGAGTGTATATTCGCCTCTCTTAACCTCCTGTCCCCCAATACCCCCCCCCCCCCCCCCCCCGGCAAAACCCTTACCAATACACCGGTTAAAAATTAAAACGAGAAAAGGAAAGAATGCGAGCAAGGTTTATAGAGCCGCATTTATGTAGCTCTGTGGGGACATCTATTTTTACTCTTCTTGAGCTGAAGAGGAACACAGAGGTCAGCGTTAGCTACTTCAGCGGTTGATAATTTAGGAATGTGCGTCAATAGTTCTGGCGAACACAGCTTACCATTTCACGTTCATTGCCGAGAATGTCTGAAATAGCAGTAATCCCGAAGTACATATTCGGATCAAAGTTTAAAAAAGAAATTCTGGTGACGAATTATGGAGTTCGTAAAGGCTATTGGGAAGACATATTATAGAAAAACCGCTATTCAGAGGCTACACTCGCATTCCCAGGATATGCACGCAAGCAAAATGGGCTGCTCTGTGATTACGCGAATTCCCTGAAGGCAAAATTGCAGGTTTCCGTCGCTGAGGCAGTCGGAAATTCAGTACGCTTAGCTCTGCTATACGCATTATGTTACTGGACTTTGTTCTTATTCTCCTAAAGAAAGGCCCATCTGCATATACATGCGTGCGTGCGTAATTTGTCATCCTTAGCTTCTCCAATGTTAGCAGTCTACATAACTTCAATGGCTATTCTTGGCCAAGAGCTCGGGATTTAGTAAAATTCAGCCGGGAGCAACGGAACTATGGCTTTAGTCCCGCAGGAAATTCCGCATCCCACTTATTGTCCTTGTGTAATAATCACGCAAGCATGTTATTCAATCCCCTTCTAATTGTGCATGATAATTGTGCCCGAACTGGCACAACTGCGTGGATGGGCTAAAGCAATCGCTGGGGAGGCTTACGCTTACTCACGTGGATAACTAACATCGATACAATTCTCGTTGCAACTGGAAAGTTGGGTCACGCTTTGTCGGAGCGTACGTCTTTGCTCCTGTGTGTCGTTTCTCGTAAGGTCACTTTAGAAAGACGCGCCAGAAAATTACTTTAGACAGGCACGAAACAGTGAAGCGCCGGAAAGACAGCCATGACCCACCGTCAAAGGAAGTGGAAGGTAAGAGGCAGCAAGGGGAGGCACGGGCGTAGCAGCTTGCATCACACACAGGGTGGCGCGGCGAAACGCGTCAAGGGCTTCAGTGCAACTTTGCTCTAGAAGGGGGACTGCGTGTGGAGTATACGGGCCAATCAACAATGGCAGTGAAGGCCTGTCATGGCCGGGATCCTCTGAAGCTGTCGCAACTCGTGCTCCACCTCTTTCTTTCTATATGTGTAGCTGCCCAAACAACTTTTGTTTTTCATGTTCGGTAGGCGCTGAGCGGCTACGCGGCAATACACTTCGAGGATTTTGAGCCCTGGAAAGACACGGTTGTGATTCTTTGAGGAGTTGTGGGCGTAAGTAGTGCCATGTACTTGGACCGATTGAAAGATGCCAGCCTGAGTCGACGTTTCTTTATTCCAATATTCTTGAGTCTGGGGTCGTAATCGTATTTGACACGTGCAGGTTCCTACTCTTCGAAATTCGCATTTTAACTTCTTTTTTTCAGAGCTCACACGCGCGCGCACAGATTGCAGCGATGCACTTTTTAGACAACTTATAAGAAGCGCACTTGCAATCCCGGTAGAGACAAATGAACTTCGGCCAGGTCGCACTGCTGCGCCTTCATGAAGGCACCCCCAACTTTCGAAACCTCGTTTGGCGGTCGTGGAATGTGCTCCATTCGCGGTTTGTTTACACGGAGGTGCGTGCGTCTGCCTCGCTACGTGTGTGCTGTCTCTTTTTCGTTCTAGGTTCCGTCGCGCTCTGCGCGCCCTCGTCCAAGGCGCTCGCCTGCTGCACCTTCTCCCTCCTCGCGCATGTGTGGAACGGCAGAGCGCGTGCCCTTGTGAGGCCTCCTAGCTCCTGATGGGATCGCGCTCTTACCTCACACTGAATTGGTTGTTGCGCTGCATTTGTGTGCAGATCGTGGAGTACATGGGTCTTTGAATATTGTATAAGGTGCTTTTATCAAGACACTGCACTAAAAAAAAAAAAAAAAAAGAAACCCTTTTGATGTCTCTAATAGCCAGAAAGGCGAGAGATTAAATCTTGAGTATAAGTATACTGTACCTGCTGTCTATCGCTAAGAGATTCAAGAAAAATATTGTCAATTTAGTGCCACCCAACGTCGCCGAGCCGTTCTTCAACATCTAGCAGTAGGTACATGCCAATTAAACGGGAAATGTCTGTTCTTGGCGGCGCGTCCACGTGTAAAAGTACAATGAACGCTGATTAATGATACGATACCAACTTGACGTGGGCGGTGGCGCTGGTCTTCCTAGTCCCGCGATTTGCGAGGCTAGAGATTCGGGAAAAAACAAAAAACAAAAACAAATGCTACTGTCGTCTATTTCTTTCAGACCTCATTTAGAGGCAACCCTGACTATCGCGCCTGAAATTGTTGAAAAGTAATATCAGTATAGTACCTGTATATTCTCTCTGCGAAGGAAATGAATGATACCACTCCTACCAGAAGACTACAAAGTTGAACGCCTTAAGAGTTGAACGCGATAGCGATGCCTGGCCCCAATCTCATCACGCTCTCATCTTGCCATGCTCTTCAGTTGCCTGGCCATGTAATTGTCATGGCACCACTTGGTAGAAATTGCCAATTACTTGCGCTGCTGCGTGACCTCCCTCATTGTGTTGCGTCATGTAACATAGATGCGCCATCAAAATTCGCCGACGAACAAGGCACCTTTAGAATTCAGACTTGAGCTAGTTGTGAATGGTTCACCTTGATGTGGGTGCAGCGCTACACGAAACACGGACAAAGAAGAAGACGCACTTGTGCTGTGCGTCTTCTTCTTTGTCCATGTTTCGTGTGATGCTGCACCCACCTCAAGATAAAGAAGTCAGGAGGACAAAAGAAGCCATTTCGAACGGCAGTGCTCGACAATGTTCTCCGCTGGAAACAGCGTATCGGCCCCAGGCCAAGGATCATCGACCGCGTATCTGGATGAAGATGCAAGCTACAATGTCGTCCTGCCACGTCAACCAACCAGTACTGATGTTTTGAACTCGGTATTCCTTCATGCAGACTTGAGTGGTAGACCGCACCGTGGTCCAGACTTCCGTGACGCTCTGCTTGAACTTCAAGAGGGTGGCAACTTGGGCTTGTTGGTGAAACATGATGAATTGAAGCGCTGCGCACAAGAACGAGGACACAAGAAGGAACACACAAAATGACAAACGAAGCGCAAACTAACAACACTTTATTTGCGAGGAATGTGACCTTACTTATACCACAGTGGAACACATATCGCGCATTACAAGGCAAAACAAGATCTTACATCACACGTGTAGTGCCACCCAGATAAACTATTTCTTTTGGTGATAATGAGATGATAATGAGACTAAAACTATTGCCAGTCAACAACCCATTTCTCATTAGGAACTCACAGGAGGTTCTAAACTTTATCAGTACAGTCTCAGGCAAGAATCTAAAAGGTTTTTCCGTAGACGTCACCGATCTATAATATAGTTTACCTCAGTTTGCTAAGCTGCGTCGAACGAGCTATTGAGGAGTTCGGGGACATAACTTTCCAAACCGAATCAGGCATCTCTAATGGCCATTTTTTAGAAACACTTCAAATTTTATTTGAGATCGACCATGGTAAAATGTAATGAAAGATGCTTTCTGCAAAAGGCAGGCATATGCATAGGTTCATGTATAGCCCCTATTCTTAGCGATCTGTTTTTATCCCGTCTTGACAATGCACTAGCTGCTGATCTTAGCTCCACAAATGTGGTAAAAGTTTTTAGATTCGTTGACGATTATTTGCTTCTTTTAGAGTGTGACGCCGCAGACCTTCCTCAAGAATCTACAAATGTTTTAACTCTTGTTGAAAAATGCCTAGACCCTTTGCGTGTGACCCATGAGCTTCCCAATTAAGGGAACATTCGTTTTTTTGATGTCCGGCTAAATTTCTCCGAAAACCACTTGTGCTGGGGTTACGAACCCCGAGCCAACAAACCAATCCTTCCTTTTAACTCGGCACACTCGAAGTTGGTGAAGAGGGGAATCGCCAATCTGTCTAAAGAATGCCCTGCAAAAATCCTGCCCTCACCAAATGAACCAAAGCTTTTGTGAGCAAGCAACACGATTATCGCAGGCAGGTTACCCTGATGAACTGCTTGTCTCCGTGGCCGAGAAGTTGCTTAAGATTACAAAAGCGTCTGCTTCGAACCTGCCCCCCCCCCCCCCCGCATCTCATAACATTGATAAAAGAAAAAGGGTTGTGATACCGTACATCCACAAATTATCGCATAACATCAAGAAGATTGCGCAGCGGGCTGATGTGAGGGTTTTGTTGTCCGCGCCAGCCAAACTTGCTTCAATTTGCAGATCGACTGACCCAAACTCCGAAGAAAAGAAATCCTGTAAAAGGAATCATCGAGATCCATATAATTATGTACAATGTGTTAAAGGGGTTGTCTTTAGTATTCCACTGACGTGTGAACGTGTGTACTACATTGGTCAGAGAGCTCGCTGTATAAACGATCGCCTCCGTGAACATGCGTACAACGTAAAAAACAAGACAGGGGGGTGGCTGGCCATTCACTGTGAGGAACGTACCACTGTAATTGCAAGAAACAGAAATGAAACAACGCGCCTAATCATTGAAGCCCACAAGATCTCGTGCCTTAATGACAAATGCATCAGCATGCCTTCCATCTCATTATCACCAAAATAAATAGCTTATCTGGGTGGCACTACACGTGTGATGTAAGATCTTGTTTTGCCTTGTAATTCGCTATATGTGTTCCGCTGTGGTATAAATAAGGTCACATTCCTTGCAAATAAAGTGTTGTTAGTTTGCGCTTTGTTTGTCATTTTGTGTGTTCCTTCTTGTGACCTCGTTCTTGTGCGCAACGCTTCAATTATCTGCTTGAAATAGTGAATACCGAGGAGATATTGACACGTGCGGTTGTTTTCGTTTATTTAAGGAGAACGCTGTTATCACTTTCCTGTGACAGGCGCGCTTGTTTTGATTGTTTGCGGGGAGCGCTGTTATCACTTTCTGTTACGCGCAACGCAGGCCGCGTTTATCTTGCATGTCACTTCGGGAACCGTGCCGACCATTCATGAAACTTCGCATGCCTGACGCGCATATTTGAGTGACTTCTGGAAGTTCAGAGATAATGCGAGAATGCGTTATGAGGTGTGTATAAAAGACGACGCATTACGGCGCTTGTCGGTCTTTCCGTCGACTGACGACTGTTCACGCCGCTTTGCTGTGCATTGTGATTGGCTTTGTTTTGCTGGGCACAAGTTCGGCCAATAAACAGTTCGCCTAACATCGTCTTGAGTTCTGTGTGCTTCGTCTTGAGTGCTGCGTGCGTCACGACCACGTGACGATATCATAGGCGTTGGACTGGGCAGTATCAAATGAGCCATATATGGATGGTTAAATGCGTCAGGAGCATGGCGAAACATAAGCTCGTCACCCGGGGGGTGCTTCGTGAACTGAACTGCATGGTGATCGATCCCGAGACCAAGAACGTCAAACTAAAGTTACTATGGTCGCCGCCTCACCTTGAAGCTTAACGTGTGAAAGAGGCGGTCAGGTGAAACCCGTAGAGAGAGAGAGAGAGAGAGAGACGTGGAGGTGCGCTGGTACGGAACAGTGGATGAGAGCAAACTGGGATGTCTCCTTAGTGCTCAAAGATACCGCGACCGTAAGCTCTATACCACACCTTATGACTATCTACGAACACCAATGCCTCGTACTGATTCCTGGTAGACCGCCGCTATGTCTTCGCTGCAAGGGTGTGGGACACGTCTGCCGGCAGTGCAAAACGCCGAGATGCTTGCAGTGTCATCGTTTTGGCCATTCGTCAGATGCCTTTGTGTCTGCCTACGCCAAGAAGCTACGTTCTGGCCAGTCAAGCAGAGATGAGCCGCATCTGGATCATCTCACGGATGTTACAGAGGCAATAGATGCGTCCTCCGGCGAAGCTGCAGGCACGACAACAGACGATGAACACGTGTCTACAGAGACCACGCCCATCATCCGCGAGAGTGCATCTGGAGACACAAGCGAAGGGAAAGGTGTTCATTCCCCCCACCTGGAGAACCTTAAAGAAAAGCCTCCTGATGATAACGAAGAAGAAGCAATGGATACCAGCCAGACACGGAAGCGTCCCGCACCATACAGTGAAGTTGAAAGAGCGACTACATCGGACGTCGCCGAGCAGGTGCCCTTCTCAAATAGTCAATGTGTTGCCTGCCTTGGTGGTGGTGGGATGCGCCGGTTATGCCAGCGTCCTCAAGAAATTGCTGCAAAGCGCAGAGGACCTAAAGCCGCAGATTGACCCTGTGGCTAAAGGCGACGAGAAAAAACTTTAGGTGAGCACAGAGGCTGCAGCGTTTAACTTCCCCACATGTGTTGCGATACTGAACGTGCGTGGCCTCAGACATGTGAGGCGTCAAAGGCAGTTACACAATGTGCTCATGCAGCATCATGTGGACTGGTAATATAGATAGTGCACTGAAAAATTTTCCAGGTTATAACGTGTGCATTAGCCAATCACAAGGGGCTTCCGCTGGATGCTTTTTGTTAATTAGAAAGCAGCTCAATCACTCTCTGGCGTTGAATTTTGAAAAAGTAGATTTTGGATAGGCATGTGCGCTTCAATTCCATCAGTGTTTGCGAATGTTCATTGGCATGGAGCTCCAATTCAGTACCTTGGGTGCCCCTCGATAATTACCGTAATAGTAGTCCTCATTGGACGTCTGCCATAAGTATTATACGTCTAAAAGCGGCTAATTTGCGGGGTCGAGTTCTCTCTATTTTTGCTAGAGCTAAAGCTTGCAATGTATTTCTAGCGTCAAAACTTATTTATATTGCCACGTGCAGGAACAGAGTGCTCACCAGCAAGAACGGTGGAAGAATGTATTTGCAGATTATATTTATACAGGTAGCGGCCGTTGCAGCCAAGATGGACGAACAGCAGCAAAGCCAGCAACAGCACGAGCGGTCGCCCAGTCGTCGTCTTCGTCACTTATCTTCGCACACTGCCACGTGAAGTATGGCGCCCTTTCGCCGAGCAGGAATGCTTCGTAACATAAAACCCCCGGCGGTCGGAGCGCCGTCCCGGCGCTCAAGCTAAAGCGGTGTCGTGGCCAGAGAAGTACGGCTTAAGGCGGGAAACGTGTACAACATCACTGCCTGCTACGGAAGACGATGAGGTACTGTCCAACGGCGCGATCTGATATGTGACTTCCGTGAGTTGGCGGAGAACTTTGTATGGTCCGGAATAACGAGAAAGAAACTTCGATGACAGGCCGACGTGGCGTGAAGGCGTCCACAGGAGGACCAAAGAGCCGGGAGAGTAGTGAACTTCTCTGTGGCGGGTATCGTACCGGGCCTTCTGGGAGAGCTGCGAGAGAGAAAGACGATTCCGTGCGATGTGGCGGGCCGTTTGAGCCCGAGCAGCGACATCGCGAGCATACTCCGTGGTCCCGTCGGGCGCTGCCGGCAACAGAGTCTCAAAGGGTAGCGTTGGATGACGGCCAAACAAGAGATAGAAGGGAGAGAAGCCAGCTGTATCATGGCGTGACGAGTTGTACGCGAACGTCACATAAGGTAAAGTGCTATCCCAGTCGCGGTGGTCTGCGGAAACATACATGGATAGCATTGTTGTAAGGGTGCGATTGAGGCGCTCCGTTAGTCCATTCGTTTGCGGATGGTAGGCAGTGGTCAGCTTGTGACGCGTTGAACAGGAACGAAGAAGGTCGTCGACGACTTTTGAAAGAAAGGCACGACCACGGTCGGTCAGGAGCTGTCGCGGGGCGCCGTGATGCAGGATAACATCGTGAAGCAGGAAGTCGGCGACGTCGGTGGCACAACTTGTAGGTAGGGCCCGCGTTATAGCATACCGCGTCGCGTAGTCGGTGGCGACGGCAATCCACTTGTTGCCCATTTGTGAAGGTGGAAATGGCCCAATGAGATCGAGTCCGACGCGGTAGAATGGGACAGTTGGAATGTCTATAGGCTGGAGTGGGCCGGCTGGTAACAATGACGGTTGCTTGCGGCGTTGACAGGATTCGCAAGCAGCAACGTATCGGCGCACATAACGGAGAAGGCCCGGCCAGAAGAAACGGCGCCGTACGCGATGGTACGTGCGAGTGGCGCCGAGGTGTCCCGCGGTGGGTGCGTCGTGTAGTTGTTCAAGGACCGTAGAACGAAGTGCGTCAGGAACAACAAGTAGAAGCTCTGGGCCGTCGGAGCTGGTGTTGCGTCTGTACAGAATGCCATCATGAAGCACGAATAAACGAAGCGAGGGGTCAGGTTGTTGAGAGCGCAGGCGATGGATAATGGACCGCAAACGTGCATCGGCGAGTTGTTCGCTGCGTATATCGGCGATGCCTGATATGGACAGGACACAGGTGTCGGAATCATGCGCTTCCGAGTCTGGGGAATCCACGGGATGACGAGATAGGCAGTCAGCATCCTGGTGCATGCGGCCAGACTTGTAAATGACGTCAAAGCTGTATTCTTGCAACTTCAAGGCCCAGCGACCAAGTCGGCCAGTAGGATCTTTTAGGGAGGACAACCAGCATAGTGCATGGTGGTCCGTAATGACCGAAAAGGTACGCCCAAACAAATACGGTCGGAATTTTCCAATTGCCCATACTAAGGCGAGGCATTCGCGCTCGGTGATTGAAAACTTGCGTTCTGATGAGGAGAGGAGGCGGCTGGCATAAGCGATGACACGATTTTGACCGCCCTGCAGCTGGGCGAGAACAGCGCCGATGCCATGGCCGCTGGCGTCGGTGCGAACTTCTGTGGGAGCCGAGGGATCAAAGTGGGCCAGGACTGGTGGTGACGTAAGCAATTTGATGAGGGCGCGAAACGCATCATCCTGTTCAGGTCCCCAAGAAAATGATACGTCCTTCTTCAGGAGGTGCGTGAGCGGACGGGCAATGTCGGCGAAGTTCCTGATGAAGCGGCGGAAATAAGAACACAGGCCGACAAAGCTTCGAACATCTTTGGTGGACTTTGGTATGGGGAAATGCTGGACGACGCGCACTTTGTCGGGATCAGGTTGCACACCTTCCGCGTTTACAAGGTGGCCAAGCACGGTAATTTCTCGGCGGCCGAAGCGGCACTTAGAAGAGTTGAGCTGAAGGCCTGCTCGTCTGAAGACTTCAAGAACTGCCGATAGACGGGTAAGGTGGCTTTCAAACGTCGGCGAGAAGACAATCACGTCATCCAGATAGCAGAGGCATGTTGACCATTTGTATCCACGCAGAAGCGAGTCCATCATTCTTTCAAACGTCGCTGGGGCATTACATAAGCCGAACGGCATTACCTTAAACTGGAATAGTCCGTCAGGGGTTACAAATGCAGTCTTTTCACGGTCCCTATCGTCGACTGAAATTTGCCAGTAACCTGACCTCAGATCGATGGAGGAGAAGTAGGCGGATCCATGTAAACAGTCAAGAGCGTCGTCAATCCGCGGCAAGGGGTAGACGTCCTTGCGCGTAACTTTGTTCAAGTGCCGGTAATCTACGCAGAAACGCCAACTGCCATCCTTCTTTTTGACTAATACGACCGGCGACGCCCATGGGCTACAGGAATGCTCTATGACGCCTTTCGTGAGCATTTTGTCGACCTCACGCTGGATTACTTGTCGCTCAGCGTGGGACACGCGATAAGGACGTCGTCTAATTGGGCTGGCGTCTCCAGTATTAATTGAATGAGTGACAAAAGATGTCTGACCCAAACGGCGATCGTCCAAGTCAAAGATGTCGCGGTAGGATTGCAATATGCGCCGTATGTCGGCTATCTGTGCTGGGTGGAGGTCAGGCGCGATCATCTTCTCAATGTGGTCACCGGCGGGACTGTGGGAGGAGGCGGACGAAACAGATGGCAAAGAAGCGTCGGCGATCAATGCAGAAATGGCATACTGGTCAATAGAAGATACTGTGCCCAGAGTCATACCGTGTGGAATAACTTGGATTGACCAGCTGAAGTTCAATAGAGGCAGAGACACTCGGTTATTTGTAACTGTGAGAACTGTATGAGGAATCGCCACATTTCTTGCCAATAGAACGTCAACGGCCGGAGTCAGGATATAATCGCCGTCGGGCAGAGTCGGAGAGGACGCCAAGCTTACATACGTCACGGCTTGCGGAGCTAGACGGACATGATCCATGGAACACAAGCGCGGCTGACGTATGGCCGTAGTGTCATCATAAAACGGCAGGTCAAGCTGAAGCAAGCCGGTGCCACAGTCGATAAGGGCAGAGTGAGCGGTTAGGAAGTCCATGCCGAGAATAAGTTCGTGAGAACATTGTTCGAGGACAGCAAGTAGTACGGTCGTAGAGCGGTCGGCAATGCTTATTCGCGCAGAGCACATCCCGAGCACGGGAAACGTCTTACCGTCGGCGACGCGGATGAGTGGTACCGTGGGCGGCGTGAGAACCTTTTTAAGGCGGCGGCGCAGTTCAGAATGCATGACTGATATATGGGCCGCAGTATCCACGAGAGCAACAACAAGTTGGTAGTCTATTTTTACGTCTATGAGGTTGCGTCTAGTCTGCAGTGTGGTCAGAGGATTTGGCTGAGAAGTCGTCGATGCAGCATCACCTCCGGGAGCTGCACCATCTAGTTTTCCCGGGGCAGGCGACCCATCGGCGATGTCGGGCGGCGGAATTGGGGCGAGCGAGACGTCGGGCGGCGGGAGAGCGGCGAGCGGGACTGATGACCACGCGGGGATGGGGAACGGCGATACGGCACGGACGAAGCCTCGTCACTGCTAGTCTGCGGTGGCTCACGGTGCGGTTGGAATCGGCCATGATCTGCATCGGGGCGACGGTTGTGCCCATAGAACGCCCGATTCCCATACCATCTGTTGCAGTAACGGGCCACATGACCAATACGGCGGCAGTTGAAGCAGATGGGCCGGTCATCAGCTGTTCTCCACTCGGCTGGATTGCGGAGAGGCCGCAGGAACGTCTGGTCTTGGCCGTATGAAAGAGGAAAACAGCGATCGATGGGTCGGGAAGGAGCGGCTGCACACACTGAGTCCAGGCCAACATTCGAAAGTTCTTGGCGGACGATGGCATGGACCAGCGGTATCATCTGCGTGCTCGAATCGCAGACACGGGAGCACACGGGAGCAGACGACATAGCATCGAGTTCACGTCGGACGATCTTGGTCACGTGTTCGGCGGTTAATGGAGCCGCTTGTGGTGCAGGTGGGTCCTCGCACGACCATGTTGCTGCCGTGTTGGGAAGACGAGCGAAAGTATTGGCAACACGTCGACTTTTAGCGGCCTCGAAACGCTTACACTCCTGGATGATGGCATCAACAGTGTCACAGTCTTTGCATATTAGCAGATTGAAAGCATCATCTGCTATGCCTTTAAAAGATGGCCCACTTTCTCGGACTCCGCCATGTCATCGTCCGCTCTGCGGCACAGGGCCAGCACGTCCTGTATATAAGACAGGTACGACTCCGTCGACGTTTGCGCGCGGGATGCCAGTTCCTTCTTGGCCGCTGTCTTTCTACTAGCCGACTTGCCGAATAGGGCACGCATCATTTCCTTGCATGTGTCCCAGCTGCTGATTTCGTCTTCGTGGTTCTCAAACCACACCTTTGCAGTGCCTCGCAAGTAGAACAAAATGTTTGCCAACATAATCGTCTCATCCCAGCGATTACTCTTACTTGCGCGTTCGTACAACGGCAACCAGTCTTCGATGTCCACACTGTCGGTCCCACAGAACGTGCCCGGGTCTTTCGGGTGCGTAAGGACAACCGTTGATGTAGCCGGCGTAGTGGGAGCCTGCCCCTCGTCCGCCATCGTGGAACAAGCCAAACGCCTGCCGCTGCGGAGCTCCGTTGTATCGTGGCTTACCCAGCACCTCCACCAAAATGCCACGTGCAGGAACAGAGTGCTCACCAGCAAGAACGGTGGAAGAATGTATTTGCAGATTATATTTATACAGGTAGCGGCCGTTGCAGCCAAGATGGACGAACAGCAGCAAAGCCAGCAACAGCACGAGCGGTCGCCCAGTCGTCGTCTTCGTCACTTATCTTCGCACACTGCCACGTGAAGTATGGCGCCCTTTCGCCGAGCAGGAATGCTTCGTAACAATATTCTGCAGATGTTGCACTGCTCCCGTGCCCATTTACAGGCATTTCATAGAATATTCGCTCGCTTTATTTGTCGTTCACCTTGGGAAGCTATGAGAAGAGGCAATCTTCTTCTATCGTTAGACAAGGGGGACTTTAATTTTGTGCATTTGTTTGTGCGACAGTTAGTACTTGGATCTTTTTACCTCAAAGACGTCTGTCATCCATTTCTACTAGCCGTTCTTGGGACCCGCATTGCTTATCACCTCCCTTTTCTTTTTGTAACGACAAACGTCGCTGAAGAATCGCGGCTGTGCGGCTTTTTGAAAGAAATTGTTGACACTCTCCAATTTTCAAAAGCTAGATTTCCATTAGAGTACTTATACACTGTCGATAGAACAACGCTATCAGCTGTGCACTCGTGAACGACCTTTTATCTGAGTCTGTTTACTGATTGCCGTGTTTGTCTTGATTTGGACATGATGTGTTTTTCCGTGTACGTAAAATGTGTATATCGCCCTCTGCGAAAACGCGTTTCTTCAAGCTGTACACGGGTACGTTACCCGTGAAGGCCTGGCTTAACGAAAAATGAATACACTGCCTTGGTCAGTAAACTGTAGACTTTGCAGTCAACCCGAGAGAATCGAACATTGTTTTATCCTTTGTTGTTTTGTGGGGTTTTACGTCCCAAAACCAGTTCTGATTATGAGAGACGCCGTAGTGGAGGGCTCCGGAAATTTCGACCACCTGGGGTTCTTTAACGTGCACTGACATCGCACAGCACACGGGCCTCAACATTTCTCCTCCATCGAAATGCAGCCGCCGCGGCCGGGATTCGATCCCGCGACCCTCGGATCAGCAGCCGAGTACCTTAGCCACTAGACCACCGTGGCGGGGCAATTTTTATCGTTTGTCTAGATGCATTTCATTTCTGGGACATTCTCAAGCGAACGATTGGAAAGAACTTCCCCTCACATCTCACGGTACTAGGTTCCTCCCGTTCAGTAAGAGCAGCAGTAATGCGCCGTATGATCTGGTCATGTTGGTAGGAGTCGCATGATTGACAGATATGCTGAATCACCTCACTCGACGAAGTCTATGTTCCAAGAAGAGGTTGCCCAAGTGCGCAGTGTGGTTGGGACTTTTGTTCCTTTTCCGGAGTGACTTCCACTTATGGACGCTTGCTATTGTGTACGTGCTTTTGGAAGCTTCCGTGAACTTAAAAGTGCAAAATGTGTTTTTTATATTAGAGTGAAATTAATATGGTGTTCAACTGTATAGCATAGTTACTACGCATTTACTGGAAATATTTTCATGCAATAATGAAAAAAAATGTCGGGTGGCCGAGCGCGTAGCGCATCGCGCTCCGGATCGTGGGCATCGATGTTCGATTTGCCGGTCGCCGAAGGTCTTTTCTTTTTCCTTTCTTTGCATCTACATTGAATTTCCGCTCACGGACAACGCTGATTTTTCGCTCACACCAACGACGCCGACACCGTAATTTCTGCGAAAGGAGCTCTTTAACGCGATCGTGTTAATATATTTTCTCACTAACTACTTTAGCAACAGATTGCGATATATTTGTACACATTTGTGCATGTTTGAAACGAATGGTTCATTCTCATTTTTGTTGCGAAAATATATAGCCGTCATGTGCTTGAGAAAAAACGTGAAAGCGATGCGGCTTGGCCTATTGCTTTTGTATCAAAATATTTTCGCATGACCAGACAGATGTATACGACATATTTATTATAGGCGAAGAAATGAAATTTGCTTCTGTGATGACTGTGAAAATTAATAGTGAAACGATTTCCAGAGGCTTGTGACAAGCAGGAGTCATACAATGAAACAGTACAGTCATTATTTGCGCGACTACTGCGCAGTAGTAGTCGTTCACTTCACAGCAATGAACTTGCCCACATTTACTTTAATAAAGAAATGCGCAATCATAACCTATGATTAAAGAATTATGCGCCCCGCCACGGTGGTCTAGTGGCTATTGTACTCGGCTGCTGATCCGAGGGTCGCAAGATCGAATCCCTGCGGCGGCGGAGGCTGCATTTCGATGGAGGCGAAATGTTGAGGCCCGTGTGCTGTGCGATGTCAGTGCACGTTAAAGAACCCCAGGTGGTCGAAATTTCCGGAGCCCTCCACTACGGCGTCTCTTACGGAGCCCTCCATTCCGGAGCCCTCCACTACGGCTAGTTTTGGGACGTAAAACTCCCAGAAATCAATCAAAGAAGTCTTCGGTGCACGCACAACACTAATATTCCCCGGTGCTCTAACGCGTTTCTTGCGGAAAAGTGTGGTCGGAGCGTGGCCACACATGAGAAGCCGATTAAACATAATCGTTGTGTTCGTAAAGGCCTCTTGATATACTGTAAAACAATCATCGAAAATAAGGCACGTGAAAAAGAAGAAAAGCGAATCACGGCCGCGGCGGCTGCATTTCGATGGGGGCGAAATGCCCGTGTACTAGGTCTCTCGTTCGACACTGCATGCATCACGCTTGTCACGACAAAGTGCAAGTGTCCTATCCGTACAATACTGCTACATGTGCGCATGAAATGGCGAAGAAACGGTCATGGGCATTGTCGTGACAAGCGTGATGCATGCAGTGTCGAACGAGAGACCTAGTAAACGGGCATTTCGCCCCCATCGAAATGCAGCCGCCGCGGCCGTGATTCGCTTTTCTTCTTTCCACGACGATAAAACACTAAACAAGACGAACACACAAAGTCAATTAAGTGATGACGGCGTGTTTGACCATATCACTTCATTGTCGGACACCTCGCCAGCAGTCCGCCAACAAGAGAGACAGAACGAAAAAAAAAAAAAAAAGAACGAAAAGACAGCACCATTCGAAGCAGCGAAAGAAGAGTTAGCCGTCGTTCGCTTTCAATCAGAAATTAGCGCCGCTAATTAACGCATGATTCAAGAGCGCTGCAAACAGGTTGACGCGTGCTAAGGTTCGGCACGGAAAGGCTATTAAAGGATCTCGACTTCTGCGACCGAAAAGCGTCGACGGTAAATTCAAAGCTCTTTATTCTTTTTTTTTTTGCACCTTTGTTTGTATTCATCCCGAGAAATATCCTTCAAAAAAGAAATGACAAAATCAAAGTTAGGATGAAACAAAGGGAAATGAACTTTGCTGGCATGCAAATCCCATTACTTCACTTATCGCTCTTCTTCCCATCTCGCTGACTTATTTTTCTCTGCGTAAATTGTTCCCTTCTTTTCTTTTTAACTTTAAAAGCCCACCCCGTGTACACGCTGGGAAGATTAGGGTTAATCCCTGCCCTGTACTGACCGAGTTTCGTCGCGAGGAGCTACGGAAACTTGCGAGACCTGCAGGATTTGACCGCTTTCGCGCATATGCATGTATTTGCATTTTCACTTGTTTCTTTTTATTCTCGCTGTTATCCGCGTGAGTGTTTACGCGTGGTACATTTGCATTATACGATTACGCTATTGTTCGCTTATGTAATCACACAAAGCGAATTTTCTTTATGCGCAGAAGTAAAATGAATGAAGCAGGAGTATACATGTTGCTTCAAACTTCTCGAGTTAACCCAATTCGACCTAATTATACCCACCACCTTGTGCATACGATGAAGCAAGATGATGGCACAAAACGTTAGAAGAAAACATTCGGACTATAAATAATCGCTGCAATCACCAAACGTTTACATTAATGAGAATGTCGGTAACGTTTGCTATTTGCCCAGGAAGTACATCACTGAACATTGAAGGAGATAAGCGAGCAATTCCTACTGGGAAGTTTTCAACACGGAGTACACTTTTCCTATGAGTTGTACATATTTAAATTGTATATATTTGAAAAAGAAATGTATTTGTAGTATCTTTAGCGCGTTCCGACGAGTTATCGTTTGTGGTAGTGTGATGCCGAGAACAAATCGAAGAATTCTGACAGACTGTTGCGTGAATTCGCAGAAACCTCCAGAATGACCACAGGTACGTATCTTTTGATACGATATGCATTTCACCACTCTTACACTATACCGCATCCGTGGGTTCGCGCTATCGATAACCCGCAAACTCTTTGAGTCATGCTGCACTGCACCCCATAGCAACACGAAAAAAAAAAAGAAATAAATCCTGACCTCCTTTTCTTCTAATGAACAAACTAGTCTATGCTTGCTCCTTTTGGTCTAGAGGTACGTGGACCACGTACGTATTAAATGCAAAGCATTTCTTGGCGCGCTTGAGTTAGTTTGAGCGTATCTATCTATCTATCTATCTATCTATCTATCTATCTATCTATCTATCTATCTATCTATCTATCTATCTATCTATCTATCTATCTATCTATCTATCTATCTATCTATCTATCTATCTATCTATCTATCTGTAGTACTCTGCCCACAGTATGCGCCACAGGTGTTTGAACCTTATAGAACCTATGTCAACCAAGGACTAACTAAAACAGACATAAGATACGCCGGGGCTGAGGTAAATAGACATGTGAAAAACCGCGACCGCGCGGATCGAACCTGCAACCTTGAGCGGCGCCTAAATTTTTACGCACCTAACCCCGGTGCACCGCCTCCAGGATGGGCCCACATTTCTCTGTTCAATCTTCACACAGAACGGCTGGCTCAAAGAGCTGCGCTTTTAAGACAGGAACACCGTTTGTCGTAGGTTGCGATTGAAATGTAGGCAAAACAAGCACGCATACATGCTACCTACCATGTTTAGGGTGCTATAGAACACGGGCCCTCCAGGTGCCAAGCAAGCACGCTACCTCTAGGTTACGGCTGCTTCTCCCGCTAGGTATACATATAGTAAGTAAAGATACTGTGCCAGCAGTTGTAATGGTGCTTGGGCAACGTGAATTCTGCTTGCAATCTGCGATAAGCGCTATGGTATCAATGCATAGTGCTGCTACCTTTCCGTTTGCTTTTGTGCTACTTTGCTCGATGCTGTAGGCATACTTCGACGAATGACGCTTATGATAGCACGTAAACTCACCGTATAATGTTTTTTTTTTTTCGAAAAAGCAGATATCTGCACTTTCAACTAACGTGGGTTTCAATGTCTGAATGGTACCGTGAGGTTCCATTCAGTTGCCACGGTGCTGTCGACTTTCCTGCTTAATCCAAGTTAAGAATACTCATGAGTTGATAAGTTCGCTTTGCACAAAAACCTTCATCCTACTCGTAACAGTTGGCTGAATGCCAAATAATTCGTCATAGGCAATTTCATTGTCGACTGCTTCGCATGAAACCGGTTCCCACAGTGCGTGGGATCTGCAGGATTTTAATGCCGTTGGCTGAGGAAGTCTCCACCATCCGTCTGGAGCTGCGGTTGTCTCGGTAAGAGTATTTCCAGGCATATTCCAGCCCAACGGCATTACTTCCCTTCGTACTGCCAAGTACGGTGTCAGAATATTCAGGTAATCTCTGCAGTGGAGCGCAAGGCGGTCAGAATCCTTCTTAAAGCAGCGATTGCTATGCTCTGTCAGCCTTGTATTGAGGCTGACAGAGCACAACCCGTTTGACCAACGTACACTTTGTTGCACGTGAGCGACGCTGAATACACGACACTCTCCGTGCAGGCGACATACGGGGGCCTGTTCTGTATCGGCCAGGCTTCACTCAGCCTCAGTGGGCATGCTCTGTGAGTTGCTTTTTTCAAAGGCCGAGTAGCCGAACCGTCGCAGAGAATACGACGTCCAGCCCAACCTTACGACCAATTTTTCGAAGGTTGTGCGCGACGGTGCAGACGTAAGTGAATGCGAGTGGTCTTCTGGGCCGGGTGGAAGGCTCATTGCTGCTGCAGGCAGTATAAGCACTCTAAGAGCACTTCAGCAGTGCTTCCGCCACTAAGGCAAGGTGGGTTAATGGGTACCCCGAATCGCGAAGGAGGCGAACCTGTCTGAAAAAGCTAGAGTCGCATCGGTGTGCGCACGACTTAACCAAGGCATGTAGTAAACACGAACGTGCGATAGCCCTCTTAACTAGGTTGGAATGGGCCAAATGAAGAAGAAGAAGCAGCTTATTACCCCTCGGTTCGCAGCACCAACAAAAATGGTTCATGGAATAGTAAAGCCAAAGATCTAAAAACCTAATCGAATTGTTTTTAGGAACTTCATGCGTAAGAATCAAACGTTCAAGAGTCTCAGAGACCCCTTCCAGGAAGACTACAAACAACATCTTCAAAACCAACTTTGCCAAAAGATGAAAGTGCTTAAAAGTCGTTAACGTGTCTCAAAACACGCGCAACATTCAAATGGTTCAAGCGCGCATTGAGTTTGTTATCACGTACACAGAAACGTACAGGTCACTCAGAATTGGGGCTATACGTGAACCCATGTAAATACCGTTTTCTTTAATATAGATATTTTCGCCATTGCATTCGGTGAATGTTGACTTAAGGTACACGGAGAGCAGCTCTAAAAATTGGCTACAATGAATTCAGCCTTCATTCTGAAATTTCGTCACCCCATGCGTGTCTATGTATCTGAAACATGCCATGAGATCGTCATCCGGGATACTACAAAATAAGTCCTTGAAGTCAATATGAAAGGCTAAATCGAATGTTTTTTTTAAAAAGTCAATCCCTTCTTCCGAGTTATTAACTCGGTAGGGGTCATTAATAGGAAAAATACAAAGTTTCTCAAGAAAAAAAAAAAGAGGCCGCGTGTCTGCGTGCTTCGCTGCAATTGTCGTCGAAAGACAATAGTCTTCTGCCGGCCGTACTACATCAGTCCTGGTCTCATCCGCGGCCCCATCCCCAGTCACCTCCGACGCTTATCCGATGCAATTTGGTTGTCGGTCTGTTACCTGTGTTGTCTGGGCATGTCTTGGAGAGCGGGTCGGATTTCATCAAGCGGTCATTTATGTTTTGCCTTGTCTCAGACAGCGCCTCCTCTATGTTGAACCGGGTATAAATTGCGTCCCAATGCGTCCCAATTGCGTCCAACCATATATTTCGTCCCAATGATCGTCTGTGCATCTGCATATGCAGCCTGTATGCTTCATTACAGTGCAAATGTACATGTTAAGTTAAATAAGTCTTCAGCTGTCTTTTTCACCTGTGAGCGTTCCTTCAGCAGAAGTTCCACTGTACGAAGCGCTGACTTACATGTAAGTCACGTGGTAAATTTCACTGGTTGCTTCAAAGCAATGTTCTCGAGGTTCAGCCGACATGGTTTGGGTGATTTCACAAGAAATTCTCTATTTTGAGGTAGCTTTCGAGGTTTATTGGGATTTGAGATACTTTGAACACTTCGAGAATAAGGTATGAATTGCATTTGTAGACAGAACAGGCAGACCATTTCGGCGCGTCAAATAGCATTCTTCGATCGAGGTCCACGTAACATGCTGAAAGTGAGTGAGGCAAATATTTCCTCTACCTGTCCCACTAATATATTGCAAGCGCCTATGATACTCAGCACTATGTCCTATTCAAAATGTTTGGCGCCAACATGGTCGATAGGTACCTTAAAACTGTTCTCATTGCTCTCAACGATCTCATTGGCGAATATCCATCTTGAATAAAGCAGCAGACCTTCACGCACAGGCAAAGGAACCACCACGGCCGCTCAATAAGCGGAACAGCAAACAGCACACGAGCACGAGCACTGATTGCAACCATCCGTTCGCAGTCAGCGCTCGTCCACGTGTGTTGTTCTTTCGTCTGTGTGTGAAGTTGCGCTGTTTTATTCACGATGGATTATCGATAGGCATTAGAGTTCGGTCTGCCTTTCAAGCTGCACGACGCCGCTGGTCCCGAGGACTGCTGTCGGACGACGCTTTGAAGGGAGGCACACACTCCGCACAAGTCTGGTAGCCGGCGCTGCAATTCGGTACGAGCCGATTCTTACTCGTCGCAAACACCTTGCAATACTTTGCTGCCACCTTATAGTTCAGGCAAGATCATGTAACGCGCACGCGAACAAAAAGCATGCCTTGAAAAACAACGCGGCCGCAAATGCAAACAAAAACACGCAGTAGCGGTAGCGCGCACGTTGCTGGCGAGACGACTAGATGGGTGAATGGATGGATGTTAGGAGCGTCCCCTTTGTAACGGGGCGATATCCCGCGGGCCACCAAGCAGTACATTTATTTTATCCTCTGCAGATGTTTTTTTTTTTTTTTTTACCTTAATCGCACTTCGCAGCGCCCTCTGAGACCGCGCCGACAGAGTTGCAACCTCGCCGAACATAATCTGGACGCGTGAGGACGGTGGTCTCGCAGGCGTTCGGGGGAGAGTGTCAGTAACTCTCTCTATATATTCTTACACCTTGCTGCCAAACAAGAACGACAATACCGACGATGTTTGATATTCACGGACTCAAAGACCAGCCTGCAATGCTCGCTCTCAGCCACGGTGCTGTAAGCACTGCGGCGCCGGCCGCATATACGAACAAGTGATATTGGAAATTAGGGAACTGGTCTACATATATCTTAACCGGCAAACAATGCTACGGCAACTGCGTGATATTTCAATAACTTCTGAGTTTTCGCGGTGAAATAGATTAGGAACAGGCTGATAACTCTGCTCGCTCAGCTTTTCGCGATTCCAAGTATACGCTCGCCAAATATATCTGGTGCGCACCTGGAAACAGGCGATCCAGGGTCGGCCTCTAAAAGCAACACAGTACCGCATTACCGCGCGTTAGAAAGAACAGCTGTACTATATTTCATTAATCGACACGATGCGGCGATGCCGCAGCCATAAAACGATAAAAGACAAATCAAAAGGTTATTGTTGATCGCCCAAATATGTGTCATCGCGGCGAAGAGGCCGCAACGCATCGTTCCCCGAGAGAAGCAGAAGACGCGCTACGATGGGTGATGTGCATAAGAAGCTCGCGCATCGGCAAGAAATTGGCAAACACTATGCCAGTTTGTTCAGAGCACTTCAGTGACACGGCTGTTTTGTCCTAGTGGCGTTATGCCTTACTCATACGTGTGTGTGTGGGCTACTTTAATATCATATGCGCCTCTCAAATTGCAGGTGTGTGCTTTTGTTTAGATAAGCGCTTTTATGTCTATTGAATGTACGCGAAATTTGGCTACGCTCATTTTCTACGCCAGTCATAGCATTGCTGATGCTCAAATTAAGCGGCAGAAATATTCTGGCTGTCTTACCTTTCCACGCATGCAACGTAGTAGTGAAGTAATAGGAAGGATGCACACAACGCACGTACGTCATGCGTGATTGTTAGACGATGTATACGGACAGTGTTGTGTTCTCACTCAACGTGACACGTTGGTAGTTCGTCTGTTTGCAAGAAATAACCGTAAATAGCGGTTATAGGTTTTGGGCATTCAGCTTAGACACCAAACGGCTACTTAGCTTGCTGTGCACGCAACTGTATTAATGCCGTGGCAATACATACGTTTCCATGAAACCTATATTTCTGGGAGCCCTGCTTCACGCAAACAGTATGTTACCTAAACCACCGGCTCGCTTGGAAGGTTCGTGATTTCAATACATATCTGAAGCAGCTCGTCGAACAGGCTGGACGTTCGCACGTGACGCGCAATCATATTTACATCGTTGCGTCACTTACATCCTTTAGACCGATTAAACGTGAGGCCGTCGGCAGCACGCATCGTTCGGCCTTCAACAAAACATCACAATTTAATGCCCCAGTCCAGGAACTTCAGTACGGCGCTAAGCGAAAGCGCCGTCGGGACCCTTGATATCGTAGCCATCGTTTTTTTTTTTTTTTTTTTTTTTTTAGTGTTGTCAGATGAGGCAGTGTTTTCTGGAGTTGCCGTTTCAAGGCACCAAACAAGAGTCGACACCACTGTCAGAGTCGCATGCTGAGAGGATGCTTCAAGCATTCGTACCGCGTTTCAGGTTTGCCACGTGGAATACCCCAAGTTTTCAACGCCAGACTGCCTCCTTTGTTAATGTGCCCCGCCATGGTGGTCTAGTGGCTATGGTACTCGGCTGCTGATCCGAGGGTCGCGGGATCGAATCCCGGCTGCGGCGGCCGGATTTCGATGGAGGCGAAATGCTTAGGCCCGTGTTCTGTGCGATGTCAATGCACGTTAAAGAACCTCAGGTGGTCGAAATTTCCAGACGCCTCCACCACGGCGTCTCTCATAATCAGAGCTGGTTTTGGGACGTTAAACCCCACAAATCAATCAATCATCCTTTGTTAATGTGGCTTCTTAGGCTTGTTGGGAGAACACATTGGCGAATTGCAGCGTATAAAGACATAGGGACATAATAAACGAGACAATAGACGAGCGTCCGTGGCAGTAGCTTTCAAAGGGGAGCAAAATGGTAGAAGCCCATGTACTGTGCAATGTCAGTGCAGATTAAAGAACTCCAGCTGGTTGAAATTTCCGGAGCCCTCCACTACGGCATGCCTCATAAGCACATCCCGGTTTTGGCACATAAAACCTCATCAATTATTAATGATGAGATGATCTGGTAGCCTTTTAAACAAGATATATTGTGAAAAAAGGGGGGACACCAACCAAATTATGATCATCAATATCATCATCAGATATATTGTGTACTGAATCATTTGGCCGGCCTCTTATATAGGCCACATAGTTGAAAATGAGTTGGCTAAAAAGGGAAAACGTAGAGAGGAGCGGTTCTTTCCTGTCGGATTGAACTGAGAAGCGTTCGCCCTCCAAATGGCTACATGTGATTAAAAAAAACACACGGATGAATTAGAATGTTAGCTCAGGAAACATTGCCTGTCGGTTTTTATGAAAAGCAGTCAGCGAAGGCCAAAGCTTTCGGCAGCACTGTTTAACTGAGCGAACATTTCTCGCCTCGCCCAAGCTCGCAGGCTGGATATAAGCGTCAGCATGACGGGTTGTTGACTGGCTGAACGAGCTCACGATGAGCATTTTTCACCAGAGTTGGAACCATCGTAGCTCTGGAGCAATGCAGCGGCACGCTGGCTATTTCGCAGTTATGCAGTGATGAAACATGGCTTGCCGTTATGAAAGTGCCGAGGACAAATGGAATGGGCTCGGTTAAAAAATGATTATAATTTTTGGCGCAGTTGATTGCGAGAAAATAATGCGAAATATAATCTCGCTGTTTCGGGCAAGCGAGGTTCTTTGTGGCTGCTTTGATTACGTGCGCCTAATTTCGCTGGGTGACTGTCCAAGCAAGGCATGCAAGTGCCTCGAGCAAGGCTTTTCGCGCAAACTCCCGTTTCCCTTATGAAAAATGCTAATTACGAGCCGGCGCGTGAAATGTCGCAACGAGCTTACCTTTGTGGAGTAATCCCCTACTGCCGTTGTGCCACGGCGGTAATCATGTCTGAGATCAATTGTTTAAGAGCTAGAGTTAGCTTGAAATGAGTGTGCTTTATAAGTTAAAACTGTGCTGCACATTTGCGACTCCATACTTTATTTAAAGCATCGAAATGTTATTGAAAAGCATATTCCTTTCAACACAACTTTCAGAAAATAATACATCCCGGTGGCATAACGTATCTTTATAAGTGAATCAAGAATAAATTTCTAGCAGGGTTCACGATGGGAAAGCGTGTTTTTTTAAGGGGAAAACGCGTATTTCTGTAAAAGCGCTGCGATGTAGTAAGGTACCTGTTGTCCGCGCAGGTGAATTCTACGTCACGGAAAAGTTTGCCGATGCCAAATTTACATTGAAAAGAAGAATTAACAAGAACTTGTTTGCGACTTTAATTATGAACTTGAGGGTAATTGATATAAAAAAATTAATAGCATGGCCATTGTCTATTAATGCAAATTGTTGCAAGTAATCTGAGTGTCATTGTATGTGTCGCAACAGTTCCAGAGCGGACACCCAAGCTTGTTGAAGGAATACGAAGAGTGGCACGAGGGCCGACCTGGCAGTGTTTTGGGGAACAGTAACGTGAATGTCAGCTTAGCCATGTCTGGATTCCTTTGTGACACAAGAAGAATTGCTTGTTACTCATTATCCCCAACCAAGATTTGGTATTTCAGATTTTTTCTTAGTAGCTGATTGTCTCCCGAATTATTCGGTTTAGGTTATCTATATCACTATAAAAGTTAGTCATTCTTCAGTCTTTATTTATAGACTATGCGAACAATTTATTCCTTATCCTCCGTTTCATTTCGCCAATTTTTTTCCCGTTATATTAACCGCCAACGTCATGGCCAACCTTAGCAGTGGGTAGAAGCGACTATTTAAGGCTCAAGCAAGCAAGCAAGCAAGCAAGCAAGCAAGCAAGCAAGCAAGCAAAGCAAAACAAAACAAAACAAAACAAAACAAAACAAAGCAAAGCAAGCAAAGCAAAGCAGAGCAAAGCAAAGAACAAGATGGCCAGCATTTCCAGGCTCTTGATGAAAGACCAAGCTACTTGTTCAGATTCTTCATCCCGCAATGACGTTCCCCTTTGCCGTGATTGCCGCATGGGCCTTCCTTTTACAATGGAGATTAGCTAGAGGCGGCACTCACTCTCTGCAGGCTTTCTTGATCTCCGAGTCCAGATTGTTGATTCTGTACAACTAAACACGGAAGGAGGGCAATGTTCATAACTAATGGAAAGTTAAACGCTTGCTACCACTCTTGAAGCAGAGGAAATCTCCACTCGAACTGGCTTTGTACCACCCAAGAGCGCTGGACAGCTGTGTAGGAAGGACAATGGCCTGAAGTGGCAACTTGAACACTACAAGATTTATCCGAACTCTATGGCTGGTTTCCGACGTGACCGCTCTTCTACCTACAATGTAGTTGGTTTTGTTTCGTATGTTCAAATTTAAAGGTCCCCCAAACGATTATCTGCGGCTTTATTCTCAGATGTGAAAGGCGCATACGATAACTTATTACTAGGGGTGTGCCAATATTCTAAATTTCGAATAATTTTCGAATAGTGTCTGCTATTCGATTCGATTCGCACTTAACTTTTACTATTTGAACTATTCGAAGTTGGTAATTAAGGGAAAAAATATGCTATGTCTCGTGACAAGTCGCCAATTCCCGCAAGTACGCTTCGCCTCATAACAGTGTACTGCAGTGAAGCACTCGTGCACGGCGGCGGAGCTAACACTCGTGGACAGTGGCGAAGCTTACGCTCGTGCAATGCGGCGAATACCTGTGTATTGAGGCGAAGCTAACACCCGTGTACCATGGCAAAGTTAACATCATGTACGACGGGAAAACTAACACTCGTGTACTGCAGTGAAGTCAGCTCTCGTGTATTGTGGAGAAGATAACATCTGTGTACTGCATCAATGTTAACACTCCTGTACTGCACAGAAGTTAAGTCGGCTTTCTGTTGCATAGTTCACTGTTGGACTGTTCTTCAGACTGTGGAATGAAACTGTGGGAGCACACTAGTCATGCAATAAATATTTTTTTGCCCATGCATAGTGCACAGCTCTCTATAATTTGGCATGGTATTATATAAAAAATATTCGAAAATTATTCGAAAAATATTCTATTCAATTTTTACTTGAACATAAATATTCGAATTCGCTTCCCACTCAAAATTTTGCTATTCGCACAGCTCTACTTATTGCACGAGGCCGTTCTCGATGTTCTGGCGACAGTTGGCCCAGGTGGTCGAGTCTTTTCGTGGATCGCTAGTTACCTGGCTGCAATATCATTCTTTGTGTTAACTGACGATGGCCTAACTACGTGACGCTATACCTGCAGGGTCGTTCCTCGAGGTGGAATTCTCAGCCCGTCACTGTTTGACCTCGCTTTATTGGGCTTGCTGAATACCTGCCAGCAAGTTTTCAATATACGCAGACGACATCTGTGTCTGGACTTCGGCTATACCTGCAGGGTCGTTCCTCGAGGTGGAATTCTCAGCCCGTCGCTGTTTGACCTCGCTTTATTGGGCTTGCTGAATACCTACCAGCAAGTTTTGAATATACGCAGACGACATCTGTGTCTGGACTTCGGCAGTCACACTTCCTGAGATACTTGCGCGGCTTCAAAGAGCAGCAACTTTGACAGCGAGCTGCTTGTGTAAACAAGGTCTCGGCAGAAAAATGTCGAAAACCAAAGACTCTTCATGTCATCTCCGTCAACGGGCGGACGGTTTCATATATCAGAACCCACGGGTTTCTTGGCGTAACCATTTACAGGAACCTCTGTTGCACGTGACTTATAAGAAAAAAGCGCCTGGCATAAATTTCCTAGTCAATCAAGTTTTGGCAGTAGTGACGTGGAGAATGTCAGTAGACGTAATGTAGGAGCTCTACACAGCACTCTTTCTCGCTTTCCTGAAACATAGCTTGCCCGTGCTGAGCAACACTTGCAAGACAAATATTCGTGTTCTGCAAGCAGCACAAGCTCAAGCACTCAGAGCTGTCCTTGGTCTGCCCAGATGCAAGCCCACAGAGGTTGAGAGAGAGAGAGATGAAGTGGAAAGGCTGGGAGGTTAACCAGATATCACTCTCCGGTTTGCTACCCTGCGCTGGGGAGAAGGGGCAGGGTGTTAGAAAGATAACAGTGAGAGAGGGTACAAGATTCCACACAAGCACAGCTACCCTGCGCTGGGGAGAAGGGGCAGGGTGTTAGAAAGATAACAGTGAGAGAGGGTACAAGATTCCATATAAGCACAGCTAGCTACCCTGCGCTGGGGAGAAGGGGCAGGGTGTTAGAAAGATAACAGTGAGAGAGGGTACAAGATCCCATACAAGCACAGCTACCCTGCGCTGGGGAGAAGGGGCAGGGTGTTAGAAAGATAACAGTGAGAGAGGGTACAAGATTCTATACAAGCACAGCAAATAACACACACACACACACACGCACACACACGCACACACAAAGAACGTTCCACTTAGAGGCGTTCACGTAAGCCGGTAGGTCTCAAGAAGCGCAGTAGCGCTTGCATGGCCTTCTTCTGCGACGTGAGGTCTAGATGATGTCGTAGAATGCCTTCTTCCGACAGTGGTCGGTCGTCCAGCTTGATGAGTGCATACTGAAGGGATTGCCTCACTGCACTGTACTGTGGGCAGTCACATAAAATGTGCCCTATTGACTCTTCGTGACCGCAGTGGTCACAGGCTGCGGTGTCGGCCATTCCTATGGGGAACACATAGGCATTTGTGAACGCAACGCCCAACCATAGTCTATAATAAAAGCGTGGCTTCTCCTCGGCAAGTCTTGGGTGGGACTCGAAGGCTTAACGTCGGATCGAGAGAGTAAAGTCGGGAATGTGTGAAATGTGTGCCCCCTCCGCAGAGGTAACTATTTCGATTGCTCGGGACCTTCAAATGGAAACTAGCGTTACGGTGGAAGTCCTGACAATGCATGTCAGTTATCTTGCACGTGCGCACTGTCACCACCTTCCAACACTGCCTTCAGACAGGCGCCAAATATTGTTCTTTAAAACGCGTAAAGGCCTACGACAACCTTCCCTGTGGCTTCATCACTGCCTCTAAACGCACGCTACTTGGTGTCTTATGCGACCCACAGTACATCTCAGTGCACCAGGAATTAAGAAAAAAATCTGAGCTGTCGTCGCCTTTGCTGAAACAACTGTCGCTGCTTCTTTTGTACGAGAGATGTACGGACAGAGTACATATTTATACTGATGGTTCGAAACACTTCAAGCGTCTATCGACAGCTGCGAGACTAGCTGCAATACGCGCTTCACTTGATTTAGTCAGTAGGGAACCACCTCAGCAATGGCTGATCTTTACAGACTCAAAGGTAGCCCTACAATCTGTGCTATCAGCTCTTCGTCTCTGGCCATACGAACAGCTTATATTCGAGATCTGATCTCTTCTCCAATCATCGCATAAGAAAGGGCTCCACGTGACGTTTCACGGTGGCTTCCAAGTCATTACGGCTTCACAGGAAACGAACACGCTAATGTTGCCGCTCGGGCAGCTCTTGAAGGAACACAGGTGTCACAAAATAGTGCCTATTTCGAAGTAAAACCCGGCGTCGAAAGGCCAAAAACAACAACAAGAAAAGCGGCGCCCGGAGGAGGCGCCCAAAGTTACGCCGCGTCTACAAAATGCAAGAATATTGTGGAAGCTTTCTTATCGTGGCGAGCGCGCGCGCGGCGCAGACGTAAGGAGAGAGAGGAGGCGGAGAGTACACACCGACGCTCCTCGCACAGTGAGAGAGAGAAAGAGGTGCCGCCCCAAGGGAGAAGGTCCGAGAATGGGTAAGAAGGTTCCCAACTTTGTGTGTGCTTCGAATCACGTGGGTCCACCGAACCTTCTAGCACTGCTTCCCAGAGCTATAAAAGCAGTCGGACACGGGCCGCGGAGAGAGTAGAAGAGTTGCAAGTAAAAAGAAGAAGCAAGAAGTCGTGAGTGACTCAGTCGCCGAGCCAGCTGACAGGCCACCTGCAAGCTTCGAACTGAGAAGACGCCGAGTGTCTTGGTGAATAGGACTCTTTTGTGTTTTGTTCTTTGTTGCAGTGCATGAGCTTGTTCGTGTTGGTTGGCTTTGTGTAACTTTGCAACCCATCTGTGTTTGAGTTTGTAAAAGCCGTGTTTGTGTACGTTTTGTGTGACTGCCTATTTGATGAGAATATATTTGTTTTGTTTGATCACCCTTGGCTCTGACTCGGTCTTTGAACCACTGCTGGCGTTTTGCTAGTGTGCTAAAGGGTACCAAAAATCTTATTGTCCAAGCTTTCGTGGGATCTTTTTCGGGGAACCAAGAGGTTGGTTCTTGGAATTATTTCCGGCGATCACGTCCCGTACATCATAGCACGGGTTTGGTGACAACAGGTATAGACCATATCACCCTACTTCAAGGTCCGACTATTCCAGTAGACTGCCAGCCCTTGCAAAGGAGATCACGCTGTCTTTATGGTGAACAGCAAACAGCAAGACCGATAGGAGCAATCGTTAACAGCACCTGTCCTCTTTGATGCATCACTGTATGCCAAGTGGCCTCCGCCGAACAGAGGCCACCCAGCTATATAGCTTATGACTAGGGGTAGCATTCACAAATTCTTATTCATTTCGCATTGGAAATGCCGACAACTCCCTTGGTGATGCCTGCAGTAACGAGGAGACGCTACAGCACATTCTTTGTGCCTGTCCTGGCTGTAACGTTCAGTATAGCGCTCCTGGACGACATACCAAAGTCTGCTGAAGCCATTCTGAGATGTTGACAGGAGACATTGCAACTAAAGGAGACGAAAGCACTGCTTAGGTTTTTAAATGAAAAAGACTTGGACAAGCGTCCGTGACAGTGATGTCACGTACCACGCAAGGGTGACGGACTGTGACGTTGACTGTGTATGTGTTTTCTATCTCTCTTTTTTCTCCGTGTTTCTATATCGCCCATCCCATTCCCATGTCTAGGGTGGCAAAACGGTTGCCTCGAACTGGTTAACCTCGCTGCTTTTCCCTCTCCACCATTCCTTTTTTCTCTCTCTCTCTCTCTGTGTCGGGCGAGACATACGTGGCAGCGGGCTGAGGACCGCGCAGTCTTGCGAGAACGAAGGTGTCCAAGGTTCCAGGGCTCCAGCTGCCATAGCCCGAATCACTACACGAGGGCCACTATTTCCTGAGCTACTGCATCCGAATTGTGCTGAGCAGAGCTGCAGTCTGGAAGACGTGCTACTGCGCTACAGTCAACCCTCACATGCAGCTGCATCACGTGAGTCACGAATGACGTACGAGCCGGACACCGAGTCCATGATGGACAAGGCGTCTCCTGGCTGCTACCGCTGCTATTCCTGAGCGTTGTGTGCTTCCCGAGGACCATGCTTAAGGGAGCCTTAAACTGTCGTCGTCGCAGCTGTCTAGAGCTCGAGTGCAGTGAGAATGCCTTGACGACGGAACCGCGAGCTTCGCAACACGGCAATGTATCAGCCTGTTTATCCTCGTGGATATGTGTAGTTGTGTGTGTGTACTCGTTGTGGTTACGCAGCCGATTTATTTCCTTAATGTACTCTTAAACGTTCTTTTTGTTTCTCTAATTGCTCCCATGCGACTCTGTGTCTTTCGTTCGCTTGGCTTCGTACTCCGGGAGCGCAGCAAAGACGCCTACTATGTCAATACACGTTGGAACGTCTTGCGAAGATGTGACGATATGACGAAATCCTAGTAAAGGGCGTCACAACAGTATGTATTCCAGGAAACCTGCGAGCCATCCCACTTGGACTCGGCTGATTGCTTTATCTCTGCGTGTGATGATTGGTGCTTATCTGTTTCTTTTGCGCTGTGTGAGAGAAAACCGCAATTCCCACCCTTTTGTTCGCTATACAGCGTAAAACTCAGTAGCAGCGGTGCCTTCTTGGAGATAGTAGTGCTTCGTGCTTATTTATAATTTAAGAAAGGAACAACACACGTCACACGCAGAGAATAGGTGGCCCCTTTGTGTACTGAGACGCCGCTTTCCTTGACCGGATTGTGCTGCAACGCGCCTTCACTTAAATTTAGTTGCTTCTTCGTCACGGGACATTTTCTCTTACGTAACAGAGCGGCCACCTTTTCTTGGTTGCCGGCGAGCTCGGTTTTAATATCGACTGTAACTATGTGGAATTACGATGCGATTGTTTAGGACTTAAAAAATGGTCTTATCATAAATTGTGATGCCTCGCAACTTTTTTAAATGAGCAAGTAACCAACAAAAGAATGAACCAATAAGTACTCGATGATTAGTCCTTTCAATGTAACCTTAGAACCAGTAACCTTAGAACTTGAAGTCTTTCGAAGTTGACAGGTGCCTTATTGCCACAGCAGACCTTTTATAAGTTTTTATTGTCGAGAATGAAGAAACATTTTGTTTCAAACCACTTTCCCGGGCCGCCAAAATTTAACGAAAATTGCCTATATATAGATATAAACTTGTGCCCACATTAAACACCTGTCCCGATATAAACACACACACACACACACACACACACACACACACACACACACACACACACACACACACACACACACACACACACACACACACACACACACACACACACACACACACACACACACACACACGCACACACACACACACACAGGAGCATATCTGTTGGAGTGGGTGTCCCTTGATTTAAAATCCTGACAACTTTCCTACAAAGAATCCAACGTGCTAGTGAAAGTGGCTGCGAGAGCGTGTACTGCGACATCATTGTAAGAAGGAGACGTGTTCCAATAAAACGCACACGTTCGCCATTTTCAACGAATACTAACAGGTCGTCAAGTCGGATGAAACGCCGGATGAGGGGGAAGGTATATTTGGGTGATGTGGTACAAAAGCTAGAGCTATCGGACGCCCCGGCCACGGACAGCGCAGATTGGTTGTGACGCTGCCTCCCGCGATGCTGTCAGCGGGCCCAGCTCATCCCCGCCCGTCCAACGACATTGGTCGAGGTGTACACTTCTGTCAGCACTTACGTAGCCTGAAAATCCGGCCATACTTTGGTTCTCACTCAAAACTAACGAGTAATAATAATAATAATAATAATAATAATAATAATAATAATAATAATAATAATAATAATAATAATAATAATAATAATAATAATAATGATAATAATTTCAGGGTTTACGTCAACAAACCAAAGTATGATTATGAGAGATGCCATAGTGGAGGGTCCTGAAATTTCGACGACCTGGGATTCCTGAACGTGCTCTGGCGTCGCACAGTACAAGGTCCTCTAATATTCCGGCTCCATCGAAATGCAGCAGCAGCAGCGGCCGAGATTCGATCCTGCGACCTTCAGGTCAGCAGTGAATTGCCGTGGTCACTAGACAACAGCGGCGGGTGAAGGAAGCGCATAAGTTCGTTTGTTCTGAAAAGCAATTCACATGGCTATAACGCACTAGTGAGATCAGGGACCACGCTACAAGGGTATTTTGTAAGTAGCTAACCCAAACCGTTCGTTGGTTTCGTTGTGAAGTTCGTTGCTTGCCGTGTACGTTTATACTTTGGGTTGGCGATGCTGAGAAAACTGAATGGTATTTATGTACGCGTTATATGTTTGAACAAGGGTGAACTGCGCAAAAAAAAAAAGAAAAGAAAGAAAATGGGCAGCTACACACTAGTTGTGCCAAGGGTGAGGAAACAGCGGAGCTGGTGTTCTTCCCCTCTTCCATTCCTTCCTCCTTAACCTCACATCAACCTTCCTCACCTTCACTTCCTCTCCCCACTTCCCTTTCTCGCTACCTTGCTACATTATACACAGATACGATATGCCTTCTTTCTCTGTCTTTTTCTATGTCTTTCTTTCGCTCCCTCTATTTCATTATCTATCCTTATTTCATTTTCCCTGTGTTTCTTTCATCTCTCTCTCTCTCTGTACGCAAATGCAGCCGTGGCTGCGGCGATGGAACCCGCAACCTCGGGCGGCGCCTGAAGTTTTCTACATCTAACACGGTGCACTGCCCCCGGGATCGGCGCACGTTTTTGCACACCCCTCACGGCACAACGGTGAGCTTGAACAGCTCCGCTGTTATAAGTACGGGCTTTATGACAACCTTTAGAGTTGGATTCCAAGCGCCGTTGACCGCTTTTGAGATGGCCATTCAGGTGCACAAGCCAACGAGCCGTATTGACGATTTTTCGCGGAGCCGTATTTTTACACGCCGTGAAGTGTTTTAGGTTCTACTCCGCATAATTTCGTTTGGGATGTTCCGGTTAAACGAAAGAGTAGTGCAAAGGTCATGCACTCCCTCACAAGGCGTCACTATCTCTTCTCGCAGACGGAGGACGATGGGGACACGCGAGTAAGCAGGGAAATGTCTGGCGCTATCTTGGGAAGGCACCGAGGCAAACGTCACATCGTGTAGCGCGGCCGCTATTGATTGGAGCGCAGGCTTATGAGATAATCATTAAAATCAATATTTTCTATCGATTTGTATCCAGAAAGCAGCGTTGTATTTAACGGTACTAGTGCTTCGGTTTGTGGTTTGCTTGTTAAAGCTGGTGGCGGCCAAATTACTGTAAATTTATACTTATACATTTTTTAGAATAGCCGGCCTTTGTGCATGGGCGAAGCCTCGCCCCAATACATCACATGACAACTGCATAATATCCACACTGTAATACTTGTCGGAAAACTGTATAATATCCACACTGTAATACTTGCCGCACCGCGCAAGAAAGGCGAGACAAGGAGCATGAGCAGAAGTGCGCAGAGAGGGCGAAGGTGCGCGCTCCTAATCTCGGGCCCTCGTCGAGCGGCGGCTCTTGGCACGCTCCGTTCCTCACGCTGAGACAAATTCTTCCGGCGGCAATTCGCCGAGCACTGGCCGGTGCGGCTCGCTGCCGAAGGTGTCTTTCTACATGATTTACGTCGCCCCAGAAACGCCGCCGCGCGCGGCTATTTTGGCGGCATCAACGCGCTGCCGTTTTAGAGAGTTCGGCCCCTTCGCTGCTGCCGCTGCAGCGCCGCCGCTTGTGGTGCTCTAGGGATCTCCTCGAGGGCCCCGAAAAAGGGAGGCCGGGGGAGGCGCCTCTTATCTTCAGATATTGATGGCCCACTTCGTGCACCGGCGGCGACGGGTGGTCGTTGGGCAGGGAGGGAGGGGAGCGACGAGACAAGCACTGGCAGTCCAAAAGGGAGAAAAATATAAAAAAAAGTTCCAGACAGGCAGGCAGCCTCGGCGGCGATAGAAAAAGACCCAAGTCTCCAGAAAAGAGTGTGAGCACTCGTCTGCGCCCGGATCAATCGTCTTTTTACTCTTCCACTTTAAGGAGGTCGGGGATTATGCAAATGACGTCGGAGCGAAGCTCTTCACAGAGCTCTAGATGGCACACTCGGCCCTATATACCGTACTTTTGTTTTCTGTCAGGGTGAGAAGTGGCGTCACTCTACCGCGCTCTCACGCACGTCACTTCTTTTGCTTTGTTCTTTCTTTTTTTTTTACGCTTTCTTTTTGCGTCTCTCGACCGGACTAATTGAGAAGAGAGGTGCTGGGTGCGCCCAGTCATGCACGAGGCAGGCCGAGATGGGTGTCAGTGTCGCTCTTGGCACGTCCTACGAACATTTATATTCGCCCCCTGTAGCTTCATGCTCGGTAGAATTCAGTCATATCTGCTGAGTACATTCGATTGAACTCAGTGCGCGGCAGTAAACGTTCCTCGAAAGTGATATTTGAGCAATACCACTTGCTTCAAGATATTATGTCGCGGGAAAATTCGTGAATGGGACAGCACTACGGGATAAATGCTGATCTGTGTACGCAATATTTTCGACAGAAATAATTTCCCTCTATGTACTAACACAGAGATGACTAAGCTATGCGCTTATCGGCGTTATGGGCCGACTTCGGGGGTGCCGGCGTCCCAGCTAAGGTGTCCGGTGTGGTTCACTACATCGCTGCGCCTGTTACGCGTTCCATTGGTCACTCGGCTTTTGCGTTTACGACTATCAATTGAGCTCCTTGTCGTAGCTTTTATGAAGCGCGTTCAAGCAAAGATTTGAGCGAAAACGGACAGGAGTTTCCTGCTCGTCATGCATACTCCTCGTCTGGCGCCCTTTCCCTTTCGACATAAGCAATTAACTCGAGCTAAGATTGTATGCTTAACTATGAGGATTGCTAAAGCTATTCTGCGATAAGTACAGCGTTGTTTTACATCGGTGTTATGTCCCTCGCTTGACATAAAAAAAAAGACAGGGAACAACAAAGGGAAAGAAAGAGAGAGAGAGAGGCAAACGTATCGGACAATGCAACCTTTATTTTATTGTTCACGGTGATTATGACAACTTGTTTCATCGTCTTTCCTGGCATGCAATGCCTCGACCGTCGAACATATAGTGCTCTGTATAGCCCCACCCGCAGATATTTGCCAGGGGGACCTAATCCATACTAAGTACATCTGCTTTTGCAGTGAATATGAGGATTCAAAAATATCTGAGACGTAATATGCTAGCACCCTACAACTGGAAACGAAGGTTTCAAGAACAATTCTAAAGGAATTTCATTAGACGTATGATAGAAAGAAGCGACTAATATACTTTTATGCTTCAGATCATGCATAAGAAAGCTTTCGTGACATGTGCCAGACATTGTTGCTTTTGCTTTCTTTCATATATCACTTGTAAAAAATTACCCGTGTTTGTATTACAAGCACAGAGCCACAACGAAAGCGACGCATTAGCAGTAACTAATCATTTAGAAACTGGTGACTCTGAACTATACTGCTTCAGGACTAATTTCGAGTTCACGATTAACTACAGCAATTTGTGGTTGAAGTCTGCCAAATTACCTGAAACAGATATGATTTTGCTTTCACCTAGCAGACTAACATTTTATCAGTTTTCTACGGAACATGCCAATATGACAAGCAACGTGGTGTTGGGCTCATTCTACCATGTCGCGGAGATTTATATTTTGTTGTTTTGTGGGGTTTTACGTCCCAAAACCAGCTCTGATTATGAGAGACGCCGTAGTGGAGGGCTCCGGAAATTTGGACCACCTGGGGTTCTTTAACGTGCACTGACATCGCACAGCACACGGGCCTCAACATTTCGCCTCCATCGAAATGCAGCCGCCACAGCCGGGATTCGATCCCGCGACCTTCGGATCAGCAGCCGAGTACCATAGCCACAAGACCACCGTGGCGGGGCAGATTTATATTTTGATCAACACCAGCAAACATACAGACACAGTCACGGTAACACCGCCTGAATTCAGCCAGGTAGTAGCATCCAGATAAGGAGCTTGAGAACCTGAAGAAACCGATATCACAGAGGCTATGGCTATTAATTACGCTTGGCTATGGCTATTAATGGCTACTAATACACCTGAAGGTCGTTTGCTCATGCAGAGGAATATATTTATTAGTAAATGTTTTTCGTGGTAGATCTAGTTTTGTAGCACCTTTCTTCACTTTGCTGTACAACCGCGTTATGTTCCAAACACTGACCAACTCTGCGCCAGCTTCTTTGATCTATCTGTGTAGAAGATCGCCATCTCTGAATCGCCAGTTGACAACAATGCCAATTCACAGCTATGGTTTTGATTTTTGTGGGACTTCCACGCAGGAGAATGATATCGATATATGGAGTGTTTTTTTTTTTTCTGCCTTAGCGTAGGACGTCCCGTGTCTTGACACCCGTAAGAAATAGTGAAAGCAACCCATACCTGTTCAAAAAAAAAAAAAGCCCATTTACTTGACATTCCTAGCTCTTTGCATTAGCCGGTGAGCGTTTTGAGCATCCGCTTTTTTAACATTTAGTAGTGTCACATGTTTATCTTTAAAATTGTGTAAGTAATGGAAAGCGGTAGGAGTGAATTTACCCGTCCGAATACAAGTCTTCAATCCTGAATGTACTCGCACTTCTTACTGATCCCCTTCAGAAATTTCATCGGTCTGAATAATGGGCCTGTAGCAACCCCGTGTTCATTAGTTGCATTCTAACCGCAATTTTTAACTCCCCGTTTTTGAGGTCCCAATCGATTCATAATGTTGGGGTTCTCCATAGATGATCGACACATTGCACTGTGAGGCGTACTATAGGAAGCAGCCATCTGCGTCCTTCACATGAAGAGCAAGTCTCGCACAACAACAACAACAACAACAACAACAACAACAACAACAACAACAACAACAACAACAACAACAACAACAACAACAACAACAACAACAACAACAACAACAACAACAACAATGAATACACGTTCTTTAACATCGGCTTTCGAATAATTGTTGCTGAAATATCAGTTTTGTTTAGTCTTACCAAACCAGCGCACAATGTCGAGATGGCTGTACTAGCAGATCCTGCAATTTATTAGCTCCTCGACCACTTCTTGTGCGGCGAAGCGCTTGACAGAAAGACTAGACAAACGTTAGACGTGCAAAACGGTCCTCTAGAGAAAGCCGACGATAAAAGAAAGGAGGGGCCCGGAAGGAAGTTGAGACTGACAAACAGAGTAAGATAGTATACGGCGCAAACCACGCGCTAAGTAAATTGCGGAACCGGGAGAGGTATTCGAAGAATGCTCGGAAATAAAGAGGACGCCAACCGTTCCTTTCTCGTCCCGGTTCGCGACAAGCGCAAGAGCCCCGCGACCCCCGTGCCTCTGTTCTCCTGACATTCTGTGGCGTCGATTCGCGCCTTTCCTCTCCCCGGTCGGTTCGCTTTGTGCGTTTGCTGTGCGGTTTCTCTGCCACCGAGAAAAAGAGATCGACCTGTCACGCCGCTGTGGCTGAGACCTCGAAGGGACAGAGAAAGCAGCGAGAAAGAAAAAAGCCTCGCCGCGGTGGAGGCGGAAGAAGCAAAACAGCGCGAGAGTAAATGATGTTTTCCGTATAGCCTTGGAACGCGATGCGGTCAGAGGAAGGCGAACGAAGCGCGCTGACGTGCGGACCGGACATCTTATCTGTTTCTCTGTTTGATTACTGTCTTGAAGCGCATAAATAAGGCACTCCGGGCTCTCTCTTCCCTATTCCGGTCACTTCGTTTGGTAAAGTGAAACCTCGAATCACCCAAAAGAGAAGTGGTCGGTCGGAGCTCAGTTAACTGAAGGCCGCTGCGGGAGCAGAAGTCACCGCTGCCAGCGAGTTACAGTGCCCCAGTGGTTAATTTTCAATTAACCACTTAGTAGCAAGTTAACGAACGAGTGGAACAAAGCCTGTATCCCGTTGCTACTGGCCATCCGTCCCGCTATGCAGGAATGTTTCTCTTAATTCATTTTTAGCTCTCTCGTGAGCGACAGCGCATCGTGCACTCCACTAAGGAGAAACGCTTGCAGTAAGAGAGAGGAGCGATCATAACAACATTACTGCGGACGCAGTTGCATATGTGGTTGGACCTGCATCACAACTCTATAGTTCTTGAATTTCAATGCTGTTTTGTACACAGCCATGACTGCACTGCACAGCTGCCTATCCTCTATGTTTCTATATAGTGCTAAAAAAAATTAGTGAAGCTTGCATGTGGCGCGAAGCTAGCGAAGCATCGAAGCTGATGGGCACTTGGCTGGTCCGGATTTTCTCTGGAACACCCGCATTTCGTCGTGCTCCGAGGCTTCGGGAAACGCCTCGCGAAGTACTGCGAGGCCCAGCGACCACTTCTCAATGTTTCCCACCGAGCTCAGCGTAAAGACGTTCGCGTTCAACAACAGACAGTGGCAGACGCAAAGGGGCCTCGGCTTGGCGCCGTCCCACCCCATCGCTATACTGCACTATGCGTTTATGCATAGCTTCGCGCCATGAGAGGACGCATGCTCTCATGGTGCGAAGCTATGCATAAACGCATAGCTTTGCTAGACGCTGGGTCCTGGACAAATCGACGCACAGTGTCCTTGTCTTCTTTTGCTTCAGCTTCCGGCCGCCAACCGTAGTTTTGCCAGTGCAGTAGTGGGTTTGAAGTCATGTGTGCAAGAGAAGAGAGAAGCGCGCTTGCGTCGCCGCACATTATGCATTGTATAGAAGCGCACGCGCACTCTTGGGGACCAGACTAATGATGGTGACTGTTTTTTTGGATCGCCGGACAAGGATTGATTTGATTGATTTGTGGGGTTTAACTTCCCAAAACCAGCTCTGATTATGAGAGACGCCGTAGTGGAGGTCTCCGGAAATTTCGACCACCTGGGGTTCTTTAACGTGCACTGGCATCGCACAGCACACGGGCCTCAACATTTCGCCTCCATCGAAATGCAGCCGCCGCGGCCGGGATTCGATCCCGCGACCTTCGGATCTGCAGCCGAGTGCCATAACCACTAGACCACCGTGGCGGGGCTTCACCGGACAAGGAACTATGTGCTAAATAGCTTCGCTGTTAAAATAGAAATTGGTGGAAGAAGCGACTTTCTTGCGGCCGCAGTATTACAGTAACCGCACGCTTGCGGAGCCCGTGAAGTCGGCAAAAATAAGGTGCTCGTCCAGGCTTTATTCGGCAGACAGAGCGTCCCAGCTTTATGTTTCAATGGCAGCGGTGGCTTCGGCAGCAGCCTTTGACGGAAATGAAGAAAATGAGCGTGATAAAGATTGATGGATAGCAACGTCAAAGAGACCGGGGAAGAGAAGAAAAAAAAATGAGAAGAAAGAACGATGCAAGCTAGTACGACGGGAGTAAAGTAATGGACGATGAAGGCGAGCTAGAATCAAAGAAGAGAGAGAGAGAGTGAGGGGGGTGAAAACGGACAAAGAATAACAAAAGAGCAAAAATGAGACTATAGCGAATAGTGGCGGCTGCTGCTTCAAGGCGTAAAAAAAAGGCGAGCCCGACTCGGAAGCGACGAGGAGCCCCACGACGTTGGTCTGTTTGTTCTCTTCTTGACCTTTTATCTCGTCTGTGCTTGCTATTCTTGCACATTGGCAGATGCACGCAGGAGGACGTAAGTATAGCGAAGAAGAGCGTAAGTACACACCAGGAACAAAAGGATTCGGTTAAGGAGGGCAACAAATGAAACGTGCGAGAAGAGACCAAATACGAAGGAAAGTAAGTACAGGAAATCAGGAAAACAAAACCAAATAGAAGAGAATGAGGGGGGCGAGTGTGAAACAAGCGCAAAAGAAGAATAGGGAATTTCGGAGGGGAGATAAAGGAAGAAAGGAGGCAAGGTAGCAAAAAGAACGACAGCAGACGCGAAGAAAAGCGTGAAAAAAGGTTGCGTCGAGTGAAATGGTCGAGAATAGAGAAGTCGGAAGAAAACAATAACCAATACGCCCCAAATAAAGAGTCGGCCATGCGTACGTGGAAGAGCAACGATTAACAGAATTAAAGGGAAACTGCTCCCGAAATAATTCCGAAGCTGAGCATGTTTTAAAGAAATGACATGAAGGGGCAGTGCTGAGAAAGAAGTGACGCGTGTGTGAAAGGAAGGAAACATACGACATTCGAAGAGGGAATAAAATTGCATTCATCCCCGGTGAAAGCACTCATGACAAGTTACTTCCTTAATTACAGCCCGTAGACTGGCTGCTTGACTGATGTCGACTACTAATGAGCACTGCGAGGAAGAGCCGACAACCGACAACTCGAATCAACGCTAATAAACTAGCGTTGAATAAGAGTGTGAAATACAATTTAAATTAGGTTTGGTCAGCTCCTGTAAGTATAGCAGGTAGGAAATCACGAAGACCATGCGACGGATAATGACTAATCGTAGATGATGCAGAGTCATACACCCGAAACACCTCCCCCCCTCCCCCGCTCTAAAAAAAGGAACAAAACAACCCGCCGAGACAAGACAAACATAGCACTAGTTCTTTAACACCAACGAAGGTCCACGCTTTAAGTAGCTTTTATGAACACTGCATTGACAGTGTATAATACAAGGTGCAAGCAAGAATTAACTTCCGCCTAATGGGCAGCCAGGAGCGCCAAGCGTGTAGTTTATTGCAGTTCATATATCTCATCCATTTTAAGCCTTTCTTTATAACGTTTCCTTATAGCGAGAGAGAAAGGGAGAGAGATCGAAGTAATGCGGAAGGCGAGAAATTAAACGGACGACAATATCCGGCTTGCTATCATGCACTGGGAAAAAGGGAAGAGGAGGTAAAAAGTTGCAACGCTCGCTGTGGTAAACACAGACCTTGCGATATGTCGTGGAGATTCAACTCTCGCGAGCACAAGGGTGTGCCCGTGTTTTAACCCAGAAAATGGAACTCCAGAAGCCAGACCAGCTTAAAACGTTCGCGTCACCGACAAGTCGCGCAAGCCAGGCAAACTGGAACTCCCGAACAGCGAAAGCCTCTCGGAGTACACGTGCCACTTACACCGTTGCAGCAGCACGCAATAGATTATCTTTGCCGCTGTTGTCAATTCGCGGCCGACTAACGCCCATCTTGCTTAATGCATTTCATGTAAGGGGGGCGTGACAGAGTAATGTCCGTCACACAATTCATGGTAACGCTGGCGTATATCTGCTCACAAACGTCGGCATAAATCCGAACTTCCTGCTTCGAGATCTCTGCGAGATGGCTCTTCGCTAAGGAGGCGGCCTGCCGACTTCGCCTGCGGGCTGGCCGGGAGGGCGCGACATCGCTTCTATCGGTTAGCTTCGTGTGTCAGTGACATAAACACTGCAAAATAGAGTGAGCGGCGCCCATTTGCAATGCATGAGACACAAGCGACAGGCCCGCCGGAGCATATAAAGAAGCTAAGCTGAATCAAACAAACAGCGGCAACGAGGGAAGGACGAGGGCCTAGATAGACGACTGCCCGAGGCTTGATGCGATCCCCAAGAGCGTGCGCCTCCGCTGCTCTCGATATATACGGGCGCAATGTATGCCGATGGGCCGGCACGGCGTCATAAATTTCCCGCACTTGCTACACTGGGCAAATCCGCAACTGATTTGCGAAAGACAAACCGTCCACGCTGTTGACAAAATGGTCGCCAGCGCCCGCGTCGCTGAGAAATGTCGGCAGGGATGGCCCCAGCTGGCGTGCCACCACCGCCAGCGCAGCCTTCTCGGCGGCCCATTTGTCAACGCGCCTCGTGCGACTGGGAGGCGTGCTTCCTCTGCCCTCGCTCGGCTCCTGCCAGGTGCGGGTTCCCTTGAACGTCAGCGCTCCTTGAAGAAGCGGCCACGGCGCACTTTCAAGGACGCGTGTAGAGGCACGTGTCAGTTGTCTCTGAGTGTTGAAACACTATAATATGTATATAACGGCTCTTAGTTCCTAAGTATGCGCTGTATACCGACACGCGCACTGTGAATGAAGACTAATGAGTAAGAGACGCGGAGACTGTGTCTATTGGTCGAAGCAAAGGAGAAAGCGTTAGGCGACAGATTTCGCACATTTTTCGTGAGCACGATTACAAATTAACAAGGGCAACAAAGAAATACACAGCTGTATGATTCAAAACGTCCGTGGAATCATAGGAAAGATGAGTTGCAAACTTTTTCATACCAAAGCCGGTTTGTTCCTGTGATAAATGACTGCAGGGAATGATAAAGAGCGACCGAGGGCACGTGCGCGAGAATTTTGTAATCGCACCAATAGATGGGGCCGCCGCAGCCAAGAATCGAATCCTCGTCCTTGTGCCCCCCGTCAAAACACCACAGTTGCTGATCAGAGCTATAGGTCAAAACAAAAATTTGAAATCACATGTAAAGGAGAGAGAGGAATAGAAAAAGAAATCTGGTTTGCTGTGACTGTTCCTTCCCTTCTTACGGGCTAGCTGGTTCGTTGCAGCGGCTTTCAGCTCTCACGGTGCCTATAACGAAAGAATTCCTGTTGTTGTCTGCAGGGCTGTTCCTGTTTCTTGGCTGCATGTTTACGTTTTAGACCAAGAGCACGTAGCGCATATGCTCATTTTTTTCTCTTCTTGTTGTTATTGACGTAGTGTCATACGATTCACCACCTTTTTCTTGAGGTTCTTCTTGTAAGTTGCATAGTTCCAGGTGTGTGATAAAGCATTTCTTCTGCGCAACTCCGAATGTAAACAAGAAAAAAATCTTTTATTGGATCGCTTCATATTTTGTGCGATAGAGAAAATCGGATCAAAAAGCAATGAAAGATTGCAACAAAGACGGCTCTTATCTATTTTTTTTCCTCGAAATTCACGAGCTAATTCTATATTGCTTGGTTCATCGGGAATCTTGGCATTGTTCCAGTAAAATGGTAGCGATCACGCGTTAATTACGTCTGTATATACGGCAAATTCAAATATTAAAGCTCTTGCTAAAGACGACGTAGATCAACATTTTAACAGCCAAAGGTAAACCGGATTCGTAAGCACTCCTGTCAAAACCAAAACTGAGGCAGAGAGACCAGGCATTCAGAATCTCGGAAGGCTACATTACGGGCCTGACCAGCCGCTCGGGCTGCTTGCAGCAGTGCAGTAACTCAGAGCCAAAGTCCTACTGGAGTGTCCGCTCTCTACGGAAGTATCTCTTGTCCGACAACTCAAGACAGAAATCATGGCCATAGTCGCATCGCTTAGCGAGTCATAAAATGGCGTCGCCGTTAATGATGTTTGATCATCTTAGACTAGCCGCTGTAGTCTGTACTCTAGGACTAATTAGGGGGCAAGAAGTATCAAAGCTTTTTGACATATACGTTAAACTTGCTTCGAGGCAATAAATATTTGCAAAGTACAGAAAACACTGATACGTTTGTTCATGAAAGGGAGTTGGAAGTCGCGCGGAAGTATTTGCCATTCCAGATTATGCACATGGAATTTGATCTGATTTCAGCGTACAGTCGCAAGCAAAACTTTGGGGCCCATGGCAGCAACGAAGAAATGAAAACTTGCTCTAGCCTGAGTCCAACAGCGTAGGATGACCTAAATTCATTGCATTGGTCGAACAGGCACACTTAGGCTGCACTACTCGCTTTCAACCAACATATTCAGGCGGCACACACAATACATCTTTGAGACACCAACTGGCCCCAGTACTTTCGCTCGTGTCTGTGCTATTCTTTCTGTCTTTACATATGCTGGAGCAAAAAAAAAAAAAAGAAAGCAAATTTTCCGGCCTTGTAATCTGAACTATGGATTATGAAACAAAAATACGCGTTTATTGTCCAGTAAAAATTAGAATAAGTAAGTTTCTTCCAAATAATATTTACACAATTGCGTGCACAATTGGCGACATGCGTAGGACACTTTCACGAGAATTCACTCGCCAGAGGAGAACCGCGCACACCCCGAAGGCAGACCCAACGGCGATCGGATGCTTTTCCTTCTCAAGAAAAGGCAGCTCGCCGTTACATATTTTCTGCTTAGCACTGCTCAATATTTTCTTTTATACTTATCGAATGACCCTGTAATTTACTCAAAAGGCAGAAGACGAAGAAGAGAATAAGAAGGAGAAAAAAAAAACGAATTACGCTCCGGAAGTCTTATCATCAGCCATAACGCCCAGCAAGGGAGCAATTCATTCTTTCCGCTCACAGCGGGCGATAAGCGGAGCAACGACGAAACAGGCTGCCGGGGCAGATTCGACATTGATCCCAGCAACACGCTAGCGTGTGCAGAAAACTGCAGAAACTGAACGAGGCCTGAACACGTCTCGGCTGTGAGCTGTAGGGCACCCACTTGAGACAAGAGAAACGCGCGTTGGCAACGCTGGAGAAGGCGCCCTTCTCAGGCCCCTGTTCCGTCTCGCTTAGGACATGAACGGAAGCACGTTTAAGGAAGTGTATCCACATGTCCACGTTCTGACCCCTGAGCCGAGTAAATGAACGAACTTTTCATCGGCGATTGCGTTCCGAATTTCACCGGTTTAGGAAAGAAATATTTGATTGTTCCGTGATTTAGGTGTATGTTCTTCTTTTTTCCTTTTTACGACAACAATAAACTGTGTGGCAAGAGTATCCGTGCTAAACAGCCAGGTTGGAATGCATAACGTGCTGATTTCACCGTTGTTTGGCGTCTGTTGCTAACGTTTTGCGTGGATCAAGCAGCTCGCCACCATTTGCGCTTTTATTTTGCCCGCCCGAGTCTGTAAGTCAGTGCGCCCAGAATCAATGCATTAATAAGCTGCTTTTTCTGAATGATTGCTGGCACCTTCTGTCATGCAAAATATTATTAAGGAAACATTTCGCTCGGGGAACGTGGATGACCAGCGAAGCTGTAGCACTTCACACAGGGTGGCACAACAGCACACACATGTTTTTATATTCATCATTTTGCATTTGCAGTGACGATAATATTGCGATTAGAGCGATGTGCACAGACAACAATAATAATTGATCGAATTTTAGGTGTCAAAGCCACGATATGATTATGAGGCACGCCCCGTAGCGGAGGGCTCCGGAGTTGTGCGCATGTAATGCCGGTAATACCGTTTACTAGTAGTATCGGGAAGGCGTGTGCATGGACTTTCCTAGGGCCGCACTGCTCCGGCACCCATCATCTAGTCCAGGGCTCTAATGAAGGGCCCGCCTGTGCTGGCACAGCTGCCTGGGGTTGCGAAGGCTCGAGTGGCGCCTGCCTTCGCAATGCTACTTCTAACCAACCTTGAGGATATTGCTTAAAGGGAAAATGTTCAATGAAGAACTTGTAAAAGACGTTAATCAACGTGCACGTAACAATATTATGCTAAGAGGTGCAATGCTTTAATATATATATATATATATATATATATATATATATATATATATATATATATATATATATATTGCTTCTAAGAACATGTGCGAGGTTTGAAAAAGTAAACCTTCGTAGCGAGTTTCACGATGCTTGAGCCGTCAAACGCGCTACGAACGAAGCTTCCATGACGCAAGCATAGCGGCGATACGACCGGGCCATAAGGGTGAGAGGTATGACCAGCCCTTATTATTTTCTTTTGTGGTCTCTTCAGTACAGTCTGCCGGAGCGCATCATGGATCTTTCATTTGCAGCATGTAAACATGTGAACATGCTCATTCGTAGCATGTGTTGCGTTCTAAAGAAACGAAACGAATTGATGATTTGATGATTTGTGGGGTTTAACGTCCCAAAACCAGTCCTGATTATGAGAGACGCCGTAGTGGAGGGCTCCGGAAATTTCGACCACCTGGGGTTCTTTAACGGGCACTGACATCGCACAGCACACGGGCCTCAACATTTCGCCTCCATCGAAATGCAGCCGCCGCGGCCGGGATTCGATCCCGCGACCTTCGGATCTGCAGCCGAGTGCCATAACCACTAGACCACCGTGGCGGGGCGCGAAACGAATTGATCCGTCCTTTGTTCTTATTATTTTTTAGGGGCGAAGCTCCTTAAGGCGTAGGCTTGTCTGCCGTTGTCCGTCGTAGCCACCTCGCATAGTTCGCGCTCGCGCTCGCTCTCGGCGCGTGCCTCCCGGCGCGCGAGCTCTCTCACTCTTCCATCTGCTGTCTTGTGTGTGAGAGAGAGAGAGACAGAGAGAGAGAGAGAGAGCGAAAGGCGAGCGTCGACTATGAAAACGCTCTTTCTTCGATGAACGCTCTACCAGCTCGCAAAGAAGGAGAACGCGCCCTCACCCGCGAGAGAAAACGTTGGCGCAGGCAGCGTCTTCTAGCGAGTTTCTTGATTGAAAAATACCGACTGCTCGCGCTGGAGAACCGTTCACCCGCCCCCCATATATATATATATATATATATATATATATATATATATATATATATATATATATATATATATATATATATCTATGGCACTGGATCTTGACTTGCAATGAAGTGCCGGTGGGAGATTTCACTTGTGCGTAGTTAAAACATAAGGATTCGTAGCGTGCGCGTTAACTAAATTAATCCGGAACTCGGCAAGATCTAGGATGAACCTCCGGAGCTTCGCCCACTCATCATCATTCACTCCGTGGATGTGCGTGGATTGTTTATTTTTATTTTTTTTTTGCAGGCGACATTAGTGACCTCTGAATTCGTCGGCTTCAGTGCTCTCTTCCTCCAGCACACGTGCTTTAACGCAAATTAGTGAAGCCACATAGAAATATATAAGTACAGATCACTCAGTTTAGGCGCACGCGAATATAGGCCTAATAGAACGCTGTACTGAATTCAGTCCCTCAGAATGCTGAATGGCCAGCGCATGAGCTCTTCAGTATATGCTAAAGCCTTTCAAAATTTAGCCCTTCGTGCTGCTAAGAAGTTTACCAGAACTTCGTAATAAACTAACACACATAGGTTCGTGGTTACACACTTGTAGTGTTCGGCTCGATCTACTCCTTTACGGAATCCGCCGTGTTATTGCTTAGAGGTCGCGGGCTCGATTACCGGCTGTTGCGCCCACATTGCAATGCGGACATAATGTTAAGAACACCGGCGCACTTTGATTGCGGTGCGCCTGAAAGAGCCCCAGGTCGCCAAAATTAATCCGGAGTCCTCGAATGTTGCATACCTCACAATCACATTGTGTTTTCGACACGTAAAACCCCAGCAATTATTACCTTTAGGAAACACACTTGTTCTCAAGAAGTCTGGGTGATACACCGGCTCGTTCGGTCGCTGTAGCAATGCTTACATGAAAGTGGCATCCAGCATGGCTTCTGACAAAAAATTGTTGCTTGTGCTTCTTTTAGGGGCGAAGCTCCTTAGGGTGTGGGTCTGTCCCTCCTCTGTATGTATGTATGTATGTAGCCACCTCTAGTTTAGTTTATGAATGGCTCAATAGATGACGTTGTGTGTCCAGGCTGCTACCTGGACAAACGCATCATCATCATCAGCTACCTCTTTCCTGAAGCCATGCACTACGCCACGAAGCGCAGATGGAAACATGCACCATGATGACACTAAATACCCAACATTAACGAAAGACTGCCCGTTTCTAACGATGATGATGATGATGATGATGATGATGATGATGATGATGCGTTTGTGCTAGCGCGTTACGGCGCGTGTAAGAAGCTGGTGTAAGACGCTGTGGTCTCTCCGCCTTATACTCTTTCAGCAGTCATGTGATGGCGTCGGCAAACGCGGTGCGCGTTCCGGCCTGTGTAAGGGGCTGCGTAAGACGCTGTGGCCTCTCCCCCTTACTAGAATGTACTGCGTTTGTGCTAGCGTCCCCTTAAACGCGAGATCCCAGCGTTCGAATGCAGTGTTTCTCACGTCTTTACATGATGATCGACTGGGCGAATTACACGGAAGATTCACGGTTTACCGATGATTCACTCCGGAGCTTCTCCCACTCATCATCATTCACCCCGTGGATATGCTGTGATTTTTTTTTCAGCGTCTTGTGCACCATCTCTGATAACAGTTTACAATGTTTGGAAAGCTCGTTGCGTCCATTGAAAACAGCCCCATGATTCATTTTTGTCATTTTCTGTACTATGGTTGTGTGAAACGTTGAACGAAAAAGCAGACTGCGATGCTTCTTAGCATAAGCATTTTCACTATTCGCTTATTTCAAGCGCATGATCAAGTTCTCAGCGTCACCCGACAGAAAACTCTTCCAAAACGCTGCGCCAAGTAGTTTCCGCGCCTGATTTTGGAAGCGGGCATTCACTAGATTTCGAGATTTTCAAAGTTTGGGTCATAGACACAATTTTCATTATGTCATAGTTTACTAATTTGCAGTGTGCTGACTCATAGTTAAGCTACCAAATACGTTATTGGTAGATGTAATGGCATATCTCAATGCCTTTGTCTATTTCATGTGGAACTGGAGACGAGACGTCAGAATAAGTTCCATGATTTGAAATTGGAGCAGGTAAGAATATCTTGTCCCCCGCCCCCTCCCCAACACACACACACACACACACACACACACACACACACACACACACACACGCACGCACGAACGCTCAAGGAAGCAGAAAATGTCTATGAGTAAATTCGTCTGTGTGATTTATGCGTCTCCCGTCTTCGACTTTGTCGCGCTGCAATTTTAAGACTATCCAAACCACCGTGCAAATATTTCTCCTGGCTGTGGCAGGCCGCCCACTATCTTCGAACTTCTATTAGAGTATACTGCTACACTATTGCTTTCCCTACTATACATGCTTTAAAGGGACTGTCTACCGCTCGGAAAACTTTGCTAGATTGTAGTAAAAATGGGCAGATCGTGTGTCACATTTACGAGAACGAACATGCTTTTACCCTACAAAAAAGGAACTATGTTTTTTATTTCGGTCTCGAAGTTGTCGGAAAAACGCCGCTAGTGACACCCAACAGCGTGTTTGTCAATTGCCAAGTGTACAAGAACAGACCGACGCAGGTATGCATATTCTGCTGAAAAACAGTTATGTATGTCGTACAAGCGTACTTCACCCCATGAAACACCTTTTTATAGCGTGGAAGAGCAATTGGTTCTTCTTTTCGCTGCTTTCGGGGTGGCGCTGGTGGCCCGGCCACCGCACCGTTATAAAGGGGACGCTCCTAATATCCATCCATCCATCTGCCTGTGCAGGCGCCATAGAGTTTCCTACTAAAATACTAGAGGGAAAACTGGCGCTGCGATCGTGAAGATGCCATGGGAATGATGGGTATGACATGGATTTGTCTAGCCTTCGTGCCTGCGGCTTCAAACGTCTTGGTGGATTTGTTTATTCCTGCTTTTTAACTTCAGTGACGCGAGTTACGTTACTACACTTTTTCATTACCCGACGAAGGCAGCGGCTGTAGTGTACGCTTTACTGGCTTTACTGCTAGAGATAATCAGGCTGTCGCATCTACCACAGTCGTTTGCAATGATGAGGTGCCATGCAGTGTTTCGTTGTTGTGTTTGTTGATTGATGGCTACACATATTATTTGCAGCGGTATTTGTACCCAACTTTAGAAATATTCGCGCTGCGTCTCGCGTACCTTATCGATGCGGTTTTGCTGTTTTTTTTTTTTTCTTTTGTATCAGATGCGATAGAATCTGTAACCGTAGGGTCGCTTTCACAGCTGACATACATCCCTTGTCAGAAGGCTGTTCGATATCTTGTACTACGGCATTTCAATTCCGCTGTCTGATTAATTCAACGCCGACCGAACGCGCCAAGCAAGCGCACAGTTATCGTGCGTAGTAGACGCCCAGTGGACGATAGGCAGACGCGCCTGCGGACGACGCTCAGAAAGTCAGCTCAGATCAAAGCTCAGGCGCAGTTTCCGATGGAGTTTAACGGCACGGTTGTTTATTTAACATCACGTTTTTTTTCACAAAACCAATCACCAAGCGATGGGCGATACTGCACTCCTGCGACGGCCTCGCGCAGGGGCTTGACCCATGCATATAGTTTGTAAAAATACAGTGAAGCACTTGCCCTGCACTAAAAGAAGCGAGCGAAAGCGCGTCTGTTATATTTAGAAGACACATCTACCTTTTACATACTTTAAAATGTCAGCACGTCACTTACAAGAGCAAAAATCTTTATGTTATGTTCGAATACAACTACATATGAAACTTAAGCATTCGTGGACGCTTCTAAATCTGGGCACAAACAGAGGAGGCAACATTGCCATATCGCACAATATTGCTAAATTTCTGAGCGTTCAGTATTTTTCTAACCGCGAAAAAGCAACTAGTACCTGCGCACGCACATAGTTATTCCAAAATCTTCCGTCTTATTGCAATATTTTGTCGTAAACGGCCTATTTTCTTGAAGTGGCAAAGCCATATGAAGCCAGAAGAACGAAGACTAGGCAAATCCATGTCATACCCATCATTCCCATGCTGGCTCAACCGCCTTGTTTGAAATTCCCAAGACACTAGCGCCAGTTTTCCCTCTAGTATTTTAGTAGGAAGCTCTATGGCAGGCGCATAGTACTGCGCTTGTCAAGCGTGCGGCGTTGCATGTACGAGGCGCGCCCCGGCGCGCCGATGGTGGTGGTGGTAAAAAACATTTATTTCAGAAAAAGTTTACTAGAGAGTGCCGACATTCCCTCGCCTGTTCTCCTCGTCACCTCTGCAATGTCGTCCTTGGAACCGGTTCCTGTTGAGAACAAGCCCGCGCCCGAATGGGTTGCCAAGGAGACGACGATGCATCGTGCACAATAGCCATTGTTGCATGCGTCTGCACACGTAGGAAAGGAGCGACTTCACAGATGAAAAAACTCTGTTTTAATAATTTATACTCAGTTTCTGGAGAAACCACTGCACGCTGGGACACTTCGAAAGGTACGCTTTCTGTTCAGCAAAAAAGAAAAAAAAATACACGGGAGAGGGATGAAGGACGGAAGACAGTCCCTTTAACACCTTCCTAACCAAAAGCTGCAGGACGATTCCCTCCACGATGGGGTTGCGGCTGTTCGCCGGACTATATGATACAGGCTGTCCGAGGTGTCTGTGGAATCGTCCTTGATTTGTGGGGTTTAACGTCCCAAAACCGGCTCTGATTACGAGAGACGCCGTAGTGGAGGGCTCCAGACGCCGTAGTGGAGGGCTCCGTTGGAGCATCGCACTTTGATGCTAGTTGCCAAAACAGTGAATGCAGCCGTCGGAACATTTTAGAGCGTAGCTCCATTAAGCGCCCGTTTGTGTGTTTCGCGTCGCCAGCTGTAGCCGAGCAAACGATCGGCAGCCCCTAGAAAGGGAACGCTATAGTGTCAGGTCTGAACGAAATAGGGGCGGGCATTCGCATTTCTTGTTGTCCACAATTTTTTTAAGACCGCTCACCCTTGAAACTCGCTTATCAGTAACACAGGTCGAACAACCCTCGTTGCTCTGCTTGTCGTGTCAAGTATGAAGATCGGAACGATAGGACAGCGAGCCTTGACGAAGCTTGCAAGGGACGGAAGAGGCAGGAAATCCATTTGGTTGACTAGGTCGGTCAAGCATTAGACGAGGATGGCTAAATCGGGGCATCACATGTCCCATGCGGCTCTGTGCTGTTGCACCACCAGGATTTCCAGTTTCGCGAAGTTTTGCAGGTCTCCTAATGAGAACAGGTAAGCAGCATGTCATTCTGTTTTATGAGCACGCATTCATTTGACATGAGTGAATCAGTTCTGTGCAAGCCTGAGCTGACAGATATAGGAGCCGTGTCACTCGGCTCATTCTTGACGACGCCAGCCGAACTGGTGCCGGTGAAATACTTGTAATGAAGAGCTTGGACCGTAGTACATGTTAATTCGATTCGTGAGTAAGCGCTTCGTTCACCCTTTAATTATTCGACATGTATAGCCATGTGCGACAAGCTCGTGGTCGTTAACAATTGTGAGGCATTGGAAAAATGCTACAGGAACGGAGACATCGCAAGGAGACCAGACGAAGCGCTTGTTTCACAAACGAACTGTCGCATATTTTAGATTAGGGCATTGCATTTGTGATGACTTTCATTCATCCCTCGTATATTGGAGCGTTTCTTTCATAAAAATTTCTTAGCAGTCCTTAGCTATCGCTTAAGGGTCGTAAAGGTCAAAGCCAGGACTTTTGGTAGCCGAACGCGGAATATAGGGGTACGAACCCAGAACCTTTCAACGTCGAATGTTACGTGAAAGTAATTTTTCATAAGCCGTGAAAGCTAACATTCAATCACGCGGAGCTTATACCCGCATGCTCACAACCACATGTCCAATGCATCTATGAGGCGTACTAAAGCAATAGCGTTCTTCAGCAGTGTCATGCCAACGGAGCACATGAATTGCGACAGTGGATACAAAAGCGGCGTTACACTATTTAGACTATATTACTTTCTCTCGTGCTTCTAAATGAGAACCGTTAAGTTAAATTGCGAAAGTGTTACAGCGCACGTTTGTGTTTCGGAGCACGGTAACATAACGCGCCCAACGAGATCCACGCAAACCATGCGTTCCGGCTTTCGCATTTTTTCAACGATGAGAGAGACAACTGGTGTAATCGGCGCAAGTGCTTCGACAGCCGCTGCGTCTAAACAAACTGCCCGGGTCCCCCGCCGACGCCTGAATCCTGCCGAGCTCTAAGTTCGCATTAGGAGGTATACCGTAATAATCGGTAAATTCTTAAAACGTTTTTATTCTTGTTTACCCGGTGTACGTGCTTCTCTAACGCCACTTACGTGCGCGCCTGTCGGCGCACGCCTCTGACGTCTGTTGCGGCCAGACAGCGGAAACGATCACTGGTATCCGGTGCTGCATTGCGTCGCGCTATAGCTTTCATTCTAGGCTTTCGATCCGAAATTTCCCGAGCCCTCCACTACGGCGTCTCTCTAATCAGAACTGGTTTTGGGACGTTAAACCCCACAAAACAACTAGGCTTTCGATCATCGGCCGGACGCACTAAAACGACTGAGGACATGTAAGGAATGCTGTAGATGGCCTGCACTGACGTCACTGGTGCCGCCGAGTACCAACTTGATGGAATGCTAGGTTTGTAACGTCACGTGAATGTTATCAATGTCTGCATCGCACGCAGCTTCTCTTGTTACTTAGGGATAGAGGACGTTGTGACGGCGTCTTCACCACTTTTAAGCAGACTAATCGCAGCGGTCCAAGTGCTGTGATGACATCATCGTATCCGCCATGTTTTAGCGCCTGTGCGCTCCAAAGATACATCCGTGACACCACTTGGGAGCTATCAATATGTATTTGATTCCAAGGAGAAATAGTCCACGTACGTGAACATTTTTATCTTGTTTATCATTTAACTGCCTGCCGTGAGATATCTTTGCATAAGGAAAATTTCCATTAGCCATAACAAACTGTTTCATCAGACCATGGAAACAGAATATGCCGCATTCTTCACAATGAGGCGTGACAGCAAGTGGGCTTCTGTGTGCAGAATTCTGCTTAGAATGCCTGCACTCCGCAAGTGTTGACAAGACAGGAGGCTCAAATTTACTAAAGCGCTTCCTATACACTTTTCACAGAAGGCTCACTAGGAGCCGCCATAGACCTTTCTGGGCTCTGCGAAGTACACGTGAATCTTAAAAAGAAAAAAAAAACGACACACTTAAGTCGCCTTTTGTATTCCCGTGCCGTACAGTTCAGAACAGCTGTGCTTCCTCCCTCCCGTTAAGAGGTCTATAAAATACGAGACAAACATTGCAAGCCACCGAGTTACTGCGGCGGTAGCACAAAGGGGAATAATATACTGCGAATAGCTCAAAGAGAAGCGCCGTCACTTCGTCAGAGAGTGGTTGATCTCGAACACACCACAGTGTACAGTGGTGAACTAAATCTTTTGAGTAAGAAAACATAGTTCTGCATGTACACGAGAGATGTCATAACAGTGACGGTCAGCATTACCATGAACACTTTAGAGCGGGCATGAGTGACAGGAATGGGTTATTCATTTCTTATATTGTCACGTGACACACAAGGGACTATGATAGCAGAGGCCGCACCGTCAGGTAGACAAGAACTGCTAGCTGAGCAAGATGGCTCCGACTGGGGCGCGCGCTGAACCAAAAGCAAATTCTTCCTTTTCTTTCTTTGTTGTCCATGCTAGCTCGCGCCCGCCGCGCATGTCCCGGTGGCATTATTCCCCCCTTGAAAACGGCATCGTCCCGATGCACAAGAGTTTTGACAGGCACAGCCGAATAAAAAAAACAAAAAAAAACGACCAGACAGGGTATTTCGGAGCTTAATCCCACGGTAAAGCAAATCCTTGAAGCAGAACTAAAGCGAAGCATCAATTGCAATAAACTTTAAAGAGCTTGCACCCGCAGTGGCACGAGCCCAGGCGCACAAAACCGCTACGCTGTTCCTTTGAGGACGATGCACACCCGTGAGGGTTGCTCTCGGTAAAGAAACGCGAAAGGGAAAAGACAAAAGTGCACCTTCAAACACCTTCGCGTGACTACATGATTTGGATGTACCGATGCAGTTTCTCCTTTGACCCCATATTACAGCAGCCAAATCAGGCCTCCAGAAAATTAGAATAAACAAAAAGCGTATGCTAATTTTATGTAAGTAGTGGTGCGATCTAAATCATCACTATACTTATAGGTCTCTGGTGACATAAATCATATAACTTTTATAGCTGAGATCTCATTACAACTTAGATGACTTCTATTTCATTATAACTTAGATGCTTGTTAAATCACGCAGTTTAGCGTTCCCATGTATGCTAATTTGTTTTATGTTATGCCTGATTTCCAAGCAAATTCTGTACCCACCCCTGCAATGTCTCGCAAAGAGACGGCAGTATATGTAAATAAATAAATGAATTAATAAAATTAGAGCATAATAATAGGTCATGACTTGGAAGTCATGATGAGATCTGTAGGACTCATCATGATTTTATATGCCCCCTAAAATATCTGCTAACATTGGTGGCATCGCTGTTGGGAGCAAACGTTAAAAAGGCAAACATCGTGTCATTACTGTGTGTGACTGTTCGCAATATGGCACCGAAGATAACAAAGGCAGGTAGTTTTGCCTTTAGAAGGAACCTAAGTAGGAGGTCAAACGTGCGAGCCGGAAGACTGCATTGGGATACGATGCATCGCGATGGAGGCGAAATGCTGGAAGCCAGTGTACAATGCGATGTGAACGCTCGTTATAGAATGCCGTGTGGCCGAAATTTTAGGAGTCCTCCACTATGCTGTGCCTTATAATCATATCTTGGTTTTGGCACGTAAAACTCCAGAGTTCTTGTAATTTGACTCGCTTGAAGCATAGTATCGATGCTTAATATATATATATATATATATATATATATATATATATATATATATATGCCAGATCACCGATACAGAAATGAAAGAGAAAACATTCCCTGTTCCGTGGCATGTAATATAGCATAGTATAGTATAGCGTAATATAGGATGATATGGTATGATAAAAGAGGCTGCACCGGTTCACCACCTGAATTTGCTGCTTTTCAATTAATCAATGCTAGGCGTGTGCACTGTATAGTATCCTTGCTAATTTTCAGCGTATGGTGTTTTCTGGGGTCTAACGTCCCAAAACCAGCTCTGATTATTAGAGATGCCGTAGTGGAGGCTCCGGAAATTTCGACCACCTGGGCTTCTTTAACGTGCACTGATATCTCACAGCACACTGGCCTCAACATTTTGCCTCCATCGAAATGCAGCCGCCGCGGCCGGGATTCGATCCCGCGACCCTGGGATCAGCAGCCGAGTACCTTAGCCACTAGACCACCGTGGAGGGGCTAATTTTCAAAGTAATGTTGTTTCGTTCATACGTGTAAAACGCGATTGTGGTAAAAACTGCAGCATTGCTGGCTCAACGGTCCGAGGGAAATTACCAGCGCCACAATGAGCACAGTGCCATTGGCGATTCTTACTCAGGCTTTTCATTATTCATCAGGGGGAAAAGAAAAAGCGGCGGATGCCTGAAGTGGCATTGAGTGAGTAATTAGTGGTTCAAAGAATGCTTCTAGCCATTCGAGGCAGTGTAACCACGCTCTAAGAACCAAACACAAGTATACGCGAAAGTGGTGCGGCCCGCAGCGTTGGGAAATTAAACAGCGCGGCCATTCCATTCATCGCGGCCATTTAAGCCAAAAGAGTGCGCGCACGCGCGTTCCCTAATAGCCCTAACTGCCGGAAGGGACAATAAAGGTCGCGCTAGAACGACCTTTGGTTCGACCGCGGCTGGTGAGCGCGCTACTCGGGCGTTCGCGGGGCCCCGTGGTCGCGTGTGCGGTGAACGAGACGGCGCGCTTCCTGCGTTTTGCGCGTAATGAGTGCGGCGCGCGGTTCGGGGGCCTCTTGACGCCACCGCAGTCGTGGTCAACCACTTTGTTACCGCACGTTTCCGCCAGGGGAACGCACAGACAGGTCGGTGATTTCAAGTGCGTTGCGCGCCCCGCGGATTTCGAGGCAATGGCGGGTGCAAAAAGCGAGTCGGCGCAATTCCAACGAGGCATCATCGCGGATCTGTTCGTCCAGCATCTACTACGAAAAAAAGAATAAAGAGCAAAAGAAAACGCCGGCACTCGGGCCGCCGCTAACAGCCGGTCGCCGCGCTGTGCGGCGCCATGAAAACGGTCGTTAAATGGGAGGTGCCGTGCCTGGAAAGATTTATAGCGCACGAGGCGCGAAAATATACGCGCCATGGTTACGATGGTCGGTTCCCGTCGGCTAGTCGAGGGAGAGACGCGCCCTTGTTTTCCTTCCTCGTCGACGCGGAACCCTCCGTCGGACGCGAGAGTGCGCTTCTGTGGCAGCGGGCTAGCTACAACCCCTTCGCACGGTGCTGGCCGAGAATGAACTGTGCGACATGGGCTGGGAGGTTGGCCGGCCGGCCGGTTCACTTCCCTCCCTGCACCGTTCCGAAGGGATGCCCCGAGAGACAGATGGGATAAAGAACAACGGCTACGCACACGTAGTGGACATGCACATACAAATGCGCCATGCGTGTTTATGTATACGCGTAGAGCACAACGCGCACGTATATCTCGTAAGCTTTGTCGCTTTGTCCCGCTGCTGGATCCATTATTTATTGCTGCCGAGCGAAACATGCGCGCCCTTCTTTATCCGTGCCCCGCGCTGTCTGTGGTGGAAAAACGATTACGTCAAAAACACGGCTGGGATATTGTAAGGATCCTCATCCATTTTTAGCCCCCTCCTCTTGTTCCGTGCTTCGCCAATGGCGTGAGCCCCTCTCCAGGCACCTTCGTTATCACTCGGAGCTGTCCGTCTCGGGAGGTGGATGATTAGGAAGGGATGGATAGGAAATAGAAAAATCGCTTCATTATATTTGCCCAGCCGGGTGCGCTTCGCGCATTCTAATAAAGTTTTGTAAATGTCTCTGGCGCAGCAGATGACATCAAGTGTAGCAGCAAAATGTGTTCACGTGGTTCTTACCGAAGAGTTTTCAGTGGGAGATCTAGCACACAAACATTTAAATAATTTACTTCTTTGCCTATACCTGCTACAGTTATTTGAAGATACGAATGGGCTAAGATTTTGTTATTGTTCTTCTGGATCTTTCTTGTTCAGGTTGGGCCACTCATTCATCAACTAGCCTGTCCTATCAGAGCTACGGAAATTATTATCACGGCGAATGCTGTCACGGCAAAAGCCTCTGAGAGAGGTATCTCACCGATTGGTGCAAAGTGACGGGCATGCCCCAGTTTGCTAATTCTGGTGAACGCTTTCCTTGCAACACTCATTTCCTCGCTCAGTTACTGTAACTCTTGCACATTAATTATGAAATACACCTGAATTTCATCCGAGAGCAACCTAATCCTTACGCTTGGCGCAAGCAGGAGTCAACGTCAGAATGCCTTCGCTGTCATAATTTTTTTGTTTTTGTTCTGTTTTTTTTTTCATGCGGCAGCGCCGAGACGCCTCTTTGGTCTACATTTCATACAAGAGGCTTTTCTGGCTACTTTCGTGGTAATATCGAAAAACAAAACCCTGTCCTTAGTGCGACACGTTTGAAATGGAAACTTTGATTGATTTCTGGGGTTTTTCGTCCCAAAACCACAATATAATTGAGAGACGCCGTAGTGGAGGGCTCCGGAGATTTCAACCGCCTGGGGTTCTTTAACCTGCACTGACATCCCACAGTACACGGGCCTCAACATCTCGCCTCCATCGAAATACATCCGCCGGGGCCGGGCTTTGATCAGGTGGATCCCCAGCCGAGTGCCATAGCCACTAGACCACCGTGGAGGGGCAGGAATGCTGACGTTAAGGATATATGTAAATGGCAATACATGGGAATTATGGTCAGGATGTAATGAAAATAAATTAAAAGATAACAGTAAAATAAACGTGTTTTGCCTGGGCAGGAATGATTAATTACAGCCAATTCCGCAGTAATTTCAATGATTTTCAACTTTGAAAACGCAGTGATAACCCGGAAGTAAAATAAATTTCTCATTAACCAATGATGATCAGTCAATAACTATTCGTGAGTAGTAATTTTTGAGTAATTACGAGTGCAAGATCATAAAAAATGAAAATCACCTAGGTTAATTATTAATGTTTAATTATTAATTAGTCACTCGTTTATGTGAGATCACGTGAGTCGCAAATGAAGCAGGGTCGTCAATTGACCACCTGACAATCAAGACAACAAGACATGATAGTTCAGGAAGTGACGTCACCCTCGAAAGTTTAACATTATCAGGTAATTCCTTGCAATTTCCACACCACATTTATCGACCTTTGGGGAATTCAGAAGTTAGCTAATCAAGACAAACTATCTGAGAAATCTTTCACTTACACGTGAAATAACTCATAGTTACTGAGGGTTATTTACTGCGTCGCGCCCGCAGTGCATTAGAGTACAAAAGGGACTTCGATGAGAGCTGGGAACTGGGGCATGGTTGGTCTCACTGACATTTCTAAAACAGTTTGTTCGCAGTAGTAGCGATACAGAAAGAAAGAAAATCGCCCTCAGTACTCAAAATTGTATTATCACTATGACATCACTGAAACTTGGTCCGAAATATCTTGTTCAAACATTTACATAAAAGGAAAGTTTATATTTTTTGTACATATGACAAGAAACTAGACAAACAATGTTCTGTGCAAACAAGTTTACGAGACGATTTCTCCTGAACAAAGTGTATCGAACGAAGTCTACGAGTGCCGATCAACGTTACAACGCTAAATCTGCATACATGGAGCCTGTGGCTGGTGGCAGATTCTAACGGCGATAAGACTGCTGCGAACGGCCAATCGATGGAGTTTCCATAAAACTATGCACCTAAACTGCATTGCGTGTGCTTTTCCGAGTCAGTTTAAATTATCCTGCTTAATATTCAGTTGGCTACCGCTGCAGTGTTCGATCAATTCTCAGTGTTGAAAGCCTTGGAAAAGCGCCATCGTCGGCGCTAGAACGAAAAATGGAACAAAAAAAATGAGAGCAAGAAGTTAGGACAGTGCAAAAAGCGGAGAGGTGCTTAGATAGAGGAGCAAAGCCGTACTGCCGCAACATTGAGAACATGACACTTGCAAGGGGATAGCACTGCATTATGAGACTGAACATATGAAATGCTCGTGCCTGCTTTGCCGTGCAGTTTTTTGTTATTATTATTATTATTATTATTATTATTATTATTATTATTATTATTATTATTATTATTATTATTAGCTCTGTTTATTTATTATACCTGTGTATATCAAAGCCCACGGTCACACTAGAAGGCGGCATGATTTTTTGGTGTCCTGGTTAGGCGTCTAGTGCAATCGTCCGTACGGAGCGCAGTTAAGCTGGCTGAAGAACGACAGAGGAATCTAGCGAAATGATGATCCTCTGCTTTGCTGTCGGGATTGCGGAGCTGGTCTTTCATCCGGCAGCACTATTGAGGCGAATTCCGTAAGACCGCAGCAATCAGGTGGTCTCTTTCAAAAACGCCAGCGGTGGACTTGAAAGTGCATTCTCTAAGCTCAGCAGCAACGCCAAGGTTAGCCTGACCTCTTGTGAGGAAACTTCTTGATGACTTCGAAACGGCAGCTGTTGCCAAACTATGAGGTTACATTCGTTTTGTCTTACTACAGAACCTAATTAAGCAGTCTCTTCCGCTACAGCGTAGCTTTTACCTCTCCTTTACTGTTCCGATAGGCTAAACGCTGTAATTGTTTTCTTAATTTTCTTTGCGAACCCTCCTGGACTTGCCTGATTGTGCTTTCGGATGCTACTGTTCTGATAAATAATTGCTGGGGCTTCACGTGCCAAAAGTTCAAAACCACAGGATGATTATGAAGCATGACGTAGTGAAAGGACACGAAAATTATGACCGCCTAGGGTCATTTAACATGGACTGATAATGCGCAGTATACACTGGCCTCTAGCACTTTCACCTCCAGGAAAAATGCTGCAATCGAGGCCGAAACTGAGCCCGCATTCTTCGGGCCAGCAGCCAAGCATCACAACAGCTATACCACCGTGCTGCTGTCTTGCCTAATGGCTCACTCTTAAAGACTATGGGAGTTACGTGTATCCGATAGATGAATCGAACTTTATTCCCCTTGCACCGTAGCCCGATTTTTTTTAACCACTAGGCCCCTATCGCGCACATAGAGTACTGCAGCTGGCTTTAAGGAGGCTCTGAACACTTTTTTTTTTATGTCTTAAAATGGTGCCCATTAGTCGTGGAGACTCCTGTGAACACGTGAGCCAAATATTAGTGCGCTCACCAAATAATTCGTATTTTAGTTTCAAATGACGGCTGGAAACCACCTGCTCTTTTTTTCAACATCTGATGCCACAAGGAGCATTGACTCCACCACTTGAAGCTAAGAACTAGCATTGGTGATTTCATGAACGCGGAAGCATACACAGGAATAGTTCACCCGTTCACCTTTAGTTCAAGAAATAAGAAGAACATATGTAGATTTCTTTGAGAACGAGAAGATAAGTGGAGCGTCGTAGTCGGTGCTGCTTGGGACGTCATTTGTTGAAACGACAGCACGCGATTCCCAGCTATATTTGAACTCAAACTGTGAATTCCCTAGTGAATGCAGCTCACTAATATTTGGCTCAGCTGTTCAGAGTAGCCTCCACCACTGATCGGCACAATTTTCTGGTTTTGCTAAAAGAAAATGGAGCAGGGCCCCTTTAAAGAAGCTTGCTTTCTATTTCTCTCCTCTATCGTATGAATGATAACTACCATGTCACATCCACGGGCTCCAGCTTCCTCTGCCCTAACCTACAGGAAGAAAATCGGCAAGTAGTAGAAACGCTAACTACTCTTAACACCACTGTTCTGGAATAACAGTGCCACGTGTTTAGGCTCAAAGTAGGCGAGAAAGAGTGGTACTGGAAAGGCGCGTGATAAAAATAGATATTACGAGAACTTCACTGCTCGCGTCTGGCGATACCTTGGCAAAACCAACATATTTTGGCAAAACGAAGATAGAACTTGAACACTCACTCTACAAATTTCACCATGGTCACTGAACGACACATTTGTTCTTTCAAATTAGCAGCACTTCTCTTCTCATGCATCACTTTGCCTTGCTTGCACTCGAAAGTGACGCGTGCACCGATTCCAGAGTTTGCGGGACCTGCATAAGATTAGAGAACCAAAGAGTTCTCTTTATTTCGAGAGTGCGCATTCCGCTATCTTGTAGCGCCGTGCAATTTGCATTGAATCAGGCTCTGACACAATAAGGTTTTCACGGTGTAGGAGTGCTGTCGTTTACGAGCAAATTAAGTTAGTGGAATCCTCCTTCATTTCACTTGTTCTGAAATATATTTTTTCGTTGCAAACGGCTGAACCTCTGCGTCGTCGTTATTTCTTTATGACTTTGCCCTGTTTGCTGCCATTTTATTATAGCAGCGTGCTAATTCGATCGTTTGACCATCCTTTTGAATCGGCTAAGTATAGAATAACTAGCACCATAGCGGCTCATGCTGACACGGAGCATTACTAAATCACTGTATTCGCTGCCGTAATGAAATTATATCTTGTGAGGCCTGTGTACTGTTTGATAAGGGAGCACTAACTTTCTACATTGTTGCGGCAGCTGTTGTTGCCGACTCTTCTTTATTTACTCTTACAGCTCGGCTGTTTCCTTGTTCGCCTGTACTATTCTGAGTCAACTTTTTTTGTTTTGTATTGCGAATGTATTTTATTCCACCAACACGTCAATTCCAGGTGCAAGCATTTAGGTCTCTCCATAATCGCACGTGAAAAGAAAGACAAATAGTGATTGATTTATTTCTGGAGTTTTACGTCCCAAAACCACGATATGATTATGATAAACGCTGTAGGGGGGTGGGGGGTGGCGGGGTTGATTGATTTGATGGGTTTAACGTCCCAAAACCAGCTCTGATTATGAGAGACGCCGTAGTGGAGGTCTCCGGAAATTTCGACCACCTGGGGTTCTTTAACGTGCACTGACATCGCACAGCACACGGGCCTCAACATTTCGCCTCCATCGAAATGCAGCCGCCGCCGCCGGGATTCGATCCCGCGACCTTCGGATCTGCAGCCGAGTGCCATAACCACTAGACCACAGTGGCGGGGCACGGGGGCGGGGTTCTTTAACGTGAGCTGGCATCGTATAGTACACGGGCCTCAACATTTTGCCTCCGCTTAAATGCAACCGACGCGGCCGCGATTTGATCCCGCGACCTTCGGATCTGCAGCTGAGTGTCATAGCCAGTATACCACCGCGTTGGGGCCCAAATAGTGAAGCATAGACATCGATATAGCAAGGTCTAGCATTGCACTCAAGCTCACAGACGTGACGCAACCTGATGGCCTTACGCAGCTAAACTAGAAAACATTGGCCGCACAGCAGCAGCAGCACATTCCTGTACGGTCTGGCAGCGGTGGCGTGCGGTTGAGTGCCGTCATAGGCGTTGTAGGCATGCACGACACAGGTGAAAAATGAGTGAGTGTTTAATGAAAATATTGGATAATCTTAGGTTAATCTTAACTGCCCATTCGTTCCAGGCGGACGAGTGTTTCAATTACCCACTGGGCAGGAACGCTGTACGTGCGCACAGCGCTCATGTAAGTGTATAAGATTACCGTTGACCTTGTTTTGCTGTAATTGACCTCGTCGTGCCTGGTATCCCCTTGGCTGGGCAGTGGGGGCTCGGCAGGCGGTTGTTGCGTTTTGTTGTTTTACGTTAGACATTCTACGGTGGACAAAACTATGGGGAAGGGAGGGAGCCCACCTTAACCAGGGGGATGAAACTTCGCGGTTGTTCTGTCCCATGACCGCAGCGATCCTAATGTTTGGGGGCTGTACTACCTACGGGAATAAATTAATGTTGTCCTTCTATTTTATGTTTATTACCAGGTAACTTATTAACTCCGGTGTTTTTAATATGTAAGTGAACCTAAACATTGCAGTTCGAGATTGCGAAAATACGAGCGCCACCCGGAGTGGTAAACGGGAATCGCGCAGTCGTCCTATCTCTCACGGCTAAAAAGGGGCGTTTCCTCTCGCGCGCCCATGTATGCTAGGGCCTACGGCCCTACGGTGTCCCAAAGGCAACTTTTACCACCGTAAAGTTTGTTTCAGCGAAACGCTTGCAAGCTTAAGCGAAACAGACGCATGAATGGATTCGAGCCGTCGTCGCAATTCGTGCTCTGCTGATTGGTGTCGCAATTCTTCTCGCCACACCGGCATAAAATTCTTTCGGATCCCGGCGGACGAAAGGTACGATCTGCATACTGATGGATTTGTTTTTCTACGCTCGCACGGCATATCAGGATGCGGTTGCAGCAGTAGCTGTGTAATAAAACATTCAAACAAAGTCTGCTCTTTATTCTTGTATAATTTATGTGCACACGTAAAAAAGAACAAAGTGTTACTTAGAATAACTGGCGCAAAAATCTGTGCATGGGCAAACCTTCATCAATCAGAACGCAACGATTCCCGTTTTGATCATGTGGAGAGTCGCGCAAAAGGAAGGTCGCCCGTTCGCCATCTGAATACCTTCAACTCGCTCAATTTGGCTTGCTGGTGCACCCCAATTTAACTTTGCAATAAATCCCCCCCTCCCCCGCTCCCGCCACTCAGATCCTCAGTCCTCTTCAAGATGGCGTCCCCCATTGCGTGTCTGCAATGCGCCGCCATGTTTTAGTGCCGCCCCCAAACACCAGGCGTTCGTCAGGCGCTGCGAGCGAAAATCGCGTTCCATGGATGGTATAGGAAGTTTCACTCCCCTGCCTTTACTGTGCCACCCATTCATAATACTCGGGTTGAGAACAAAATAGCAAAAAAAAAAAATGCAGTGAACAACCACTTTCGCATCGTTTGTACTTCTGCCCGCGTGGTTGAAGAAAATTTATCGCGGTCCCCGAATCAAAGCCTGCATTGTCGCTTTAAAAGGCCGGACGTTTCACCATTTGAACGGACCAGAAAAGCAGGAACTATCGGGGCTGGCCTCCAGGACCGCTGCTACAGGTCGACTTGCAGCGCTGCAGATCCCGTTATCTACGCTATACAGTCGATGCAGCTTGACGCAACTGTATTGAATATTGTCACGTGGCCGACTGTAGAGCCGATAGGTCACGGCGTTTAAAATCGAACTACTTATTGGGCGAAGCTGTGCCCAGCAAAGCAAGAAAATCAGCTCGCAAGGCGATAGCGGGCAGAACAGCCCTCGGTCGTCGATGAAACAGATCAGCGGCGAAGTGCGTCGGCTTTTATGCACGCAACACAGTACGTTATATAGTGTTATCGCTGATGCTCGCGCGCAATCTGAAGGGTACTCAAACACACGCGTCGAACCTGCAGTGTTTGTAGAACAAATGGAATAATTCGCGAACCTGTACGCAATTTCGAAAGCAGCTTGCGCCGACTGATAACGCGCGTCACAAGGCAGTGAAGAAACGGCGGTCCCCGTAAACGAAAAGAAAACAAGTGCGAAGAAAACAGGTGCAAGTGTCAATATAGTATAGCCCAGTGTATCCTATGTTGACACCCATTGGAGCATGCAGTATGTCCTGGCGCTCTAGTGTGACCGAGATACGAGAGTACGGGGCGCGCGCCGCATTTACCCTGTTAGGGCAGGTTGCTGCTGTACCAAAGATTATGCAAGCAGCACGCCGAGTTCATATTGCCTAACTTTATGGAAAAGTGAAACTTAAAGGGAATGACTCTTGATCGAGGCGGGTGGGGCTGACATTAAATTATAAGCATTCTTTTTGAGATCGCAGACATATGCATTTTTGTATATTTAACGGAAGCTTGACAATAGTAACAATACTCTCAAACTTATACATGGGAAGGAAAGAAAAGTCGAGACGGCCAGCAGAAAGACCAGATCGCTGATATCCTTCCGTTCTTTTTATTCTCTGGCTCGGATGCTCTTTTCCCGTTTTTTTCTTTCCTTTCCTTGGGGGGCTGTATAAATTTTAAAACGACGAACGAACTTGTCCAAATTTCAACACTAGCAGCAAAGTTTATGAGTTTTACCTACCGTAACTACAATATTGTTATAAGGCGCGCCCGTAGCTCTGGGGGATTTTGGAATAATCTTTACAACCTGGGCTTCTTTAACGTTCATCTAAATGTAAGTGGCACGGGTGTATGTACGTGCATTTCGTAGCCATCAAATGCGGCCGCCGTGGCCGGGAATCGACCCTGCGAGATCGGGCAGTGCAGCGCGACGCGTTACCTGCTAAGCTACGACGACGGATTTTAACATTGTAATTTAACTGGGAATGTTTCCGCGATCACGAAATACGCCAGTTGTCGTCTGGCGTGCTTGCTTCTGTTTGGAAGAGAAGCAAGGCAGCAAGTTGGGCGAGTTGGTATACTGTCATGGTGGAACAGCGCGCACAAACAAGGACCGAAGACAAGGAAAGACGACATGAGCGCTGAGTAACAACTGAAATTTATTATTGAAATGATAGCACATATATAAAGGAGGACACAGCACGTGAACCATAATGGTCATGACAGAAAAAGCGGATAAGCGCTACAAAGCTGATTGTACCCTATGTGCCTTCCAAAAACCTGATCTCTTTATCCAAGAGATTAAGCGACGCTTGACTAATGCAATTCTCTCCCCCTTTTTTTTTATAAGAAAGGCTTCCACAATCTCCCTTATGGTGCGATTCTTATGTCTGAAAGCAACAGTTGTGTTAGTAAAGATGGGATTACATTCACATTTCTTGCAATGGGTGGCCAAATGAGCATGCTCTTTTTTCTTCACTGCTGACCTGTGCTCATTTAATCTCGTGTTCAGGCATCGGCCTGTTTGGCCGATGTAAGATGCACCACAGGACAACGGAATATTGTAAACTACATCAGTGGCACAAGGAAAGGCACACTTATCTTCTTCATGCTAATCCCACACCCTCCTTGTTTATTGTTATTTATGCTCTCAACCTTCTGCACAGCTGCACATATGGTACCAGTCTTGACGGGCGCAGAAAATGCCACCTTAACCCCAAAACGCCTTGCTATCTTCTTAAGACCATGAGACATCTTATGAACATAAGGAATCACGGCAACTTTCTCTTGGGTACTTCTGTCTCCATTGTCTACATCTTGTTTTTTCTCTTGAGACTTCACCCATTTCATGAGTTTTTTGGCGGCCATCATGAACACGGAATCTGGATACCTTGCCTTCCCTAATCTGTCAACCTGATCTAAAAAACTATCTAACATTGTCTCGCGGCACGAGCGTGACAAAGCAGCGCGCAAGCAAGGGAAGGCCACACCATTTTTGATTAACTTCGAGTGGACAGACCCGTATTCAAGGAGAGGCTTCCCTGTCCTAGGGTTATACCGCCAACACACATGATTACCTCCAAACTTTAATGGGAAATCCAGAAATTGTTGTTTATTCTCACAAGGCAATTTCATAGTGAATTTTAACCCATAACCACATTCTTCGAAAACCTGTAGAACCGATCCGACCAACTGTGCAGAGTTATCGCTTTTTACTACCACTAAGTAGTCATCAACATACCTGCAAATTAAACTGACCACATTCTGTAACCTTTCATTCACAGCCCTATCTACAAAACTAAGAAAAATGTTGCTAAGAACAGGAGCAACTTTGGAACTTATACATACCCACCTGCATTGCAAAAACAACATGTTATCCCACCCTACGATAGTGGACTTGCAATACATCGATAACACTTCCAGAAAAGGTTCAATAGAAATACCAGACACGTTTCTGAATCCAGATTCATCATTCTCATAAATACAGGATTTAACACATTCCATCAACTGGTTATGGGGTAGTGAGTAGTATAAGTCCGTCCCATCTATTAGTCCGTTACACTGCATGTCATGAAAACACAAAGAAGCAGAAGACGAGCCATTGTATAAGACATTGTGCAATGCACACCAATTTTTATATCCAGTTTTTGTTGGTAACCGAACTCGCCTCATAATATTATGCTGCAAGCTCATGAACAAAGGTAGAACAAGAAAGGAGGACATTACTCACGCACGTCCGCTATAAGAAAGGCATAATTATAGTCAGTTTCATGCATATAAATATTTCGCGCCAATGTGGTCGATGCAGAGCTGTTCTGATGGCCGTTACAGCACGAACGCATAATTTTAAGATACATAATTTTCACATCTGTTTGTTTATAAAACGGCAGATCCTGATTTAGAGCGGGCATAACGTGTGCAGCACACCCTTTCTTTGATCAGAGCCTGTCGCTATAAGCGTCGCTATTCAGCGCCCGACTTCTTTCTCACGCAAACAGAATATTAACGAGCTCACGTCGTTCTGAAATACTGCAGACCAAAGCTACCGTCAGCGCGTAATTATTGCCCTGTGAGAAGTTAGTTTCACCAGAGGAAGAGCGAACATTTTTGAGAACGACCATGCTTTTTCCCGCTGGATCACCCACAGCGACAAATTATTTTTAAACGGGTAACACTGCCATACCGTTGCTAAGTGAAGGCGCCTTGTCTTTGTAGAAAGTGCTTGCGATATAGCCCCCAGTTCATTGTGGCAGGCAAAAGCGAGCAATTGAAGTGTGATGCCTCCGTGCATTGCGTCAGATCGTCAAGAGGTTGCCTCATGCGCTGAGATCACAAGCCCAGATGTGGCACACTTTTGATAAAACCTCTTCAAGTTTACTTTGTCAATGTCGGTGAGTGTCAGACATACCGTCGCATAGAAGAGGGCCATTTTAAGAGTGTGCGCGCACTTCTGATGGCTGGTACCTTTGAACCTGTGGCTTGCTTTTCGTTCTGCTAAATGCATGCGCATTTTCTTGTTTCTTTAGGCTTTTACTCGCTTTCTTTTTCAGGGAAACACATTTTTAGTAGCATAGTTGCTTGCTCGCTTCCCATCTCTTGATTTATTCTGCTCGTTGTGCCCTTTACGTAAGTGTCGGATCCGAAATTCACTGAGAGAAGTGCGCCCAAAAGTGCACTGCAAAGGTCGATCATATATTTATGACGGAATAATTTTGTTTTGGTTTTTACGATCCTTGATGCACTGGAATCCCTAAGGAGGCGTCGCACACACACACACACACACGAAAAAAGAAAGCACCGCTGATTTAACATAAACAAAACAAAACAAAAAAGGACACTAATATATGTGTCAATTTTTTCTTCATTATCATCATATGATTGTTAGGAAGTATTATTAGAAGCCAGGCCATATGCCGTACGGTTTCATGCGTTGGTAAAAATAGCTTCAGCTAATTATTTTCTCTTCTATTTTTTTTTAACTGAGATAGCAGAGAATCAAGTCTTGTGTAAAACATTGCAGGTTTTTTGAAACCAGCCCCGGCAATACCAATGGAGTGGTACGCGCTTCTTTGTTAATGCCTCGCCCCGCCACGGTGGTCTAGTGTCTGTGGTACTCGGCTGCTGGTCCGAGGGTCGCGCGATCGAATCCCGGTCGCGGCGGCTGCATTTAGATGAAGGCGAAATGTTGAGGCCCGTGTGCTGTGCGATGTCAGTGCACGGTTAAAGAACCACAGGTGGTCGAAATTTCAGACCTCCACTACGGCGTCTCTCATAGTCAGACCTGGTTTTGGGACGTTCAACCCAAAAAAATCAATCAATCTGTTAATGCCTCGTCATTCGTCCATCAACTATGTTTCATGTATACATGCCGTGAAACAACGTCTGGCGGCAGAGCACATCGATGCTAGTTATCTGAAACCGATGCCCCTGCTTTGACACTCTTGCATATTATTCCGGGCTTTCTTTCTTTCTTTCTTTTTGTAGGAGCCCTTAGAATTACAACATTGAAATGCATAAGGCTTAGCAATGAGTTTTAGTGCAAGCACACAACCTTGTCGGGAGTATACTCGGCAGCTTGAGCCCTAGCAAGTTGTAATTTGGCGTGTGCGCCGAGTCTATCAGTCACTTTCCGCCGGCCATGATAACGCAAAAAAGAGAACGGAACAGACGAGTTGGACATAGAAAAATTATTCGGTTCCCACGGAAATACTGGCAGGAGCATTATGCTACCGTATATACAATAATTTATAATTCCAACCGTGATGGCGTGGGGCACGCCTCGCGATTGCTTTTCGGTGCATCTCCATTTTGATTGCCGGCCGGCTCCTTTGTTCCCTTCCCTGAAGTGCGCGATTCAAGAGCACAGCGGGCATCCAGCAGCATGCGCTTTATGAAAGAAAGACGCATACACGTACAAAGGCGCCGCACGCTTCAGAAGTACCAGCAAGGAAAGAGGCGTCCAGGAGGAGTACGGGCGAGACGGAGTTAAGGAAGGTGTGGAGAGAGCGACGAAGGGGGCCTGGAGACACAATCTTCGGAAAGGGGGGAGGTAACATTCTTCGAGAGGAATAAAGAAAAAAGAAGGAGAGACAGGCAAGAACAAGAACGCCAGGCGGTCGAAACAAAGGGAAGTGCAGGCCACGGCTGCCACAAGAAAAGACGAGCGTTCCCGAAATTCTTGAACCTATAGGGCCACCGACAGAGCCGAAAGGCATTCCCGGACTGTGTGTTGGCCGAAGCTCATTCCGCGATTGTTTACACTTCAAAGCACAGCGTTGCTGATGCCGCGCTGGGACGGGGCGCCGGCTTCCGCAAATACTCGGCAGCCACTTAATGAGCCCCGCTTCGAGGCCCTGGCCAGATGAGCAACCAAACAGAAACTATATCGCCTTCGCAGAAGAACCCCGTGTACGTCCTCCCACGATGGTCGTTACAGAAAGGAAACAACACTTCCTCCTTTCAACCCGGCTCCCTTTCCGCAGGAAGAAAAAAGAAAAAAAAAATACACGAGAAGAAAAAAGTGAAAGTACGAGCAGAAAATATTAGCACAAATTCCTGAAGCGCCCCGTTTGTTCTTTCTATTTTTACGTCTTTACAGAAGTGACCTACTTTTGGGTAATTATTAAACAGGGTTTTTGGGAGAATAACAACAGATGAAGCGAGGCGAATAAATTTTTGTTCAGCGCGGTGTAATGTTCTCCTTCGCAAGAAGTAGTGCTGAAACACATTGACTGGACTTGTTGTTTGTATAGGTGAAACTCCTAATGCATGATGACGTGTCTATAGTTCCCGTCTCGGTAGGTGATACTAACCTTATACTGAAAAGTGTAGAATGCATTCAGGCAGTGTTCTCATCGGTAATTTCAACCACTACGTTCGTTCTAGTGCGCACGAATTGGGATTTATCGCTCTTATCCTTCACACGCGCGATGAAATGAGAAAGCAAAAAAAAAAAAAAATAATAATGCAGATTGAATCTCGCATGGTCAAGAAAACGCAAAGATAACTCCTATAGGACCGCACTGTGCATATTCACTTGACTACGACTATGACTGAAAGGTCATAATCTGGCGACGAGCAGTCACCAGAAGAAATCGAAAGAATGCTCGCTTTACGCTATTGGTATTCGACTTCCTAAACCGCAACTCATGCCCGCTGTCTGCAATTCACGTTCTGTACTTTCGCGGCCAAATTAGAAAAGAAATTATTGAATGTTTTGTGAATGGGAACCCGGTTTATTTTTCGCAGTCGGCAGCCAACGAAATGCAAAAATTTAGCACTCGACGTTCTTCATATTTCAAGCCATGACCATAATGTACGCATGACAATATCACTCGGATACAATTAGAGAGCATGTCTTTTAAAGCTATGCGCAGTTGTTTCGACTCCAAAACAGATGTTCTTTGAAAAAAAAAAACTTTTTTTATGTTTTCCCTTTATAGGCCTAGTTCCTCTTTTCTTTCTCATGCTCTACATTAAGCAATGTTGCATTTGAATGATGTTATTGTGCTGTGCTTCATTTTGCGTGTGTCTCTGCAAATAACCGCATTTTTGTAAAGTTAGATTGCATTTGTTCATTGTAATCTGTATTGCTGAATGTGTTGATATATTGTTAATGTATCGTGACTGTGATTGCCAATGAGGGAGCCAGTGACTTCGTCAAGCTGTCTAAATGACAGCTTATTTCACCTTCCCCTTCGTATCGTTACGCTGTGTTGATGCGAAAAATAAACGTCATTATCATATGTGCGGCCTGATTTTAAGCGTGAAGTTACTTTAAAAATTCATTTAGGAGTTTCAATAAGGATTGTTGTTGATGCATAACTTCACAAGTATAACAGTACAAATACGAAAGAGACGGACAAGGAATACACGGGGAATTTATTCTCTTTTAAGAGAAGAAATGTTAAGGTAACTGGTCTCGCTCCTAGACACTTACTCCTTTACATCTTTTAGGACGCCGGACACCCCCAAAAGTACTACCGCTTCATTGCTTTCTTTAGAGGAGGGTTTGCTGTTAACACGTATAACGACTGCCTCTTTTGTATTTACGTGTTGAAGCCGTCTTTTTTTTTTTTTTTCGTTTAGTGTCTACCGATGTCTTTAACGTATTCCGCGGGAACGGCTCGGTGTATATAGCGTTATGCTGCTGAGACCGATGTTGTTTGTTGGACTTCTCGGTTGTGGTGGATGCATTTGACTGGACACGAAACGGATTTGGACGTACGTGGTTAAAAAAGAAAATATAACCGGAGTCGCATTTATGCTAGTCGACTTCGTAGGTTGTGTTTAAACGACATACATTAACTCATTTTTAATTTCACCGCAATGTACATGTTCGAACATGATGAATCTGTCGCTTTTGCGGAAATACGTCTTTACGCCTAAAGGCTGTTTATTTTGATTCCGGCGCACTAAATACCTCGCATTGATTATAGGGAAGGCTAAGTGTGCTTAAAATATTAAAACCGACCTGACGACTTGCTCAAGTAAGAACGCACAGCGCGCTAATTTCACAGACTACATGAATGATCACGTGGTCCTTATGAAAACAAAGTACCAAAAGCTGTGTGTTTTGGTACTTTGTGCGTATAATAAAGGGATGAGGTGCGGGTGGTAGTGGTGGTGGTAGCTCCGCGATTGCCGAAGTTAGCGCTTGTGTTGTCCTCCCTATCCGCCCTATGTTGCTTTGAGCTAAACATCGTTTATGAAGGTGGTGCAGACTCACGCTACCAGAGAAATCACAAAATACGATTTTTGCGCAGTCAGTCCTTAGAACATTAACTTAGTGTAGGGCAATGCTCTCTGTGCATGTCATAAGCATTCTCGTGACAAAAATTATAATCGTTATTAAGAAAAACAGGAATACTGATAACTTAATGCACTTTTTTTTTCTATGGAGACCAGCTAGTGTTGTTTGAACTTATGAAAGCGCAGCGAAAGTACAATAAGAAAATAATGGGCGAAAGCTCAACGTTGAAATAAAGCATTCCGCCAACCAAGCTGACAAAGTAACACAGTTCTCTAAAACTCAAGAAGAAAACAGCGAAGCAAGTGTAGATTACGGAAATATCATATCCGGCGGCTTAGAGCCGAGATATTACCAAAAAAAAAAAAAGTTCCATGCGTACTTCTCAACATCGTAAACTTGCTTTCATTCCAAGGCGTCTAATTTAATTTATACTTGAAAAAAATCTATGGTGTGGGAAACGTCCAGGCCGACGTAAAAGTGCTCTGCATAATACCTTAATTTAATAAGTTCCGATAATACTATCAGTCTCACGGTCTCCACACAGTCTAATGAAGGGAAGTTATCTGCGAGACTGAATTCATAACATCCGAGCGCTCATTTCTTTAAGTGCTGGTTCGAACAACGTTCCCTGCGACACGTCATGTATGGCTTTCCTTCTTATTTGAAGGCGCGCCGTACGGTAGCTATCGACGGCCTTGACTGCGGGAATTGCGAAGACGAGGCAAACGGAAAAGAAGAAGAAGAAAAATGCTTTATTTTCAATGAAATTGTTTACAATACATTTCTGCGAAAACATCCGGATCCGTAGCCGATAAGGCTAGTTGAGGATCCGTACAGGCAAGGCATGTAGTAGTTTAATTACCTTCCTGTGAAAAAAAGGAGGTGAAAAAGTGTTTTGAATATTCGACGGCCGAGACAGTGCAAGTGAAGTGAAAAACAGGTTAGTAAGGAGGTCGTTTTATTCTTTTAATCTTGCGTATAAAGACGACGGCAAGAGGATAAGAAAAGAGCCGGAAGGCATACATTACATAACCAAATCTCTTAAAAACATCTCGCAGCGGGTCTCTGTAAATAGCAAAAATATCTTCGTTCTGTTCGACGTATGTCTCGGTGCGGCCACTAATATTAAGTGTGGAAGAAACTTAAAAATACGAGGTGCTGTTTTGCTCATTTTTGTTTCCGGATAAGCACAGTTAGCCTAGTAAATTGTCTGCAGCGGTGCGGCGTATTTTCAATGATTCGTGCAAATTCTACACTCTTAGCACGGTAAACTTTAGTTTATTTTATAGGTACATAAGAATGTGAAACTATGCTCCTTTACTAAAGGTTAAATCACTTTAACCTTTAGTAACGGGGCATATTTTCACATTTTTATGCACCTGTAAAATAAACTAAAGGTTACCGTGCTAAGAGTGTAGCGTGCAGTCACTCGTGAACACTGCAGTAGTTTAAGAAACAAAGCAAATACTGTCTTGCTTAACAGTGGGAGATCACGACCCGGCGTTCATTCCAGCTCTCTCGCCCCTTGCACGCTTCGGCAGGTTCATATCTCTTTCTCCCTGTGTTCCTCGGTGTTGATTCGCTACTTCAGTAAGGTGCCTTTCGAACTAATTCGACGATGACAATCGGCAAACGTCGCAAAAGAAAGGGCGCGATTGAAAACTGTTGCAGGCCTTAATCGGGTTTTACCCGCTTCCGCGCAGCGCCCCGAAACAATTCAGGTGGGACGAGGCGGCTGCCGAAGAGGACTGCACTGTAGCAGAGCGCGCACAGTGCGTGCGGCTGCAGCCATCGATCGCGCAAAGGTTTGAACGGCAACGCCGCCGCCCCGGTCACGTCCGGGCGTTAGCGGTGATTAAGCGATTAGGCCGGCAATCGCGCCCGCGCGGCACCGGCGCCAAAAACGGGGACGGGCGCTAAAAAAACAAGGAAAAGGCAGAAAGCGACAAAGAGAGTGGGTACGACTACACTAACCCAAGATGACAAAAATGGGGGCACTGCTATTTATTTATTTATTTATTTATTTATTTATTTATTTATTTATTTATTTATTTGGCGGTTGGCAAGACATTTAGTTTAGAGGCACATTGCACAATCATGACTTGTCTTAGCGATGATGTCCGGGATGGGCTCAACGGCGAATAGGATTTTTTTTTTTTTGGGGGGGGGGTGTTGATATCGGTTCTCACGTGCAATATAACTTGCGCAACCTTCGTGTCGCGAGCCTCACGATACAGGTTCGCGCTAGCGACACATCTTAAAGGGTGATGGTGAAATTTTCACTTGCTCCTCTGCGAAGCTGCTCACGATCTGCGGCTCAGCGTAGTCTCAAAGAGCGCGCGCGCGAGAGAGAGAGAGAGAGAGAGAGAGAGAAACACAGCAGAAGTAGACGAAGAAAATAATAGGCTATCTTAGCCGCAGAGAGCACAGCGTAGTACGGCAGCCCCAAAACAAGATATCATGTGCATCTTCGTTAGCATCATAGCTAGGAATTCACAGGTTTAAATTATTACTAATAATAACTGCTGGGTGGTACGTGCCAAAACCGCGATATGTTTGAGGCGCGCAGTAATGAAGGACTTTAAAAAATTCTACCAGATGGGGTTCTTTAACGTGCATTGATAACGCACAGCACACGGGCCCCTGCCACTTGCGCCTGCATAGGATTCGACCGCTGCGACTGATCTCTGCACAAGATGTCTTATTGTGTAGCAGCACGCCTTCATAGAAGACTTTTGCTTTGTTGCTGGAGGCTATTCCGAAGCAACGTATGAGTACAGTGAGGGTGAAAGTGTTCCATAGAAGGCGAGCGCATGACCGCACTGTCCTGAGTGCCGGTGGAGTGAGCGTGGCCGCGGCCTGGATCTAACACGAGTATTTCGAGTCAGCAGTCAAGCGCGATAGCTACTAGGGCCACCGCGGCGTACTCGGAGGTTTGTTGATATATTATTAGTGGCACGAGTACCGAGTGACAGCCTTGCTTCTTGCGCATCAATTGCGATACAGTTCACCAGACGACCGGAGACAAAATTTAAATGACATTATGCCACAGCATGGGTTGTTTATACTCTAGCGGCACTTAACGATCGGTGTAATTAATGAAAACTAATTGATGCACTTCTGGTTTAAACTACAGCCACATGTCGCTCATACCTGCTTTGAATATGCGAGTATGAGCCAAGGGTAGGGGGGTATGTGCCCCACGTACGCACGTACGTGCAAAAGAAAGAAAAAAAAAAGAAAGAAAGAAGAAGAAGAAGAGAGAGAGAGAGATTGCGTATGGCTCATATTCGTATTTTTGATTACGACGAAGCCTCCGGGACACACATGCCGAGAGGCGAGTGCCACTACGAGACACCTATGTCGACCGTTAGTCTCCAATTTTTTAAATATCAGACGGGCTGTGCAATCCCGATTGCGTGACCGCGTGGTACTGGCTTTTGGCTTTGGCATACTGTGCGCGCAAATACTTTACCTTGCCACGAATATTTTTCGTGATTGGAATCTTTATTGCGCCTTTTCTTGTGCCATTTATTTTTTCAAGAATATGGTGGGTAGCAAGAGATATCCTTTGCTCGATGTTTAGTTCCTTATATACCTCATTTGTTCTCGTTTTTTTTTCGAACAAATGCACTCCTAGGGATATGGTCCAGGGCCGTAATACTCTATCTTACGAAATGTGTATATCTAGGTACTGCACATAGATACCAAGGCGACGGGACATATATTTTTGCCCAGAGGGATTAATAACTAGCTTTACTGCGTCAATTAAACCGCCGTTCGTTCGCTTAATTTAGACAAAATAAATAGATCTCTTAGTGCGCGCGGACCTCGTGCGTCCAATAGTATTGAAGTTCTCGCTTCTGATGCTTTCGGTAACCACCTGAATTTGCGTTGATATCTCCGACTGATTTAACGCTGATTATTACACCATGCTGGGCGAGCTGTTTTGCTCAGTAAGTGTCTTCGTGCAAAACTTGTCATTCCATTGCCACCCCCCTCTCTCTTTTCTCGCACACACACACACACACACACACACACACACACACACACACACACACACACACACACACACACACACACACACACACACACACACACACGCACGCACGCACGCACTTAAAACACAGAACGAAGGTATTGCAAAAGTATTCTTAAGTGCTCTTCTCCGCACAAAGCGTCTTAATGTGGAGAAGCACGCTTTGATGCAAACGAACGCCAATGCGGCGAGCGTGACCTCGTATCGAAACATGCCTTCGCTTGTGCAGGAACACTTGAGGGACGGCTTCGTGTCACTTCGTGCACGCTTGCTGAAGCTATATGCACTGAAACCAAGTGCAGGTGACATGATGCAATGCCGGACCTACTAAGGGAGCTTAGCCGCTATGGTGGTGGCTTGCGAAGCTCGAGGTCGCGGCATCGAATCCCGGCTATGGAGGCCGCATTTTCTGAAGGCGAAATGCAAAAGAAAAAGAAATAAAGAAAGAATACACCCATGTATTTAGACTTAGGTGTACGTCAAAGAATCACAAGTGGTGAAAATTACTCCGGTGTCCTCCACTACGTGATCATAGCTGGTTTGGCAAGTAAAACCCCGTCAATTAGTATTATTACAAGGCCTTGCGCTGTAATGGAGCGTACGCCAACGATGCTTCATGAAGCGTATGAGCGTGTTCAACGTGTAATGTCATATTCGTGCATGTTTTGATGCGAAAACATTATGTCCTACATCGGACGAAAAACTTAGTGTCGTCGATGGCGGATGGTACCAACAGTCATGCGACCTAGCGATGACGTTACTGATGACGGCATTTTCCAATTGTACGTGGCATGGATGTCGACATAGTACGGGCATCAACACAGCCTCTAAAATCAAACACGACGTCCTTTCGCCTTCAATGCACGTGAGGAGGTTTAAGTGCCCCTGTAGACTTCACACATATCGGTTACGAACGATAAAGATGGCAGGGCTTGTATTTTCATTTTCTTGATTTACCTTTAAGACCCTAGATGGGGTATTACAGAAGGGGTGGTTATACAAACAATGTCACTGCGGTCGTCCAGTCAAAAAATCTTCTTAATTCTTCAATAAAGGCAGGTGAGATGGTGATAGCAGCTATGTCGTTTGGAACGCCATTCCAGTCTTTGGCTGTGCGAAGGAAGAACGATGATGAGAAGGTAACAGTGAACAGTGCGTGTACTTGGGCGAGCAACGTTTAAATGATGACGTGCGGTCCCACCTTCACGCATCGTCCCACCTTCACGCATTGAAATGCGTGAAGGTGGGACGATGTGCACTCTTAGCACGCTAACCTTTAGTTTATTTTATAGGTACAGAAAATGTGAAAATATGCTCCTTTTTTAAAGGTTAAAACACTTTAATCCTTAGTAAAGAAGCATATTTTCACATTTTTGTGTGCCTATAAAATAAACTAAAGGTTACTGTGCCAAGTGTGTAGCTCGCGTGATGAAGGGAACTGTTATAGAATTTATGAAACGATAAGCACGCAATACGGCGACAATGTTCTAGCGTGTCCAGAGGAGATATTGCCTTTAATGAGTAGACATTGGTATGGTATGAATATGGCGAATGAATGTATCTTATGGCACGATTCTCCATAGACTTTAACGTGTTGATAAGATAAATCTGCTAGTGATTCCATTTGGGTGATGTGTATTCAAGTTTTGGGGAACCACTATTTTATATGCAAGTAATTTTAGACGTTGAGGAGCACTACGGAGGTTACGTTTGAGAAATCCTCAAGTCTTGTTTGCGGACGACGTGATGTTAGCCACATACGTGCACCAGTTCAGGTCATGGCCGGTGGTAATGACGAAATACCTAAATGAATCGACGTTGTCGATGGGGACGTTGTTAATTGTGAAAGTGAAGTGATGGCGATTACGGCGGCGGGAAATTGACATCGATTTATACATATTAGGAGGATTTAATGCCGTCAACCACTGATCACACCAGTATTTAGCGGTATTGAGGACATTCTGTAAGGAATTGCGATCGTTAATGTTATTGATAGATTGATAAAGAAGGCAATCGTCAACAAACATTCGGATGTGGGAAAAAACATGCAATGGTATATTGTTTATGTATATTAGGAACAGAAAGGGACCTAAGACTGAACCCTGGGGGTCACCTGATGTTGCTGGGACAAAATTTGATGTAGTACTGTTAATAACAACGGACTGTGATCAGTTACTCAGAAATTATTTTATCCATGTCAGGACGTTAGGGTGCAAGTTTCAGTGGGAAAGCTTTAGCATTAATCGTTGTTGAGCTACTTTTTCAAACGCTCTCGCGAAGTCAAGAAAGATAAAGTTGCTGTATATATGGCCATATTATTTGCGTTAATTCTGAGGAGCTGCATTGGCTCGGCAGTAATTAAGTAAAGTACCGGGTTTTAGGAACAGTCACGACAGGATTATGCACGCGCGGTGTTAGGTGACTCGGGCTTGGTTTTTCTTCATCTCGGTTCCTCCCTTGGCGCACTTAAATCTAAGTGCACGAGCGTTTTTTGCACTTCGAGTCCATTAAGGTGCTGCCGCCGTGGCCTGTTTGAGCCCTTGTTTGAGAACCCAGCAGTGGAATGACCTAGCACTAAAATAGTTCGATACATCCAGCGAGTATAATGCCCTTTCGGAGGAGCGCGCGTCGCCAGTTGAGCACGCACGGTGACCGTAAGATATAATGATAAAGCACCAGTACATATAAGTTTCACAACGTGTTGAATAACTATCGAATATGTTTAAGGAAGGGACCTCTTTCAGGAAGGATTTCATAAACAAATAAGCCGTGTGGCATATGCTGAAACCTACGACGTCCATCATGCCTATAACACTCCTCTAGAGGTTGTGGAGAGGAACAACGAGACACAATCAGCGGCGATTGTGCTTCTGCAGGATACCCTGACAGGCTAGTGGATTTTACATTCGCTATGCTGAGCGAGTATACGATGTAAAGAGTCTTTATGATAAGTGCTCAGGTTTTATGGGCCCTAACCGCGATATGATTATGAGGGACGCCGGAGTGTAGAGCTCTGAAATTTCCGACCACCTGGGTTTCTTTAACGTGCAATGACATCGCTCACTAAAGTGCCCCAGTATTTCGTTTATGAAGTAATGCCAACGCCGCGAGCGCGATTGAACCCACGTCTTTCGGGTAACCAGCCGAGCAACTTAAGCGCTGTTCCACCGGGAGAAGTGATCGTAAAAGGATTTATTATGAAGACAAGCTACTACTAAAGAGCAGCAATAGGGGTCCGTTGGTTATACATTGTCTTGGATAGTTACGCTGTCGCGTACAGGGACGAAAGTTAACGTAGACAACCGTTGAATATTCTTTATTTAAAAAAAGATGTAGGAATTCCCCCCGCCTTCCCCCCTCCTTTTTTTTTTTTCCTTTTTAAGAGGCCCCTCGTGTAGGATAAGATTGGTTTAAATTGTTTGCTGGGCGGCGGTATGGTTGAACAGCGGTTCAACGTTCAGTCTGCATTAAAGAACTGCCTGGTCGATGTGATTTTATGTAAACGACGTCTGCGTCCCTTCCGCCAACATCCTCTCACCTCGTAAACAAGCTTGCTGGCTGAAATATCATGCTTAGGAGCATAGGTCGGCAAACTCACTCACGAGTCCACTCACTCAGACTCACTGAAACTCGGACCGACATGTTAGTGTGAGTTTTAGTAAGTTATGCTAAGCAAACAATTCTTGAGTTTGAGCTTGAGTGAGTTTGGCAAATGTATTGTGACTTTGAGTCTGAATGAACCTGGTTGAGAGGGATATTCGTGAGTCTGAGTCCGAGTGAGCCCGGTTGAGCTAAATAATGGCCATTTTGGGTCCGAATTATTCCCCCTGAGTAAAATTTTGGTGAGTTCGGAGTTTTGGTGAGCATGTGGATCAGTATATTGGTGAGTCTGGATCCCGATGAGCCTGATCTGGATATATTTGAGTAGGTGTGAGCGCTACGCAAAAAGAAGCGTGCCTGAGCGGCTTTTAATGATCGATGTCGGGTAACAACACTCAGTTTCAATTATACGTATTTAGGAAGTGACTCGGTAATATAGACAGATTCATTCCATGTCGCGAATAAGCTGTCATATAGGCTCCGGGAAACCAGACAGAGGTATCGCACAACTTGCAGTGAGCCCGAATTTCTTTCCTTTTTTGAGTTCGTCTCGCTCACACATGAACCGCCGTACGGAAAAATTGGCTATATAATGAATATTGAAGAACGTTGGTCCTGCTGCAATTGTAGAGCTTATTTTATGTATCATGGTTGTGGTATAATACCTTGCTGAATTTACCTGTGCACTGCACTACAAAATGTCATAGCCTCATACTCTGAAGATTTGTTCTATAAGGATGAAGTAAATAGGCTATATTGCGCTCCAAAGTAGGCAAGGGAAGAATGGCGTCAGGCTATCATTTTTTTTTTTCAACGCGGCAGTGTTGTCACATTCGTCGCATCGGCGACCGCATTTCGAAGGTACCAAGAGCATGGATACCTGTCGTACCACCTGGTACCACCCTAGGTTGTAGAAATTAATCAGCATGATCCCATTAAGAAGTACCTAATAGTGACATCCCATTTTTGCACCAGCACACCATAATTAAATTGTATTTGTGCGGTTCTGTTGAGTATGAGTGAGCCTATTTCAGTAGCATTTTGATGTATTTCAGTCCTGGCAAGCAAGAATATCGATGAGCTCCGGCTTAAGGAAAATCTGCTGAGTATGAGTGAGACCGCCTAGGGAAAACATGATCAGCGCGATTCAGAGTGAGTGTGGCTGAAGAAAAATTCGGTAAGTCTGAGCTCGAGTGAGTTCGGGTGGGGACAAGATCTTAGTCAGAGTCCGAGTGAGTCCGGCTGAAGAACAATTTGGTGAGTCGGAGGCCGAGTGAGTTTGGCTGAGGAAAAACCTCGTGAGTGTGAGCACGAATGAGCTTAGCCGAGTATACTTCTGGTGAGTGTGAGCCCGAGAGAGTCCAAAGTAAGAAATATAATTTTTGAGTGAGTCTGAGTGGTAATAAATTTTGCCGACCTTTTCATACGAGACTATTCACAAATAAGTTATCAGAATAATCGCAAGTGAATTCACTTAGGCGAATGCTAAATAACTAAAAGTAAAATTGAAAGCAATGAACTAAAATTTTTCGCTTTTGGTCTACACAGGCAATAACCCCACATTTATTTATAAGAATACTGCTTACGATAGACGCCGCGTACAAAGTGCGCTTACAGCAGAACGCTGAGCCGACTATTTCATTCTCTTATGCATTGTCTAGATGCAAGAGGGTTAAGAAACCCTGAATCTCTGTTCGCTCGAAAAGCACTTACTTGTTGAGGTCACGCCATTTGCACTTACCGCATAACAGACGGACGTGCTTCACGGCCAAAGCCAGCGAAAGGCGCGTTTTATTAACCTTGTCGCCTTCTCAAATCGAGTGATTAAGCAGCGAAACCGTTAAAAACTGCCCAGAAAAAGCAAAAGGCAGCGAGCGAGAGCAAGGGCATCGCGGCTATTTCAACAGGTATACACAGCACACAGAGCCGCAATAAGCGTGCTCCCCCCGCACTTGCGAGAAACGCCTTTCCTCTCGCGCGCCGGCGGGGGTGTGCGCGAGGTGGCGGAGTGCGCGCGAAAGCAGCCAGCTTCCCGCCGTTCGATTTTGCTCCTTTCGAGTACGCGCCTTCTGGGTCCATTTGTCAAAGGGGAAAGCTCGCTTTAAAGCGACTGCCAAGCGCGCGCGAAGGGAAAGCGCAAACAGAGATACGAGCTTCCAATGTTGAGCGCCCATCTGTTATCCTCGCAAACGGGGACGCAATGTGCCTTTTCGCGGTGGCAGGCCCAGGTTTTTTTGCTGCGATACTTGAGCTGAGTAAGCATTCTGCCCCGGGCTACATAAGCTGCGCTCCGCAGCAGTGCCTGTTCTCACCGAGCCTCCCTCACCACTGCCACTATTCTTATTGTGTGTCACTCTCTTATATTTTTTACCACCTACGAAAAGAGGGGGAACGCGCATATAGAACGAGCGGCAAACGCTTCGTTTATAACTCGGAAACGGTATATGCGCTCCTTTACGCGAGCGCGTGTTCTTGCAAATTGCATGACGCCTTGACGGCCCGGCGCCGTTCTCGCCCTGCGCCGTCATACCGCTGGCGAATGCGACAGCCCAATGGTAAGTCCGTAGAACGTGCGAACATGTCTTTGCTGTGCATCTATTATTCTTCAGTTAGTTCGTTTCGTCGTCGTTGGAGCGTACGAGGCAGACGAAAATAGAGAACCACGGAGAAAAGTGGCCGAGTACATTTATATCGTGCCAGCTAAATAAGTCAAATCCGCAGAGCTCTAGACGCAGATGCTGAAAAGATGGCAGTCACGTTTTTGTTTAGGAAACTGCATAGTACCTTGAAAGGAACATCCCTCCCTTCAACACACTGCTCTCCGTCGAGTCTTGTAGCAAGCTATCCTAGGGAGTGCCGAGATAGCTAGCTGGATGGTGCAGTCACGGTGGAGTGCATAGTTCAAAATTCCGAAGAATAAATGTCTCGAGTGTAGCCATATGTTTCGTGCAGGGTGCGAATTCGCTTTATAGGGCACTTATGTGTATGCCTTTCTTTGTATCAGCACCTATAATGTATGTTGCGAACTAAGAATTGAAAGAAACCCGTTTATTCAAGTATATTTTGGAGCTCAATAAATATGCATACGTAATCTCAAATTCGCATAGTGCATAGCTTCGTTTTAAGCGGCAGCAGCTCAATTTATGTGACTTGTTAATGTCCTCGAAGATACTCGCTACTCCCGCAGGTTCGTGAATAGCAGATCTGCTCAGATTTCTCTAGCTACTTTTCTGTGAAATCCGGGAAAAGTGCATATCATAGATGTTCCTGCAGATATTTTAGCTTATTGGATAGTTTCTCGAGCACTTTCTCGTGTAACGTTAAAGTTAACGTTTCTCGTGTAACGTTAACGTGCACCAGCACTTTCTTGTGTAACGTTAAAGGAGAAGAATTGAGTTGAGTGGGTCAAAGAACAAACGTGTGTTACGACATCTTTGTAGAAATCAAGAAGAATAAATGAACGTGGGCAGGGCGCGTAATGAGAGGGCATGATAACCGTTTGTTATTAAGTGTAACAGACTGGATCTATAAAGTAGGCAAGCGTGGCAGGAAGCGGCAGAAAGTTAAGGTGGCAGATGAAATAAGGGGGTTGATGTATTTCTGCGGTTTTACGTCCCAAAACCACTGTATGAATATGAGAGACGCCGTAGTGGAGGGCTCTGCAGGGAGGGCTCTGAAATGGAGGCGCCGCCGCCGGGGTTCGACCCGCGACCCTCGGAGCAGCAGCCGAGTGCCATAGCCAATATACCACCGTGGCGGGTCAAAATCGGGGGATAACGTGGCCGCAGTTGGTACCAAACCGGATTAATGGTAGGACTTTGGGAGAGGTCTTTGCACTTGAGTACGTCAAGACGGCATGATAATGATAGCGATGATTATGATGACGTGCCAAAACCACATGATTACGAAACAGCCTAGGGCGGGACTCCGAATTAAGCTAGGGTAGGTTAACATGCATCTAAATCAAAGTGCACGCTTATTCTTGCATATGCATCTCGCATCTTGCATCTCAATCTGGCCGCCATGGCCAGGAATTGAACCTGTGCCCTGCAGATTGTTAATTCTAGGTGCTAATCACTTTTACGCCGGTCATATTGTTAGCACGCGCGGCCTCGTGTATATATAAATAGATGAAGCTTGGTAGTCGTTATACGCTGTACATACAGACCTTGCAAATGAGCTAATGCTGTATAAGCTGTCAACTACTTTACACTTGTTCCCTCAGCTCATGCGAGCTTGTAAAACATGAACAGACGTAGCTCTGGAAGGACTTGATGTAACTTGAGTGCCTCGATGTCCTCCGCATCCAGCTTACGGTGGAGAGTAAGGACATCCTTTACCAGGGCTCTCGACGCCGAAACCAGTCTTAGCAGCCTGATTTCGTCATTTCGTTGTCCAACGCACACGTCGGTGTGGCCAGCGCCCAGCTGTTGATGCGGTAAATCGCCGAACAGGCCTTTCTCAAGCAATCCCAGATCGCCGCGTGGGCTCGCGGTGCACTACGGGGAAAATATTTACGCCGACCCGAGCGAGCCAGCCGCAGCGGACCTGTCGTCAACTTTTCGTTGGCACGTTTCTAGTTGCACTAGTTTCCCCGAGCGTTTAAAATGGCCTCTAAGAACATCGGTCCTCCAGCTTACGCTACCACTGTCCTGCGGTTCCGCGCAGGCCTGGCTCTTTTTTTGTTTTCCCTACTCGCGCACCATAAGCGCTACAGGAGGAGGATGAGGAGGATAAAGGAATAGGAAAGGCAGAGAGGTTAACGTGGGCTGATCCCGGTAGGCTACCCTGCACCGGGGAAGGGGGAGAAGGAGGGAAAGTGCTACAAATATCTGAAAGTGTCTCGATGTAACTGTGCGTGAATGTTCAAAGTAGTACTGAAGTCAGTGTGCATGTGACGTAGCGGTCATCGCAGAGCTGCTCCACCGCATTAAACCTATCGCTTTCATTGTTTAAGAGTTCCCTCCATAGCATGGCGCATTGTCAGACCAGCAGTTAAAATACAAATGAACTAGAATGTTGTTGAAATGGTGTTCATCGCTTTTCCAGTCTGCACTAATGCCGTGTGATCCTGAACGACGGGGAATTTCAGAAGGAGTCAGAGTGCACGCCGGAGAGTTCTTCGCAAGTGGGCCGCTGCATATGTGGTCATTTGTTGGGTTCGTCTCGTCGGGAAGCGGTTGCTGCTGTTCGAAGGCGACGCTCCCGACGCCGTCGCAGTTCAACAAACAACGATGTACCCGTGAAAAGTACCACACAGCCGATGACACCTCCTCCTCTGCCACCTATACCATGTGCGTCTGTATGGACCACTGTGGACAACGTCGCACCGGAGAGTGTGAACACAGAAGAATGGCCTACGCTGCCAAAACTGCAGCCTGAGCGACAGCCACAGCCAACGTCAAAGCACCAGCGACTACAAGGGACTCAGCAGACTTTGCTGGAATCGAACAGAGCGCTTCATTTCGACGGATTGCCCGAGACAGAAGAGGAAATCACTGCGATGCTTCGGCCTCTTTTGGATACAGTACGCACCCTCCTAAGTAGGCTGCAGAGTCCGGTAGCCGAAGCCTACCTGGCAGTACTGGATAACCTTCATCCACTGCTTTCTGTTGCACTGTGATTATCACGACTCGCCAATTATCTTTCCGCACTAAAGCAAGGAAGACTGTGAACTCCTAATGCAGTGCCAGAACACTGAAGCTCGCCTTCTCCCTTTTCTCCTCTTTCTATATTCCGCATTCCCTTAGCCCCCGTGAAGGGTAGCAAACCGGACGCTCGTCTGGTTAACCTCCCTGCCTTTCTTTTTTCTTTGTCTTCTCTCTCTCTCTCTTGGGAAAGCATTTCAAAATAATGTTTGGATACTCTTACATGGACTATATGATCATCAGCGCATTTGTTTAGTATAATCCACCGTAACTATAGGAAACACCACGCAATAACATTTTCATTGCATCTCAATGGACGAAAGTAACTTAAGGTGTAGTTTGGCTTACATTTTTTTCAAGTCATTCTTATCATTTCTCATTATGAACAGTTGGTCCTTCCCTTAATTTTCCAGCGCGTATACGTCGTTAAAGCTTTGCCTATATAGTAAACGCCGACTGCACCTTCAGCGGCGCTGCGCAAGAGCACGTTCAAGATACAGGTATTCCGCATTTCTTAGACGTCCAGGTGTTTTAGAGACAATTAAGAAGCACAGCGCATTATATTTCTATGCGAAAACAAAGAGAGGGAGGATACATTTTCATTAAGCTGTTGTTTTAGAAACTGAAGCAAACAAATCTGCCTCGCAATAAAAATTGAAACAAAAGTCACTGGTTAAAGAAAGCTACATTAGGCAAAGCAAACTGTGAAAGATTTCTACTCGAGAATTTCGAAACATGCAATGAATTTATTCACCAATCCCTACGGCGTCTAATATACGTTACGATAATTCTGTCTTTTTTCCTCCTTCTTTGCCACGCAGATCAGTTTCCGCCACCGCCAAGAATTTTCAGTGTTAAATGGTGTGTCAAATGAGTAAATGAACATTCCTACGAATGTTAAAGCGTGTGTCATGGCCATATTTCCCTCCTAGAAACTACGTTGATGTGTATTGCAGATATATTTATACCATCTGCATATTTGCCCATAACACAATCGTGTTTTCTCTGTTCTCTCACCGAGACAGACAGAAGGCTTGCCCACACTTTCCTCTCGTTATCCCATCTAAATATAAAAAAGCACCCAATGGCACAAATAATAACTAATAAGTCGCCATGCCAAAGCATAACCTTCGTTTGTAAAATGCTACACTCCTGCAGTCAATACCAACAAAGTTGGTAGCAGTTTATCGCTCTCTGTTCACCTTGCGAATGATGGGCACGCTGCCTAATGAATGCATCCGATTTCACAAAGTGCCGGCTATATCATATCGCTTATACTTTAATAGAAAAAATCTCACCTTGTGACCTTCGGCACCGTCGGTGGATGTCGATTCCCAGGGACACGCGGGAAACGTTGACGCATATAGGGGGCTGCTCAGCTGTCCCAGCCGTGGCTCGCGGATATACGCTAGACGGGAGTAAAATCATAAATCTATCGCGGGTAAGCAAACAAAAAGTTCATGATTGAATATGGCAGTGATATGCACCACCTTTCCAAATTTACTTGCGTGAGAAAGCGCTGCAGGAAAGGTAAAGCCCGACGCCAGTGCCGCCCGTCTCGATCGGCTGCTGCGGTGTACACGCATTTCCAAATTTCCCATGAGCGCTTGCGCGGCCTTTGGTGGCCCGCGTCTGCATGAGAAAGGTATATTTGGTCTCTTTTCGTTATTTTTTTTCTTAGGTAGCGGAATATTTTGTCATTGGCTATATAGCTGGTTTTGTTTAATCCTGCCTTCGGTGCAAGCGTTTGCTTTCCATTACGTTTTCTCCCCCTTCGTCGTTCTGCGTCAAGATCGTCGTGAATAGAAATAGTAAATTTTCAGGCAGGTAGGGACAATGGTGGTAGATAGAGAAGGTAAGGTGCCCTTGTCGTCATGGTGAGGAACTTGTCCTCTCTTCCCACCTTCTCCTCCTTCCTGCTTCTCTTCTTCGTTCCTTTTGGAGCCGAGCTCCTCCAGCTAGCGTTGCTGCTGCGAAGAAGGATGGACGGAAGCCTTCCTTCTATCTGCCCGCCGTCGCGTTGTCGACTTGAAAGAGACCGACCTTTCACACAAACAACACGAGACTTTATATACGAGACAGATAGTACATAACACATTGACAGACAGTAAGGTGACTTAGCTTCGGTTGGTAGAACCTAGGTGAAGCCATCGGTTGGTAGGGCCTAGCGGTGGGACCGTCGCTCCAATTCGGCAGAGCCGACCCCAGTGCATCGCACTGCTCCTGCGACCGTAACCACCACCCGGACTCGTGCTAGATATCCCCTCTAGCACTATCCGCGCCCGGGCCCCGGTTGGGAGGACCTTGGTGGAACGATCGCTTCCATTCGACAGAGCCGACCCCAGTGCATCGCACTGCTCCTGCGACCGTAACCACCACCCGGAGTGGTGCTAGATGTACTCTCTAGCGCTATCCACTCCGTCCTCGCCAACCTTCGGGCTACCCTCCAACCTACTGCTCACCTTCAGCCTTTCCAACCTCCGCTTCCAGTCCTGCTTCCAGTCTCTGGCTTCCGATCTCCCCGTGCCAGTCAAAAGGGGCAACCTTATATACACCGGTTGCCCCGCCCTTCAACATCTCACAGCCAATCACACACGGCGATTTACACCCCGGCGCCACTCTAACCAATGACGACAATACAGTGGGTACGCTTGCTGCCCACCACGCTGCGGGGGAGGGGTGAGGGCACCAAACCAGCTGGTGACTATAGACATTCCTGGACACGCTGTCGGAATTACTACTTTTCCTCTGGCCGCCAAACACTTGTCACGCCAGTTTCCAGTCACCAGCTGTACAATGCATCACAACAATGGTCGCCTCCTCCCCCACACGTTCACTACTTAGCTGTGGGTCTTGCCCGGTGCCTCCTCTGCCTACCATATTCTCCTTCGCATTCCGACGACCCTTACACGCCCTTCCTAAGATTAGGGTAGCGCTCTGATGCAGCTACGCTAATTACATCCAACAAAGGTGCGTCGGAATGGACATAAACCGCCGTTCACAAAAACTAAGAAACAAAAGAAAAAAAAATGACATAACAAAAACCCCGCGGCACATAAACTTAACAACATATCAATTGACAAACAGTAATGGCATCGCCATTACCAAACGAGCCGCCGCGTTGTTACACTGCACACTGCAATCACTCAGCAATGGCACAAACAAACAAATAACAAATAATGACAACCCCGAGTTCCTGCCGTCCCTGACACACAATCACGCAACACTGCGCTGACGCGCACCCTCGGCCATGCAGGAATCCGTTGAGCAGTCTCAATGTCCACATGCCACGAGTGTCCACCGCGCGTCCAGTCCTCTCGTGCACCCAACCAGCCCCGAAGAACCACTGCAGACTTCCTTGCACTGGTCAGGCACCTTGCCACTACCAGGCAGTGTTACTGTTGAGATGCACGAACACCAGAGGACTCACCGCTTGAGACGATGCCGCTTGCTTCCACGAAGCCTTCTGAGGTGCCGGCCCACCCTCGTCGTCAAGCCATGCCTGCGCTGTTGGTGTAGAGTCCTCGTCGCCTCTCCTGGGCCGATGGTGGGGTTGTTTTTGGCCCTTAGCTTCTTCCCGGCGGGAACTCGTTGTCTTGACCGTCCCCGGAGGGGATTACCACCCGCAGCACGACGTTCTTCTGCGAATGCAGAGCACTCGCTGCCGTCGTTGTTGCCATCCTGTCGACTGCGCCAGTAAATTTTCAGGCAGGTAGGGACAATGGTGGTAGATAGAGAAGGTAAGGTGCCCTTGTCGTCATGGTGAGGGATGGACGGAAGCCTTCCTTCTATCTGCCCGCCGTCGCGTTGTCGACTTGAAAGAGACCGACCTTTCACACAAACAACACGAGACTTTATATACGAGACAGATAGTACATAACACATTGACAGACAGTAAGGTGACTTAGCTTCGGTTGGTAGAACCTAGGTGAAGCCATCGGTTGGTAGGGCCTAGCGGTGGGACCGTCGCTCCAATTCGGCAGAGCCGACCCCAGTGCATCGCACTGCTCCTGCGACCGTAACCACCACCCGGACTCGTGCTAGATATCCCCTCTAGCACTATCCGCGCCCGGGCCCCGGTTGGGAGGACCTTGGTGGAACGATCGCTTCCATTCGACAGAGCCGACCCCAGTGCATCGCACTGCTCCTGCGACCGTAACCACCACCCGGAGTGGTGCTAGATGTACTCTCTAGCGCTATCCACTCCGTCCTCGCCAACCTTCGGGCTACCCTCCAACCTACTGCTCACCTTCAGCCTTTCCAACCTCCGCTTCCAGTCCTGCTTCCAGTCTCTGGCTTCGGATCTCCTCGTGCCAGTCAAAAGGGGCAACCTTATATACACCGGTTGCCCCGCCCTTCAACATCTCACAGCCAATCACACACGGCGATTTACACCCCGGCGCCACTCTAACCAATGACGACAATACAGTGGGTACGCTTGCTGCCCACCACGCTGCGGGGGAGGGGTGAGGGCACCAAACCAGCTGGTGACTATAGACATTCCTGGACACGCTGTCGGAATTACTACTTTTCCTCTGGCCGCCAAACACTTGTCACGCCAGTTTCCAGTCACCAGCTGTACAATGCATCACAACAATGGTCGCCTCCTCCCCCACACGTTCACTACTTAGCTGTGGGTCTTGCCCGGTGCCTCCTCTGCATACCATATTCTCCTTCGCATTCCGACGACCCTTACAGAAATCATTAACGGTTCTCTTTTTTCTCTATGCTGTGGTTTTCCTACCATTTTACCTGCGTTTACTTCGCGCAGCTGACCGGTATTCGGGTGTCAGCAGGGTGCGCCAGTTACGGCACTCATTGTAATTACAAATTTCTTCCCTTCTTTTTAAGAAATGAAGCTTTCTGTGCCTAGTATACGGGGCTTCGGGTGGCTCCTGGGTAGTCGGCTGCTGAGAACAAACCGTCGACATATCCGCGCGATTTTCTTAGCGCTCATATCCTTCTAAGTAGTCTTCAAACAATTTCCAAACTTAGAGACCACACAGACACGTCTTGCGGATATTATTACGTATTGTAAAGCAGTACACCGCTATTATATGATAATGGTAGTTTTTTACAATGTATGCTGCAAGAATTTGGAGTGGATGGTATTTTATTAAAAAATAGGTTCTATTATTTTTGCGCTAAGTTTTAAAACAGAGCATCTCACAAACCTTTTTAGAAAGACGTGTTCGAAACCGATATGCGATAACAAAAAATTTAACGAGAAAACGTCTGCAATATGATTCGGTCAGAACTTCATTTCTGTTTCATCGTCCAGCACACATCACACACAAGGAAATGGTTAAAACGATGTGTGGATAAGGTAAAAATTGAATAAACGTATGAGTTAAATAAAGTGTAGCTGTATTGAACTAAAAGGTGAGATGCCAGTTAGCTTGCAAGTATGCATACTGCAACGTTAATTCACAAGTATGTATTAAGTTTCACCAAACTCGAGTACTTTTGCGCTGCTACTTTTGCTTAATTATTCACATATTCTCATATTGGTTAGTACCAAATCTGTCCTGTCATATACGAGTACATTGCTCGTGTTGATTCAAAGCTCATTTTCCAAGTCTGTGCTCCTTGGGAATCTCTGCAAAAGACATGCATGTGACAAATGCTACTTCATGGATTTAGATCAAAACATGCACTTGTGTGAAATTTTGTTCGTCATTGATAAACCGGCCATGTTTACAATCGCTATACTCTCAAGGAATTTAAATGTTATTGCCCCATAATAATGTTTTCGAAGCAGCGCAGCTTCGCCGCGCACATCGGCTGGACGGGCAGGAATGCCTTGTAATTGGTTATTTTTACCATATTTTTTTCGATTGTTCATTGCTCTGTAAGATCTGGGTAAACACGTTATCTCACACCTGCAGAACTGAATCAGCGACGTCAGAGGACTTCGCTTCTATGTGACAATAAATAAATATCACGCGTACGAGCGGTTGCAGCATGTTTTACCACAACACATCACAGTGTTAGACGGCATATCTCATGGCATTCTCACACTTTGACCCTATTATAAATGCTGTTTGTTTAACCATCATGAAACATCAAAGCCTCTCTGCAGTATTTTCGTCCTCATAAAGGTGGCGTGCTACCGAAAGCCACTCCATACACGTGTGCGCAACGCGGCCCTCAACCGGCGGGGGCGCAGGAATGGCGGATTCCGTAGAAGGTGACGTGGTTGTCTCCACTCGGGGTGGAGAGGCGGGCGAGGATGTCATCAAGGCACTCTAGACGTAACCTCCTTTCCATTTTTTTTATTTTCGTCAGGCTGGACATCTGACACAGATACAGAAGTCTGGACAGGTAGGCTGCACAGTGTGTGCATATACGCTCAGAGCTGTTTAAGACCACTTGTAACTTTTACACATGGTGGATGTAGTCCCACACACGGTGTGAATGAAAACGCCTTAGGTCATATAGACGTTGCTTTACTGTGGCGAGGCTAGAAGGTTACTTGGGAAATGGAGGGAAAAGGAAGTCTTTGAGTGACATGGCAAATGTTCAGTAATTGTGCCTGTACTATACCAACATTAAAAATGAAAAGGTGCCGCCACTTTTACAACACACAACAAGGAATTCAATAAAGTATACAGATATGTTACCCTAATGTATTACCTATCATATGAAGAGAGAGAAAAAAGAAGACGAGATAACATGGGGATGACAGATAAGTTAATTAAAAGCTGTCTGGAAGAAAGGAGGGGCCGAGAGAACGTGAAGAGCTCGCTTTAATCAAGACGAAGCCCTCAGAGGACATGCACTATCATGACTTAGGCTATTCCTAGCCGAACACTTGAGTGCGTTGCTTAAAGGTGCTGAATGAGAGTACCTTTCGCTCTCAGGCCCGGCTAGGGCTCATGTATGGCCACATGGTCTCAGCTTCAGCAGAAGCCTGATCATCCAGTCGTGTAGGCTGTTCGAAAGTCCGTCGAACAAAATAGTGTGAAGTCGAGCATTGGTTATTTTTTAATGAAAAAAACTAATGCTTTCAGGTCAGGGTGTTGAAACGTCGGACGCTGCTGCCTATCGTTGTACAAAGGCTGTATAGCGGCGCTGTGAATCATTGCTGCTGACTGAAAGGCGCATTTGAGACTAGCCCATATATCTCTCATTTAGCTGGCTCTAAACATCTACGCCAAAACATATAACACAGCGAACAAGGCAAAGAAGCAAGGAAACACCTTAGCGACAGTAATGCGCCTACATTATATTTTTCGTGATTTCACTGCCTCTAGTATCATCTCGTGTTCGAAAACTTAACAGGAGGTAAAGGGGTCCCTATGGCTATCAAAACAGACGGACGGTAGAGAAGGGTTGTACCAGCCTTTATGAGTGGCTGCCGCTGCGCTGACATTACGGTGGTGTCACTCACGCGAGGCAAAGTTGAGATGTAAGGTATGTTTGTGTGTTCAGTCGTCTTTGCGTGCGGGAGCTCCCGGACAATTCCGACTATATGCAGTGTACGTCCCATTGAGACCATCCGCGTACGCCATCCTTAGCCAAGCTGTGTTATGAGAGCTACGTCGTCTGCGTGCCATATAAGATGTACAACACGGCAAGAAGGCGTTTTACGTTTCCTATGTCCGGTTAAAATAGAAAACGTGCAACTACCTTTTCCATTCCAAGCTTCGCTGCGGAGCTATTGTGTGGTGACCCCACAGTGGTGATCTAGTGGTTATGGTTCTTGAATGCTGACCGACAGACAACGTTGGATCCCGGCTGCGGCGGTTGCATTTTCGATGAAGGTGGACATGTTAGAAGCCCGTGTACTGCGGCTTGTCTGTGCACGTTAAAAAACACCGAGGGTCAAAATTTCCGGAGCCCACCAGTACGGCGTGCCTCATGATCACGTGGTGATTGTGGCCCTTAGAACCTCAGCAATTATTATTATTGTTTGGTGCGGGGAACAACTATTAAAGCTAACTGTAGGAAGCTAGTGGTCCTACAATGAAGAGTTCTCTGACTTCACTACAGCCACCAAAGAAATAATGCAAGCCTGAGGACAGCATCTTTACTTGAAAAATGCCATATGCTTCGTGTTGATAATTTTTTTCATAAAATCCTTTCAAATCTCAAGTACACACGTGATAAGAAGGTGCTAAACAATGCCATTATCTTATTCGTCAACTCTGTAACTTCGCAAATAAAGACGAGCCTATTTTCAGAAACTTTTTCTTCACCTACCAAAGAACCACCATGTTAAACCAATTATAACGCAAGGCTCATTGTCACTCATTGTGAAATGGCTTTCAACATATTGGTTGTAAAATGCTCATGTAGGATAATATAATTTAAGTACAAAATCAACATAATAACGAATACACCTGTGTACAGTGATGGTAGTTGGTTGGCGCGGACTTGTATTGAATACGTACTATTACCCATAAGAAGGCTGTTTCCTCACGGCGTTTAATATGTTCTGCTTTAATTTTATTTTAATGAAGGTTAGTTAAGCGTCTTACATACATCTCTTTTATTGTGTGTTATAGCCTGAAAGAAAGTAAAATCCCAACTTTGTGTGTGTGTGTGTGTGTGTGTGTGTGTGTGTGTGTGTGTGTGTGTGTGTGTGTGTGTGTATGTGTGTGTGTTTGCATATTGCACCCAGCGTCGTGAAAGCTCTTCTTTGAATACGCTTGATACTATATAAATGCGAGTCTCCTATTAAGTATTTTACCTCTAGTTCCAGCATCGCGTTGCGTTTTTTGTACAAGGCAACGACAAAAACTGAACTAAGGTCGAATGACGGGAACAACCGGGCGCTGCATACGAGAAAATTCTGCGCGTAGTGTCGGGATGCGTAATGTCAGTGACAAAAAAATTACAGCATATCCACGGAGTCGGGCGAAGCTCGGGAGGTTCATCGTAGATCGTGCCGAGTTCCGGATTAATTTAGTTAACGCGCACGCTACGAATCCTCATGGTTCAACTATGCACAAGTGAAATCTCCCACCGGCACTTCATTGCAAGTTCAGTGCCTATATATATATGGGTTGCCGGTGAACGCTTCTCCAACGCGAGCAGTCGGTATTTCTCAATCAAGAAACTCGCTAGGAGACGCTGCCTGCGCCAACGTTGTCTCTCGCGGGTGTGGGCGCGTTCTCCTTCTTTGCGAGCTGGCAGAGCGTTTCCATAGCCAACGCGCGCCTTTCGCTCTCTCTCTCTCTCTCTCTCTCACAAGACAGCAGAGGCACGCGCCGGGAGAAAGAGGGAGGCACACGCAGGGAGGCACGCGCCGAGGGCGAGCGCGTGGCTCCCTGCACGCGGGTTACGCCTGACCACTGACGCCTGACGCGGGACAAGGTTAGACTAAGAGGAGCTTCGCCCCTAAAATTGTCACTCTGGCCAAGGAGCACGAAGGCGAAATTCATTTGTCAGAGCCACCCACGTATGTGCACCGCTGTGCTCCCGATACCGCATCGCATTCTCGTCTATACCAGACGTTGGTGTGGCTTTAGTCAAGCACGCTCTAGTCGCAGCTTTAGTCGGTTATGGTGCCTCAATGTCTTCCTCCTCGCCCGCAACTGTGTGCAAGGTGGCGACATCGCGTCCTGCCATGTCAATTCGGCAGCGCGCGCTTGGTGCGCCGCTGTAAAATGCTTTTCGAGGTAAATGCAAGCATTTTCCGCATGACATAACAGGGTTACAATTCTTACCAAGTGTCAGCTGTTAGCGAGGTTCCATTGCTGGTCATTTTACTATATTATATTATTTAAAACAACAGCTCATACGCCGTTGCTGATACGCTTTTCACGAAATAAATGATATTACAGCCGCGAAGGGGCCTCTGATTGTGCCCAGCAAAAATAAACTTTAACAATTAAAGAGTGCACAAGGTAAAATGAAACACAAGAATTACGAGGCATTATATATCAGCTTACTTTGATTCGTCAGATTATATGGTATCCTGGTGAAATAGGAATGAATTATTTTTATCAGATGCAATATGACTCTGAGTGTACTGAGAGGTGAGCCTAAAACTAGTGAGTAGCACGTGCAAACCTTTCAGTTTTTCCGCAACGACACAATATATATGTAGGTTGAACTGGCAATTCCGCCACTACAGTAGGATTCAGCTCTATTTATTGGGCCTTCAAGATGTATCCTATTGATGATTCATTTTCATTGATTACATGCCGCAGGGCCTACACAAGCGCAAGCTGTATATACAAAAAAAAAACAAGAAGGAAAAGCAGCTCAGCGATGAAACCGCCAGAAGTGCGCGAATATCAATTTTTAAGAGGAAATATTACAGGCAATATGCCGCAAAGAAATAAGAGTGCATCTGCGTTTTAGGTAAAGATCAGATGTGTCTGTGAAGTCATGCCGTGTTCAATGCTTTCCGCAGTGCCCCCCGCCCCCCTTCTCTTTTCTTTTTCTTTATTTCGAAGTTCAAGAAAAAATCGTTTTGGCTCTTTCGAAACGGCAACATTCCCGCATCACTCCTGGAATGATTCGTCAGCAAAGGCATGCGATATCTAAGCATATTTTTCGCAACGCAGTTACAAAACCGCCGTGGTATACATAGCCTGCTTTGGCACGAGCGCGAGTTAAAGCGTGGGCACTGACATGGCGGCGGCATTTGCCGAACAGAACGTTGCCACCCTGCGGGAAGAGGCGAGTGGGAAGACATCGAGGAACCCTGGCCATGTGATAGGAAGGGGGTAGATGCGTGTATGGTAAAGCACCACTAAAGGGTACCGCGTTAAAACAATCGCGAGCGGTCGGGAAACCACGTGAGCCTAATCCTGTACAAGAGGCACCGTGCACAAGGCGTCAGCGGAGCTTGGCCTGGCGAGGCTAGCTGAATCGCGTGAATCCGCCTCCTAGCCTCCATGTTACTTAAAGACGGTTTCTTTGCAGACGCAACCACGTTGCCTAGCCGGCGCAGACGAGCTTATCTGGCAACCCAATGGCTTGTGCGAAGGCTTGTGCTTGAATGACTGCAGTTGCGGCCGGTTGTTCAAGGGAACACTGACACGATTCTGAGGCGGCCCAAAAGGCACACTTTTTCGTGTTCCTGGTATTCATTGTTAGCGCTCCCTACACACCGGAACTAGGAAACACCTATAAAGCGTATTAATTTGATCTTAAAGCTTTCGTCGCCCATCACCCGCAAGCCAGCTCCATCGCAATGGACTGTGCGATGACGTGCGCTTAAAAATCACCGAAATCACTGTCAGGCTATCTAGACAACATTGAAATCGGCGTTGTTTGCATGCATACACTACATGCAGCAGCCGACAGAGTTGCGGTGACTGCGTCGCGAGTTGCTGCCTCCACTTGACCTAAAATTAAGACCGACCATGTCGGCACGTGACTGTGATACCGTCCCCTCCAAACTGAAACCTCAAGCAGGATTTTCAAGCAGCCAAAATAGAAGTATACTGATTGCATTCCGTGGCACTACGACACTCTTTTTATGGTTCGCGACATCAATGATTTTATTTAGAGCAATCATATGAAGATGTTTAACATTCGTGTCAGTACTCATTTAAGCCTGGCGAGTTCTATTTCGTGTGAATTCAGTTTTGTATGGAGGATCAATAAAACGTGCTGCTGGGCGAGTTGGTTCATACTTGGTAGATAAACTATGGAAGCGCACACACAAAAACACGGACTCAGGAGACACGGACGAGCGCAAACTTTCAACTAACTTTATTTTTCGTCGCGTCAATATGTAAGCCATACATCACGTGGTCACCACGCTAATCGCAGTTGTCACTGTCAAATCACAACAAACCGCGCAAGAATCTCTTTTCACCTTGCAATAAGGAAACCGAAGACTGGCTAACACACGCGTCACCTCTAGTTGATATATGAAAGGCTTCCAACAGTTCCCGTGCCGTGCTATCATGGCTACGGCCCAAAACTCGGATCGCACGGAAATTTGGTACGCACATGCAATGCCGGACACGCGCAGGTAAATGCGCGTTCTCTTTATTAATTATGGATAATTCGTGTTCTCTTGCACGAACGTTGACGCACCTTCCGGTTTGCCCGACATAAGACCTGCCACATGAAAGTGGAATCTCATAGACGACGCCTACCGCGCAGGCTCCATAAGGCATTTCGTGCTTCTTGCCACACCCTCCAGGAGTATTCTTAGCCTCAGATATTTTCGGGCAGAGCTTTGCCAGCTTGCGCGGGGCTGAAAAAACCATCGGCACATCGTGCCTGCCCCGCAACCTTCTTCAGATTATGAGAAGTGCGGTGCATGTAGGGCATCACTACCGGGTGGCCCCTGGATTTCGGCCCGGGTGTCTTGCCGAAACGGGGTGCTTTTGTCTCCCGCAGGAGGACCTCGGCGACTGCCGTAACGAGCGTGCGTGGGTATCCGGCTTCCAATACTCGCCTTACTTGATTATTAAAACTGTCCTGCATAGCATGTGGGCATTATTTCGCAAGCGCAGACCCCAGACAAAGCTTCACAATCGCCCGCTTAACTCGCTTAACTAATTTCGACTGTGCTGAAGGAAATGAGTATACGAGACGTCTTGCGACGGTTTAAACATGTGACAGTCGATAATGTTAATTTATGAAGCCGCGAACAAGTCCCAGTGATCCGTGCTCTGTATTTACGACATAGTCTCTGTTTGGACAACGTGAATATGTTTCAACACATTCTCCCCGAGCAAGTGAGCCGTTCAGGGATACCATGAACGTTTTTTTTTTTTTTTGAGCTGTAATTTTTTGGCTCTTCTTTTTTAGGCTTTTTGGAGCCTTCGCACCTGTTGCCGCTGCACATGCGATGGTGCGTGGCCAGCATAGTGGTTAGCTTTGGTTTCGCCTCGCGTCCAGTTTCTGATTATTGCTTTCAAAGCAATGTCTCCTTTTTCTAAACGATCAAGGAGTGACCGCTTGTCTCTCGATCGTTGCTCGCTCATGTGTGACTCACTCGTTTTAAGCTGTGTACAAGTGTGTGCTCGTATGCGTCTGTGTTATTAAAGAAAACAGGTATAATGGTGATGTGGCCTCGTGCTCACTGTCACTGGTGATGTGGCCTCGTGCTTTTTTACGCTGTAGTACGGTGATCAGAAGATGTAAGCGTTGTCCCCTGGGTGTCTGTGTTATCAAAGAAAAATACCAATGACTTCTAGCTCCTTATATGTGTATGTCACAGTACCGCGCAAACTTTTCTGTGTCTTGCATGTTTGTAGCCATGTACCACCGCTTTTTCAGTCAAGAACCACCGAGATATTAACAGGCACGATAGAATATTCATTCAGGCTAGTATATAGGTTGTGAAACCTCTACAAGCACTGCACAGATGTCCATAAATGCAAGCCGAGCTGAAAATGATGATGACGAGCCTTGCGCTATCCCTGTCGTTGATCATATGGGCGTCAAAAATATGCTCTTCATCTACTTTTGTTAAAAGACTTTCATGAACCTTCCCTTGAAGCCTGCGCCTATGTTTCGATCAAATAGAAACATGTTCGGCTTCTTTGTTGATCTTCAGTAAGCATATGAAAAACGCGATAGGGGCGCCTCTTGTACTCAAATAAAAAAATAAGTGAATTGATTGGGGCGGGGGCACAGATTATGGAGAGAGAAGTACGAACATTTGCTTTTCAACGTATTCTCCTTAGCTGGACCGAAAGAACGGGACCTGGTGCTCTCGAGCGTTGAGGCGCACTCTTATTTCGATTTTCTTTTCTCCGAACGAATTCACATAAATTACGCGGGTCGCGCCAACCGGGAGCATTTGCAAATGCGAGATTGCGCTAGCCCCGCAGCAACAAATGAGCAAACACCGGAGAGAAGACGCTTACTCGGAGCCTGTGCTCGTTAACAGATAACCGAATTATCGAGTGTAATTTAAAAAGCACCCTACGAGTTCTCCACAGCGTGCCGTTTTTTCTCTCCCTGTGCTTTCTTTTTTTTTTCCCCGTTTTTCGTATCGTGATCGACTTTCATCGTGTTCGCCGTCACTTAACCTCTCGTTGCCTTCGCGGATCGCGCACGGCTATCTGCTCTCTCGTATATTACAACCTTCCTCACTTCTAGGCCCACTGGTCGCTGTTTGTTTGGAGTTTTAATTTGCAGAGATGGAAGTAAGAATAACCGATATCAGATTCTCCGTAGCCCGGAGGCAACTTCGTCTGTCCTGCGTCTTTTCAGTCGATAGTAATTTAAACGGGCACTGCTATCCCGCACCTCTCCCCCCCCCCCTCCCCTCCCCCACCTAAAAAAAAATTCTTAGCTTTCATTTTGCCGCGTCCGTGTCAGTATATCAGCCCAACAAGCGGGAACCCGACGTCCAGAACGCTTATACGTCGCACTGTTAAGTAATTTATAACATGCAACTCTAACAGCTTTGCAGGTTTTTATCTTATGAAAGTTTACGGCGCTGGTGGGGTAGCTCTTAATCATTCCTAATTATCAGACAGCGGAGCTCAAGTGATGTGTTTGTTTAGCTTCTGGTGGAGGTGCAAAGTCGCCGAGAAACAGCGACCATAGAAAATCAGGTTCTCATCTGTCAGCAATCTTATAAGGACGCTGCGGGTGAACGGTCCCCGTCGGCACTGCCGCAATCGTTGTTCTGCTGTCCCGCTGATGGCATATGCTCTGTTTGCGTGCACAGAGTTCATGTTGAGCCTGCAGACAGGGAGAATGCCATTAGCTGGAAAGATGAATAAATGGAGCGGACACACCTTCAACTCTACGCTCAATCACCTCAGTGGCGGAGGCAACTGCCCTACGGCTGCTGGCATGCTTACTGTAAGCAGGTACATCATAGGCACTCAAGAGTGCAAACATTTGCAAGACAGCTCACCTTAGACTGCAGTATACGAATGGAATGTCGATACTGCATAATACAATATTCCGATCATCATTCTGGGATTATAGTTTGTTTCATTGTTTCCTCTTCAACGCCCGACTGCGCGGGAAGGGATCACGTTATGAACAGAGTTTTAGGGGCGAAGCTCCTTAAGGTTTGGGTCTGTCCGTCCGTTGTAGCGCGTTACCTAAAAGGAGCGCGCTACTAGGAACGCGCTACTACTTCGATGCACGCGCTACCAGCTCGCAAAGAAGGAGAACGCGCCCTCACCCGCGAGAGACAAGCTTGACGCAGGCAGCGTCTTCTAGCGAGTTTCTTGACTGAAAAATACTATATATATATATATATATATATATATATATATATATATATATATATATATATATAGGCACTGGATCTTGACTTGCAATGAAGTGCCGGTGGGAGATTTCACTTGTGCGTAGTTGAACCATAAGGATTCGTAGCGTGCGCGTTAACTAAATCAATCCGGAACTCGGCACGATCTACGATGAACCTCCGGAGCTTCGCCCACTCATCATCATTCACTCCGTGGATATGCTGTGAATTTTTTTACTTGTATTCGTGAACTGAAGCATGAGCCCAGACAGAGGAGCACAATTTTGCACTCCTGCGTAGTCAAGTCGTAGGTAAGACGCAAATAATAATAATAATAATAATAATAATAATAATAATAATAATAATAATAATAATAATTTGGATCTTACGCCCCAAAACCATCATATCATCATCAGAGACGCTGTAGTGGAGGGTCCAGTTCACGGGCCTCTAGTATTTTGTCGGTCTAAATGCGACCGTCGTGGCCAGGATCGAAACCGCGCCTTTCGGGTCAGCAGACAAGTGCCATAGCCACTAGATTCCCGCGGCGGGTTGCAAATATAAATAAAAAAATAAACAAACCAATAAATAAATAAATTGTATGATAGGTTCATAATCAAAATCAGCTGAACTTTTCTCATGAACGCTGCTGGAGTAAAACGCTTTTGTGAATACTAGCCCTGGTGTTTTTGGTAGAGCACAACTTTACTGTTATACAAGCTTACACGAAGCTGTTTTATAGAATGCAGCATCTGTTTTCATAGGGAAGGTTATATTCATGTAACAATTTCTACAGCCCAAGGTTGTATTTGGGCCTAACGGGTTGGAAATATTAAATGCGAAGCATTTCTTGACGAATTTAAGCAACCTTGACGTATCTATCTATCTATCTATCTATCTATCTATCTATCTATCTATCTATCTATCTATCTATCTATCTATCTATCTATCTATCTATCTATCTATCTATCTGTCTGTCTGTCTGTCTGTCTGTCTGTCTGTCTGTCTGTCTGTCTGTCAATGCTCTCCTGCTCGTGTAGTTCACAGTTGTACCCCAAAATGGGCACGGTAGGGTACAAATGGATTGATTCAAAAGGATGATTGATCTTTACACCGCTAATATGACGTACTCGTCATGTACGTCACAATTAACGATACTGCAACCACGTGTGACTCATACCCGTAGTGCTCGGCCCGTGGTCTGTGGGTATTCTCCACAGGTATTCGAATGTTAAATAACGGATGCCAATCGAGGACCCGCTAAATTTGGCATTTAACGTATCATTTAGGCACCCGTTAAAGGAAGAAAGACGTTTTGTGTATCGTAGCTTGCGACTGAAGTGTATACTTAACAAGCACACGGACACATATATAAACTACCTAATGAAGACGGGAGGGGGATGGGGCGTATCAAACCTGTGCCCTCGAGGGACCAAGCAATCATGCTACTATGGCTATGGCGGATCGACCCCTACGGTACATATAGTATAAGTAAACCTATTTCACGAGCAGATCTGATCATAGCGCTTGTGTACCGTCATTCGCACATCTAACATGTGTTAAGCTCTATCATAGGAATATATAGTAACCGATCTGAACGCTGTACTATCACTCGGCATCTTCTGTCTAACTTTGCTCGATCACGAAGGAATACCTCAACGAAGGACACTTAAGACACACGTATCAACGCACCATAGGGTGCATTTTTTCTCGACAAAGAAAGCGTCGGTGGTGTGTACTAAAGTGAGTGCCAAGGTTACACGTCATGCCATGGGCTGCCATTCAGTCGACACGTGCTGTCGGCGTTTTTGGTTAGCTCCCGTTAAGCATAAACCTACTGGTGCACTTTGCACAAAGACCTTGATCATACTTTAACACTTGGCTGAATATCAAACAGTTCGTAATTTTCCTGTCGACTTCTTCGCATGACACCGATTTCCACAATGCGTGGCGCCTGCGGTATTTATTTTAGGGGCGAAGCTCCTTAGGGTGTGGGTCGTTCCCTCCTCTGTAGTAGTATGTATGTAGCCAGCTCTAGTTTAATGATTGCTCACTAGATGGCGTGATGGCGCCGCGGTGCTTGCTTCATTCAGATGTATGGGAACGCGTAGCGTGGGAGTCTGTCTGTCTGTCTGTCCGAGCGCTGCGGTGCTGCTTAGCTAGTACGTGAATTGATCAATAGATGGCGCGGAGGCGCTCGCTGCATGCTCTAGTGTGATAGAAGAGCGCTAGGTGGCGACACACAGTGTTTGTCACGTCTTTGATGATGTACGGGGCGAGATTCATGGAAGATTCACGGTTTTCACCGATGGACATCCGGAGCTTCGCCCTGTCATCATTATTCACTCCGTGGATATGCGTGGATTTTTTTATATGGCCTTGATTCTGAAATACTGGTTAGATTAATGTAGTACAAACACGAAATTGGGATCCGAAATATCTCTTTCTGATCACGTTAGGTTCCTAATACGCACAAAATTTCAAACTGGGACAGATGCTCAGGGGAAGATGGAGAGATCATTGAAAACGATGAAGAACAGGGAATGTCGCTAAAGAGCCAACGTTTCGACAAATGGGCTCTTGCAGCCGTGACGACGAGAAGTTTACCTGTGGAAACGTGGGCCCTAGCGTCGTGCCCTTTTCGTCACCGTTTGCAATAACCTCTTTATAAGTATGCACAAGTGATCGCAACATGATTGTCTTCCGCAAAGCGCCATCGACTTGGTGCACGTTAGTGCACGTTAAAGAACCAAAGGTGGTCGAAATTTCCGGAGCCCTCCACTAACTGGGCGTCTCTCATAATCATATCTGGTTTTGGAACATAAGAATCCAGAAATCAGTCAATCATTCAAGTAGGCACCATTGTCACTGACATATGATCACTCGTATGCGTGTCTCTAAAGTTAATAACCGTGATTCGTTTGTCAGTAAGAGATTAAACGGCCACTTTTTTTCTAGCCCGTCCGCACAGGGTGTCGTCCTCTTTTGTAAGCGCGGGTTACGAACGGGGAGTTCTGGTAAGTTCAGCATTAGTGTTACTTGATGTTCCCTTGTAGAAATTGCTGGTGAAACATTTTGCCATACGGTCGCCTTGGTGAAAGCAGTACCGCGTAGGAGGGGACGTTCGCCGTGGGCCGTTTCTAGAGGTGTTCTTGTTTGTTTGTTTATTTGTATTGCTAGGAATGTTTGCAGCCAACTTGTCTATGTTGTTTAGTGAATGGTTGAATTCGTTAATAAAAATATGGCATTTTGACTGTACAGAAGCTACCTAATTGATTACACCTTCATTAATTAGTGGCTGCAAAGAACAGGGTGATTTATTCTCGCCCAATTCTATTCGCCTTAAACGGAGTCTCCAGATCCGTGGCATCAAATTTAGTAACTTCCACGCATCGATCGAAAAACGGCCATAACGTGGGTCTGAACGGGCTATTGTTCGACATAAATGTTTTGAAAAAACGCGCGTATCGCCCAGTCCAGCCGCCTCGGTTTAAGTTTGTCGGAGTGCGCGAATGCATGATTTATTCCTGCGTAGATACAGGACGAGTATAGTAATATGCACGCAACCTGAAACAAAATTCATCCGTCTTCAGAAACCCGGAAGTATCCACGGCGGTAGCGCCCTGCACCAACTTGTTTACATTGCCTTTGCCGCTTATATTATTTACGGAGCTTCAAGTTTTCTGAGATCCTGAACAGAGTTGAGATGGGTGCTTCGGTTTGCCTTTTTTGCAGCCGCTTCCGTGTGTGTGTGCGTGTTTGTGTGTGTGTGTGTGTATCCTTTTTTAAGTTTTAAGAAGAAATGGAATGAAACATCAACACTTTTTAGGCTTCACGTGATTGCCTTCTGGCCGGCGGGCGCATCCCTCAGACCGCGCCGCGATCTCTCGCTTTATTTGTACTTTCATTTTCGCTGGCTCTTACTCAAAACGTTCTCGGCAATTTCACGGAAAGTTTGTTTTCACTCGAGCTAGAGCCTCGTTGCAATTCGCGGTGCGGCTATCGTTAGCTTTGTTTTGGATGTTTCAGAGTGCACCGGGAAAAGGAAGCACTGTCGCCGATGTTTAGTGGAACGAAAAAATTGTTCCCAATGATGGCTATTTGTTCACCTCCGGCAACTGAGAGCCACACCGGAATCGATGAACGAGCTCAACGTAAGCTTTTCCTTTATATTATTTTTATTTTTTGTAAAATTGCAAGAAAAATGTTGGAAGTACCGGAACGTAAAAGAGAGGGCGGGTGCAGGAAACTACAAGACATTCCGAGGCGTAGTAACAGCTAGCAAGGTATTGCTGTTACCACGCGTAAAATGATATTATTCATTTCTTTATTGGCTTTTGACTCATTCATTCACAGGCTTCATGGGCTCCAGTGGGGCTGGTAATTTCAGTATACAGTTACAAGCAGAAACGCACATAACAATGCAAGTATCTGTGGCGGCGTAGATTTGAGGAAAAATTGATGTCATATAACTAAAACACGGAAAAATTTGGATGCTCTGATAGGCGAAAGGGGGAGGGGGAAGGGGGGCGGGGCGGCTCAAAAGCGCGGCAAACAGTAAATAAAGGATGTGCATGCACGCTGAAAAACGCACTACTTCATATGGCTACTTTCACTTACGCCTACATTTGCCGTGTAATATGATACAGACAAAATGAATATGTTGGTACAGAAGTTCCTGCATGGGAGAACACAACCTTGTTCCTAAGCATGTTTCAGATCGGTGCGAACCAAAACGCATTAGACAGCTAAATGTGTTGCGATAGGGCAAGTATTGTGATAATATCTGTCGCTGAAGGTAGAAAAGAAAGCAGCAGCGGCAGCGTGCAGACGAGTCACCATGTTGAAAAACACCATGATGTTGCAGATAACGGGCCTTTAGCCAATAAGACACCGTCGGACTGCTGACACTTGTTTACGCTTAAGAATTTTCCTATTAGCATCATGGTACCCGATGAAAGTGCTCGTGTCGTGTGTTACATTCTGCATGTTCACACCGCTGCTACTAGATTATTAGATGCATTTTGAAGACACCCTTTTCGATGGCCTTTATTGCGTAAGCACTCTCTGGCGAGCACCTCCGAAAAAAAAATTGGGGGACTCTTAAGCTTCGCCTTTAGGAGTTGAACGCGATAGCGAAATCCGGCCCCTAGTGTGCACTTCAACCATTCAGTGCATGCTTATTAATGTGTGTTGTTACACACACACACACACACGCGCGACGTATCTATATAGTGATGGTAGAGGTTTTCGATCTATTTAACAACACTTTTTTATCAACTTCATGAAAATTTTGTACAGCGATGTAGTCACATGGTCCTGTATTATGAACTGCGCGTAGGCGTGACACTTTTGTTCGTAAATGGTCACATTCTGTCGTCCTTCGTGCGTTAACTATCTGGCAGCTGTTCGATTTGTTCTTCTGGAGACCTCTTCCGGCCAACCGCAAGAAGCATCGCCTTATGGTCGGTGCCGGTGTCGTGAGAATGACATGCTAAAAAAGTGGATGCAGAGCATCCTACGAGACCGCATATAGGCTCTGCTGTAGTCGCATGGCCTCCGAGATGGCGGGTGCGCTCCCCATATCGGAGGCCATGGTAGTCGAGACATTGCTTGATATGTCTTCCGCTAGACGGACATAGTTGTCCATTTTTGGAGCTGTTATTTTTCGCTCACAGCCGATTTTTCGCTCATAAGAGACGCGTGGAGACGCCGACACCGACAGCGGTATTTCTGCGGAACGAGCTCTCTAACGCTATCGCGTTAAATGGAACCAAACTGTCTGGACGTTACGAGGTGTAATTGTAGAAATAATTTATAATTTGACAATTTAAAGCACTGAAGCGTTAGAACATAGAGAATGTTGATAACATGCAACTTTAGGTGGTTCTTCAAAAGTAGAAGGTAAGAAGGTACAAAAAAAGGCAGTGTTCCTTTTGCAGTACTTTGGGCTCCGCTGGAAATATATGGGAAACGCACAATGGTATATATGTTCGATACTTGGACACTTTGTGACATTCGGAAATTAGACCCCATTTGTAGTGTGCACAGTTCGTAACCTTGGGTGGTCCCTAAAAATAAAAAGATCGTAATAAATAAAGAGGAGTGTCATGAATACGAAAAGCTCCACAACAAACAGACAATGGTATAGGGTGAAGAGTCGAACCTATCGGTCAAAGGGTGCACGGGCTTGAACCCTCTAGTTTCTGAGCGTGATTCAATAAACTTGCAAAGTGATGCAAGTTGAGATATTCAAACGTACAATCTCCTGCGCAGAAGCGTAGTGCCTAACGTTCTGGGCTAAGAATCTTTGTTATTTGTCTGCTGCCTTCAACATCCACGCTTGGAAAAGGTCAATATAAGTGCTATAGAATTTGAACCGGCGAGAGCGGTGCAGAAACACTGAACGATAGCGAGAGTACTGACTATGGCGTAAATGGAAACGGCTATAGGCGAAAGCTTCCAAGCGCGACGCCACCGCTGTATGCTCTTCCAGCTGACCTATTCAAACGTCGATGGTCACAGCGTGATGGCTCGCCCGTCGGAGCGTCTGCGCGCATGTTCTCGGCGGTGCACGGGTCACTGGTAATAACGTTTACCCTCTGTCAAGCGAGGACCCGTCATGCAAGCTTGGTACACAGATTCCAATGTCTCGCAGTGCGACACCGATCTCAGAAGCATAAGAATCACTGACATTGTCCCATCTCAATATGTATTCAAGGGAAATTCGCGCACAAGACAAGAGCCAAGCTTACACAGAGTGCTTAAAATTCAAAGCAGAATGGCTCACGTGGCTTTGAGTTCACATCGCAATGAAATCAACGACTGACTCTCTTTCTTTCTTTGCTTCTTTCTTCCACATCTGTAGCGCCACAAGTCATGGGACTAGGGAGACCGCCCTCCTCGGTTTGGCATAGATCGGCCTATGCTAGCGTTTTCATTATTATCGGTCCAGTGGCGTAGCCAGAAATATTTTACCGGGTGTTCTGGGAATTTTCGACGGGGAGCAGGGAGTGGGCCGGAGCCTCACGTGTTATATATATATATATATATATATATATATATATAATTTTATTTTTTTTATTTCAAGTTCTCTTATTACATGAAAATACACAACACTGGTTAGATCCATAGCCACTGGCTAGTAGGGAGTCTAAATAAATATGCATTTATAGGAACAGATTGTGTTAACAAAGCAGATATTTTATAAGTACACTTCAATCATAACAAAAAGAATGGAGCAAAAATATAAAAAAAGGAAACATATTTATGGTAGGTCAATTGCAGTATCGTGCAACATGTTGCATGCATGCACGGATTGTCTGTATGCTATACGGGAAATATAAATACAGAGAAGTACATAAACCATGTGAAGTATGATTCTGTAAGACATATAATTAACATATAACGAAGCCGAGATTACAACAAGGTGTGTGCTAGTGTTTCTGTTCATTTTTCTGAAGAAAGTATTTCTTAAGCGCACAGGAAAAACTTTTGCTTTCTTTAATTTGACACGGTATATCATTCGAGATCTTAACTCCAGCAAATTGTAGTAATCGTTTTCCATAAACATTATTAGTAGGCGGAAGATTGAAATTATGTAATGTGGCACGTCTGGTAAGGCGGGAAGAGGATGAAAATACTGATATGTGAAAGGGCAGGTTATTAGAAATCACTTTATGGACGGTAAGTGCAATTTTTTGCTGTCGTAAGTTATCGAATGGTATGATTTCCATATTATGAAACAATGGCGCGCTGTGTTGATCATATCTAGCATTGTTTATTATTCGAAGTGCTCGCTTTTGTAGTATACGTAAGGGTTCTAGGTATGCTTTAAAAGTCCATCCCCATGAATCTATGCAATATGATAGGTGAAAAAAAAAAGCGAAATGGAGAATTCGGAGAATACTGCTTTTAAAATAATTTCTAGCGGTTAATAACGTACTGCATCCACATCCTAGTTTAGCGCATACAGAGTTAATATGGCTTTGCCAGTTTAAATGACTATCGAAAGTTACGCCCAGATACTTGAAACCTTTCGTCTGCTCGAGTACGCAGTTATTTATTGTAATGCGAATTGACTCACTGCTTATATCTCGATAACGGGAGTGGAAAATAGTGTATTTAGTTTTTGCAGCATTAAGTGTCAGGTTGTTCGCTGAAAACCACTGACAAATATCTTTTAGCTCTGCATTACTTTTATGCTCTAGATCCCTCATATTGTCGGCAGTAACAATAACCGCAACTATATATATATATATATATATATATATATATATATATATATATATATATATATATATATATATATATATATGGTTGCGGCAAGGACATCACGTTGGTCCCGGTACAATAAGGAACAAACGAGAGTACGACGCACGTTGGTTTTTGTACAGTATATTTACTGACGTTTCGGCTGGTGGACCAACCTTCGACAAAAACTGGCCCACCAGCCGAAACGTCAGTAAATATACTGTGCACAAAAACCAACCTGCGTCGTACTCTTTGTTCCTTTATATATATATATTCCTATGTCATTCCTATAACCCACGCCATATTTCCCGACTGCCTTGTATCCAGCCCGCCTCTTGCCTACCTCAGCATTGAAGTCTCCCATCACAATAGTGTACTGTGTCTTTACTTTAGCCATTGCCGATTCCACATCTTCATAGAAGCGTTCAACTAGCTGGTCGCCATGGCTGGATGTAGGTGCATAGCCCTGTACCACCTTCAATTTGTGCCTCTTATTAAGCTTAATTACAAGAGCTGCTACCCTCTCGTTAATGCTATAGTATTCTACTATGATGCCAGCAATGGTCTTGTTGACCAGAAATCTCACTCCTAGTTCTCTTTTGTCTTCTAGGCCACGATAACATAGGATGTGCCCATTTTTCAGCAGTGTAAAGGCTTCACCCGTCCTCCTAACCTCACTGAGCCCTGTAACGTCCGATTTAGTGCCCGCTAATTCCTCAAACAGTACCTCTAGACTTCCCTCGCTAGATAAAGTTCTTGCGATAAACGTTGACAGGGTCAGATTCCAGTGGCGGCCTGTCCGGACCCAGAGATTCTTAGCACCCTCTGCTGGGTCACAGGTCTGACCGCCGCCATGGTCAGTTGCTTCGCAGCCGCTGGGGACTGAGGGCCGAGGTTTAATTGGCGTATTCATGGGAGGTTGTGGCCGTTACTGCACCAGGGTGGCCAATCCTGCTCTGGTGAGGGAGTGCCTTACCGGCTATGGTCGCCGGGATCCGGCCGCACCCTAAGCCTCCTTATGCAATTCGACCAACAAGCGAACTTTTTTTTTAATCCGGTGGAGAATTGCCCGGAACCGGGATTCGAACCGCGGTCCTTTTGCACGCGAGGCGGATGCTCTACCTCGACGCCACCACTGCGTGGTTGCTTTATGCCATCAGCACTCGGTGTTCCCAGGTGGTCTCCCTCACAAGTACTGACCGAGCCCAATGCTGCTTAGCTTCGGTGATCGGACGAGAACCGGCGTATTCAGCATGGCATGGCCATATATATATATATATATATATATATATATATATATATATATATATATATATATATATATATATATATATATATATATATATATATATACACACACTTTCGGGACGAAAATGTGCCCGTGGCGCGTCGCCCAATGAGTCATATATTCACCATGACCTGCTTATCAGACAGCACCTGCGGCCTACTTCAACCCTTACATCCAGTTGTGATGTCAACTCAGCGCTGAAATAACGACACTCTCGCGCATTCAGAACTTTCACAGGTGGCAAAGTGTCGAAGAAATTTAGTAGAAAGACATTTGTTTCCCCGCCACTGCGAAGATTCGTCACTTGCGCATGCTATACTACTTTGATGATAATTTGAATATAAAGTATAATGGTCGATGTACACATAGGCATGAAATGCTGTAAGGAATTCGTGATAGAAGGCGCAGCCGGGGACAGCGGGCAGCATATCTGAGGTAGGTAAGCTGAAAATGCCGCTCTGACAAACACATTTTTTGAAACCCTTTATGTATCGATCGGGGCGTTGTCTTGATCTCTCTACAACTTCCATACTAGTAGACACGCAGGAGGGAATTTTAGTATATATATCGTATTTATGGTTTATTTACCCAAACTTCCCTGTTCTCTACATTATGCAGGCGCTTCTTTCAGCAAATTTTTGATACTTTGGAGGAAGAACAGAGACTCGCCTGCGACTGTGATTCCAAGCAGCTCCAGGCCTATCCTGAACATTATTACTTCTTTTTTGAAAGAGGCTTATTGCGTGACAGAATAATTCTGTCCTCATTAACATGGTGGCTTAAGAGGGCATGTTTCTGGGCTCAAATTTTAACTAAGAGGGCATATTTCTGGGCTCAACAAGACAGGCGCTCAACTTTTAACTCATCTGTCACTGCGGTTTCCAGTTGTCCTATCCGCAAAATCAAGCGCACAAAAATCTTGAAACAGCCGTACCCGGCGCCAGTTGAGCGCCTGTCCTGTGTGTCTTTTCCTCGTCGCCGTCCTTTTATCTCTCGAAGTTGTCCATGGTGGCCTCCTGAAACATGGTTGACTCTCCACTTAATGCACGAACACCACCATCCGACGCTTTCACGAATAATTACTGGCACATTTATTAAGCTGAAGAACGTAGTAAAATATCTCTTAATATGGAAAACGCTGTTTATACGGTGTGCCACTTTACGCTTCTGGCCAGGTAAATTAAAAATTCTACGGTGCTGTTGGAACTAACGCCAGTTTAATCCTACAGCTTCTTCGAGGCAAGCGGAATGCAAGTCTCGATCGATAAATATGATTTGGAACTCACTGAAGTGAACTACGGAATAACACAAGGATCGGTGTTAGGTACAATATTTCCTGTATCATTGACGCTCGCCATAAGCTTTCAACTTATGATCTTCACATATGTACTCACTTGATGTAGCACCAGCATTGAGAAATACTAGATCATAAACTACTAGCCGTGTCTCACTGGTTTTTGCGAGACTGAAAACGTCGTATGTTTTAACCTTACACGATCGCGTGTTACACTGAGTTGACAATATTACATGCCTAGCGGTCGATTTAGACGCATCAAGGTTGGAAAAAAAGTTTGTAAAACGAAGCTCGCCTAAGCCTCGCAATATTTTTCCTGTGACCTTCATCGGGCTTAGTACGTTTCTTCCTTACTTCGCCCTCACTTAGCTTGCTATTGCGAAACACGTCGCGTGATGTCAATAACTTATTTGGCTACCTTACTGCGATAACGAGGTCCAAGAACAGTGAGTTTCTTTCTGCCTAATAGAGAAGTAATGTCCCGTTCAATGTGTTCCATGTTACAGATATGCGATGTTTTCGTCCCCCATTATGCGCACCAGGCAAGCAAATGGTAGTGTATACATCCCTTAAGTGTAAGTGTTCCAATGGTGAATAATTGCAGGACTTTCTCAGTGCTTTAACTTGGAAATGAATTGACATTTGCGAGAAATTTTCGTATTTCATGCATCTAAGCACTAGTTTCTTCAAAATAAAGCGTCCTGATAAATCTATTTACTTGAACGAGCAGAGGCTGGATGTGGGCCCCCAAGTTTGTGTTGCATACATGAAACGCCTTTCAGTTCTCTCGCGCTTTTTTTTCTTCATGGAACTCATGTAGCGTTCCTATTTACAAGGACACAATAGAATACACGGTTATGGAACGGGCGTCCATCTTTAATGCCTCCACCTTCACTTCAACGTCCTCTTCTTTCCCCCCTAGGGTGTTGCGCCCCCTCTTCTCCTAGCGGAAGGCTAATATCGCTTCACCCTTCCGGGTTTCTTTTGCTATCCCCTCCTGGTGTAATACTTGAAAACATTTCCTATTGAAGCACATTCAACTGATCCGCGCTCACCGATGTACCAAACCGTCTTCAGTATTCCTTGCTGAGAGGCTGTCTTTGTCACAGAATAGGGACCGCAGAATTTCGCGTTGGCATGTCACACCTTTCCTAACTTGAACGAGGTCGGTGACCTGAATGTCAGGAATTTCCGAGTTATGTCTCTTGTCAAAACTTCGCTTCGTTCGTGTACGGTACCTCCCTCCCAACGCTTTTTCTTTCCGCTCCTTGATGATCTTGAGATTTTCTAGGAGTCCCAACTCACGATCCGCCTGCAAAATAGGGACTTCTCCTGATGAAGCGAACTGTGGACTGCATCCCAAGCCACTGGTGTAGGAGCGGTTATGATGCTTAACGGCCGGAGCATTTCCATCCACCGGGGAAATTATCGTACATCCCTATGAATTGTTTGACATCCCGTATCGCACGCTCTGCAAGTCCGTTCGCCGCGGGGTGGTATGGCGCGCAGAACTTAATATATTATGTTTTCGAGCCCATCCTGCTAGTCTTGAACGCTGGACCGTTGTCACATACGATCGTCCTCGTTGTCCTAAACATGTCTCTTTGGAGGAGAGCGATGACACTATTTGCATCTTCTCTTCCTGCGCGTGCTGCGACCATCCATGTGCATTCATCTATGGCCAGAAGAAAAGCTTGCGTTTTTCTGACTCCTTCTCGTTTCTTGTTTAGTTCGGCAAAGTCCAGGTGTATGACTTCAAAAGGCACATTCGAGTGGCAAGGAAGTATCATGGCATCCGTAGACTGCTTATATTTCACCTTATCCGTTTGACAAATGTGGCAGGAACGAACGTACTTATTGACATCTTCCTTCATGCGGGGCGACTTAAATCCCTTGACTAGTTTGTTGTAAGTTCGCCAAAATCCGTCGTGTCCTCCTGACTCTGGGCTGTCGTGGTACAAATAAAGAATCTCAGGGACCAGCGTTGGCGAAACTTGGTAACGACCTTCAATAAAAGTCAGATGTTCAGTGCCTTCCCACAATTTCACTTCATTAATTTCGTCCGGTTGTTCTTTGCTGGGTTTTATCATTAATCTCGACAAAGCATCTGCATCAGTTAAGAGAGGTCCAGGTCGGTGGGAGATGCTGCAAGTAGTTCACCCATCTTGCAATACGTCCTTTTGGTTGAGTCATATTGAAGACATGAGTGTAGAGCCTGGTGATCCCTGAACAAAGTGAACCTCGTACCTTCGAGGTAAGTGGGGAAGTATTGAATTGCTTTAAGGACTGAAAGTGCCTCCTTTTCAGTAGTGGTGAAGTTCACTTCAGATGGCTTGAGGGTATAGCTGTAACACCCGAGGACGTGTCGCTTTTCGCGTCCGGATGGATCTCGACACTTCTGATATAAAACTGCACCTGTCCCATAGTGTGAAGCATCGGTGTTCAGCTCAAAGGGTAAATTGAAGCCAGGTATTCCTAGAACAGGGTCAGCAGAGATTCTGTGCACCAAATCGCGGTAAACTTTCTCACATTCATTGTTCCACTCAAAAAGAACTTACCTTTGTGTAAGGCGTGTGAGGCATCTTGTTTTCATGGCAAAGTCTTTTATGAAAGGCCTGAAATGTCCTGCTAATCCCAAAAACACACGCATTGAGTGTACGTCATATGGTTTAACCAATTGGGAGATCCTCTCGACGGACTCTTGTTTAGTGCTTTTGGTTGTCCCATCAGACTCTTCCAAGGAAAACAACTTTTTTCTGAAAGAAGGCACTTTTCTCAAAATTGACTTTCAGGTGCGCCGTGCTCAATGCAGTTAGTACCTAAGAAAAGTGATCTGGATGCTCAGCCTCTGTTTTTGAGAAAACGATAAAATCGTCTATGTACACATTGCAAAATACACCCAGGAAAGGCTTCAGAACTTCGTTCATAATCATCTGGAACCACGCCGGCGAGTTCTTCCAGCCGAATGGAAGCCTGTTATACTCGTACAGGTCAAAAGGCATTATAAAGCAGTGTACATTTTTGTTTCTTCGGTTAGCGGAATCTGCCAGAATCTCTTGCATAGGTCAATACGAAAAAAATGTTGGCAGCCACCTGTTTCGTCTATAATCGTGTATATCTTTGGCATGGGGAATGGTATAAGGTCGGTTTGACGATTGAGAGCCCTTAAGTCCGTGCAGAGTCTGAAAGTTCCATCTTCCTTTGGCGCTATTGTTATGGGAGAGACGAAGGGTGAAACAGACGGTCGAATTATATCGGCGTTCAGCATCTCCTGTAGTTCTTTCTTCAACCACATCTTCCGCTCTCTCGACATGTTATAAGGTGATTTGCGGATGACGGTCTTGTTAGTTAGTTCTAAAGGGACCTTGTGTGACGTCATCACTGGTGGGTAGTTTCCTACACATACGAGTTCAGGGTATGCCTTTTCAATATCTTCTCCACATTTTACAACTCGCAGGTCATCTTGTTTACCCTCCTGTGTCTCGTTCCTTGGTGATCTTTCAACTAAAACCGCATCATCCCAGTATACGTTGCTTTTCAGTTTCATTATATCTGGCCTGGAGAGGAGAAAGTCGCATGTCACGCCTTCAATCACTAATACTTCACTATCTATCTTGTGACCTTGAAAGCCGATGGTTACTGACGCCCACTGATTGTGCAGTGCCACCTTTCCGTCATAACCTTGCACTCGTAGCACTCTTCCGCTATGGACATGACTCACATCCGCTAGCTTGGCATTTAATATCGACACAGAAGCACCGCTGTCTACCAGGGCCATCATGTGCCTGTTGCCGACTTTGACAGGAATGTGAAGTAGGCTAGAGCGAGCTAAATAAAGTCTCAGTTGGTTTCATCGGGTCAGACTGATCACCCTCGTTTATTAGTTTTTTGTCGTCGAAGGCTCCTCCGCGTCGGTATCGATGTTATGCACTCGACCTGTGGGGGCACGCCAACCCGACTTCTCTTCGCTGCTCACAATACGGCTCGGTTCTCGTTCATTACAGTTTGAACAGCCCGCGACAGACCATCTGAAATGACCGCAAGTGGTGGCAGGGTGTTTTTCATCTGAAGTAGATTGGATGTCCTGAAGGCACTCCAAAAGTCCGTCTACAGTTTTATGGGACCGGACTAAAACTTGCTTCCGAACTTCAGCGTGCAGTCCGTGCATTATTAGGGCTACTACACCAGAGGGCGGTAGCAAAGGCTCGGCCAGCTTTAAAAGGCGGCGTTTCTCAAAAAAATACTCGAGAAGGGAGCCCTGCGTGAATTTGAATTGAAGTGCAGTGTCCCATCTTTGTACTGGATTGGTCCGGAATCTCCGGAACCCGGGCGTTTGGTCCCGGGTTCGAACCCCGGACCAGTACGGATTTTTCTGCAACTAGGAAGCTTTCATTTCTGAGAAATCTGTATGGATTTCCTTGTAGCTTTGTGCTACAAAACGGGTGGATGCTAATTTTCCCTTTCATAAGCAGTAAACTGAAAACATAAAGCGAATAGCCCATCAGCTTGTTTTTCAAAGTGCATCAAAGAATCTCGAACGTTCATAAATAATTCGCACCTCTACATACTGGATCTCTCAGAGTCAAATCGCGGTTTTAGAATGACAAGCAACATAGCTTCTATTCAATAATTAGCACAGGAGTGGAACAGCAACCCTTGGTTCTTTGGCTACAGCCTCTGTGTCGACAATGAGGGTTTGCTTCAATAAAATCTTCTTGCAGGCTAGTTAGTACATGTCAGACGGGTATTTTGCTGCGCGAGTACGACGGAAGGAAGGGACACAGACAGGAAACGGCGCAGATTTCGAAATATTTATTTCACGAAACCAGGAAGCCTCTATGTATGCTATCACATCGGCTGTGCCACTCAAGTGCGCAAAATTTCGTCAACAACGGTAATCTGTAGAACAATGCGTCAAAAAGATAATCTGTAAAATGTATAACAACGCTTGTTGTCATACATTTGTTGTGGTTTTGTAGGCTACGAGTCACTCTTTACCATTAAAGAACCTCAGGTGGTCGTAATTTTCGGAGCCCTCCACTACGGCGTCTCTCATAATCAGAACTAGTTTTGGGATGTTAAACCCCACAAATCAAGAGAACAACAATTATTTACCTTTGTTGCTGCTGTATACTACTGTGATGACGATCATTCCTCTAGTTTCCAGAATGAGAAGCTTTAGATAATTCCGGTACGCTACCTTTTAGCTTGTGATATTTACGCTTCGGTCGCGGCTTCTCTAATTTATTATAACATTGCGTTTTCTTACTAGTAGAAGAGGCCGTTTCACGATAGCTGCATTATGATGGTGTGCACAGCCGATGTGTTAGCCTACATGTAGGCGTGTTGGTTTCGTGAAATGAACAGTTGGAAGTATGCGGTCTTTCCTGTCTGTGTCCCATCCTTCCGTCTTACTCGCGAAGTTTGCTACCCGTTCGGCAGGATGTGTTTTTCTTTCCGAAACACCATGAGTAGGTTGAGTTCAACGAAGATCCAAGCTACAGAGCTGCTTTAACGAAATAGACGTCCACGGAAAACACGGTGCGGAGGGCTATCCAATAACCGACTTTACACGGCCCGGAAATTCATTTCCTCTTCGGAAGGATAGGAAAAGGCTGCAAGTCCTCTTGGAAAGCCTCTGACAGTGCAATCGAAATCACGCGACTGTATCGAGGAGGCCTAGAGTACAGGAATCATTGGTTCGAATAAAGTTCACTAATGACACGACAGCTCTGAGTGTTTGTCCGTACCTCAATCATGGGACGAAAAACAGGTGATCCCGAAATAAAGCTCCCGGAGTCTGCTGCTCTAGTTCATTCTCCCTGCATTATTTTCCCCTGTCCCGCTCCGAAGGGATATGGGACACCATGGACATGTACGTACAGTCTTTCTACAAGTACAGGGAATGGGGAGTCCCACAGGAGCCGGCGCAGAGTCACCGCGAAATCTCGGCAGCATCCGATTTAGGCCTGCGGCGGTAAAAATACCACTGTTTATTATTTCTTTGTCTCGGGGTACTCACGGTCGCCGTTTTCTTGCCGTTCTTTGTTCTTTTACACTTCCGCCGTTCTCTTTCCCTCACGTCCTGTGCCCTGTAATCCCCAGGACCGGAAGGCTTATCCCGGGTAATGGCACCGCGCCGCGGTACCATTGGGGAAATGGGGAGGACATGCCTGCCTCTCCTCCCAGGCCAGCGATAAAGAAATCATGCAGAACAGAAGGGCGCCAACGAGAGGAGACGCCGATGTGTGCGGCACCAGAAAGGTAGGTTTTTTTTCGAGAAAAGGCGCCAGAGTGGCTAGGCCCGATTGAGAGCGGATTTCGTCCCCCGGAGCTCGTGCGCGAGAGCACTTATTGAATTCACTCTGTATAGTGTTGAAGAGCGCGTGGCGCTTCTTCCTTTCTTTATGACGGCACGAGTGAGTGCCGCACGGGGTTGCAGGAGCCCACTCCACCCCCCGCTTGCATCGGCAGGCTCGCATGCATATACGCCGGGTCATTTAGAGACAGCCGCTTCTCTTCGCCGGCAGCCTGGTGAACCCTCTTCTCGTATGTGTATACCTCCGCCCTAATGTACTTGATGTATTTTTGTGTTTCTCATTCATTGCTAGCTTCTTCCGAATCGATGCTTCGCTCGGGACTAACGCTTGTTCGTTCTGCGCATCGACAAAGTTGCGCCTTATGTTGAAGCGCGCTCCCGCGGGACGAGCCGATGTCCTCGAGAGAGGGATGCCGTCTCAGTTGAAACGAATGCAAGCGCTCACGATTGGTATTCTCGCCCGGCTGTTCTGAACATCTTCATAATGACTGTGCATGGTTCTCCTTTTCCCCCGTTGCTTTCTTTATTATTCCGACGCTGAATGTTCACCGTCTCAAATTACTTTCTGAAGCAGTTCTTTTATCCCCTTTAAGGTATCAACACCTCTGCGCCTAGAGCCGTTTCTTTCACTTGTATCAACGAAGGGGATAATCAATGCCGGTATGCCGTGGCGGAATGACGCTATCAGATGAATAGTAAAATCTCATTTGAATGCACTGGGTCGCGTCATTGTAATATACACACTCAACTGTTCGGCACTTATTGGTTCTCATTTAGGAGTTATTGCGAGTGCATGTATATCCATATAACCGACGGAAGGGGCTCACTCACCTTTTCATTCATATTGCATGCCTTGTTTGGTTCAAGCTTAAGCGGTTTTCTCAGTAACTTTAGCCGACTCTCTCAAACCTGCATTAAAACTGAAAACCTGCATTACAGCGCATCCAGTAAGTTCGAATGCGTGGATGTCACGCACAACTCACGCACGACCTCAGTTAAAAAGGCCACGTAGTTAACTTTCCGTAAATTCCTAGTCATTGCGCTGTCAGCAGCACTGATTATGTCGATATCGCTGCTCGCAAAGCACACCAAGAAGCCCACAGCGTTCCTATTCCTCTCTCTAGGGCTGACGCTGCAAGTCAGCTTCGACACCTAGCACATAGTCTCTCTCTGACGGAGTGGAACTCACCAGCATAAGACATACAAGACTGCATGAGCTCACCCCATAGCAGGAACTCTGCTCTCCAACCGGACTAACTCGACGCGAAGCGTCGCTTCTGGCTAGGAGTTCCTTTCACGAACGCATACTCATCATTAATTGGAGTGCAGTACTCGACGTCTGCGGGACTGACGAAACCACTGACCATTTACAATGTCACTGCGCTCGATCTGTCGTAGAGCGTCAAGCACTAACTCGGACATTCCAATGACTGGAAAACGGGCCGTTTTCCGTACAGATGCTGCTGGAACAGTCACCATCGCTCTTCTGCCCACAAGATAGTGAAAGCACCGTTTTTATTTTCGAGGACGACGGGCTTGTGAGAACGGCTTTAACTGCGTACTAGTGCAATGCCCTGCGCGTAAGCGCGTTCTGTGCCATTATTATTTTCCCCTTTCATCTTTCCACTCCCATTTACCACGCCCCCCAGTGCAGGGTAGCCGACTGGACGCTCTCTGGTTAACCTACCTGCATTTTAGTGGCGAAGCTCCTTATGGCACCACCTGGGCGGTTCTCGGTTGTCGATGCATCCTGCGTAGCCAGTAGCGTCTCCCTTAGCATACAATAGATGGCGCTGTCCCATAGAGATGCATGCAAACTGCAGTTGGGTGACGATACACTAGATGGCGTTGTACTCATTCTGTGTCGTCATCTCCATTTCTCGTCTCCGAGAGGGCGCTGTCCCATAGACATGCGTACAATATGGCGGTTGGGTGAAGGTACGCTAGATGGCGTTGGCGGTGCAGCTGCTCTCCGATTGGCTGCTGCGCGGGGAGCGCTCCTCTCATTCTCCTGGATCGTCGCCGTACGTGTCGGATCTCACTTGGTGGACCATGGACGATGAGAAAAAAATTCCGAACGTTGTGTCCGAAGCGCGGAATCGAACCAGGGACCCCTCGCTTCCGAACGCGCGGCGCTAGCCACTGCGCCACGAAGCGCACAGGGACGCATGCACCACGATGACAGTAAATACCCAACATTAACGAAAGACTGTGCGTTTCTAACGCGTTTGTGCTAGCGCGTTACGGCCCGTGCAAGAAGATGGTGTAAGACGCTGTGGCCTCTCCGCCTTATACTCTCTCAGCAGTCTTGTGATGGCGTCGGCAAACGCGGTGCGCGTTCCGGCCTGTGTAAGGGGCTGCGTAAGACGTCTTTACATGATGATCGACTGGGCGAATTACACGGAAGGTTGACGGTTTACCGATGATTCCCTCCGGAGCTTCGCCCACTCATCAGCATTCACCCCGTGGATATGCTGTGATTTTTTGTTTCCTTCCTCCTCCTCCCCTTCTCGGTGTCATGCATTCAGCTGCCCAAGCGCGCGAACACTTGTAAGGCTGCAGCAAAAGGGGGATAGACGAGGCCAAAGGTCTAAAGGGTCCTTTTAGATGGAAAAAAATATAACACGCATTAACATAGTAAAAACAATAGCACTTGAACAAAAGAGGAGAGCTTTGAAATCCTATGCAAGTTTAGGTGCTTAAATATGGTTAAACTGTTGTAGGAAGCTGCGCTGCGTGCAGTGTTATACGGCTCCCGCCAATAGCATGTCCACACAGCATCTGCTTCCCCAGTATTGCATTGTTCTGCTGAAGTTCATTTCTACTGAAATTTCTTTCTAGGGGAGTTAAATATATAATATCGTGTGGCCAGTTTGAGTGAGGAATGAGATGGCGTGAAAATTGATAGAAAACGATTCACGCCGCCTTCCATAACGAGCATTTAAAATAACTGCTCGTTGTGGAAGGCGGCGCGAGTCGTGATCTGTCAATTTCGATGGAGTATGAGTTTCTCTTTTTCTAAAGTGACTTTCAAACGTGATGCGTGTACGTGGTGGTTGGTTAGCCTCGCAATGTTTTTGCCGATTTTTCCAGAAACAGTGGAGAGCTCGTTATTGAGGAGGGAGATAAATGTAGAGAGAGAGAGAGAAGAAAAAGAAATCGACGAGCGAAGCCTGCGAACATACCCATCGAGCCAAAATTTAACGTCACAGCTTTAACCTTTAAATCAACAAATCTTAACCAAACATAATTAAGCGATGCGAGTTAGTGCATGACTGCAATATTCTTACCCTTGATGGCACACCGGAAAGTGCAGTGCCCGGGGCAGTGCTGACTCGGGGGCTTGATTTTCGCAGTGGGACCCAGATGTGCACTCGTGGGATCATGTAAAGAAAGTATCATCCTTTCTGCGATTCTTTGAAGCTTTGTTCCCGCAGATCATTACAAATTAGTATACTGCCAAATTGCGTCCGACAGGGAAACCGTAGAAAAGTGGACGAGTCAGTGGAGATGCGTACTGTAGTAGCACCGCAAACACATGGAGCACAACGAAAGGAAGTAACAACACGAGCGTTGACTCACGACTGAAGCAAGTTCCATCCTAGCCCCTCCGGTCGCTTTCTGATAGAAGCGAAATGACAGAGCTTCGTGTACTTAGATTTAGCTGCATGTTAAATAACCACAGGTGGCGCGGCTGATGATGATATCGTGCACCGACCCTTTCGGGTTCTAGGCCACATATGCATACAACGGAAACGAGCAACCATGCACGAATGAACGTAACAATGTTCACTCGTTCGAATTTTATTGCGTAGGTTCGCATAAAGTTGTTCACTGTCGTCGCGTGCGTCTGTAATTTACAACAGTGTACATTGCAGTTGTGAGTCAGCGCTCATGAGTCACCAAGAGGCACGTTTGTCTTTTCGTCCACTTTAATTCCTTTCTACTTACTCTGCAATCACAATACCACAGTTGCCGCCCTGACGAAGACAAGTCCGCTTGTCGAAACGTTGGCTCCTGCGACATTCCCTGTTCTAAATCGTGCGATTTGTTCATCAGTACCACAATTAGGAACTTGAATAACGTCTCCTATGCTTTCCTAGGCTTCAATTAAGTTGTTTCTAATTATATATATATAGTTCGGAAAGATTTCCCTGAGCCCGAATAAATATTTTCAAAAGGAGAGATTTGCACGATTAACAAAAAGCATATAAATTTACTGACGTTGCGGCCGGTGGACCGGCCTTCATCAGAGTAAAAAGGTGTTGTAGAGCACCTTCCTTTTAAGGGTACAGGAAGGGGAGAGAGTGCGGCTACAAAGGCGTATGTCTGTACAGGGAATGGCTATGAAGTCTGCCTGGACAGAACACGTGTTCGGCTGCGGCGAGTAACGAAGCGACACCGTAGCCTCTCAATTAAGAGCAAGGCGGCACACTTACAACCCCGAGGGATTCTACGACCTGCATGTAAGGCAACTATAAAGCCACTCTACATTGTAAAAATGGTAATCACCACAGCAGAAAGGCTAAAAAAAACAAAACAAAAACTTATTTATTGACAAGCGGCTGGCTAGAATCGACTCGAATATCTTGTAATGGAAAAATATAAACCATGAAAGAAGAAAAATGGATATAACATAACAGATATAAAAAAGTTCAGCAAAAATGTAAAGTGTGAAATAACGCATTGTAGTTGTTTGAAATGGCTTCCTCATAATTGATTGATTGATTTGTGGGTTTAACGTCCCAAAACCAGTTCTGATTATGAGAGACGCCGTAGTGGAGGGCTCCGGAAATTTCGACCACCTGGGGTTCTTTAACGTGCACTGACATCGCACAGCACACGGGCCTCAACATTTCGCCTCCATCGAAATGCAGCCGCCGCGGCCGGGATTCGATCCCGCGACCTTCGGATCTGCAGCCGAGTGCCATAACCACTAGACCACCGTGGCGGGGCTGGCTTCCTCATAATAGCAATGCCCTAGTCACTCGGGAAACATGTGAGTTTACCCATGTTTTCATTAATGCCCGAGGTAGCGGCTTTGAACTTGTAAATGAGGTAGGACTCACGAACCTCGCGGTCGTGTTGCGTCCGAAAGCCCGATTCCAGTATCACTGCCCTCAGGTCGCTAAATGAATTGCCGGGAAGGTGCACATGCTTAGACAGGGACAGGTTCAAGGAATTTTTTGCGTGTGACTTGTGATTATTAAACCGTGTTCGGAAAGGTGTTTCTGTCTGACCAATATATTGTTGATTACATTTAGTGCACTCAAGCAGGTAAACGACATTAGCCGTGTCACAAGTGAAGTTTCCTTTAATATTTACAAAAATGTTGGACGCGGCGCTTGTTGCTTTTTGTGTACTTCTAATGTAAGGGGAGACCTGGCAACGTGGCTTATTACACGGCCTGCAGCTAGTGCCACGACGTGGATTTAAAGTTGATTTAGCTAAGATGTCGCGTAAATTTGTGCTTCGTCTGTACACGACACGAGGCGGTTCCACGAATATGCGTTTGAGGCGATCACATTGAGTAAGAATGTTATGATGTTTTTTTAAGAATAGCTGATAGCTTTGGCAGCGATGCAGAGTGAGTAAGTATTAAGTCAGTCTTGTGTACCCTGCTCGATGACTGATTTTTGAGAATTTCAGCGCGGTCAAGCATGTCGGCGCGAGTTACAGCATCGTCAATTATTTTTTCCGGGTATTTCTGTTTGAGGAGGACCTTTTTCACTTGCGCACAGTTATGATCGAAATCTTCTTTTTTTGAACATATGCGTTTAAATCGATGTGCTTGACTGTACGGGATGCCCGTCTTGCAGTGCCGCACATGACTACTGTGAAAATGTAAGTATTGATTAGTATCCGTTGGTTTCTCATAAAGGTTGCAAACCAACTTGTTTTTCGAAAGCGAAACGGTCACATCTAGAAGTTTATGCTCTGCCTACAGTATTGATGAGAAAAGGAAATAGTCGGATGAGCAGAATTGAAGTCTGTGATGAATTGTAATAAATCGGTTTCTCCGTGATGCCAAATTAAAAAGATATCATCTATGTAACGTTTATAGTACAGTGGCTTTAAGTTGCGAGGACTCAGAAATTCTTCTTCAAGTACTGCCATAAGGATATTGGCATAATTAGGGCCAATTCTCGTTCCATTGACGTTCCGCTCACTTGCACGTATTGAGCGCCATCGAACTCAAAGTTGTTGAATTAGAGAATCAACTTCAGAAGCTACAACGAGTGGTGTATCTTCCTCTTCTTTAACTAACGCGAACTATGCACTAGTCAAATGTTAAGTGCCTATTTTTGTTGCTCCTTGATTGGTTGTAATTTTACCATTCAATCACCTATAGCGCACACCCGCATTCTCATGGTTTGGCACTACGGGTAATACTCACACGTGGTGATATCATCGTTAATTGTGATATATATGATAAAAATATCTTGTCAGAGACGTCAAGATCAATCATTCGTATTCATCATACGTTCATGCCCTACCATGTCGAATTTGGTGCAGACCAGTTGAACAAGACGACCAAGAGAGCACAGGAGACTGTAGGCGGCTAGAGATGAGATAGATAGATAGATAGATAGATAGATAGATAGATAGATAGATAGATAGATAGATAGATAGATAGATAGATAGATAGATAGATAGATAGATAGATAGATAGATATGGTCAAAGGTGCTAAATTTCTCCAAGAAATGCTGAGCATTTAAAAAAACGAAGATTTAAGCTCGCCGAGAAATTTGAACAATCGAAAGAACAGGTGAAGTATAATTGAATAACTATGGTAGCAGCTTTTCTGGTGAGAGATTACCGGTTTATACTAGCACAAAGCAACTAAAACTTGGAAAAGGCGAATAAAAGGAGCAAGAGGCTGAAAAGAGGGAGGTAACACACGTGTGTCAACAACTGGTATTGATTGTCGAAACGCCCCGTCTAGTTCGTACGAAGCACGCGCAAAATGTACCGAGTCTAATCACAGTGCTCAGGAAATCTGTTCATATGACTACTGTTGAAAAAGAACTGACGCACTTTCTTGGTCTAGAGAACCGACAGAGTGCTAGTGAACTTTCTTTAAATAATTTCCCTTTTCTAACTAGGTTCACAAACAATGCGGAAAAAAAGAAATATATAATGAATTTGAATTTTACGTAGAATAAAAAGCATGAATACAGAACAGCCAATTTCGGGAAAATAATAACGAATGTGGTGAACCGTGTCCTAACCGTCTAATGCAGAAAGGTACTAACCGTATACGAGCGTTCTCTGCTCGTTTAAAAATTTAACAGCAGCACTGCTTCCCGCTGCTGTTTATGAGAGTACAAAGCCACGGTCCTCTAGGGACGCCTATTTTCGATGCATTTATTTCGCTGTCACTGTTTTGATTTATATTATGGTCGCTTTGATATAATTAACCCATATTCCCGCCTCTAGCGTTCATTACGTTACCCTTTAAGTGCACGAGGTATCCCCATATCTTATCTGTGTTTGTGCTCTTTCATTTTCACGCGCCCTCTTCTGTATTGCATCGTAGGAGCAAACAGGACGCGAAGATTCAGCGGATAGAGTCGTCATAAAGCATACGCTCCTCCTTAATGTCGTGCGAAGAGCAGCGCAGGGCGGAGAAAAAGAGGTCTTAAGTGCAGCGTATAGGGTGTGCGTCCTTTGCGCCGGTTCTGAATGAAGCCGGCCCAGCCAGGAGGGCGAACAGGTGAGTGCGTCTCGAGGGCGACCGTTCGCATGGGAAGAAAGCAGCGTTTCCCTTTTAGCTCCCATGTTCGCGCGGAGTGTCGGCGCTCGCCGGTGGTCCCTGTCGCTTGGTTGACTCCTTTGATCTATGGGGCCTTGCCGGTGTCGCCTCGATCATGGCTCGGTTGACCTGAAGCCAGCGGCTCAGCAGGAGCGCGCCGGTTCAAAGGGCACAGCCATCGATTCATTCTCGTCTCCCGGGATATTGCATCTTTGTCGTCACCCTCGCCTTATTCGCCTCAATGGCCTCGGCGGCTGTGTTGCTGCTATTGCTCCCGCGCCCGGAGCAGTCGAGCGTCGCGCTGCGACCGCTGCGCGGCCCTGCTGGAACCCTCGGCTTCGCAGCCCGCTGCCCGAAACGCCAATTTTGTGGAAGATGGCGCATCAGTTTTTCTTTGCTCTTTCGCTGTACCTTACCTCGACGCGCTTATTCCGAGCCGGCCCCGCTCCTCTCCTCCTCTTTCAACCGGATGGGATCGTTAACGCTGTTACCGTCGACGGGATTCGTCCTTTTTTTTTTTTATGCTCCACTGGGACAACGATGCTATATTCTTGTCAACTGTAAAAGAGCTCCTACACTACTCCGTCCTTATGTTTTTGAATGTAGGTACTCCGTTCCGCATGCGCTGCAGTAAGGGTAGTCTCTCGCTCATATTTGACGTAACTTGTGTCTGTTCGCGGTATTTATGTTTGAACGAAGGCGAGTGAACGCTGCTAATCTCGGCGTTCACTGAGAGTTAAAGGGCAGTTGAGAATCGCTTTCAGAGAATTTTTTTATTTCTCTCAATTCCAATAAACAGCCTGCCGTTTTACACATGCAAAGGTGCATCGCGTTTCAACTACAGTTCGCCGTCCACGTGAGCCGTGCTCTCCAGCGACATAGCGCTGTTTGGTTGAAGGTGTGGCGCTAACACCTTCCTTCGAGTTTGTAAAATGAAGAAAACACGCCAGCAGCATGCCTGCAGCTGTGTTCATCGATGCGTTTTTGAGCTTCCGCGCTTTTTTCATCGCGTCGACAGCCTTCCACGCAATTTCTTCTGCAGAAATTCCAGAAACTGTGTCATGCGTGAATGCTTGAATTTCACACCTCGCTCTCTCTCTGTCTCACTAATATATATATATATATATATATATATATATATATATATATATATATATATATATATCGCGTATTCTTAATTCCTTACCTTTGTCTAGGCCATGGATTTAGGAGTACCACTCACGTAAATAGGAGAAAGTCACACTTTCGCCAGAAGGGCGAAGCAATGAATGGGATAGCAATGTATGATATACGAAGGAAGGCCAGCTGCTTCTGGGCCATTCTGAATTGTAATGAACGTGGGCTTATTACGTAAGCATGAAGGTGTGCTTAGGCGTGACCAGATTCACACGTAGGGAATGAATGACCACGACATGCCGCTCGCAGAAGAGTGGCACTGTCAAAAAACGGCGCCCATGGGCAGGCCGTGAAAGGTTATTTACGTTCCACGTTGCTGCTGTATGGCCAGCACTGCGAGTGTGCCACGCTGTGGAAATCGAGCAGAGGAGAAAGCGTTTACCTTACGGCAAGGGGAAAGACAGAGTACGTGAACGTAGAACACGAGCAGCGGCCTCGGCTCGCTGTCGACCTTGTACGGCCGCTATGCGGGCCACAGTATATCACACTGCATGCTCAGCTGTGGACGCGAAGCCCGAGGCAGATTTGCGAGCAGTTGCTGCAGGTGCGGGCTCGAATGTGCTTTGAATGACAGTGTTGCGATGATTACGTGAGAAGTAAAACGCGCCTTGCTTCAGCGCGAGTAGCATTCTGCTGGAGTTCTTGGTCAGGCGTTGTGATGAGACGCGGTGGTACGTATGATGGCGTAAGGGCCGTTTCACGGTGACAGCCGCCTCCCGCTCCGCACAGCCTGTTACCGCATCGCCAACAAACGAGAGAAAGGGCGAGATGAAGTGGAAGCATGTCCCTCCCTCTGCACTTCACCTCGCCCTGTCTCGAGTTTGTCGGCGAGACGGTCGTGAAACGACCCTAAAGTAAAGTCGAAAGGCAGAGATAACGGTGCAACATAGGAGCGAGCTAAGTTTATCGTGTTTTGATTTCTTCTGGCACGCGCTTCACACCACGCGACCGTGCTAAGCAGTGTGCACTTTGACGTTGAGAAACTTTGCCCAGCACCACATCAAGCGAACGCGTTCCCTCCGGTGCTCGCAGACGCATTCGCCTGAGCGCTAGGTGGCGAGGGCGCTGCCGGTGTAAGCTGTGTGCTTTTTCTGAGATTTCGATATATATATATATATATATATATATATATATATATATATATATATATATATATATATATATATAGGAGCATTCTGACGAAGGCCGTGCCATGGCCGAGACGTTGAACAATAATAAACGTGAGATTTTCGAAAGTGTGCAACTCGTTTCTAATCTACTTTCGAACCGGACCCACAGAACTTCTTCCCCGAATGATATATATATATATATAAACCTCGATTTCTTTCACTCTACCTCCAGCTGAGCTGTTGTACTTGACGCCAGATAATCAGAAACCTGGTTAGCTTGTTTGCTTCATATGTTTCTATGCGCACATCAACAAGAAGATTGAGAACTGAAAACCATAAACAATCACTCGGAGTTTGAAACTTAGGAGTTAAATGAAAGTTAGGTAAAATGGCATCGAGTAAGAGTAAAATCAGCTCTAAAAACGCTGGGCTGGTTATGATTGCTTTAGGTGTCACATTATGTAGTGCGCGACGTAAATAAATAAATGAAGATGTTATAGCATTTTTCTTTGTTGCAGATGATACACCAGTGACACTTAACACTGCCGCTTTCATATGAGGTGGCCGTTGCCACACTGTCGCTAAAGCACGTGCGTCTTATTCCATGCCTTCAAGAAGGGTCAAGAAGGGTCAAGGGTCAGACAAGGTGCGACTTGTTCATTACTCATGCGCTGTAAACTTCGAAAATCAGTCTCACCTACACTTATTTCTTTGGTGCTTTCGTTTATGTAAACGCTGAATTATATTTCGTGTGCAGTGTGCCAATAAATTTTCTCTGTCATACTTTTATTTCATATATATATATATATATATATATATATTACACACTTATAATATGATTGATTTCAGGATGAGCGAAATAACTGCCACTTTTGCAAGGATTTTATGAGTATTAAAGATACTTTTCAAATTAGAATAATTGTTGCTCACCATTTACTAGCGCCTTTTAAACATGGATGCGAATGCGCGCGCGCGCGCGCGTGTGTGTGTGTGTGTGTGTGTGTCTGAGAGAAAGAGAGAGAGAGAATAATTCAGTGTATGTTAGAGTGGTTGCTTTTAAGAATGTGTTTCGTGCCTTTATTTTTGCCAAGGTGTGTGGTTGTGTTCGGTGGTCGTTTAGTTATTAGGATAAATGCATAACAGCATATGTTCACTAAGGTACTCCTTTATGCAGAGCTCTGAATAACAGAGTGAGAGAAAAAGAAAACCTTGCCTAGTTTTTCCCACCCTTATGTTTGAGGCAAGAGTATGCTGATTATCTGGACTTTTCATATATGCCAACGGATAACGTTTCAGAACGAACAGACGAGGCAGCTGTTGCAAGTGAACCCTACAAATCTAAGGGCCCCTATTTGTGCCGTAAATGCTCCCGGCAAAGGATATTGTGATTGGCAAAAAACAGAGTGTGAGAGAAGCACCCAGCATCCTTCAGGCTTATGTGGTCTGGCGGCTGTTCGGGATTCCCTCGTATAAACGCAAACACCGCGAGCGCACATGGAAGACCATGCGAGTAAATGTTTGCGACGCAAACACCAAAGCAAAATAGCGCAGCCTGATGGACGACGTCAAGAAAGGAGTCAATTTCTTACAGCTGTCGACGAGCGCGTGTGCCGGATATCGCCCATTCGGGTCCTCAGAAATACACCCCGCTCGTGGCAACAGCTGCGCCCGTACGAGCGCGCCACTGTAACTGTCGTCATTGTGTGGATGGAGTCGCCGAATGCGATCATTGCCGGTGCTAAGGCGGACGAACGGCGGCGCTTGTAAAGCCGCAGGTCGCAGTCGATTCCTTCCGGCCACATTCAGCATCCTTATGTACTTACAGCTCCGCTGACCACAAAAATTGGTAGAGTGAGAATTTATTACTCTGCCACTGTGTGTTGAGTATCGATTAATTTCACAAAGTTAAGTGAATTGCCATGCAGCCGGAATTTTGCTGAATGTGGTGAATAAAGAGATTGTAATAGGAGGCCAACGTTGATCAGCTACAAATATTTACGGCATTATGGTGGATGCAGTGTGGTCCTCTTCTGTGAGTCACATGCTTGCAGAACTGAAGGGGCACTATAGTAGCATATGTAGGAAAAGAACTTGAGATGGCCTGGGAGGTCATTAAAGCCGCCACCTGACCCGCTACATCAGCTCAGATTTGCACCTTTTCTTGGTTTGCAAAAATGATTGGTACCGCCAACTAAGGCTAGTTTTGATTATAAGCAGTGTGACATACTCTGGAAATGCTGTTCGCTCCTGTAATTAATAGAGTTGAAGTTGCGGTGTTTCGTTAGTAAAATAAAAGAACTACCTTACGCTAAAGATGGCTACCGATACCTGTGGAGACTAAGTGTACGTAGTATCTATATAGACGCAACTAATTGAATCCGAGACAACCATAGGAGGATGGCGTTATTTTTACTTGTTTTTAATTGAACAATGCCCATGTTCTCAAGGGCAAATGAACTGGGCGAAAAAACAACTCTCCCTAAACCGCTTTTTTTTCCCTTCTCCGTCCATCTGAAGTCAGTTTCGTTTCATGTCATAATTACTGCGCTTAAGTTAAAGACTGAATATAACGCCACCCTCTGATTTCATTGGCTTCATTAGGTTGCATCTAACAAAAACAAAACATCTTTAGCATCACTTACTTATTCTGTGCATGATCAGTAAGAGATCTCGCGTTCCCAGGTGAATTGTGCCAAGTTTTCAGCGTGCGAATACTATCTGTCAACCTCCTGCGGACACGCCAAATATTACAGCAACTGGTTTTTTCTGACCTCCATCAAAATAGCAAGCCCGTTACTTGAAACACCTTCCCGATGTCAAAGATTGTGACAACACCAAGAGAAACTACCCAGCCACCTCCTTTCGCAATAAATTCTGGGGTTTTCCGTGCCACAACCACGATATTATAACGGGGCACGCCCTAGCGGGGAAGATCCCGATTAACTTACACCCATTTTTGCAGTTTAACAAGCCCCTAAATGGTACAAGGATGTTCGTGCGATTTGCCCCCAATGGATAGGCTTGACATGTGCAGCCAGACACCTTGACCAGGTTAGCTATAAAAGCCGGGGCCGCGTGCTTTCAATTTGTTCTGGTGCCTCATGGGCACGATAAAATCTTGCCGCGCTGATCGCACGAAAGGCGTTTGACGATATAAGCGACGTGAACCACTACGAAATAATCCAGGCCATATATGAAAGGTGGCCCATACTCAGGCGTCATTTAAGTAAACAAGTGCAACAAAAAGCTGCTTTCGTATTCATAGCCTCTTCCATTAATGTTCGCCACTCTCGTATATGACAAGGTTGTCGCTATGACTAGCACAACACTCTAATAACTGCGGTTCCTGTTTACGCACAACAAAAAAGAAACACGAGTATTAACATAGGTGCGTGTCACTTCTCGTATGTGTTTAACAAGAAAAATTGCGCACTGAACATTACACAGGAGTCACCTATTGATATGCAGAAATGATGCGGAATAATATTACATGGCTTTCCAAGATGCCCACGGTTTTCGTCACATTTGAATGGGGATATTAATGCGTCGCCTCCGAATCGCAGCTGAGAGGCGAAGTGACAACTTCGGCATATAATAGATGCTATCAAAGGCGGAAGAGGTTTAATATTGAAAAAAACTTGCAGCACTCTGCACTCAATACCTCAAAAGTAGAAATGCACGAGAGAGTTGGAAAAAAAAAACGCGAATATTCTATTAGGTTAATACATAAGAAGGGGTACGTAGAAGGCCGGTTCTTTACAGCATGAGTTCGCTGTTTTCTGCTTACGATGTCTCATGCCTGGCCCTCCAAATAGTAGTTCTAGTAATAACTGTAGTGATTTTTCAAGAAACATGGGAGATCGTAGCGAGGGGAGAACGCATATACCATCCCGGTAAATGAGCCTACCTTTCCTTGACGTGTGAAAGCGCTTTTAAAGGAAATGCATTTTGTGGCAGACAATTGAGCGTGTCGTTCACATCACTTGCTGCGTCACAAGATGCCTGCGATGCTCTCTTGACCACATATCGCCGGTAAACCTGCTTTTTGAATGTTTTGTATTACGTTCATCGATGAATAAAATCATTTAATTGGTTACGCATCGATCATTACATTGACTAATGAAACGCGCACCACAACGAAAAACATTCTGTGCACAGTAACGTCCCTTACAACTTCTTCATTGAACATAGTAAAGGAACAGTTTAAAAGATGGACGACCAATTAGTGAATAATATTTCCTGAGTTCCTTTAAAAATAACGGGAGGTGGTCAAGGTGACAGTAAAACAATACTGTGTTTGTTGCATCTTGGCAACGCGCGCGTAGATCTTTTTTCAAGATTAGCGAAAATTAACTGAAAATCCTTGCACTGTGTATTCAAACGCAAAGCACATGGCCTATATTTAATTAATATTTGCTCTTCCGCTTTCATAATAGCAGAATGGTGTATAAACGTTGCGGTTGCTTGATTATAACAAAAAAAAAAAAACGACGTGACTTCATACTTGCTCAAGTTTTGCTTCGTCAGTACTCCTAGGAAGCAATAGTTTGTGATGGTACCAAAACTTCGTGCAGGGATGTCCCGACAATTTTTCATGTAGTAAAGAGATAAGATAAAGAAAAGTCATACCGCTTCATTAGAAGCTGCAGCTATTGCAGTGTCTATCTCTTTGCATACGGCTACTAACCGTTGTAAGGTTAGAGAATGGTAGTAACCGCTGTAGTTGCTGGAATGCTCTTAAGAGTGCGTGCTGTAAATCTCAGAAGTTTGCAGTGCGTTTCCATTTAGGTTACGCAATAACGTTACACATAACTCGTCTGTTATGCAGCTGAACTTCGTCGGTAACTGCTGTAGTGAAGCAGTGTGAAAAGCCTCTAAAATGGGTCTGGCCGGGAGACAAAAGTTCAGCGTATGTGTCTACCAAGCGAACATTTTATGCTGGGGCGCAGTGTCCAATAGAGAAATACGCTTCATTTACTTTTTCCACATGAAACATACTACGGAGAGAGACGTCTGGCTGGTGTAGCTTTTTTTTTTTGTTTTTTCACAGATCTTATTTTATAGCTGGGACATAAAGGATAACATTGTGACCCTATAGGGGCCAGCTTATGGATACGTCGTATTGCGATACCAGCTTGGCGCTAGATCGACACGCCAGCTGCAACTCAAACAGGGCAAGGAGGAGTCCGGACCTTCACTAAACATAGCATATCGAAGGATGCGTTAGGAGAAAATATACTAACGTTGTGGCTACCCTTTTCGTAAGGCGCTGGCTCGAATTGCTCTGTCTTGTGGCACACGTGCACGTCAAGAGGATTATACGGATGCGCCGCGCTCTTTGGTCAGCTAATTGCGCAATGCCTGAGTTGCCCTTGCGACACGCTGTAATCGCATTTAGCTGCGGCACGATTTGACGAAATCGAAAAGACGGGCGGGAGAAAAAAAAAAAAAAAGTCCCCGAGGTCATGGAAGGCTCAGCGAGAGGCCGCGGAGTAAAAGCAAAAAGACGAGATTAAGGGCCCTTGATGGACATCGATTGAGAAGGGCTGTGTCAATGCCACGCAAGCGTTACTGACGTTAGTGGTCTGTTGAACACCCGTGGCACGCAGCACATAAGTGAAGCGCATCTTCTCAGTATTGCGTTACTGGGGAAGGATTGGGCAACAGGCGCAAGGCAGCTTGGACCGAGTTGCGCTGAACTGCAGAAAAGTTTCACAGCGGCTTCAAGGAATGGTAATAAATGCTGAAAATTAGATCGGAAGTGTCTGCGCTTCTTTTCTGGTGCACAGTGACACACGTTAAACTCTCGAGCGTCCGCCCCAACGTTCGTCTTTGAACGGCGTCTTAGCTTAGGAATACCGACGACGAAGGATCACGGAAGGCTGGCTGTAAATGAGAAATAATAAAGGATCTGGATTTAAGAAAAGAGCTGACAAACTACAAATAGAACAAGTTCAGAGTAGTAAAGTATGAGTGTTGTTGCGCTCGCGGAGAGTGCGGACCGGGAAAAAAGTAGCACTCGTCGACGACCTCAGCGTTGGACAATAGAGAAGTCGCCCTTGCCGATACGTTATATCGCTCGAAGCCGTATGTGTCACTAGTAGGAATTAAGTGCACGCATGAGCGAGAACCGGTGGGATAATGGGCGTAACATAGAAAAAAAAAATAAATAGAGGCTTTATTGACTGGGGTAAACAAAGTGAAGCGCGTGAGCTATTGATAACCGGGAGCAGCTGTGAACAAATATATCCGGCTCTGAACTTATTCCATTTTACGCTCCGGTAGGCTTAGGCCACATTAAAATTCCAAGAAAGGCAGCGCAACGCTCCGGTCATGTCCGATTCACATTCATTACAGCAGTCCCATAAGAAGTGCCCGTCATGTGATAACAGCTTGGTGTCGAAAGGAAACGAAAACAGGAACAAACTCTTTTCACATTCTGATACCAAAACTGGCGCCTCCTATTGTTGTAGAAAGTAGCATTACATACTGTCGTGCACTTTACTTTTGAATGATACGCTACGTTATTGGCTTTCTGTAGATGGTGGTGTAAGCGTTATGGCAACGTACACATCGGCTTTTTTGGACGTAAGAACCCACCACAAATTGAAATTTCCGTAGGTTACGAATTGAATTTGTAAGACGAATGTCGCGGCTGTGTAATGTGTATTACTTAATTAGTGGTGGCCCATCAAGAATATCGCCCTGTTCATTTGGTTCCGCTGCATTCCCCACAGCTTTTCAAATAAAGAGGCTCTTTTTATAGGCCGTATTCGAAATAGGTATAATGCTGAGACGTAGAAGCGCGAGAATTTGGTAGCAACTTGTCATATGTTTGGCCGCAGGGTTCATATATTTTCGATACGTTATATGATGTCCAGCGATGTTGGTGGCTGCTCTGTGGGCGCTGTAGCGCGAATGCACACTGCTATATGCGTAGGTCTCTTGCAACATAGCTTTCCTGCACTGCAGGGACTTTCCAGTTCAAGTATCCAGGCGGTCACCAGTATGCAAGCTGAAGCGCTGGCGGTATGCCTGGACGTACCTAAAAAGACTTCGACTGTAGCAACAATAGCAGAAAGCAGACGGCTTTCGGTTCCACAGCTATTGAAGCATTAGTTCATTCGAGTCTGTGTGCGTTTTGCTGCCAGGGTTAACAGCCGTCGCTTGCTTCAACTAGCAGATCTGAAGTGCAGATCCTGCTCCTGCTCACTTACGAAAAGGCATCAATTCCGATGAGGCCATCGTGGAAACTAGCTCCTTGGACCATAATCCCGACTGTACTTGGAATCAAGAACAAGGGAAACACACCAGCTCCATCGCTGACATATTTGGCTCTGGAGCACATCAACACCTGCTAGAGAACCCGCTGTCACATTTACACTGAAGGCTCTCTCACGGCCACATCATCGGCTTTAGGTCTGTGGATCCGGTCTGTGAGCATGTCCATCTCTCCAACCTTGGGTGACCGTATATCTGCCACAGCTGCCCAGCTGGCTGCGTTGCGGAGAGCGCTTTTTTATGTCATAGATTAGACGGATTTATCTCTTTAACCCCTCCCTTTTTTCTTCGGATGTACTGCCAGTACCGATAGACATTACTGCACGAAGTGCAAAATACAAATATACAATGTTCGCACGGATACTTAACAGTGAAATATGGACAACAGTGATGAGTTGAACGTATGTAATAGCGTAGTTAATACACAGAGTAGTTCTTCTAACCTCCGTTATGGTAGCTACGGTTACAGCTAACCATGGTTAGCACGGATAAACCTTACACGTGGCCGCATTTATTCTTTTAACTATGCTTTTGGAAAAACAAGCTAGGCGACCACATTTTATCCCTGCAAACCGAGAACCAGGCACCGCGGAAGTGGCTTGCGCGCCAGCATATTCAAGCTTAGCGATTCAAAGGTGCACCAACTGGCTAGACACTTCGTGTATTGCAACACAAATGGCAATAGGATGTTTTTAGTAGGGTGGCCATCGTCACGTGTTAGTCTATCTTTGTGTATGGCAAATTAGTTTCAAAATACTTCGTAATCTCTGGCGTAGTTTGTTAATCATTCGTTCATTGCAGTTAGCGGTTACAATTATATATTCAAATTTTTTTGGTTAACCATCTTGCTTGTATCACAGCGTCAACGGGACTGCCGAATGCCCACGAATATTTCCTCCTGCTGCGATGTCTTGCGAGTTGTCAATTTTATACCATCTGGTCGGACGTTTAGCGCCTTCTTCCGCTGCCCGAGTTCCTCCGTACACATGAGCTACTCCTGCATTTTAATATGTACCGTTGCGCCCGCATTCTTTCTTGAGATTTAAATAACGTGTAATGATGTTGTTGTTGTTATGTGGTGTTTAACGTCCCAAAACCAGCTCTGATTATGAGAGACGCCGTAGTGGAGGGCTCCGGAAATTTTGACCACCTGGGGTTCTTTAACGTGCACTGACATCGCACAGCACACGGGCCTCAACATTTCGCCTCCATGGAAATGCAGCCGCCGCAGCCGGGATTCGATCCCGCGACCTTCGGATCAGTAGCCGAGTACCATAGCCACTAGACCACCGTGGCGGGAACGTGTAATGATAAAACTCGCTCCAACAACGGTACGTGCTGGATTTCTTCTGGTTCTCTGAGTGGCGTCAAATTTCTTGCTCGTTCCTTGTCAGCCTTACGTCGTACACTTCGTCCTTTTTTAACGCGACAGCGTTAAATAGCTTGTTTTTCAGTAATTCCGGTGTCGGCGCCGGCTTCGTTGGTTGTGAGCGGAAAATCACCGTTGTCCGTGAGCGAAATTTCGATGTAGATGCAAAAAAAAAAAAAAAAACAACCTTCGGAACGAGTGAGACTAGAACGTGACCCCTCACTCCAGAGCGCTATGCACTACACACTAGCCCACGCCACAAGCAATGATGCGCGTTAACGGCGAGCCTTTTATGTATATCATTTCCCGTTGATGATGCGCACATCTCGGAGGTGCTTCAGTGTGGCAGAGGCTTGGCTGTCACCCACGGGATGGCGCAAAGGGCCCACGGCGGCTAGGGCGCTTGGATACGCGCTACTCTGTACAGGGTGGTGACAACAATTGGACGCTGCACCGGTAGTATGGCACATGTTACAATATAATCAAAACAGAGCAAGCATGCCCGAGAACGAAATGCTCTAGGACGCTCTAGATATCTTTAGCCCCGCGCACCTTGCTCAGTTTTTAAACGAACGATAGGACAAAACCAAACATGGTCAGATTCAGCCATCGTTCGATTATGACGCTTTGGCCATCACATGGAATTTCTTTTAACAGCGCAGCTGTTCAAGCTTGGCGATCCGCTGTCTCGCTTGACAAGAAATGATAATAATCATGAAGCACCATCATAAAATAAGCGCGCGTGCGCTTCTTCTATGAAATGCGCAATGTGCATATTTGCGCGCCCAACTGTTCTCTTGCGCTCATGCCCTCAGCCCCCTACTACACAAAGGCGGGCACGCGGCGCAGAAAGTTGGTATGTACCAAGCAGCTCTTAGCATAGCATAGCCATGCATAGTATAATATAGCCAGGAAGTGGATAGGAGACGTGACGGTGAGGAGGTGTGACGTGGCGGGAAGGATGAAGGAGAGGAGGGGAAATTGTGAAACATGGCATAGCTTTGTGCAGTATAGTTTGGCAAGGGGATGTGACAGGGAAGTGAGGGTGAGGAGGAGGGAAAGGAAGAGAGTGAAACACACAAAAAGATGTATGAAGGGATATAGAAAGAAAGAAGCAGAACATGAGACAACATAAAGAACTCAATCGGCGTCCGAAAGGTGGTTGTGGTGCGTGGTTGGCAGCTACGCTGTTTACTCAGGTTACACAGGTGTGGAAGCAGCTTCAGTTTTTTGGCTGCTTATTTATATTCTAACATCCGCAGAAGCCGGATATTACGAGCAAAGGATCAGGAGATGGTTAGAATTTCGTAGTCTAGAACTAGTTTGTGTAGTTGTCCACGCCATGGAAAGGATAGCAAACATTGCAGGCTTCGCAGTGTTATTTTTCATAAAATCAGCTTCAGTTTAGTCCTTTATAAATATTACAGAATGCACCGAGAAGGCCATTTGAAATCCTATAGCTTTTGAAGTCGTTCGGTAAAGGATCTTCAAGTTTATGGTTATGCCATTTGCGGGACGATCAGCAATCCCGCAGATCTGCCCACAGTTTTCGAACAGTGTAAATCGGAGAATTGGTTCTTCTATGTCTTGCGCAGAATGAGTACGTACTGTTATGGGAAGGAGTATGGTCTATGAGCGTAATATGTGTTCTCAGCGCTTCCAAAGTAATACGGGTCTGGGTCGGGTAACCGCCAGCAATCACAGAATTTTCCACGCGCGAGTGCTACATACATTATCAATATGAGAAAAATTCAAGGTATGTGGGCCTGATCCCTCACAGTGGCGCCTACATCAATTCTGCAAGTACTCGTACGACATATGTCCTTGGACAGTTGTCGAGAAATCGATGCAAATATTACGGTGTCCCGTCATGTTTAGCTCGGATCGAGGAGAGGGAGCTGAAGACAAGAATTCCATCATCCCTGAACGTCTGAGTGCTGAAAAGGCATCCTTGTAAATCAGCCCAAAGGAGATGCTACTAGTCTTTTTGGTAAGTGTTTGTTGTTGAGAGGCAGTGCCAAGAAGTTGATATGTTCAACAAAAAATGCAGGACGGTCTTGTTACGGAAAGGCAAATAATAGGAAGGGGAATTGTAAATGCGCCTACATTGTGTGCTCCGAGCGCTGTCATATAGTTGCCAGTCTAGATAGGATGGTCCTCTGAAAGCACTATATTTTCCGCGGATGGTCCTACGAATAGTGGCAGTAAACGACAGACCCAATCGCCAGGGCCTAAGCCTTTTTGTTAGCGCGTTTGTTAATTCTGCAAGTATTGATCAGTACAGGTAACCCGCATCACAGATGTCTGAGTCATGGTGTCCTCTATTCTTGCAACAATCATTGTACAGACCTACACGTCGTTCATTTCAAAATAAATAAATAAGTTACAACACTGTAAAATGACCATTGGTCATTTTTAGCAGGCCATATGGGGGCGTCCGTTCTAGCATTTATCAATAATTGCAAATCAGAATCACCACGGCCTGGCGCAACAGATGTTCCGCTCTTTGATAGACATGGTACATGTTGTTATTGGTTTGCTTCCGTGTAAATGATACACTATGCAGTTTGCCTGCGAAATATGGGGTATTTTTCGTTCAAGTAGGCCGATACCGATTCCACACACACACACACACACACACACACACACACACACACACACACACACACACACACACACACACACACACACACATATATATATATATATATATATATATATATATATATATATATATATATATATATATATATATAGGAAGAACGAGGATGGAAGGGGACTCCGAAATAGGCGCGACAGCTGTACCTGTGATGTGGACGACTTTCTCTTTGCACGAGATCACAGCGGATGCAGACTGCAAAAAGTCCCAGCCTAGAATAAGTCGATAAGTACAAGTGGATAGAACAATCATCTCAATATGGTGAAAGATGCCTTCAATCAAGACGCGAGCCGTACATTGTCCGTTGGGAAGAATGAGTACGTTATTAGCGCCACGCAACAGGGGCCCAAGATAAGGCGTTCTGACTTTGCGGAGCCGCGCGCACAAATCGCGACGAATCACAGAAACAGCGGCACCAGTGTCGACAAGAGCTTCCACAGGAATACCTTCAACAATTACAGAGAGTATGTTAGCGGGTCGTCCAGGAGGCGTTTCCAATGATCGATAGGATGCAGTTTTCCCTCAAAAAACTGCAATCCCTAGTTTTCCGAGTGTTGGTCGGCGAGGCGAGAGAGGGGGCGAAGCGGGGATGCAGAGCGGCGGTAGGGCGAAGGAGAACGCAGTCTTGCGGAATGGGATCCTGCAGGTGGGTGTAGGGACGCCGGAGGAGACGGGGAGCGGTGTTGGTAGCGGTGTTGGTACGGGTCTTGGTAGTAAGGATCAGGTCGACGAATCCGGTCTCCCTCTAACTCGGCACAGCCGCGTCTTTCGTCCTGTTGGCGGCGACGGCAGTAACGCGAGATGTTGCCGCGTATACCGCAGTAAAAGCAAACCGGACGGGGTGGACGCCATTGAGGATAGGAAGGCGGAGCTGGTGCTCTGGCGCTGACAGAAGCCAAGTTTCCGCAGGAAAGCTCGGCAGACCCAGATGTGACTGCAGAGGGTGGTATAGCAGCAATGTCGGCGTATGTGGGCAGCGGGGCTGGTGCTGTAGCGACAGATGCAGTCGGTGTGGTCATGGCTGCCAACTCCTCTTTGACAATGTTGCGCAAATTGAACGTTGTAGATGGAATAGAAGCAACTCCGGATCGCCTCTGCTCTTGTTCTTGGAGCTCTTCGCGGGTGATGCTGCGGATGAGAGCCCGCAAATCAGAACGAGGAAGAAGGCGCGGGTCGTTGTCTTGTTGCACGCGGAGGGACTGCGACTCGTCCAGGCGTTGACAGAACGAAGTAATGTCCTCAACTGTGGCTGGATGTTGAATAGCCAAGGCGTTGAATGCGGCCGTGCTAATTCCTTTTAGAATGTGTCGAACGCGTTCGGTTTCTGTCATCTCGCTGTTCGTACGGCGGCATAGAGCCAAGACATCCTCGATGTACGAGGTGTACGACTCGTGCGGAAGTTGGACACGTACTGCCAGTTTCTGCTTCGTGACCTCAGAACGGCCAGATGAAGAGGCGAAGGTTTGTCGCAACTTGGTGGTAAAGATGAACCAATCGCGGATGTCAGATTCGTGATTGAAATACCACGTCTTGGCAACACTGGTGAGGTAAAATGGGACGTTGGTCAACTTCCGGGTGTCCGTCCACCGGTTGACTGAACTCACTCGGTTGTAAGTGTCGAGCCAATCGTCGACGTCCTCACCGCGGAGGCCTGCAAAGATAGGCGGGTCGCGTTGAGGGCTTGTGATGGTAGACGCAGGCGATGGAGCCGATACCGCCACTGTGGCAGCGTTAGGGCTAGCGGAAGGGCGAGGGTCCGGTGTATCCATAGCTGCAGGGGTGGGTGGGCGCAGACGGCGACCGGAACGCAGCTCCAGGGAGGTCACAAACGCAGGAGCACGTCGGGATCTTGACGCACCTCCCCCACTTTGGAAGACCGAGGAAGACGGGATCAGACAACGCCAGCAGACACGTTTATTCTGCAGGCACTACCAGCCTCAAGCACGAAGAAGAAGAGGAACAGGGATGATGATGGTTATGTACAGATGAGAAAGATGCAGTACGTTAAAAGTGCTCACAATATATATATATATACCGACTTTGATGGCAGGGCTTTATTCTGCTTGCGCAAAAGTACAACTGTGAATGCTGTCACGTGTTCCCCTGGGAAAAATCTGTGTGCTGTGGAGAGGCCTGATCGTAATTTGTGTGCACATAAACAAATCTCTTATGCAAGTAGCTTTAGGTCCAGTGGCACACTTGCCTGCCACCATAGGTCGGCAGTGTGGGAGAACACTCACTCACACTCACTCACCCTAATTTTTCCAGGACCTGCACTCACTCGCACTCACCTCCACCCACACTCACTCCCCTCTTTATTCTCTCTGTCCCTTTAATTCCTCAACCCCCTGAGTGCATCGGCTGAGGTGTCCTGAGAGACAGTTACCGTGCACTCTTCACCCTATTTTCTTCCCTTCCTTAACTAGAATCTCTATCTTTCACCCACTCGCATTCGCACTCACTACTCACACTCAATGACACTCACTCGCACTCGCACTCACCTCCACTCATACTCACTGGCACTCACTCGCACTCGCACTCACGTCTGTGAAATGAGTGCGAGTGAGTGTGAGTGAGTGCACTCATGAGTGAATGCGCCGACCTACGCCCGCCACAGTCACCCGTTTTCGGACCATTAAGCGCTGTCTTTGTCTTGATGGAGGCGTGAAATTCAAACATTTCAGTGTTCGCCGTGCGGGGGCGATGACGAAAAATTGTGCGCGTGTGGTGCGTGGTGCGCGGTGCGTGCGGTGGTTCGTGCTGCGCGGCGTCGAAGCCAGCTTGTTCTCGCTGGACATCCGATCCAGAGAATCAGTGACCAACTGCTACAGCGTACTGCGTTCCTGCTGCCAAGGACCTGCGTTCCTGCTGGGCAACGGGTCCAGGCAGCCAGGCGATCTGAGCAACCGGTGCAGACAACTTCAAGGGCCTGTGTTCCGTGCTGGGCGACCGGTATAGGGAGCCAGACGAGGTGGCGGTGTTCTCGGCCACTGCGGCGACCAGCCTGGCTACTGGGGCTGTCATTCCAGCCATTGGTGCCGTCAGCACAGCAGCTGGAGAAGCTACGTGACCACCGCGGCCTACCAGCTGCCTTGGCTGCCGAAACAGTCGCTGCGGCGTAAGGGCCGCTGCTGCGGTCCAACAGTCCCGTGGGTGGGCCCACATTGCCGGCATCTTACCGATCACTTTCTCGTCGCAACGGACACCTGCCTGGAAGCCTGGAAGCGTCAACGACGACACGCAGGAGACACGGCGAGACTATTACTCTCTTTCGTTTGTCCGAGACATACTAGTAGCAGCCGTAGGACTGTGTAGAAACAGTACAAGTTCACCGTGACAACTAGTTGAATGTGTAATGTCGCCTTGTACATAGGATTTTCTGTAACATAGATTGTGTGTGCGTGTGTTCTCGAGAACGGTGCGTTCCTTGGTGAGTGTCCTGGGCCCAACATCACGTGATTTACATTTACCATCGTGGCAATCTAGCGAGCCTGCGAGGATTACGCTCGCAAAAAAAAAAAACCTCGAAGGAAATATCGCTCCTCGAGTGCACCCCCCCCCCCCCCCGAGAAGTTTATCCAGCGTGGATGCAAAGAGATTAGCCGCTGTTGGCATTCAGCTACAATTGTCCGGCGCAGAACTGCGGAAATGCATTGAGAGCCAACTGGCGAGGCAGATAGATGAGCGTACTGCTGAGAGCGAAACAAACAGGGAGGCAGATGAAAGGGCTAGGCAAATCCTTGAGCTAAGCTAAAGCTTCGAGAAGGAGCTTCGAGTGGTGGTGCCGCAGCCAGCCCTGATCTTATGCCTTTGCCGACCAACGTCTCTTCGGTACTCTACCCACAAAAGTGGCTTGTATTGATGAGCGACCTGATGGTTTACACACCAACCTCCAAAGATTTGAACGCGTGGCCACAGGACAAGGCTGACCCCAAGAAAAGTGGGCACTAGATGTTAGCATATGTCTGAGTAGCGAAGCTTTAACTGTCATTGACCGAATGGCTACCACTGATTCTTTGGACTATGTCAAGTAAAGAAACCCTTGCTGCAGATGTTTCGATTCACTGCGCAAGGATACCAGGAAAAGTTCCGATAGGCATGGACACAAGATGGAGAAACTGGGAAACATTTAACTGCGAGAGTGTCCGGGTATTTCGACCACTGAATTGACATGGCCATCGTGTCCAGGACGTTCGAAGGTCTCCGAGAGCACACGCTCGAGGAACAGTTTATCCGGGACTGTAATCCAAAACTTAGTGTTCTTGAAGAAACGAGAGTGCGAGACAGTTCGAGAACTATAGCTGACGCTATTGACCGTTTTATGGAAGCTCAAAACTTGTCGAACCCCGGAAAGGGACCAGACGACTCCAGAGACGCAAAAAAGAATCCCGGCAATGCTCCCAGAAAAGCACTGCCTAAGGTGTATGTTCTGCAAGCGCCTGGAACATTAAGCGCATGAATGTCGCAGTCCTATCACAGAGCCGATAAAACGCAAGGACTGCGCAAAAAACGTCATAAGACAGAAGGCTGCTGGAGTGCGAGGTTACAAGAAGAAAAGAGTTCAGCATGCGCGGTAAACGAGAGATTTTACAGTTGTCCTTCCAGTGACAAGAATGTCAACCGGAAAGAGGGGACGAATAGTGGCCCACGTGATGAGAAAGTTAACTAAAGGAAAACCCCATTTCTGGTAAAAAGAATGCCCGTGGTTGAGAGTCAAGTGCTCGGTAAAAAGATTAGAGTCCTCCGGGATGCGGGTAGTAACACCGAAGTTATCCGGAGAGACCTGGTTCCGGAGAGACATTTGACCGGGAAGAGTAGCAGGGTCCTGCTTATTGATAGCTCTGCTATAGAAGTACCAGAAGCCAAGCTGTACGTAGATAGGCCTTACTTTACCGGCGACATAATAGCGTTATGTAAGGAAGAGCCACTGTACGACTTGGTGCTCGGCAACTTACCAGGTGTCAGAAGCCCTGATGACCTGCAGTCGACTCGCGGGACACTACGACATCCGAAAACAGTGTCCAAGTTGTGGAGCATCCTCAGTATGGTTCCACCATGGTTAAGCCAGCAGAGGGCAGAATAAATTCGCTGTGCGTACCAAAAATAAAGAGGTGCGATGTCACGAAAGATCATTTGGCTGAGGAGCAGCAGAAGGACAAAACACTGAAGTGATTGTTTATCAAAGTAGGTAGTGTTCAAGTCGCCTAAAGGCCACTCATACCCGTTTACCGAGAGATGGACTGGTCTACAGGCGATACGGTCTCACTACCGGCAGGAACTTGCACAAGCTCGTCGTGCCGAAGACATTCAGGAGAAACATCCTTGAAGTAGCGCATGAAAGTCTGATCGCTGGGCACCAAGGCATTCCGCGAACGACTGATAAGATCTTGGGAGACTTCTATTAGCCTGATATGCATGGCGACATAAAAAGATTCGTCAAATCGTGTAATCAGTGCCAACGAACAACACCAAAAGGCAAAGTTGGTGTTGCGCCTTAGGGCAAGATGCCTGTGATAAGGACCCCATTAGAGCGTGTTCCGGTCGATTTGATCGGCCCTCTGTCACCGAAATCGGAACGTGGGCACCGCTACATTCTAACCCTGACTGACTTTGCCACCCGATATGTCGATGCCATTGCTCTCCCCGCAATTGATTCTGTGCATGTGGCGGAATACATGATAGAGTTTTTCTCGAATTGGGCTGCCAAACGAGATCTAAGTGGTCAATGAACAAGCTTCACAGCGGAGCTCATGGAAGAGGTGGGCCGTCTTCTCGCCATCAAGTTCATACGAACGACCCCATACCATGCCATGGCAAATAGGCTCGTGGAAAAGTTCAATGGAACTCTCAAGGGCATGCTGAAGAGGATGTGCCAGGACAGACCGCGATCCTGGGACCAATACCTCACCCCACTCCATTTCGCCTACCGGGAAGTGCCACAAGCGAGCTTAGGCTTCTCGCCTTTCCAGCTTATTTATGGACGCCACGTGCGAGGAGCACTGCCGGTTCTGAAGGAGCTGTGAACTAACGAAGACATTGAGGACGAAGCTCGCAACACCTACACATACCTCGTCGATCTTCGAAACTGCCTTGAGGTGACGTGTAAACTCGCTCATGAAGAACTGGAGAGAGCACGTTCAAAACAAATTTTGCTGCTACCGGAAGAGCCGTCCACAGCAGCTAATCGTCGGCGATAAAGTACTTATTCTATTGCCCATAGATTTTAATAAGTTTGTCATGCACTGAAAAGGCCCTTTTGAAATAATTGAAAAGCAGAATGAGGTCGACTATTTTCTGAGCATGAGTGCAAAGAGAAAAGTTTTCCACATTATTATGCTAAAGAAGTATAAGAAACGCAGGTCCTTGGCGTCGCAGTTCGCTGCAGCGGTTCGTCACAGATTCTCTGGACAGGACATCCAGCGAGAACCAGCTCCTTCAACGCCGCGCTGCACGAACCACCGCACGCACCACGCACCCCGCACCACACGCGCACACTTAGTTATAGCCCCGGCACGGCGAACATTGAAATGTTTGAATTTCGCGCGTCTCTCATGAGAGTCTTACGAGCTGTTCTGTCATAAGCTCTTCGTGCACCAAGAAACACAATGAGGGAAAAGCGCTGAAATATCCCTAATGTTGAATGTACTTATTCACATGGGTGATATCTTCATTAAGGAAAGAAGACGCGAAAAATTTGTCCAAGCATCTGGGTAAACATTGTAGCGGTGAAGTTGCCACTCCTGCCCTATTAGTGTAACGTATTCTATCATATCGCTATGCAACTTGCTCGCACGATTGACTAGGTGGTCGGAACTTCCGGAGCCCTTCACTACGGCGCCTCTCATAATAATATATTGGTCTTGGGCCGTAAAACCCCAGCCATTCTCAGGCGATTGAATCGTATGAAGGGAACTGCATAATAGTTTCTTGCCATGTTTGAGAAGTGGTAAAAAATGACTGGTGTTCTGTTGTTGGGAAGCATTTGTACCTGCCATGGGTCATAAAGTATAGTTATGTACAAGAAACGCTATATAAAACTGTATTTGCAAGAACTATACCATAACGCTGCAAGCAATAAGAGTCCTCGTAGGATTATCGCTTCGTTTTATACGCATATGTTCCGTAGGAATATGACCAGCCAAGGACTTCGTGATTTCGTGGCTTCTCACCAAGGCTGCACAACATACCGTAAATATATGCGGTTTGTCTAGGCGATAACTGTTTACACAGCACAAATGCAACCAGAGGAAGCTGCTTAGAGAGAGCGTCTATGCGTGAATCTCGTGAATATGGAGTGTTGGATTAATGAATACCGTGTCTCTGATCAGCGCTTCGTCTTCACTCACAAAGTCCACCTGCCTCATTATTCCTTTGACAGTGGAAACGCATCAGGGCTTCAAAATGGAAGGAGTCGTTCATAGCACTGTTATGTCATGATGCGCATTTATGCGGCTGCACAATTTTATTCAGTATTGCTGTATTTTTTTAGGGGCGAAGCTCCTTAGGGTGTGGGTCGTTCTCTCCTCTGTAGTATTATGTATGTAGTAATATGTATGTAGCCACCTCGCGCCGCCGGGAGGCTCGCTCTCGCCCTCGGCGCGTGCCTCCCGGCGCGCGAGCTCTCTCACTCTTCCATCTGCTGTCTTGTGAGAGAGAGAGAGAGAGACAGAGAGAGCGAAAGGCGCGCGTTGACTATGGAAACGCTCTTTCTTCGATGAACGCGCTACCAGCTCGCAAAGAAGGAGAACGCGCCCTCACCCGCGAGAGACAACGTTGACGCAGGCAGCGTCTTCTAGCGAGTTTCTTGATTGAAAAATACCGACTGCTCGCGCTGGAGAACCGTTCACCGGCCACCCATATATATATATATATATATATATATATATATATATATATATATATATATATATATATATATATATATATAGGCACTGGATCTTGACTTGCAATGAAGTGCCGGTGGGAGATTTCACTTGTGCGTAGTTGAACCATAAGGATTCGTAGCGTGCGCGTTAACTAAATTAATCCGGAACTTGGCATGATCTACGATGAACCTCCGGAGCTTCGCCCACTCATCATCATTCACTCCGTGGATATGCGTGGATTTTTTTACATTAGCGAAGATATATTCCCGATTTGTATTGCACCTCTGGCGGTTTTATATTTTTTGCCTCTGTATAATATTGTTATTATGGTAAAATATCAAGTGATGTTAAGTCTTACTGCTGTTTTTCTCTACAACTGTATCCATTGCTGCTGTCTGTATGGTCCCCAGGTACCCTAAAGCTGTCTTTGTTGACGGCTTTTAAATGTGATGTATTTCTTGGCGAACTTGAGTCATTTTGACCGTATCTATCTATCTATCTATCTATCTATCTATCTATCTATCTATCTATCTATCTATCTATCTATCTATCTATCTATCTATCTATCTATCTATCTATCTATCTATCCGCCTGCGTCTCTTTTCTTTCATGGTCGTTTAGTTCTTCTGGTATGCACAAAAGTTTAGTAGGGTACCAATGTATGACGAACATGAATGATTGATCTTTACATCCCTAATGTACATGCTCATCGTGTACGTCACGATGAACGATACTGCAGTCATGTGTGGCTTATGCCCGTACTGCTCGGCCCATGGTACGCGGGTATGCGCCACCGGTGTTTGAATTTCATATAGGGTATGTCAATCAAGGATCAACTAGAACAGACATTTCACATATCATTGCAACACAATTAAAAAGAAGAAAGCCATATCGTTTGTCGTAGCTTGTGATTGAAATGTATAGAAAGCAGCACACATACACAGACAAATGCGCTGTGATTTTCGAAGACAAACTATACCTGCCTATACCATGCTTAGGAATCGAACACGGGCCCCCAGGTGTACAGCAAACACGGTCCCACTAGGCTATAGCGGCTCCTCCTACACGATATAGTAAATAAAGCTATTACGCCAGCAGCCGTGATTATGGAGCGTCTATAAAGTCACTTGCGCTTCTAGTGCGTGTTAAGCGCTATCATAGCAATGTGATAACCAATACTCGTCTTCTGCTATCACTCGGCGTACTTTTGTCAAACTTTGCTTGTTTTCGTAGGAATAGTTCCAACGAACGACGCTTAAGATACGCGCATCAGCTCATCGTAGCGTGTACTTGCCTTCGACAAAATAAACGTCTGTGCGCTAAAGTGAATGCCAACGTTAGGTCATATCGTGAGGTACCATTCATTCTCCACGGTGCTGTCGACGTTCCTGGTTATCACACGTTAAGCATACACCCGCTCATGCCCTTTGCGCAGACTTTCATGTTATTCGTAACACTTTGCTGAATGCCAAGAAATTCGTCATAGGCAATTTACTCGCTGACTGCTTCGCACGACGCCGACTCCAATAGTGGATGGGATCTGCAGGATTTTTTGCCAGGTGGAACACCCAACACTTTCCGTTGGAAATCAAAGTTCAAAGTGTAGGCCTGGCCTATTTCTCTACATATATAAGATGCAGAGCTTTGCGGAGGAAGCCTACGGAGTGACAAAATTTTTGCAATGTTGAGTCTGCAGTCTATTCATGCGATGCTGAATATCCTTTGAGTGAGTCCCGTTGTCCTTACATTTGTTTGCCCTACGCTCTGGTTGCTCGGCCCCACTGTGAATCGCAAAAGTTGCTGCAACTCCGCATTATATTTTTAGTGTTTTAGCGAGCATGTAACACCCCAGTGTGCGCTGTTTTGTTAATCATTCGCTGTAGGGCAGAGGAAGGACCTCTGAAACAAGCACTAGCTTATGCGGGATTTTACTGGAGACCGAGCAATCGTGCTAGGCTTCCAATTTTAAATAAAAGTTTTCACTGGCAACAAACTCCGTTGTCGCTATTATAAAAAAAAGCATGTAAAATTGAAGTGCTTGTAACGGACGACTGCTGAAGTGCTTCGAATTAAATTTATTGCAGCTGGGTGAAAATTTTATATGCTTGAGCGTTCGCTTAGGCCTGCGATTATCCGCAATAATTGCCGGAGAGCAGTAAATTTTTGTCGAATTTCTGCAAAATAGCAGAACGTCGTTTACATGTTGATTACCACATTAGATATAGATGCTGTAGTCCGGCAAAGTACCCGTGTTTTATTATATAAAATCTATGTAATCATGTTATATAAATGTACAGGTCATCTTAAGCGTGTTAAAATATTTTCGAGGCTCTAGAAGTGTTACTGGCAAAGATATTAGGATATTTGGAAACAGTATACATCCCTTTTTCTTCCTTTAGATGCAGTTTGAGGCGCAGCTCATACAACTGTGATAACATACTAATTGATGAGTTACAGGAATGTAGACTTAGTACATGTGATTTCTGTTTTACTTTGCACTTTCCAATAATATTTTTAAAAGCTGATGGGCTCCTGTAGAACTACATTTGCTACAACGTACATATTTTGAGCAAATCTATGGATTGCAACATACTTCGTCAAAGTCAACAAAGTGGTAGTCGTGAATAATGGAGAATACGTAGCTCGCGAGATAGTGTTTTCTCGCCGATGTAGCACTCTTAACTGTCCCAAAGCTACCTGCTACATGCGGTGAAGTTAGGTATCAGAAACGTCGAGTATGCTGAGCCTCACAGAAGTAACGCTGCTGTCATCACACCAGACAATCCATGATGAAAGGTCGAAGATGACAGTCACTGGCTACAGGCATTAATCTTGGAAGGTTGCGAGAAATTTGGTGAATGTTAAAGTCAGGTGCGATAACACGTACCAGGGCTCACAGTTAGCATGTATGGCGGTCTCCTAATGATATACGTACGAACTCCGAAGCGTCAAAGCGTTTTTTTCCCTATTGATGGTTAGGCTTATACACGAGTTATTCTCGTAAGCTAGGCACAGGCTGGGACAGGTAGGTGAATCCATGAAATATGAATTGGGAGACCTTGCCGCGTTTAATTATGCCTCACTCAAGGCCGGATGGCCTGGCTCGGTCATATATAACTTCATTTGTCAGACTACAATGTTTGATAATTGGTTGGAGAACACACATAGTCCGCAAATTCACTAATACGCTTCTTATATATAATTCATACTCGATTATATAGACACGCCTAGTACTACTTAGCGCAACGACTGATAATGTCAGCCATGCCTCCTCTCGTGCTCTGCTATAAATAGGCTCAGCGCGCCCAAAGCTTCCGGGTCACATTGAGCAGTAGTTTGCTTACGTTGACTAGTGACCACAGTATCAGAATGACTTTTCGGTGGATCTAACTCAATCATCTCTACATAATCAGGTTTGAAATAAACACTCAGAGAGGAGATTTGCTGGAATATTTATAGTACTAGCTTGTAAGAAGAAATTTCACTGCTAATTTTTTAGTTACCTAGAAACTTGAAGCAGTGGGCACACGCGCACTAGGTTTATGCAAAACCGTAAGAGCGCTTCTGTGCTCTGCAGAGAGGGAGCTATGCGGCGTTATCTTTAGACGTGTCCCTATTTTGATAGTCAAGACTACCCGACAATCGTGTAAAATCTGCATGAGTGGCACGCGGCTATCACTACGTGGTTGTCTCTAAAACGCGGGAGTGGTCTTACGAATGAACGAAAATTCGCCACCAAACCTTTAAAACTGCTATCAAAAATGCTATAGTGCCATCAAACAGGCCAACGTCATAAAAAAAAAGACCAAGGAGAGTGATCGCTATTGTGTATCAAGCAGTTTGACATAGAGTGCTGTCCGCTGTTGTTTCCTTCGGGCGCTGTTGTACATCACCAATACGGTGGAGCAGTGTCTTCAGGCTTTTAATCATCGTACTTTTTAATCCTAGTGTAAAGAGACGGACTACACACACACACATACACAAATACCAGGAGACACAAAGGAGAACACGTGCGCAAACATCGTGCCTTCTTTGTACATATTTTATTTTGCTGAGCTACCATAACACTGTGCTATACCAACAAGCCTACAAACTGCGTAAACTGTACAGCGTGCTGCAAAGGGTCACTCGAAAAGCGTGCTGTGATCGGCGCTGCGAACCCCTTCAAAAGGGTATGCACTATACGTTAAAAAAAGAAAACAGGCCGCAACATAGACGTTCGGAGCGGCTTCAGGGCTGCGACGCCGCACGGCTAACACGCTTGGCGCGCTTAAGCGCAGAGTGCCATGAGTGACGTTAAACTTCGCCAGCGTTGTGGGTCCCGCAGCCGTTCCCATCGTCTGGTGCGGGGCCCGTTTAATATATATTATTTCAGGAGGGGGGGGGGGGGGCGATAGTACTTAATATTAAACGATTATTAATAGCGAAGCTATTAGCCAAACAATAAATATGGCGGTGACGTAAAAAAACTATCATGATTGTTAGTTCTGATCTCCATTTGTTAGTTCTGGTCTATACAATGCGCAATGAGCAGTGTTCGCACGCGCGCTTCTTTCTTCTCTTGCGCTTATGCCCTCAGCCTACCACTACACTGGAAAAACTGCGGCTGGCGGGCGCACGTGTGGGAAGTGCAGGCAGAAGTCAAAGGCAATGTGCGTACGGTTTTTCTAGGGCACAGCGTCTCACAAAGCTGTGCGTCTGGCATAGCTTCGCACCACGAGAGCATGCGTCCTCTCGTGGAGTCCAAGCCGCTCCTAGAATAGCATAGGCATGCGTACAATACAGGAAAGAGATGGGAACGGCGTCAATCCGTATACTGTCGTATACTATGCGAAAGTACGACTAAAATTTATCCTCAATACTATGGTGAATACTTCTCGTGTCAATGAGGCTGGTTACAACATTCTTGGTGTGCTTTTGCATAGGCACTACGTATTAATAGCTCTCATAACACTTGGTTCAACAGCATAATTAGTGATTTTGAACAATTTAAAGCTTTCCGAAAGAAGTCCTGTAAAGCAGCAATTTTTATCATACTTTTTGTCCATGAACGAATCTTCAATAAGGTTGACTGAATTTTACCAGCACAGAAAAAAAAAAGAAAAGAATCAGAAAAGGCTGTGTAAAATATTCTTTTCCCAGACTTCATCCAAACATATGTAAAAAGGGCACTACGTGGTGTAGTTTAAATGCCCGAAAATGGGGAAGAGAAATTCACGCATATACGGAGCTAATAACATAGAAATAATATTCGTATGACAGCATCGAAAATGCCTGAATATTATAAGCTGCGGGAGCTTAGCGGAATCTCTTTACGCGTTCATCTTTGAAGAAAAATAAAAAAAAACGCAGCGGAAAACATTAGACTCTATCTGCTAACACCACGAAAAAAAAGCAGTAAGCCGCTTACCAAAATCAGTAATCCACAATCGTTTCAACAGAGGGATGAGGCTGTGGCTTGGACCGCTATTTTGTGAGCTGCGTAGTCGTTTTTGTTGGATACATATAGAGCACCTGCTAGTTCTCACGACATGTATGTGTAAGCTCGCAACGGATTCGAAGCACACAATCCCACGGCACGCAACGGCGGTTACGGAGAATGTTTTTGTATCCCAAAACCGATACCCCTAAGAAAACGACATTGTGCTGACCACACACACACACACACACACACACACACACACACACGCACACACATTTAATGTGTGCTGACGTCGCGCGCAGTACACTTGTCGGAGTGCACAATGTAAGTTAGCATTATGCGATGAAAGGACACTTTTCCACGGCGTAGTGATCTCAATTACATTTTTACATACCAATGCAGTGCAATGCTTTCTATGTGCTGAATTGTAGCTTAGCTGAGCAATTCCCTTTCCGGTAGTATTTTTCCAGTTATCCCTTATGACGCTGGAGAGTAATAGAAAACTGTTCCGTGTGGCGAAGTATCGCTGAAACATATTTGCATTTTCAGTGAGAAAGAGTCAAGTATTCGCGAAGAAAATAAACAGCCATGTTCATTGAACACATGCAGAAATTACACTAGCGACTTCAAAACTTGGATATTTTCCGCTCATTTGGGCTAATTTTCAGGGTAAGCTGTTATGGGCACGTTACAGTGACCGGAACTGGTAGCGGTGGCGTCCGCCACTTCCCGTGTCCGTAACCGCTGTCAGCTTTCATTGCGAGAAAAAGCCCCATGTCTCTATAGAGTAGAGCCCATCTCAATAGAGGTTGTGCTGCTATAACCGTTAGAGGCTGCCATATCAGAACCCTCTGCTCTGATGTGGTAGGCGAAGGAGTGGCATCCACCGCTGGCTCTCGTCACGAGGCTGAGCATTTTGCGTTCTCAGTCGCGAATCTGGTCTGTAATAGCGGACTTTAAGTTCATTATATGTTGCCAGCCGCCGGCTGCGCTTTCATGAACTTGGACGAAGAAAAAGACTACGACGATGAAGAAGAGAAAGAACACACCGACGAAGAAGAAGGAGAAGATGACGAAGACGAAAAAGAAGATGAAGCGGAAAAGGCAGACAATGGAAGAAGAAGAGCAGGGGTGCAGAAGCAGGAATAAAGTATGTCTGAAAGCTGAGGTGGCCAGACACGCAGCAAAATCAAGCTAACGCTGCTACATTGCTGCGTCCTCTGCGCAGGCCTAGGAGTTTTAGGTTAAAGAACGTCGTGAACATTAGTACCGGACACGAACAGCCCACACTACACAACGACAAAGAAGGCAGGATGACACACATGCGCTGACTAACAACTATTGCTTTATTACTCGGACACCTTAATATGCATCGAACATCAAAATAATAAACAAAGAAGCCAGGCCTGAAATGCACTCTAGCAAGATTAAGCCAGCCCTGAAAAAAAATAAACATGGATCTTTATCCAATAGGGCTATGGATGGAGCGCTAGTACAGCTGTTCCGTGATGAATGAACCAGTTAGCTCAAAATGTGTGATTCATATGTTAGTAAGCTTAGATATTACAAGGCGGCTCTTTTCATATTGAAAATGAGCAAAACAAACGATTTTTTAAAGAATAAATGGTTGAATACATAGCATTCTATGCTTGCATGGGACATGCGCGTATTTCGTGTCTAGTCAACTGTGGGTACGTCTTATACTCTATAGACATAGCTTATAGCTAAGAGAAAACTGCCACAGCGGTCGTGAGAGTCCTCAGCGACAAAACACAAAACACCAAAAGGCATGCGAATACAGGTTACTACAGAAGCTGTTTGCTAGCGCGTGGACAATAAACACCGTTATATCGCGCTCAGATATTCGACGAAGCTTAGGTAGAAGTACAAAAAGATGTGGGACTTTTTCATTCGCCCGGTTCCAACTCACAAAACATATTCACAAATGCCCTTTATTTAAACTTTTCGTGGAATGGGTTCAGGGTACACCAGTAGAGGACTCGGGGTTTGGAACTTTTTCTTTTTACAGCGTAAGCTGTTGCGTGCTCGTTGCAGGGACCTAAACTGGTGACTATGATGTCCGCCGCCACCGCCGGTATCCGTAAGCGCTATCAGCTGCAATGTCACAGCTGTGATATGGCACGAGAGGCAGTGGCATCCATCACTTACTCTCACAACATGGCTGGGAACCTTGTGTCCGCAGCCACGACTCTTTCTTAATTTTTTTAAAAGTTTTTTTCCGCAGCCACAACTCTGATGTGTGGGAGTGGTGTTTCACGACATTATATGTTGCCTGCCACACATATGCTCCCACACCGTCTGGCTTCACTCCTCCAGGTTGGGCCCACACCCACACGATGGATGGATGGTTGTTAGGAACGTCCTCTTTATAACGGGGCGGCAGCCCGCGGGCCACCAAGCTCCACCTTGTTTTTTTAAAGACGATAGTCTTTCTTGGGATACTTAAACGCAGAAATTTTGGTCTGTCTGTCTGTCTGTCTGTCTGTCTCTGTCTGTGTGTGTGTGTGGGTTTGTGTGTCTGTCCTGCTGCGAAAGGTGAACCCCTTCCTCAACGACCACCCAGCTTGAACTGGTGGCTACCTTCATACTTCTGAACACAGTCGGCCAAAAAGCAAATATTACGCATATCTGAGGCGCAACATCAATACGTATATATTGGACGGTGTGTTCCTTTAGTAGAAAATACATAGATGCGTAATTCTAAAGACCCTAGTGCTTGTTAGCATGCCCAAAAGCGGACGTTTCCTGTACTAGGCAAGCTTCTTGCGTTTCCCGTAACCATGGCCAGATGGCGCCCTTATCTCGCGCTCGTTAGGGTGCCTCGATGTGCTCCTCCGGAACAGGGTGGAGACACTGCTCTTGTGGACGCCATATTGGTTCAAACGTTCGCGTTCGGTGGCAATGCCTGGCAAGCATAGATGGAACGCTTCCAGCGAAACGCGCGGTAATTTGGCTCAGTTTATCCCTTCCGGCGGTAGGGCTTGCACATATAATGTTGGTAACAAATAGATTAGCACTAATTATTACGCACGAAACATTTGATGGCAAAATAAAGGCATTTAGAGCGTATCTATCGGTCTATCTATCTCACTGGCTGCGTAGATTCTCGTGCTCTCGCGGCCGATTGATTAAGTTGATGAGTACCAAAAATGACATGGCATGACAAGAGCATGTTGAAAACATAAATGACTGCTCATTACATGAAAATCATGACATGCCTTTAATGTACGCCATGACATACGTGACATGGTCAAGGAGCTACAACGGCCGTTTGGCCAACTTCATGTATATCAAAATTGACATGATATGATAAGAGCATGAGCAAAGTATACATGACTGGTCATAACACGAAAACCTTGTCATGCATGTCATATAGGCCATGACATACATGACCCGGTCATGGAGCTTTACGGCCGTTTTAGTAACTTGATGTGTACCCAAACTGACACGGCATGATAGGAGCGTATGGCTAACATGAATGACTGGTCATAACACGAAAATCATGTCATGCATGTCATGCGCGCCATGACACACATGACACGGTCATAGTGTTCTAACGGCCGTAATATTAACTTTATGTATACCAAAATTGACAGGGCATGATAACAGCGTAAGATGAAAGAAAATAACTGGTCATAACACCAAAAAGATGTCATGCATGTCATGTACGCGATGACATATATGACCCGGTCATGGAGCTCAAATGACGGTTTTATCAACTTGTAGAGCACCAAAATTTACGTGGCATGATAAGAGATTATGAGTAACATAAATAGCTGGGTATAACACGAAAACCTTGTCATGCATGTCATGTAGGCCACGACATACATCACCCGGTAATGGAGCTCTAACAGCCACTTTATTAGATGCGAAGCATCTTATGGCCGAGTTCAAACCGGTGGTGGTGTGCGGCGTGACCACCCTTATTGCGCATGCGCTCGCCCTGTGTGAATTAACGGCCAGGCTAGAGGGAAGAAATGACGCGCGTAGTGTTCCTCTTCGCGTTCCACGACGGCTTAATCTCTATTGTCTTATTGTGGCCATACTCAGTCATCCAATGGATAGGCAATCTCAATTTACTCAAAACAGATTTCTTTAGGATTAGCTTATTCCGGATTAGCTTAATCTGGACTACCTTAACGTGGCCATGCTCAGGCATCGAACAGGCAAGACAATCTCACTCCAAATTCACTTACTTGTGACTAGCTTAATGCGGATTAGCTTAATCCGGCTTAATCCACATTGCCTTAATGTGGCCATACGCTGTCATCCAACTGACTAGGCAATATCAACTTACTCAAAACTGGGTGGTGGAAGATTCGGACTACCTTAATCCAGCTTAATCGAATTTAATGGGATCGGATTAATGTGACCATACGCAGTCACCCAAACGGCTAGTCATTCTCAATTCACTCAACATTGACTTGTAGAGGATTAGCTTAACCCGGATTTATTTAGTCATGCTTAATCCGAAAGAACATAGCCTAGTCGGGTCTAACCTACATCATGGCTATGCCATCTCGTCTTGGACCGGATTAGCGTAATCCGACATAATCTCTACTAATCTTGCCTAATCCCACTTGATAGGTATCTATCAGTATAGATTGGTATGGACTAGCGTTAAATTCGCTTGTCCAAATTCAATTAGGCTGCGATATGCTGGCTTAAATAGGCTTTTTCTAAGCTTACCCTGGTTTAATCCGGCGGCTTAATTGGTATCACTGAGTATCAATCAGTATTGATTCGTATCGATTACTATTGATTGTTTTGACTATGCTTATTTAGCATAGGCTACGAGCATGATTAACTTGTCTTGACCAAGCTTATCTAAGCTTATCGGCAAGGTAGCCGAAGCATCTATTCACTCCGCAAGGCTTAACGCAAAGCTTAACATCCTCTTTGTAAAAGCAGCTTCACGCGATGATTATGCGATGCAGCTATAGCGAGACAAACAAGGATTTCTTTAACAGCATGCTCACCGCCAGCGATAAAAAATGCACGGCCACATGCGAGACAAGTCAACAACTAACCTCGCATATCTTGGTGCTGTCGTTCGGATGCCAGCGGTCGCGTTTCACTTGTGCTTCCCATTTTTTTCTTCGCTCGCTGTTGCGATGGAAGCGAAACATCCGCTGGCCTTTCGCGTGTGAACTGGTACACCATGGCACACAGCAGCCTGTCATAGCGGCCAAAGAACTGATCTCAAACGTCGAGAACAACGTGTTTACAGCACCGTTCCCGCGCCAGCCTCTGCGCGCCGCCCGACACTTTCGAACCAATATGGCCGCCAGGCGGCGCGGGGTCTTTCAAAAGGTGTCTCCACCCTGGAGCGGAGGCGCGCGCACATCGAGGCACCCTAGCGCTCGTGCCGAACGGAAGGCAGGGAACGGCCGCCCGCCACTCCGGCCGGTCCCTTTCTCTCCTCGCGTCTCTTCGTTTTCCCTCTCGCTTGCGCAACTCCTCGGGGGGAATAGAAACACGCGAAACGGGACTCATGTAGTACGGCCGGTAGAAGGCTATCGTCTTTCGACGGCATTTGCAGAGAAGCACGGAGATACGCGGCCAATTTTTTTCCTCTACCAACGTTTCTTTTCCTGAATCACACATATTTTCACAACTAATTTTTCTCCTCGCCTACCTATTTTATCTGTTATCGTTCCGCTGTGATGTAGCACTCTTACCCGAACTACCTTGCGCTTCTGTTCGCTCCATACCTTTGCGCCACCAATGCTCTAAGCGCCTTTTACTTATCTCTATCGCCGACATGTTCAGCTTTCCCGTGCTACCCCTGAAACCCATGGCCTCCTGCAGGGTAGTGTCCACAACTACACCTGGGTGCACGTCTGTACTTTCAATCAAAATATGATCTGTCGTTTCCCTACCTTTTCCACAGCACGTACATTGGTCCCCTTCTTTATCGAATTTCGCTCTGTAACTTCGGGTTCTCAGGCAACCTTACCTTGCTTCAAACAGTAAAGCGCTCCCCTTTGAATTATCGTAAAATCTTTTTCTCTTGATTTCTCTTTCCCTTTTTTGTAGTTGCTCAATGCCGGTTTCTTCTCCACTGCTGCTATCCAATCCGACTTCGCTGCTCTGACCATGTTCTTAACGCTATTTTTTGTTCCATACGTTTCATTACTGGGCGTATACTTTCTGGTAGGTCTCGTAGTTCTCTTCCTCCATTGTGAGTCAAGGTTCTTTCTATACAAATATATGAATACTTTCGCTGCCCATCTGCTTTCTTTCATATTATTTAATCTCTGCTCGTACCTAATTTTACTCTGAGCTTCCCTTCCCTCAAGGTCAGGCCATCCCATATCCCCTTATAACAGCCTCATTTGTAGTCTTCACATGGCCGACCAGTGCGAGTCGTCCGACCGTCCTCTGATTCACGTCCAGCCTTGATTATACCTCTGACCTCATGCACACCACTTAGTTTCCGAATGTAAGTCCTGACACCTTTCCACAAACCGCGAATTACCTCCTACATGTTGTAACCCCACAGCGCCCTATGCTTCATTATTGCGGAATTCCTCTTTCCTTTAACTGTCACAGCTTTTTCTTGTACCTGGAGTAGCAAGCCAGGCCATAAACCAGGCTAACATCTCTGGATTCATCAATAAAATATTCTCTCTCTCTCTCTCTCTCTCTCTCTTGTACTTCTGTGTATCTACTCCCATCATTTATCCGTATCCCGAGGTACTTGTACTCTCGTACTCTAGGTACCTCCTCGCTCTGTATTGATATGAAGGCAAGTTTTCATACGCCTCAGCAAAGAGTATTTCAGTCTAACGAAGTGGGCTTTATCTCATATTCTGGTGTCCTTGAAATGATTTTGAAGTTCAATACTAAATCATCTTGTGGTCCAGACAATATCCCTAACGATTTTCTTCGCCGTTATGCCGAAAGTATTGCTCATTTTGTCGTTGTGCTCTTTCGGTGTTCGCTGTTGAGTGCGATACTACCCAGTGATTGGAAGATGGCTCGTGTTGTTCCCGTCTTTAAGAAAGGCAACCATTTACTTGTAGAAAACTACCGTCCCACCTCATTAACATCACCAATATGTAAAATGCTTGAACATGTAATATCTAAGCGCGTTGTGGAATTCCTCGAACAAAACTCTGTACTGAGTAATTTTCAGCATGGCTTTAGAAAAGGTTATTCAACCGTAACTCAGTTAGTCTCAGTGGTTCCTTCATTTGCAGAAACTCTGGATAAAAATGGTAAAATGGACGTCATATTCCTTGATTTTAGCAAGGCATTCGATAACGTTATTCATCACAAACTAATTACAAAACTCAGGGATATCAATCTACCCGACATATTCATTGCCTGGATTCAACACTATTTAACAGAACGTTCACAGTTTGTTTCAGTAGATGGGAACAATTCGAGCTCTCTTCCTGTAACATCAGGCGCGCTACAGGGTAGTGTTCTGGGGCCGCTATTATTTTTAATTTATGTAACGACATTGTAAACACAGTACTACCAGGAACTCAAATCAGACTATTCGCGGATGATTGTGTGCTCTTTCGTCAAGTTACTTGTTCTAATGATCAACGGAACCTGAACTTAAGTCTTAATAAGATAATAAACTGGTGTAATGACAATGGTATGGCACTGAACGCACAAAAAACTGTTTATCTTTGCATAACTCGTTCAAAAACACCCATTCATTTTACTTATAACCTCGGCTCATCATCACTACAACAGGTAAACAACTACAAATATCTAGGCATGACAATAACTAATGACCTGTCTTGGAACTTACACATAGACAACATATGTTCTTCTGCCTTCCGTAAGCTGTGTTTTCTAAAACATAAACTTAGAAATTCTCCTTCTAACATAAAACTGCTTAGTTACTTTACGTACATAAGGCCAAAACTAGAGTACTCTTGTGTTGTATGGGACCCCTTTACTAAGTCTAACATTAAAAAACTCAAAGCAGTACAAAGAAAGGCTGTTAGGTTTGCTTATTCTAAGTTTAAAATTAAGGACTCACCGACTGAACTCATGAGTGCTAACAACATTGAAACACTTGCATTACGACGACAAAGAAACAGCCTTAACTTTCTCTATCTTCTTTTTAATCATAAGTTAGCACTTGACCCGCGTGCATATGTATCTCCTCTGTCCACTAGGCATACACGTCATCATCACGCCCATTCTTTAGCCCCGTATTTTGCCAAAAACAACGCGTTTCAGTTTTCCTTTTTTCCGCGTACTCTTTCAGAGTGGAACTGTCTAACTGATGTCAGCCAATTTTCTGTTATTTAGAGCTAAAATATGCACTGTTAATTTGTGTTGTTTCCCTTTTATGTAATATTTTGCCATGTTAAATTTTATGCGTTCTGTTCGTACGTGTTTTTGATTCCATTTCTCGTGATATATTCTTATGTTATCACATGTGTTCTTTATATCCTGCCTCTTGTACCTGTCCTGCTTGGACCAGTTCCTGGTCTGCAGTATTCAATAAAAAAATAAATAAAAATAATGTCTGGTCATTGCTATCATTGAATATTAATGACAGCATTGAATGCTATCATTGAAAGTTATTTTTGTCCGTCCTCTGTAGTTTTCTGCCACCAGTTTCCTAACCGTCTCTTACTTATTTCAATCGCCGGTGTGTTCAGCTTCAGAATGTTCTCCCTAAAACCCAAGGCTTCATGTAGGGTAGTGCCCAAACGTACACCTAGGGGGATATTTCCGCATTCAATCAGAACATGCTCCGTCGCTTCCCTATCTTCCTCACAGAAGATAGGGAAACGCTAGGGGCACCGCAGCTAGGGACTCCATGCAAACCAGAGCTACGGACGACGAGGGAAGGACAAGGCTCGGCCCTAAGGTGCTTCGCCCCTAAAGCTTCTCGTTTTCGTTCTTCTGATGCGCGCGACGCGGTCATTCGCTGCAAAGCTGCGTGTTGCGAATGCTAAAGTCCACTCGTAGGAAAGTAACTGCAAGCATGCGTCCTTAACAAATCTGCATCGCTCAATATGTAGTCCGTGAACTGAAAATTCTCCTTAAAGCTACGGCTACGATGCTGTGCTCCCTGCGATGCAATATTATTTCGGAATTTTTTACTTGCACGTAGTATGGCCTATACATCGGTCATTATGAGAGTTGTAACGCGTGCAGGACACTTACAGGTTTTCCTGAAGAGTCTCAAACATTTTCGTGTCAATCACTGGTGGGCAGACCAGTAGCCAGAAAGAGGCGCCCTAGCCCCAATTTCCCCTCATCCTCCGCTACAGTTTTCATTTTTACTCAATATATTTACTGAAACATATGTGCTTTACTCAACACAAAACGTACCCTCCCCCCCACCAAACCTGATATAATTTCTGTCTGGGAGGCTGCTGCTGACTATCATTAGCTCCATGCCTTTATGGCTTTCGAGTATATGGATTCAAGGCTACTTTCATTGGCGAAGGTACTTGAACCATGGCGACATGAACTTCAAAGGTGACAAACAAATTTCTGCAGTTCTTCAAATCGGCTATCGTCAACAGCCGGCAGTGTGATTGTACTTTTTAGCACATCGCCACCTTCGCGAATGTACCCGCTGGAGAATGAGGCACGTTACGGAAGGTCAATATTCTTTTGCTTTTTGAGAACTAAGGACCTGTGCGAACGTAGCTGACTGCACAGGCCTAATTTTCGTGACCCACGCGGTCAGTGCGTTTCGTCTCCACCCACCTTTCTGAAATTTCCAGACCGTCTTTTGGCCATTACAGCGGTAGCTGTTAAGATTTTGGTTTTCTCACGCAGAACCGTCAGGAAATTATCATCATCATTGGTCGCGCGTGTAGTTCTATATGCAATGCCCAATGTGCAGTAGGGCTTAGTGGATATTCGAGAAGTTCGTATAAGGAATAGAATAGCGTTCTATTCGATCTGGTATTCACATCGAATAGCGCATATTAGAAACAGTGAATATTTTGAAATAGTTCGCCAATAGTAAGCGCCGGGGAGAAAACATTAAAAAAAAATTAGCGAAGTTTGCACTAGTGGCTCAAGGCTAGCCAAGCAGCGAAGCAAAGGAACACTTGGCCTGCCCGGGTTTGTCTCCGGCACACCCGCATTTCGTCGTGGTCCGAGGCTTCGGGAAACGCCTCGTGAAACAGTACGAGCTCCAGAGTTTCCCACCAAGCTCAGCATAAAGACGTTCGCGTCATATGAGAGACGGCGGCAGAGCGGCACGCGTGGCTTCGGCTTGACGTCGTCCCACCTTTTTGCTATATGCCAACGCTATTCTATATAGGAGCTGCTTGGACGCCACTAGAGGACGCATGGTCTTGTGGTCCGAAGCTGTGCACAAACGCATATCCTCCTCCGAGTCCAATGAATGTGGAGATCGCGTCGTTGTTAGTTTTGCCAATTTTGTTGCTTTTGCAAGACGCTGGGCACCGGACAAATCTACGTACACTGTGTTTGTTTTCTTCTGCTTCTGCTTGTACGTGCAACACGTGCGGCAGCAAGCCGCAGTTTTGCCAGTGTAGTAGTGCGCTGAGGACATTAGCGTGCGGATGATGATGATGATGATGATGATGATGATGATGATTGTGGTTTGGTGAAAGAAAGGACGCTCATTTCTACAGCCCATATAGGGAGCACGGCTAAGCGTCCGCGGGGGTATGGGAAAGGGAGTGAAAGAAATAGAAAGGGGAGAAAATCCGTGGTGGGCGGCTCGGAAATTTTGACCACCTGTGGTTCTTTAATGGCAGACAGGCCTCAAGTGATAGTCAAGAGGTAGATTAATGTAGGATTGAGCACCACGTATACAGGTACCTAATATCTCAAAGGCTCTAGTCACTGCTGTATGCAAGCTATACTTCGATTTACATAACTATGTCTGATTATGTTTCTTCGTCATAACTACATCGATTAAATCTGATATATATGTTCGATTGTCAATGTTTGTGAATATTTCTTTCGACTATGTGTAATTTCCGGGCTGTTCTCAGTTATTGACTTACTCTCCGACTACTATATTCTAATAAGAAAAAAATGACTATTGGAATAGTACTCGATTCGTATTCGATTCGGTTCTTACATTGGCTATTCCGTGTACTGTGCGATGTCAGTTCACGTTAAGGAAACCCGGTGGTTGAAAGTTCCGGAGCCCTCTGCTAAGGCGTCTCTCGTAATCACAGCTGGTTTTGGAACGTAAATACCCAGAAATAAATAAGTGAACATTCACTATTCGCGCGCCCCTAATGTTGTTGTTGTTGTTTTGTGGGGTTTTACGTCCCAAAACCAGTTCTGACCCAAAACCAGCCCCTAATGTGCGGCATTATGCGGCATAGAAAGCGGGTGTGTGCCAAGCAGCTCCTAATATAGCATAACCACGCATAGTATAGCATGACATAGCATAGCAAGAGGGTAGAAAAGAAAGTGAGGATGAGGAGGAAGGAAAGAAAGGGGCAGATACTAAAGCACGGCATTGCTCCGACCAGCTGTGCCCCTGCTCGCGTCGCCTATAGCAAACACTTGGCATAGCCGCACTCAATTAGCATAGCTTAATTACAGCTAGTGTGAACGCGAAAGATGATGTCAAAGCGAGTTACGTGATTTAGGTCACATAATGCAACATTGCATAAAGTCACGTCACGTAGCAACTACCTACCATAGCCGCGCTTGCATACAGCCTAGGTTAGTTAGAGGCAGCGTGGCCATGTAATGCCCCACCACGGTGGTCCAGTGGCTATGGCACTCGGCTGCTGATCCGAAGGTCACAGGATCGAATCCAGGTCGCGGCTTCTGCATTTCCATGACGGCGATATGTTGAGGGCCGTGTACTGTGCGATGTCTATTCTCGTTAGGGAACCCATGGAAGTCGAAATTCCTGGAGCCTTCTGCTACGGCGTCTCTCATAACCCAACCGTGGTTTCGGGACGTGAAGCCCCTAAAGCTATCATTAGTGACCACGCAATATGAAGTCACGCGCAGTCACGTGACCGAAATCACCTAATATGACACAGCTAGTAACGCGACATCTTCCGCCCAAAATCACGCAAGAGGACTTCACAGCCAGACGGTTCCCGCCAAGCCCATTTGAATGAGACGTCACACAAATCACGTAATGTGACGTCACAGCTTGTCACGTGTCATGTTCCGGCAAAACCACGTAACAGCTAGTCACATTAATGTTTACGCGAAAGCCAATTGTAACAACTAGTCACGTGACAAATCACGGGATTTAATCGAGCCTACACCTTGCAACCATAAATGAAAAGACAGCACCCTTGGGCTCTCGTATCCGTTTTTAGTAAAAATATCGGGCAGATGCACGCTTCCACTTGGCGCCCTTGGAAAAGACGACTTTCACAGCATGATCTAGGATTACAGGCGTAGCTAAAGTAAGTCATTAGGCGACTTTTGTGTACATATCTGTAGTTGACTCTCTCCTCTAAGCATCATGGTAATATTTATTTCGTTTTCTGCACTCAGCTCTTATAAAACAAAATAATAGCGCGGTTTGGAGCCGTAAAACGGTTGAAATCAGTCAAGCTTTCATAACACAAAGAAAATTAGCGTTACACATGGCTTAAACATCCGCGCTTATCATTTAGACCTGGTATTGCGTATGACAGTAACAGGAACGCAGCCTACATTCTTGCAGGACGTTGCTTCCTGATTGCGTTCCTTCTAGACGATTCCAAAGGCGTACTCTATTCACAGCACAGTTCCCCGGAGCGCCATGCGCAAAAGACAGCTCTTTCCACGTATTCGTTTAACAAGAGAATTTTGCACAGGGAAAAACAGGAAAAAAGAAAGGCAATAAATCAGTGTACGAAGAAAAAAAAACATTTCCTTTATTTATTATACTTCAGTTTCCTTCATATGCACAGAGACACATGTGTTCTCTCTATTTGTAGTGATATGCTACTGGATGGGCGATAATTTACAATTTCCTCAGGAGAGAATAAATTCTCGTTAATTACTCGAAGGGTATTTCCAGAATGCACGAACTCCTGCTTCATGAGGAATAATGTGAATCTAAAAACTGAAGTCTGGAAGGGTGCCTCTATAAAATACGTGGCTAAATGAACCTGTTAAAACGAACAAGGCGCTGAAAAAGAAGAATCAGATTAATAGTTGCGTTTTTGCAAAAAAGAAGCGTTACCTTTCCACCTTTGTTCCGTGGACTAATCACAGCCAAATCGCGACGCACGCACGCATATACCTAGACTAATTAAGGTTTTGTTGCAGTTATTTCTTGTTTCTTTAACACACGGAACTTATGTGTTCGGCATAATTCTTCCCATGAAAAGCTTTATATAACGACTACGCTTCTCTACTTTTCAGGCTGGAGGTACAGACTTTCTTACGCGAACTATTTCGCACCCGCGGCCAATTAGTCATGATACTGTGTTGTGCCTAACTTTACGAAGCGGTTGTGGGACAGTTGAAGTCTGCTTTAGCTTAATGTCTTTTTATTCAAGCCGCCATTTTGCGGAAATGAAGCGTGAAAGGCTGAAGACTTCCTTCGCGAGAACGCTTTACGAACGCTTTTATAATAAAACCCAGCTTAATCGCTGCAGGATCGCAACTTTGGACCACAAGGCAATTAACGAGAGCTAATCTCTGTCGCAGCTCATTTGCGGCTCAGCGATGAGAAGCCAAAGCTTTTACCGCAGGCGGTGTTTGAGGATAAGCTTAACGAATACGCGTTTTCGCCTTACACCTAATACTAGGGAGATCACTCTCGTCTAGAAATTTGTTCTTTTTCATTGATCGCTTTTTCTTTTTCCCTCTGGAACGTCATCTTAGCTCGTGGCAATTATACCATAGTTGCAGGCTGCTCTATGCAACAACAGTTCTTAATGTGGTGAAGAAAAAAAAAATGTGATCCAGCCAAGAAGTTCTACTGGTCTTTCGTAATGTGGCTTCCTGCCAATAATGAAGAGCTTAATAATTAAACATCACAATATATGTGCTTTTTTCTTCACACATGTTAAATAGTTAGTCATTCCTGATCCAGAGGTAGTATTACGGCTGCACCACAAAAATTTGTATGCAGACTGTTTTTGTGTTTGTTGGGCTTGTTCGCTCATTCTTCGTCAGCCTGTGACAGTGCGTGCGCTTTACAAACTGTCCAGCTCTATTGATAGCTGTGCTACGCCTCTTAACACTGTTAAACGCACGCCTAGTTCCCATTGTTTATGACCTGTTAATTTACTGGCTCTTTTTCTAAATCGTAAAGGATAAAAGATAGTGGCTTTGAAGTTCTTAGAACCACAACCATAAGGAGTGGTTGCACTTCAGCCACAAACGAGCTAGAGGTGATTTTATAATTAATTAATAATTAATTAATCGAAAAATTATTTAATTAAACAATTACTTAATTAATTAGTTAATTTATTTATTTACTTATTTATTTATTTATTTCAGCGTACAGAAGATCCCCAGAAGGGATCATTTAAGAGTGGACATAAAAAATAGGCAGTGTGTGTGTGTGTGTGTGTGTGTGTGTGTGTGTGTGTGTGTGTGTGTGTGTGTGTGTGTGTGTGTGTGTGTGTGTGTAGTGGGTCAAGGGCAAGAGCTTGTCCCTTCTGCTTGAGAGCTCCGCCGCTGTTAATTGCGAACGCTCCCTGTGGATCAGCCTCGACCTTAATCAGTTGAGCTATTAAAAAAAACATTACCTACGCTTACGATACTCCCTAATGCAGAAAGTGAGAGCGGCTGTACACGTGTGTTTGCGTGTCAATACCCCAAGAAAAGAAAAAGAATTCGAGAGGCGTGTATGCCCTCGTCCCCGCATATTTACATCGGCGCCGCGCCTACGGAGCACCGGCCACCGGGTGCGCCACTCGTTGTTGAGCACGGACCGAGGAGCTTCTGTTTCGGCGGCGTGAACTGCTCGGTTCCCGCAGCAAGTTGTTTTAAGAAAACTGCCTAGGCAAGAGAAAAGGAGCGTCGCGCGGCTCAAGGCGGGCGAGTCGTTCGCTTGGTTACCAGCCGGCCTCCGCAAAAGAAGAGCGTCACTGGGCTTGGTGTTCGAGCTGGGGCATATTTCGCTGTGCTCCCTTGGTTACGGCGCGGGCGGACGAGCGACACTCAACAGAGAAACGGGCGCATAAGAGCATCACTTCAATACCAAACACTATGCACGCATGCGTTGCTCACATAAACGGAAGAGCACATACGCACAGGAAAAGTACCCTCAAGACTAACGGCATAAATATGCAGAAGCACCTCTCAGTTTCGCGGAAACACGGGGGCTGTATATGCAAACAATGTGCAAGCTTGAGTAATACGTACTCGGATAACATGAACTTAGCAACCGCGAATTGCGATAGAGAGTATCAAACGCTACATCACCTTTTCCAGCCTAACGTCAATCAGTACCTTGATTTAAAGAATTTGCGCTGACTCCAAAACTAAGTATTGCATGTTGTAAGTATACACGTAATTTGGCTGACCTGTTCTTCCTCTTAAAATAAAGCGAGCATTATAGGACTCAGTTCTTTTAATAAGCGGGCTTCTGCGTTGTCGCAATATTGTTTTGGATTGACTTTAAAACAATGGTTCAGTGCGCAGATGTACTCGTTGTTTTGGGGGTTATGCGCAATATTGTAAGTTTTATGTCGGGAAACAAATAAAGTGCGAAAAGGTGTTGCGCTGTCAGTATCGCTTATTATGCCAAAATATGTATTTATTCGGAGAATTTTAGCAAGGATTGTTGATCAATAATATTTAACACTTCGTTGCTGTTATCCTTACAATATTCAAGTACACATGGTCAAGTAATATTCACCTTATATAGTTTTGAAGTATAACCAGGCACGTCTCAATATCGACGGCAATATCTAAATGTCCACTCTTCATAAGTGGTCCTCCGTTTTACGTCCGTAGTTTTTTAATAATATCTCTAACTGGGAAGCAACAGTAAAATTCCACTTCTTCGCTTTGTTCGAATGTGCTACTTGTTTTTAATGCGCACTCACGCGTCTTTCTCTCTCGCTCTCTAGCTTTATGTGTGCATGTGCATGTGTGTGTGTGTGTGTGTGTGTGTGTGTGTGTGTGTGTGTGTGTGTGTGTGTGTGTGTGTGTGTGTGTGTGTGTGTGTGTGTAAAAGGATAGCATTACAGCGCAATTCGCACAAGAAGTAACTATACCAGGTGTGAAAAGTTGAAAACATATGTTAGTGCGCACCCCTCCAGCCGTCTGCCTCCCCCCTTTCCCGTCCTTTAATTTCCGAACAATGTTGGTGGCTACGGCATTCACTCGCACTCTACTAGACTGTACCAGCACTGCTTGGGATAGCGCCGTTTACGGTTCCTTTATGCTGGTTAAATGACGATGAACCCATGCTAGCATCGCAATGCGTTCTTTAAATTATAGAAATACAGGTAAGGCTAGCGCACTGCCTGACACGTACCCGGTAAGGTGTTCCTGCATCAATTTTTGCCCTGTCGGCGTACAAATCAACGCGAACGACATGAGGCGCGTTCACCAAGAAAGGACTTAGTAGCTAAAAGAAACATCCTTGTTCAAGACAGGTATTTACGGAAGTGGCGCGAAACACCTGGTGCCCGCAGCGATGTATTACATCATTCATGAGGGTGTACGCTCCGTTCTATGTTTCTCGCAGTGGCCCATTGCATACGTTCGGTATAATAAGAGAACAATTTGCGGTTGTTTAATCCCGGTTTAATCCCTGCCCCGGAACGAGAAAGCCATGGTAACACATGCGCAGATAATTCTAAATCAAGATTAAGAAACAAGCAGTGAGCTTTTCATTAAAAAGCTTTCGTGACGGCCCTGTCGCCAGCATGACTAAAGAAAGCACGTATTCGAATGCTCCCTCTTCGGCGAACGAAGTTTTCCGCTTGCACATGCACATGCTGTATCACCTCGGCAATGTGGCGTATTTGTGTGAAGAGATAAATGAGGCGCGGAGGTTAGCGTGAAGGACAGAAAATACAGTTTGCTACAGTACAGTGGAACTACAATAACGGATAATTAAGCAAACAATATAACGGGAGAGACGGGGATGTAAAAAAAAAGGCCACCATGAGATCATCGCAATGGCTTTTTTTGCAACTTCCATTTAAGCACGGCCCCATGCAGTGGCGTCCTTCTGCGCATTTCTGCATCGACGTTCCTTGCTGAGCCAAGGCAGTATTATAACTAATTAGTTAATATAGCGGAAAACGTATTGGGTGAAGCTCTCGACCACTGCGACCGCCATGTTCTTTTAATCTATCTCTCATTTTTTTCACGCGTCGGGGTCTCAACGCAAGTGCAGCTGTCTTTATTATGAAGGCATTGTACATTTAAAGTGGAATTGATTGATTTGTGGGGTTTTACGTCCCAAAAGCAGCTATAATTATGAGAGACGCCGTTGTGGAGGTCTCTGGAAATTTCGACCACATGGGGTTCTTTAATGTACACTGGCATCGCACAGTAGACGGGCCTCAACATTTCGCCTCTAGCGAAATGCAGCCGCTGCGGCCTGGATTCGATCCCGCGACCTTCGGATCAGCAGCCGGGTGCCAAAACTATTAGACCACAGTGGCGGGGCCGTTTAAAGAAACACGTGGTATAATCCAGCGTGCGTTTTGTACCAACTACAGCTCACTATGGTACACTGTTATTGGTACAAACTGGTGTCGGTACACTGCTGATGGTAGAAAACCCGGGTGGTATTGGAATCGAGTGGCACAAAACCACTGGTCCCTATCCGGCGTATCGGTCGCCGTTTTTACGAAGGCGTTCATTTAGTGAGAGGAATAACGTAAAAGGAAGGGGCGCTGGTCAGAGACGTTCGTTTTGTATGTTGTAAAAGTGCTGCTTTGAGTGTGTTTGTGATCCATAGTTCTTTGTACTTAGCACTGACTGAATCATAACAAAGTCTCATAGCCCGACGACCGAACCACGCTCCGCTCAGTTAACGCGCCCGTGCCTTTCGTGTCGTTCCATGTTTGTGGGTCTGTTTTGTAGATCGTACCGTAAAAGTCATGTTTGCCTTGCATACTTCTTGATAGAGATACCGAGAGCACCGCGGAAGTTTCCAGAATGTAGGTAGTAGGTAGAGCCTATATACAGGGGCTATTTGCTCGTTATCACTCCCGTACCATGTGTCCGGAATCGTCACATGCGGTATGCAGGAGCCATACCAGCGCCAGACAGCTCAGGTGACTTGTGAGAAGGAAACTTGCAAGACAGTAGCTCCGTAATTTAAAACAAATAATTATGATGCCATCATGTAGTGTGGAAAGAGTTCCAGATGAGGCATTATTCGCTATAAATTTGCTCACGGCTATTTGATCGCGAATAATGAGTTAAAGAGCGCTCCTGTAGCGGAGCGCCCTCTAGCTCATTGTAGCCACCTAGTCAGCAATCCAGCGCAACTGTCTTCACGAGGGTGGCAACGTCGTTTTAGCCTCGTTCGAAGTTCTAGCCGTGACATTTCACTTTCCTCAATAAGAGCAACCGTAGCGGGGAATCGACGAGCGCGTTGTGAGAGGAATACTTCCGGCGTGCAGCCCAGCGGCAACGGTTATGTGCACGCCCGACACTGCTCCCACACGCGCGAGACACAAGCCGCAAGGATTGGTGGTCCGCGCAAAGATTTATTGCTCCTTCTCTGAAGAGCAGATCCCCAGCGCATATTTTCTTCGCCGAATGCATATTTTTCCGCCAGAAGTCGGAGCTCGGCTATCGCGATTGTTGCGGCCTCGCATTTGTCATCGGACGTCAGTGCGTGCAGTACGGTCGGGTGTGCCAGTTTCCGCGCTGAGGCTCCGGACCAATGCTATTACCCGTCTCAGCGGTAAATTGAATGGCGCCGTTGCGTAGCGACCCGGAATCGCCAGGCAACGTCAATCGTTAGCGTTGCTTTTTTCCATACTGGCGGCCTTATTCGGCTTCTTCTTGGTTCTCTCTTCAGTCCCAGAGGGATCTCGCACAATCGTAAAGCTGCGCATAGAAGTTTACTGCTCACTGAAAAAAAAGAAAAGCATACAGTGGCACGGTAGTTCCCGACAGCCATGGTGCTTGCCTCAGTGATTAATTAATTCGTGGGATATATCTTTCCGGAACAATACTTGGTCTACGGGAGACTCCGTAGTCAAAATGTCTGGTTTTATTTTGACCATCGGGTGTTCTTCAGCGTGCACGGAAATAAAAAAAAAACACTGGCGTTTTTTATCTTACCACATGCCCAGCAGCACTTCTTAAAGGTAGTGTTTAAGTGGGTGCAAAAGAAATAAAGGGGGGGGGGGGGGCAAAAAACAATCGCAAAGATGATCGAAGGACTTCACATATGCGCTTCACGTTACCGAGTCGGCTACTGTATGGCGAAACAATTTATGCACATGGTTTGAAAGCAACCGGAGCATGTAAGTGTTAATTGTCATCACAAAAGAGACAGTAGATGAGCACCCCACAGCGAGGATTGAAGCTTCACTGAAGCCACTCATTAATGATGTTCAATCAAGGGCTGCACTTGGGTAGCGGTGCGCACAGCCTGTGCTAGGCGATGCCTTAATTCGCAGCGTGTGGTTTATACGCTCCATGCTAAATTGACTGGACGCTGCTTGTGGAGGCCACTCTAGCATAGTATGGTAAAGTAGGGCGACGAAAGACAATTTTTCCTCTTGGGCTATTCAGCAGCACTAAGCCGAAACATTGGGAAAATATCAAACATCGGCAATTTTCCGGCAATCGTAATTGCGCAGAGTTATTAACAAATTTAATGCTTACGATCTTGCGATTAAGCAAAATGCACGTTACGTGCAACTTTCCCGCTGCTGTTAACAATGAAATGGCGAGGGGACGGTGATAATACGTGTGTGTGGACACAAATACGAGTTAAAGTCGAAAGCGAAGCGTCCCCATTTCAGCTCTTAGTCAGACCGAGTAATTAATGCGACTTCGAGGTTTCACGGATTTACACTCGGTGTGTTCCTTCCCCAGCACCGTCGAAGCCCCAAGGAAACCTAGCGTCCGGACGTGGGAAGCACGTACTCACTTAAAAGCCAGTTGATAATGACAACCGGCCGTGCCAAGATTTCGTTTATTTATTTATTTATTTATTTATTTATTTATTTATTTATTTATTTATTTATTTATTTATTTATTTATTTTTAATACTCTCAGGTTACAAATACATTATAGAGGGAAAAGAGGCGTATATAAAAAAAGGAGAACAAAAAATAGTTGAGGTAACAGAAGGAGCTTAACATTATACAGAATAATTATACACTTCTAGTGAAGTAGAATAGACAAATAGACAGCAGGCATACAATAGACAAATGCATAAAACTACAGTAGGCTTCATAGGGCATTCCTAAAAGCAGTTGGACCACTTATGTCCATTATGAAGGCCAGTAAGTGGTTCCAGTCTCTTGCGGTTCTCGGGGATATAAGCGATGGCGAGCCCATAATAGTCGAAAAGATATCCCTCGTGGACACTCAACTATACGAAGCCACGGATGCGGTGAATCCAGCAGGGAAGACAGCCTTAACGTCTTTGATTCAACAGAACAGATACAGATGGCTCAACTGTGAATGCTGACAAAGAAGAAGAAAGTAATTGAAAACGTAAATGTTAGTAAAGAAAAGTTGGGGACAAGAAGTGAGCATAACCCACGCGGGAAAAAATATGCATGGAATTGCCATAACACAGCGGGTGCATCAAAACAATTTTGTATTGAAATTCGCAGTTCTACCATTTTTAAAGACATCCACGGAACCTCGATTGGAATTATAGTAACGAAAGTTATAGTAACGAATTTCGACCACCTGGGGTTCAGTAACGTGCACTGATATCGCACGAAAATGTACTTTACTTGCTTGATAGTTCAATACACAGTGACGCAAGTGGTCACCAGTGCCAATGATTAAGAATAATGCCAACTTTATGATAATCCATAATATGAATAACATTAAGGAACTAAAAAGTTATACTGATTGATTGATATAATTATCATTCTAATGTTGTGTGATATAATTACCAATATAATTTCACTAAAATTAGGGCTACACTTTAGTGAGCCTAAAGATCAGGTTGTTTTCAAGAAGTATTAAAAAACAAATTAATTACACATATCCCACCAAAAGATGGGTGAGAAATCTGCGGCGCAAAAAAAGAAAATAACCGCCTTTTATAAATTTTGATGACTATTAGAATGGCATTTGTTTCAGAAGCGATACTCGCAGTAACAGAGGCTTCACTTAGTCACAGAGCGCAAGTGGCATACATAAATATTTTAGCAAATAACTAAATAACACTGCAGTAACCTTAATGAGTGGCGATCAATGAAGAGATCAGGTGAAGTGACACACTTGAGAAACGTTCGAGGCACGAAGCACACGAGCTATTAGACAGTGAACGAATAGAAGTGGGGAAAAACGGCATACATCCAAGTAAGATATGATTTAAAGATCATCCCGTCCAGTAACTCTGCAATGACTTGTGACAAATGACTGAGGGCCTTGTATTGAAGTTGCAGAATTGGATTCAGCAACAAAGATGGACAGCGATTGTCCAGGACGAGGATTCTTGGTTAAGAGTGAACCCTCAATCGTATAGGCGCGGAACACTTTTATATAGGCCGACCACTCAAATGAGACCCTGACCACGATAACGAAATTCTGAGAATAATGAAAATGGGTTGTAGCGCATGTGACCGCATTAAAAACACGCGATGAGTTGCTTACCTATATGTTAGAAAAAAATACAATCATTGCACTCTACGGCTTTCACATATAGGGCAGGACACGGAGGTTGAGAACGAAGCTTGTGAAATTAACGACCGCACAACTCAGAGCGAAAGACGAAAAATGTGGCGCGTAACCTCACGAGACGGGACGGCAGCGGTGCGCATTGAAGAGCAAAGCGGGTTCGCCGATACTCGAGCTGGCATTTACAAGATATAATGTAGATTCGTTGGCTGAATAATGCACATGGCAGAGAGCAGGTCGCCCGTTAAAGAATGGGAGCCAGGATAAAAAAAGTCCATTCAAGGCTGAGAGATAATTAGGTGATGTGATGAAATTAAGAGCTTTGTATAGAAAAAGACAAAACTAGCCGGAACAGAATAAAATAGAACAATCGGAGATCGCTGGGAGAGGCCTTTGCCCTCCTATGTACATGAATAGGTTGTTGGTGATGATGATGAGTTCAAGTAATTGAAACCCTATGCCACTTTTATGGCATGGTCCCACTCTTCTACCTTTTCTCATTGCAGACAAACTAGCCGGGGAGGCTGGCATATTTAAAAACTGACCAACCACGTTGCAGACGAAGCATCGCGAAGCGCGGGAGGGTTGTGCTGGAGAAGAACTTGTTCTTGGCCTACTACTGCTGTAATAGTGGATTAACACACTCCGTGAAAATAACAAAATATCCAGTGAATGTTTTCGCGTACAACCATCTTTTCTGCCGCAAGGACTACATGACATCTGACATGTCAAAGAACCAGCGAGTAATGTCTGTGATGTCGGACACCTATCTTAGCACCAATGAGCGCAAAATCAGGCAGCAGAGATTGCTTAGAAAACTAATTCAATAGCTGCATTATTTTGAAACGTATAGCCAACGAAGCAGCTGTCAGAAAAGGAATTGCGGTACTTCGTAATGCATACTTTGATTGATTGATTGATTGATTGATTTGATTTGCGGGGTTTAACGTCCCAAAACCATCTCTGATTATGAGAGACGCCGTAGTGGAGGTCTCCGGAAATTTCGACCACCAGGGGTTCTTTAACATGCACTGACATCGCACAGCGCACGGGCCTCGACATTTGGCCTCCATCGAAATGCAGCCGCCGCGGCTGGGATTCGATCCCGCGACCTTCAGATCTGCAGCCGAGTGCCATAACCACTAGACCACCGTGGCGGAGCCGAGTGCACCGTGATTTCTAGCCCAGTCTATGTTAATTTGTCACCCAGCTAATCCTATTCATGGTTTTCTGTGTCATCCAAGCCCGAAAAGCAATCGCACAAGTATTAAGAAAAGCTGGTATAGGCACGAACGCAGACGAAACGGCGTCACTTGACGGACCACCTCCGTCAAACCATTGGTAGCAATCATTTATTCGACCCACTAAGGAACGCCCATTCAGTATTATTTGGCCGATGGTGATCACTGCAATAACCATTTAGCCGACACAGTTAAGTGCAAAAATCTGGCAAAGTGTTTTCATGGCAAACATTCACGCTGTTATAACCGGCAAGGGACGCACAGCGGCGTGCCGGCTATACGCGGTCAGCGTTCCACATGAACGCGAACTCTCTCCCAGTGCGTTGCTTGGAACGCGCATCGGCGTTGCTACTAGACGCAGTCTGCGTCCAGCGACGGACGCTGGACAAGAAGCGCGTTCCACCACGGCTATAAAAGGGGGTGTCGGCAGTGCGCAGGGGTTGTTTTCCGACTTCTGGCCCACCGGTGGTGGTGTGTCTGGGCCCTCTGCTGTACAGGCGAGGCTATGCCTAGTTTCCTACAGCTCTGTAGATATATAATTAAACGCTTCTCAATATATAATTAAGCGCATCTCACAGCACACTGGCCTCAACATTTTGCCTCCATCGAAATGCAGCCGCCGCGGCCGGGATTCGATCCCGCGACCTTCGCATCAGCAGCCGAGTACCATAGCCACTAGACCACCGTGGCGGGGCATGTATAATTTGAGCGCATCTGTTCAAGTGCATTGATTTGGCGACATATGAGGCAAAAAATTTGCGAGACGTGCATGTACACGTTTCGGCAGCGGTGATATTTCTGCTTCCGCGGTGTGAGCGGTAGAGTCTTCTAGGCTGCGGTGCCTAGCTACTGATTCGGCAGCGCTAACCTCTGGATGCTGGAGTCGTCTTCACTGAGCACCTGGTCTCGCAGCTCGTTTAGCAGCAGCGGCAGACGAAGCACTTTCAACAGCTGCGTAGCTCATAATTCGAAAATGCTTCGTGGGAATTCGCGATTAAGCGAGTGCTGTTAGTAGTGTCGCTGGTGCATCGACAATATTCTGGGGGTTTCATAAAATGTGTCCAAAAATGTTTAATATACAGAAAAGCATATATTTGTGCACTTTTACGGATGTGCTTTGTTCATGGTGGAACGCACTGTAAGATATGTAGGAATACAAATACGAACAGTAATGAACAAAATTACACTAATTACCTTCTAAAGAAAGGCAGCGAGGTGCTAAATCCAAATTGAAGAATGGAACCTACTTATACAAGGAATCCATATCCGTTGCCATACTGGCAAGTGGGTGACCCTCCTAATTTCGACAGGGAGATGAAATCAGTCTAATTTCTCCCAAAAAACGGGCAACTGCTGCTACCTTAGGTAGAGCCTAATGTGACATAGTTGATCGACTCGCATTGCCGAATGACGATGAGCAATTGTCGTGAATTTCCCGGCATCATCCTTCTCTGAGACAATAATTTGCGATAACGAAACTGTGGTAAAGGTTTCTCGTCGCGCCTGCTTAAAACCTCTGTAAAGCCCACCAGTTTTACCTACCTACCTGCCGCGGTAATTTGCCATTTAACAATTTGACGATTCCAGGAGTGCAGAAGAAGTTAGATCTACCCGTCCCGCAACTAAAATAACCGAGCATACTCCTCTTGTACGAAAAGTACAGTAACAAGGTGCACATCTATACTGACAGATCGATTACGTCGTCCAGTTCTGGCGGTGGAGTGGTCATACCAATGCACATATCACAATTTCTACGGTGGCAGAACTCACGTCGTGCACTAGGTTTTTTTTTTTTTTAATCTGAGAGACCGACGAAATTGGCTGCGCTTTGTGACTCGAAACCGTCGTTGCAGCTGTCCATGCAGCAGTCGGTCCTCAGACGTGGTTGCCACGAGCAACTGACGTAAGACGTATCGTGAAACTTCACTCAACCTCATTGAAAAAGGCCATGAGGTTGTCTTTCAGGGGATTCCTAGTCATTGCGGAATCATCAGAAATGAATCTGCAGATAAAGCTGCTCGAACAGCACAGAAAGAAGCCCACAGCGTTCCGACACGGCTGGATAGTACTGAAGCTGCAAGGCAGCTTCAACGTATGGCACGCAATCTATCTCTGACGGGTGGAGCTCATACAGTATAAAACATACAAGGCTGCGTTCCTCCATGCAGCTTCACCCTTCATCAGGACATCCTCGACGTAAAGCTTCCCTTTTTTGTCGGCTCTGGTTAGGAGTTTCCTTCACGAAGGCATTCTCTGCACAAATTGGAGTGACCGACAGTGGAGAACGCGACGACTACGCGACTGACAAAACTAATTTGCCATTTGCTATGCCAGGGCTTTCGGTTAGATTTAGAATGGCAGGCTGACGAACACGTTATGAGAACTGGGCAATCAGCCGCATTGCGTACAGGTGCTACTAGTACACCATCCTCATCACTCGTGGGCGCACAAGGCAGTGACAACGCTTTTATGCAAACGTGTTTGTCTATGTTAGTAGTGAAATCCACTACGCCTGGGCGCATTACCTATCACATGCCCCCCCTCCCCCCTTTTTTTTCCTCCCGCCTGCTGCCTCATCTTTCCAGTACCCTAGTGCACGGTAGCCAACCGGGCGTTTTTCTGGCTCTCTTGCTTTTGTGTCTTCTTCTTTCCTTCCTACCAGTTAATATTTACTTGAATTGGTTATCTATCGTGCGACAAAGAATGCATATCTGTAAGCCTCGCATTATTAGATTTTTTATAGATTAAGTTATGGGGTCGTTACAGCGTATGGTGTAAATCTAGGAGGATCTTGAATAAAAAGATACACGTGACGTATACAACTTTAGCTAAAGTGAAACCAAAGAGCTCATTGTTAATTACTTTAATTGTGCATTTTGGACGACGGGCTCAGTGGAGCGATGTTATTATCGAGTGATGGAAACTCCGATAAGTCGTCGTGAAGCCTGAATGCTCTGCGTGATTACTTACCGTTTAGATAAAATCTGGTATTAAGATTCTAAGAGGTGGAAATATTTCAGATGCCCAAAAGGCTTTCACTACCTTTTCAGATGCACAGATTTTCGTTATAAAGATGAAACGAATGCAAATGTTTTTGGACCATTCGCAGAGAATGGATGCCCTGGTGAGGGAGATTCTGGAAAACTGTGACATTCAGCCACCTCACCTGGCAGACTGAAGCGCAAATCCTGCTTCTGATGCCGACAAACGGTATAAGTGTACTCTCGCTCAAATTGGCGAGCACGTGTCGCCTAGGGTAGATCCTTCAGAGAACCCACTATCACATATTAAAGAGCTGCGTCGTGGTCCTTAACGACGCATCTAACAATTAAAGCTTCACTCAGAAGTAAGGCAGTCGCTCTTAAAAAAAATCACCGCCATATCCACGAACTGAATGATGTTAGAGGAGCCTGCTCGGAGATGATCGGGTAACCCGCGAATCCTCTGTATACATTCCTCTACCATCATATATAGACGTGACAACGTTGTTATATATACATTACATGTACAATATTTATTAATTTACATTTTGATGCACTATATATATTATATATGCACAAGAGATGTTCTTTTACAAAGTACAAAAACGGCGTCCCTCGATGAGCTCAGGGGCTCGTTTCCCTTTAAAGATGATTGCTTTATGATGGATGAGCTCCCGCCTCGCTGCTGCCTTGGCTGGGGCGTTCATGCTGCGGAGCGGTAACGAAGAGTGTTCACTGAGTGAACTCCCGGTGAAGAGAAAGGAAGCGCGCCAAACGAGAGCGTCAGATGAGAGGCACGACCCTTTAGCGGTCACCTATCTAACTAGCGCACACGCCGAGAGTGGTGTGCGCCGCCGTGAGCGGCGGCGCGCCATCTAGTGAGCATTCTGGAAATCACCGGAGAGAGCGCAGCTGCGCCTATGGCGGGACCTATGAGAACTAGTGTGCACGCCGCCGACAACGGACAAAAGGCGCGAGCATAAGAAGCTTGGCGAGCAAGCTCCTAAAAGAGAGAAATGCTTACGCTTCGCCTTAACAGTCGAACGCGATAGGGTCACTGTGTTATGTTCGCATTAGAAATCATGGAAAGGCAAATTCTTCTGGTTGCGGAGGCGGCCGCAAGAGCAGAAAGCCCTGGCAGCGCGCACCCGCTAACTATTGTCCTATGCACAAGAGCAAAGAAGTGCGCGGGGTATAGTGACACCTGTAGTAGTGGTATAGCCACCCAGGCAGGTAGAGGCGAGCGCAAGGCAAGTCTAAGGAGTGCGACTCACTTTGTTCTAGGCCAACTCCTGCCCTTGAGCGAGTAGTATGCACTTGAGTGGTGGCACTGTATATAGCCCGTTTATCTACGTTGTGCTGCCGAGCCGTCTTGGTGTTTCCGGACAGGGCTTGCCGCGCATGTGGAAAGCCTGGGTCGGATTCAATCCTAACCCATTTTTTTCGCATTAATTTGCAGGTCAACTAATTTACTTTGCCTGGGGAAATTCTTGTGTCAAATTTGGAATTATACGAGCATTATATGACCTGTTTTACTTTGCGTGCATCAGCATTGCTTGCTCGCGCACAGTGCCGCGCCGTTTATCGCTTAGCGTGTTCGCTGCCGACAGCAGCCCTTCCGCTGCACTTGCACCTTAACGCCGTCGCGTTAAGGTGTGAAACTGTAAAAACTTGGGTTCGTATCCAGAGAGCCTTATATGAGCTAGACGATTCGTCAAGAGGGGTTGCGTGTACAATCCCGATTACCGAGTCCTCTAAAAGACAGCAAAATTTTGCATTGCGTATTCGTGCTCTGCACCGGGTTCTTGTTCAGTCACGTGAACGAGTGCTGGAAAATTACGGCTACACATCGGTCTTTCACGTCACACGCATAACAGTGCTGAGACTACAGCGTATATAGAAGGCGGCAGAATTAAAATAAACGTCAGGTGAAGCCTGTATTGCAGCCAGAACGGATGCCATCTGCTGCAGCGCATGCCCTCTTTTAAATGTAGGCGATACCAAGGCACTGTCTCAAGACGTTTCCTTCACCACTGAGAGCTAATGTGAAAGCATTGAATTTCGAATTGATCCCGTCAGCTAAGACGGCGAAACACTTAGGTGTAGATTTCAAGATTTCATAGCGTCGAAACGGTAGTCGCTTTTAGCAGTGCGCTAGTAGCCGAAGACGGACAAAACGTTGCATCACATGCCTTTGTCGCTTAAAAGCTGTTGTAATCACGCGCGGAAACGTGACATTTCCTCACAATTTGCGCAAGGCAGCACGCAGTTGCTAAATTTAACGCCTGGGTTGCGCGAATGGATCGACGGCAACCCTAGCCGTCGCAAAGATTTATTTCTGGCAACGCCCTAGTAATGCCTATAATGTGAGAAAAGCCTTCTTGAAGAAGGCGCGTTAGTACGGACGCGCAGCCCTCTTATACCTCTTAAATGGCGAGGAAGCGCAAGGCATCTAAGTGCATGCATGTTGCGACAGAGCATAACGCAAGAAAATCCTTTTCCAGATTTTTTTTCTTTTTGGCGTCCGTAGGGAAACCAATGGAAAAAGCAATAAGTGATTCCCAACTTCCAATCATTATTTTCATTCTTGTAGCGTCCTGCATAAGTACTTTTCTCTTTAGTGTATAGTTGCAATATTCGAAAGAAATCTTCTGTTTGAGGTCAGCGTAAAAATGGAGAAAACTAGCAAGGAGTATACTTATTGCTTCCTATAAGATAATTGTATCAGATTACCTGAACTTCTCTGCGTATTGTCCATGAAACTCTTGGGTAAAATTCATGCCTTAAAATTGGCATCATTTGTTGTCCCATGCCACACGTCTACGTCCTATACCAACGTCTGTTAAGTTGCACACAAACACATGTGTACGGAGAGAGCTCCCGCAATAATTCTAGAAAAACGCCTGATCCTAGAAACCTTAACGAGACAACGTGAATGGCTGCTTTTTAGTGTGACTGACAGGACTTCGTTAGAACACACAGATTTCTGCCAAAAATAAATTTACAAAGTCTTTCCTTGCTTACTTGGAACAAATTCATGGTCAAATTACCACTACCGTCCTGATGGACTGGCCATAAAGCAATGAAACATTACAGTTAAGGGTGTAGAATTAGATAGTGATGGATCGAATGTCATAAGCGCAATATATGCGTTTGGTGATCGCCTCACTCTCTTCCATCGGAATACTTTGCATGATGGAGCACTCACACATATTCGTTCACTGGAAAAAGAAAGAAGAATAAATAACAGAACCTCTGGCCTCTCGTACGCGCACTGTAAAAGACCATAAAATTGGGCGGCTTTCCGCCAAATTGCGCAATCAGACCATCGATCAATATTGTTTCGAACAATCAGTGAATGGTCGATACATTCGGAGATGACGAATAAGCAAAGGGTATTTCTTCGTTGTTCCTGTTGCAGCGCGACGCACGGACTTTGGAGCGGATTGCATAGTTGGAGGGACCATGAAATAGTCGCGAACAAATAACGATCGAGCTAATTTAGGGGCACCGATCTCTCAACGAACAAACGACAAAGTGCTCCATTGTGCAAACAAGCCGTAGGGGTATTTGTTTATTGTCTTCTATGCAGTGAGCCAGATAGCCGATTTCCCCAGCGAATGGAGCTTGCGGATGGAGCACATTGCCTAGTCGCGGAGGTTCAATCAATCAATCAACCAACCAATCAATCAATCAATCGAACGATCGATCAATCGAATTTTATTTTCGCTTTTGGAGTGTGCTATAAACGCCGATATTCAATAAAGACTTGCATTCCTTGTTCACCTGTTGTGTCAATCTTCGTCAATAAACTCACATTTAAATAATACATCGCGTTGCAAATGGGATGAAGCCCGCTCCTCACGTATTCCGCCGACGGACATCCTGGAGCTGCCACAGAAAGCATACAGCCTCTTGAATAACTGAACATATTTTGAGACACTGGGGAAAAGTTGGAGGACACTTAAGCGTAGTCTTTAACCGTAAAACGCAATAGCGCGATTGGTTCCTGTTAGCATCGCCTTGTCGAAGAGAAAGAGAGAGAAAAGGGAAGGGATAGGGAGGGAGGCTAACCAGACGCGCGCCCGGTTTGCTACCCTGCACTGGGGGAAGGGGGAATAAGAATATTTCTCAGCAACATGACAACACTGTCGGCACAAAGTGGATTGTAGGTGCTGGAAGGAATGCGTCCATTGCTCGCATACCGTTAGTGGGTCCGCTAAAAAAATTAACACAAGCGCCCATTTCCCCTCTAAATACGTCGAGACCGTCATGTCTCGTATGGCATCGTCACACTGGAACGTTCTCATGCTTCGGCTGCTATTCCGACCTACCACTGAAATTTGGCTAGTTGGATAAGAGCACCTTCGAAAGCTTATGCACACCAAAGTTTACCGATACTACGTTCGCTGGACTGTTCGACCTGCGGCGTACGCCTAACAGTTGCCTGCGTCTTCGTAAACCTCTCGTACAGTCTCCATCTGGTGCCCGACGCCATGTCTGGGATGCATGCCTCAAGGCAAGAACCTATATTCTGCTGACAGCAGCGAAAGACTCTCGTGACAATGTGCACTCTCGGATGGGGCGGAACTTTCCTTTTTGTCTCCGCTACCTTCTCAAAGAATACTCATTAAACTACCATCTTCTGTACAGAATTGTGTAATTATTTGAGTTTTCTCGTATATTAACACCCCAGTCCGAGCTATCATGTGTGTTTGATTTAATTAAGTCGTAGTTTAGAATTTTTCTGACGGATTTCACTTTACTAATACTATAGGACGTCATATCAGAGAACATTTCGCGAAGTATAGAAAAAAATTGAAGTAGGTTAATCCTTTAGAGAGAGAGAGAGAAATAAGGAAGGGAAGGCATCAGTAAATTTTGGAATGAAGGTAGAGAAGGTGATCTGATGTGGTGAACTTGTCCTCAGTTCACACCTGCTCCTTCCTTCTACTTCTTCACTTTCTCGTGGAGCCGAGCTCCCCCAGCTGACGTTGCTGCTGTGAAGAAGGATGGGTGGAAGTCTTCCCCTACTGCCTGTCCGAAGTTGCGTTGTCTCTACTTGAAGGATGGAAACCAGCCTTTTTTCTCACACATACACGACTTGACTTATATACAATGCGGTACATACACACTGACAGACAGTAGCCTCGGTTGGCAGGACTTATGTGGAACCATCGGTTGGTAGGGCTTAGGTGGAACCATCGCTTACATTCGGAAGAGCCGACCAGTGCATAGCACCGCTCCTGCGACCAGAACCACCACCCGGACTCGTACTCGATATCCCCTCTAGCACTATCCGCTCCCTAGCCTCGGTTGGTACGACCTTGGTGGAACGATCGCTTCCATTCGGAAGAGCCGACCCCAGTGCTCCTGCTACCATAACCATACCATAGCACTGCTCCTGCGACCATAACCACCACCCGGACTCGTGCTAGATGTCCTCTCTAGCACTATCCGCTCCGTCCTCACCAACCTTCTGACCACCTTCCGACCTCGCTTCCAACCACCTCTGACAGGGATGAGGGGCCACCTTATAAACACTGGTTGCTCCGCCCCTGAAACCCTGACAGCCAATCAATCTTTCACACAAACAGAACCCCGCATGCCTAAGATGGTGCCAAACCTCTAGCAACACACAGGCATCAAACAAACGGAACCCCGCATACCAACTAGCACACCGAAAGGATCATGGAAACCCACAGGCACAACCATCCACACTGACAACAAAAAGACAACCCGTGAACAATAAACTTGGCTTCCACTCTGCCCCTTGCTCACATGTGCTTTTAACAAAGACGCTCCATGGGGTGCGATGGCGCCAAACCCCAGTCAAACCGGTTCCCAGTTGCCAGCTACCCTGTTCCCAGCTGTACAATGAATTCCAGCAATGGTCGCCTCCTGCCCCGCATGTTCGCCACGTGGCTGTGCGCCTTCTCAGGCGCATAATCGACCACCTCGACTATGGTAATTTCCGTCTTTTTCCGAAGACCTTTAGAGCATCGATGTTAACCACTCAGGAGTCATCCTTTAGTCAGTTCATCCTTTAGTCCACCGCGAACCCGCCGTGGTAGCTTAGCGGCAAAGTGCTGGACCATGAAGCTCGAGCTCGCGGGATCGAATCCTGGCCATGGAGGCTGCATTTCGATGGAGGCGATATGTTGAGGCCCGAGTACTGTTCTATGTCAGTGCATGTTAAAGAACCCCAGGTGGTCGAAATTTCTAGAGACCTGCACTACGGCGTCTCTCGTAATCATAGCTGGTTTTCGGACGTAAAACCCCCAATTCAATGAACCACCGTATTTTGCGTGCTCGTATCTCATTCTTACTAGAAAAGAGCTGAATGCTGTTCCAGAATTTTATATTCCTGAAGATTTAAAATAGCTGCGTATGTTGTCTGCGCACCACTCACAGAATAAGATTTACAATTATTTTCCATTATTTACTTATTTGATTTCTGTTTCCTTTGCATGAGGGATCTGATAATATCTACAGTATAAAATGCCCCTTTAACACGTGAACAAACTATGACATGATTGTGAAGCACGCCGTAGTTGAGGGCTCTAGAAATTTCGACTACCTCTGGTTCTTTAACATGCATTGAAAACGGACAGTACACGGGACTGCAGCACTTATGCCTCGATCGGAAATGCGGCCCCCGCGCTGGGAATCGAATCGCGTATTCCGGCCAGAGGTAAGCATCGGAGCACGGTCACCACTGTACCACCGCGGGAGCCCAAGCAGTGCTGTTGCTGCCACCCAGACAAGGATGCGCACCATTTCATATAAAAGTGCACCAGATTCCAGCCTGCATGAAGCAGAACGAGAGCAAATTTATTGGTTTTTGGTGGGTTAGATATTCATTGTGCATCGCAAAGGAATACTTAGTGCATGGTGAACAGAAAGTCCGGAGAAAAGAGCGCTTGCCGGTTAAATTTCTTTAGGACACAGAGAAAAAGTTTAAATTACTTTTTATGACAACATTAAAACGTGGTGTCTTCTACAAGCATTTAATTAATGTAGATATACGCTTATGTTGTCGGGAATTTCTGTCCCGTGCTACACCGTTTATTTACGTTTATTTCATTTCCATACGAGGTGGTGTTCCTTTTTTTCTCATGTATCATAGAGCACTCAAAGTAGTTTTTTTTATATGGGCGTATGTGATAATTTTTATTCTTTATTGACTCATGGGTACAGAGGTCGCACTATGCGCCGTAAATTTGTTTCCTTTCGTCGTTTCGCACGGTAATCTTCAATGCATAGCCGGTGTCGCCTAACGGCCCCAACCTGTCCTATTTCATACTCTGAATAAAATGAACGCTTCTGACATCTGCCCTTTTGTACCTCATAGCGACAGGAGGCGAAAGCTTCAATACACAGTTCTCGTCGCAAGTTGCACTGTCTGTGCGTCGCATTGCCTCTGTTCGCTCCGCTGAGCAGTGTAACACGAACAATCTGCGATAAGCAAGGACGATCCGAAGCGTTGAAAACGTCGCTTGAACGAGTCCTGAATGCATCTAATCAATTGCGTGGGATGCCATGCATTAAATCAGCGCCTCTTTTCTTTCTTATTTCGCTTTTTTCTACCTTGCCGTTGCTTGCGATCATTTCGTTTGCAAAGCACTGTCGCCAGAGCTTTCTGGCGGATTTGGTCGAGCACTTATCAAGACTCGTCGGACAGAAGAGCGCGAAATGGTGAAGATGAAGCGAATAATGTGAGAAATAAAGAAAGAAAATGAAGCAACATCGCTAAGCTCTTCAACTAGTGACAGTAGCGGGCTGTTAAGAAGGAAAATAAAATACGATCACGCAGCTTCATTGTAAGAGCACTGACTAGTGCAAATGCTAATTGACTACGCGTATGGCAAGTACTCGGGGGTTCGAAGCCACTCAGACTGAGCGAAACCTGACAGACTCATTAGGAATGGTAATTCGCGTCGGAACGCTAATTATCTGGCGCCTGTCGCACGCCACCGAGCCGCGTAGCCTGTCGGCGGCTACCCACCATCGTCTTTTCCTCCTCCCAAAAGCCCTCGCGTGTCGCAACTCTTTTAGCCCTTGCCTGCGAAAAAGGAGCACGAAATTTTACGGGAGCCGTAATCCGCATCTTCCCTCTGTGCTTCTAATCGTCTTATCTCTGCGCGTACGTTAACTTGTTCGACGCGCGACAACCTTTACTTTTGTTGTTCTCTGTTTTCTCCTCGCGTTCAGGCAGTCGTGAACGTTCATGCACGACAGTACACACACAAGAAAACAAGATTTCAAAAAACAAAATCTGATGGGAGATAAAAAGAATAATTCCTCCCTCGGTTTTTCTGGGAATGCTGACGTCCACGGGACAGGTCTCTGTGCCACACTCTGCTGTTCAGGATGGTCCTTTTCGCAAGGTTCGGCCCTTTGTATCTGCTTAGGGAAGTGGAGATAATGAAAACATTTTAGGCAATGAGAAAGATATATTGCTTCTTCTTCACGAGGATGACCGCTCCAATTAAAATCTTCTTGTTTCTTTTCTCGCGGATATATGTACTTGTTTAGTGGTACCATGTAAACTGCGTATGTATAACATGCAGGTAAATCAGCACATGTACGTCGAAGCTTGCTGAGTATACTGATGAAACGTGCTTATGAGCTTGCAGAATCAATTTGTCACTGTACCATTTAAGACGTTGTCGGTAACTTTTCTAATTTAACCACGTATTTAGCAGCACATCTACGAAAAAGGAATGTATAGGTACTTAAGGGAGACGCTTCTCCACTGGTCCGTTTATGACAAACACTTACATTAAGAAATCGCAGTTAATCCCGTCGTTCTCAGTGCTAAACGAAGAAAGAGTGTTTTCTTCATAATCTGTGTGCAAATCTGGCCCAGTTTCCTAGAAAACATGTTTCTACTCCTACTACTGCTGTGTTGTAAAATGTGCCGGGGAAAAAGAACGCTTTATATGGTTCTGATCTTTCATTTAGGACTTGACACAGTTAACTCGTTTATAAGAAAATAAAATGAAAATTTTATTTCGCTTTTGAGGAATCCACCTGGTGCCCATATACCGCTAAAGTATGTGTCTGAAAAGTGATTTCAGAAGTGATTTCAGAAGGGCTGTGGTAGGTTGCGTGCTCCTCTAGGACATGACGAGCGAAAAGTATAGAACTATACTCAGGCGGTTGGTCTTTTGAATAGTGCAGGTAATTTTTAACTGATTATAGGCTGTGCTACTGGATAATTCCAAGAATGTAATCAAAATATTGCTTTTATGACATGAGGGCAAGGCGTGTTTGAGGGCTATATTTCAAAGCAGTGATTGGATCTGTCCCTAATCTTTTTTTATTACGATAGCAATTATATGGACAGTCTCGGCTGGTTTTTGCCGTCCCCGTCGCCGCCGTCAGCCGCCCTGACGAAGACAAGTCCGCTTGTAGAAACGTTGGCTCCCGCGACATTCCCTGTTTTAAATCGTACCTTGCGATTTGTTCATCAAAGAAAAATAAGTTAGATAAATGCTTTCGAAGCGCGCAATTGAACCAGGAACCTCTCGCTCCGCAGCGCGTGGCGCTAACCACTACGCCACGAAAAGCACATCCTTCAGGGAGCTAACGGCGAGCCTTATATACACACCCTTTACCGCTGGCAGGACTCAGAGACGGCAGGCACTTATAAGCGTTTCTTCATTACCAGCGAGATGGCGCGAGGAGCGCAGCGGGCGCATTTAAAAGTCGTCGGCCAGCTCGCTCACTTCTTCTAGTTGCGCAGAGCCTTGCCCTTCCGCTTTCTGCTCGCGCGGTTGTCTTGTGGTGAGAGAAAGAGGGATGTTTCGAGCTTTGACCGTGATGTCCGCGCTGATGTTACGGGAGCGTACGAAAGTCACTCGAGCTCAAGGGACGCCGCTAAACGAACAAACAGAAGATGAGCGCGAACTATCAAGTGTCACAGCTCGACACTTGAAGCACGCTAGTTTACTTCGCTGCTTCGGCCGCCTTTGCAAAAGGAGCGCTGTTCAAACTGAGAGTATCCATTGTGACAGCTTATCCGCGCTCGTTCGGTGTATATCTGTGCGTTCGTTTCGTGCGTGCCTCACTTGATAGTTCTCCCTCATCTTGTGTTTGTTCATTTAGCGGCCTCCCCTAGCTTTGTATGTGTAGCTTTGTGACACACAACGTATAAAGCCCTTCGTACCAGCACGCGCTGCCCACAGCAGGCGCTCACTTAGCAAGTGCATGTTTGCTACAATTAATATTGCTCCTGAAGCTGCGAGCCTCACTTCGTATATCATTACAGTTTCTTGCTATCGCATTCATTGCTTCGCCCTTGCGGCGAAACTGTGACTTTTTTTTCATAGGATTGAGCATTTCTCAGTAGTATATTTTCGGCTTACATATTTTGAGGTGATTCACCACGTCATCAGAGCTCGTATGTAATATCTGAAATTATCGCGAATGTTCAGCGTTCTCATAAAGAAAGAAGATACTTTTCTTAGATTACAGGCTGATAAAATAATATTTTTAGGGTTTTCAGTGCTTTTAATAACTATTTTAATAAAATAAACACGGTCCCACAGTATGTGCGTATCGCTTGTGTTTTAGTTTTGTGAAAAATAAAAAATAACAATATTTCACACAGTTTACGAAATTACTGAAAATCCTGATTTATATGAAAACAAGCAGAGTTGCCGCAATTTCGATGTATACATGTGAGTGCCCGAAAACACATGAAGGCCTACTTAAAATGCTCTCGCATCCTATCTGCTCCGAGTGCGTCCACGTATATGCGGATTGTTTGGCTACTGAAAACTCATCAAACGTGGTGGTTGAACCCTATGCAATTCAAAATTTTCCTTACTGGAACTTATAGGTGTGCTGTCGAGTACACTCATAAACGGCCATATAGCCCACTGATCCTCACTTTTGTTTCAGAACAGACGCGTCGTAAGATCCCTGCTGCCCTGATCCACATAAAATGCTTGTTTCGGTGCTAGAGCAATTGCTACTGTGCTGTAGAAGAGTGGCTGTTCAGTTTTCTTAGTTCATGGGGCACATTGCATCACTGGCTAGCGCTGTGCGGACGAAGGAGTACCATTCAATGCATTCGTATATTTTTCCTTTTCTTGCGCATTTGTCACGATCTGATGGCATCACATTTGACAATAATCATACGTCAGAACTTTCGAAGCCCCTGTACTTCCCGTTGCACTTTAAACTGTCGCCGGGACAGTCTTTTCGCGAGAGAATTCACAATGTTTTTTGTAATCGGGCGTTTTTTGCATAAAACATTATACCATTGCGAGCATAATGCACGGCGGCATGGAACATAGTACTACGACTGCTACAGCGAAGTCTGGGACGGCAGTCATTCAGCAGCCATGGGAATTCTGGGCAGTACGTCAGTTCTTCTATGAGCTGGAAGTATTCGTTGATAAAACGCCAAATGTTAGTTAGCTTTTTCATGAGGCCAACTTGCCTTGTATTTAAGCTTCGAACATTTACTGGGAAAAAAATTCAGCGTCCGAATTTTCCAATTTAATCAGATATGTTATAAAGCAATTTATGTAGTGATACTGAAGTTGCATATTTTATGTAGGATAACAAAAATTAAGATACATAGCATTCTGTTAAAGATAATTCTAATGTATAGAAAGGTTGTATCAACGTATAAACTCTTTCTATACCACAACACAAATGAGTGGCGTACTTGGGTCGTTAATCTATGGTGATGTAATGCTTCCTCCTTCCACCCCACACATTTCTGTGGAATACAGCCCTTGGTGTATTGCTGTACCTGGAAATGCCAAGATCATACTGCGCTCTCCGCTTTCTTCCCACTGTTCGCATGTTGCGACGACAGGCTTCGCAGGAAGAATGGACATACCGTACAAAGAGAAAGATTGGAACGGAACGACTACTGTCGTCGTAAGACCATATTGACACGTGCACTTATCCTCTTTTCTTTTTTTTCGAGGACCGCCTTTTTGTTTTCATTTTTAGTATTATTTTTACTTACTTGTGACTCACGTTATCGCTCAGCGCAGGCCGCGCTCGGATATGCATGCCACTTTGCGAATTACGGCAATTGTTCTAGAAATTTTGCATGCCCGACGCTTATGTTTGAGTAGCTCCCAGACTGTACGCGAGCCTTAGTGATAACACTGCGCCCTGCCACGGTGGTCTAGTGGCTATGATACTCCGCTGCTGATCCGAGGGTCGCGGGATCGAATCCCGGCCGCGGCGGCTGCATTTCGATGGAGGCGAAATGTCGAGGCTCGTGTGCTGTGCACGTTGAAGAACCCCGGGTGGTAGAAATTTCCGGAGCCCTCCACTACGGCGTCTCTCATAATCATAGCTGGTTTTGGTACGTAAAACCTCAGAAAACAACTACAACAGTGATAAAAAACTACAACGTACTGTGACGCAAGTGTAAAAGCCGACGCATTTTATCGCTGACGCTTTCTTATACACGACTGACGAGTATGCTCGCCGCTGTCGCTGTCGTACATTGCCATTTATTTGCTTTGCTGGGCACATGATCGCTAAGTGAAAAGTTTGACCGTTAATACAACGTATACCGCATCCGTCATCGTCACGACCCCATGACCATGACAATATCTAGAGATCAGTTCCGGCCTAATTTTGCATGACAGTTTTAAATGCTATTTCAAGTGCGCCAGATTGTGGCACATACAGGGATATGTAATTCAGTCACCAACACTTGCGTTGAATTCCAATGGCGCACAGAGCTGCCGACCGACTACGCGAGGGAGCACTCCACTACGACTTGGAGCAACGGCTCCTAACCCATCCTAGGAACATAACCACCGCTTCGGGAGCAGCCGGATCGCGGGTGTTTTGTCGTACCGGAGAGCCGAGAACGGACGTCTGGCGTTCCGGTAGATTTTCCTTGTCGGTGACCGTCACTTCAGCTGATGGCAGAGCACTGGATGTGTAGCGTCGAACAGCTGAAGCCGTCAGTTGGTTCGGCGTCGCTCCGACCACTCTGGGCGAGGCCGCCGAGGCATTCGCCGGTATATCACCGCTCACGGTGGCACGAAAAGGGTTGACTGCGATTTATGCTCGGTTTGACTACTATTTATTCATAGCATCATAGCTGAGCGAAGTTGTGTTTAAAGTGGGCAATATTTTGCAATCGGAGGCCCGCTTCCAAAGCAAGAGATCGGAAGCCGCGATGCGGACGGTGAACAGCGGCACCCGGCCGTCTCGCCGGTTCGCTTCGATTTCAACATTGCACTTCCCGTCGAGGCGTCGACTAAACTAGTCGAGTGTGTTAACGTATAACGTACAGTGGAAATGCTAATAGTTTTTGTACACTTGAGCGCTGTTTAATGAGCTCGCCCTTGATCGCGAACTTCAGGCACGGCGTCTATACCTTGCTAGGCCTACCTCACGGAAGCGTTGGCTAGGACGGGCTGGGGCGTATTTTTTGTTCGCGAAGTCACACCTTTATTGACTATATTCCTTTAAAAAAAAACAACAGAGTTATTCAGGTTTGTTTGTTTTACTCCTCTCGACGAGAACACAGAGCATTTGCGCGTACACATGCCATGGAGGGGAAGTGGGCGGAGCCAATGCGCGGCTCACTTCGGTGCGCCGCGCCAATTTTCGCGAAGCAGGTTTTTCTGTTCCGCGGAGTGAGTCTTGCTCTGAATCCACTCTGCACTCCCTGATTGGAACGCGAGACTCGCGCCAGCACTCTTCCATTGGAGCAAACCTGTTCCAAAAGGAGCGGGAAAGCTTGCTCCGACTTCGCCATTCGAATTCAACGTTATTTGTAGCCATTAACATTTCTCTCTTTTAAACCTACTATATCGCGAAATATCAAAAGTCAAGGCCAGTTCGTGTTCAACCTATGATTCTCATGCTTTTCAGAGGCACACTGGCAGAAAAAACTGCTAGCCTTTCCTCATGTTATAGTATGAAGCTGTGCCCTCCTTCGCTGAAGTTTTACAACGAAACGAATTAGTGTGCCTTGTGCAATTTCCTGTTTTAACCTCTACGCGCCACGTTAAGCCACCTGTGTCACGCAAAAAAAAGGAAGAAACAACAACGAAGCCCAGGACCCTGTGTGATCCTCGCAGGAAGTATCTAAAAAAAAAGATAGAAAAGGGGAAGCGGGCATCGTTCTCCCTTCAAGCCAGCGAGTTCCTACTCAGGGCATGCCAACGTTACTAGATTAGCTTCAGTTTGAAAACTGCGAAGCGGAATGTGTCACTCTTTCGTCTCCCGCCGCGTGGTGGCGCTCGCGACACGGTCGGCCCGACCTCGCCGACTCGTGAACGTGTTTACGTATGCCATTGGTGGGGTGTTTAGTGCTGTCCGCTGTGCTTAGACTGTGTTAGCTAAGTTGATGTTATCTCAGGATGTTATCGGTAGCGTAGCGTTGTGTCAAACAGAAATGCCGCGTTGCTTCGTGGCCGGTTGTAACAGCGCGGTTACGATTCTAAAGGACCTGCCGAGAAGCGGCATTTTTTCCAGGCGCCTAGCGATGACGCACATACGTCTTCAAACGTGGCAGCGTGCGATCCCACGGCTTGACAAGCAGCTCACAAGTTGTTGTGACGTGTGTGACATATCCACTTCCAAAATAGTGACTTGGTGAAATAATTTGTGCGCACCATAAACGGCGAAATTCGCATCATTCCGCGTGACAAATTGGATTTGAAGGTCGACGCTCTACCTCGTTTGTTCCCCAATTGTCCTTGCATACTTGTCTAAACCCGTGCGGAAACGCAAGCAGCCTGCTGCCCCGCCACGGTGGTCTAGTGGCTATGGTACTCGGCTGCAGATCCGAGGGTCGCGGGATCGAATCCCGACTGCGGCGGCTGCATTTCGATGGAGGCGAAATGTTGAGGCCCGTGTACTGTGCGATGTCAGTGCACGTTAAAGAACCCCAGGTGGTCGAAATTTCCGGAGCCCTCCACTACGGCGTCTCTCATAATCAGAACTGGTTTTGGGACGTTAAACCCCACAAATCAATCAAGCAGCCTGCTCAACGGACGGCGCTACCCGTCAAACGACACAAAAAACAAGGTGATGACCAATGTAGTAATGTCGGTGAGAGCAACCATACAAGCACACAAGCCAGTCTGCTTGATGAGGGATGCACCTCTCCTGTTTGTGAAGCTGTCCCATCGTTCTACACTGATCACCTGGGTATGCCCCGCCACAGTGGTCTAGTGGCTACGATACTCGGCTGCAGATCCGAGGGTCGCGGGATCGAATCCCAGCCGCGGCGGCTGCATTTCGATGAAGGCGAAATGTGAAGGCCCGTGTGCTGTGCGATGTCAGTGCACGTTAAGGAACCCCAGGTGGTCGAAATTTCCAGAGCCCTACACTACGACGTCTCTAATAATCACATCGTGGTTTTGGGACGTAAAGCCCCAGAAATCAATCAATGAATCTCCTGGGTATTTCAAATGCAGGTCATATGATTCAGGGTTGGTCTGCTGAAGCTGTTCAGGACAGTGCCTCAAGCTGCATAATTCCGTTCCTAGAGTTGAGAAGGCCGTTATAATATCTAGCTCCCTCGATTTTTCGGTGAGTGCCACTAGGCGACTCGTGCCGTCTGACTGTACACCAACAATAAACATTTTGACGTGCAATCAACTAAAGAATTTGAGTGTTTACTTGACTATGTGGTGAAACTGAATTTCTGCGGAGGCTGTCGATCCTACCAATTTGTGCCCTTCTATATCGACGAGCTCGGTGGCTACCAAGGATGGCAATACGTGGCGAAGGAAAACGTGAAAACATTCTGCTTAAGCACCATGTGCCTTGAATGCAAGACACTGGGCAAGGTGTTTTCGCAGCGCACGAAGAAACAAAAACGCAGAAAATTGAGACAGAAGAGCACAGGTGAGAGCGCTACGGCGCAAGGCTATCCGTGCTACCTTGAAAAGGAAAAAAATGCAAAGCAGGACATCCTCCACGTGAAGGAACAAATGCGCACGTTGTCAGATTAGAAGATTCATAAAGCGCTTGAAATGCTTCCAAAAAGGCAGCAACTTCTGTTCAAAACTACCTTCATGGCAGCGAAACCAATTCTGTCATGGGAAATCGATTTTTATTAGGCATACAGTAAAATGAACAGACCACACAGACACCAGAGTAACAAACGAGATCAGTTAATTTTGTGCTGGGCAGTTTCACTGCGCTTGTGCATTTCAAACCACATAGCACGCCAGTCCGGTGGTTTACGACTCGCTTTGTCGTAGCTGTGTGGTCGTAGTGCACTTATTCGCCATCCCCGAGACCAGTATTTCTACATTACTGCTTAAAAGCAAATTCTCATGCCGCAAAGCAAACGTACTGCAATGCGTTCGGCGGGCGGCCGCTGAGCCACGTAAGCGTGGTTTTCGGGCCGACAGTGACTGCAGCGCCACCGCGCGAGAGGAGACGGAAAGGGGACACATTTTCACGCGCGGCTTGGGCGGAGCTTGCAAACTGAAGCTGATCTAGTAACGTTGTCACAGGCATCATCTCTTCTCACTTGTATCTCTTCTTTCTTTAACGGCGAAGCTGTTCAGCAACTCGTTCCTTGTACGGCGAACCAAAAAAAATTATCATCATCATTAGTTCAGGTCTCCAAGAGTGCGCGTGCGCTTCTTCTCTGCAATGCCCAATGTGCGGCGTTCGCACGTGCGCTTCTATCTTCTCTTGCGCACGTGACCTCAGCCCACTATACTACACCGGCAGAACTGCGGCTGGCGGCCGCAAGCAGAAGAAAGACCGACAGTGTGCATCGATTTTTAAAGTGCGCAGCATCTCACAAACTTATGCATTTGTGCATAACTTCGCACCACGAGAGCATGCGTCCACTCATGACGCGAAGCGATGCCCAAACGCGTAGTCTAGTATAACGAAGGGGTGGGGCGACGTCAAGCCGAGGACCTTTGCGTGTACCAGCGTCTGTGATTCGACGCGAACGTCTTTACGCCGAGCTCGGTGTGAAAGTTTGAGAAGCGTTCGCTGAGCCTCGCACTGCTTTGCGAGGCATCTCCCGAAGCCATGGACCACAGCGAGATGCGGGCGTGCCGAAGGCAAACCCGGCCCAGCCAAGTGCCCATCAGCATCGCTGCTTCACTAGGCTTGCGCCTCCAGTGCAAGATCCACTATTTTTTTTCCCGTTCTCCATTCGTCATTGTGGTGCAGCGAACAAAAAGTAAGCTGCTTAACCACCTCGCTTTTATTTTCTGTTTCCTACGCTTGTAAGTTTTCGAAGTGATAATTAAAGGACTTTTACCCCAAATATCCTTCCTGATTTTTGTAGCTAGGTTAGTTCTTTCTTGCTATACATTCATTTTTACCGATGCTAATTTGTCTTAAGAGTAGGACGCCGATGATACTACGCACGTCGCTTACATACAGTTCCAAATATATTTGAGAGTAGTGGGCTGCTTAAAGTGGAGTATTTGTATCCTCGATAAGAAACGCTGTACACGCAGCTGAAGTCAATATAATTCTTCGTGCGAGCTTCTTCCTCTTTGGTCTGTATACTACAACCCCTATAATTACAACAAGCAGGCATTAGCTTTCACTGCGCCGGTGTTTACGCAGCTGGCGCTTGCAAGGATCAGACCACTTTTCTACTATGCTATATACTATGGAGAAAATGTAGCTCGCTTCCAGTTGCAACTGAAGTTGTGCAATGTGTGTAGTGTGTTATATATAATATGGTCTTTCTGTAGCATTTTTAAATATACAGCTATAGCAAGGAAGCAATGCGAAGAGATAAGCGCTACGAAAACGATGACCGTTCCACTTCACCATACGCAACCGGTCATGACGCCACTGGAGGCAACGCAATGTCAGAAAGTTTCGTTTTCCAGGAATTGAGCACATGACTCTTCTCAATCTGCTGGCGCGTTGTGAGCGCTCTCGACTATACGCGTAAAGAAGCGTTGGCACTAAAATCACCCAAAACCAAGGTAAAAAAAAAAAAAGAACAAGAAGAAGAAGAGACAGGAAAGCGAGAGAGCAGGGAAGAGCTAAAGCGTAGGACCTCTTCTTGTCCACTTGGTCGAGATTTATGACTAGCAATACCGATTTTCTTCCGCAAGCAGCGCACTGTGGGAAGGAGCAGGAAGAGTGGCGAATTGAAACATATTGGCCATGCGGTGGACCATTCATAGGTCGCCCAGAGTTAAAACATACCCAAAACAAGAAGCTGGGCGCCAAATGAAAGGCTGCTTTCGCGAATGGAAATTGAAAGACGACAGTCATTCCCTCGTACATCCGTATGTGTTTCACTTTCCAGCGGCATCGGGGGACCAAGGGCTTTCAAGGGGTGATTTGTTGTTGAGTGCAATCGCCCTCTCCGGATTGCGCATGTCCAGGGTTTTCTGTCCCGCGAACGCTGCTTTTCTTCATTTCTACGTTCTTTATTTCTTCCCCCAGATGGCGACTTCCAGATAAACTTATAAATTTATAGGTGGCCAAAACGATTTCATTTTGTTTAAGAACCACCGTCGCCATTTCTGCAAACACCCAGATTAGTTCGCTAGTTGGCGGTACTTCGATGCGCCGCTGGCCTTACCAGTATATATTGCGATGCTAATACGAGGTCTCTGCTTAAGCCATATAAATAAACAACAGAAAATGCAAAAAGAAATGAAAAGAAACGAGAGTAATAAACGCATTTAACAAATGTGCGAGCGTCAATATCGTCCTTCCAGGAAGTGGGCCTAATTGTGCTATTGTCGCCTGTGAATAAATGGTTGGAATTTTTTTCTGTATATAAGGCAGGAAGTAATATTTTGCGAAGGCATAATGCTTCTACAATCAAGGATTCGACGAAGCTTTGTCTGCTCCGGTAGCATGGTGATCAAGATGCGGTCACTGACAAAGACGAAGAAATGCGCAGATATGTTTCGGGACCCGCACGTGCTCCTTTATTAACATATTTTGTTAGCGTACCAATATAACATAAATTTATTTTGGGCGTGTGCATAAAGGAATAGAAGTGCACAGGAGGAGTGCTGCAATTACGGCTAGAGAGAGAGAGAAAGAGAAATGAAGAGAAAGGCAGGGATGTTAACCAGATACTAGACTCCTGTTTGCTACCCTGCACTGGGGAGAAGGGGGAGGGGGTTAGAAAGATGACAGCGAGAGAGGGTACATGATTACAGACACGCACAACAAATAAAACAGACACACACACAAAGAACGTTCCACTTAGAGACGTAGTGTGTTATCTCCATCTAAAGGCGACCATGAGACGATGCGAAGCAGCACGGGGGGTGCACACCGCGTTTGCATCGGGTTGACGCTAGCAGACGCTGCTTACGTCAGCATTTTCTCTCGCGGGCGAGGGCGCGTTTTCGTTCCGTGTGAGCTGGTAAAGCGTTCATCGAAGGCGCGCCGTTCGGAGAGGAAGGAAGAATGCCGAGAGTAGAGGAGATGAGACAAGCAGAGGAGGGGGAGGACGATGCGCATGCGCAGTGTGGGTGTAGACGCCACACGGCGGATGGATAGATGGAGGGAGGGAGTGACATAGCCCCGACCATAACCGCAGGACAGTGGCAGCGTAAGCTGGAGGTCCGATGTTCTTAGATGACATTTTAAACGCTTGGGGAAACTATTGCAACTAGAGGTCGTAGGTATCCCCTGCGCCATAACTCTCATCATCTCGCTAAGTAGGGAAGTACCCACTACGCCATAATTACTGCGGCATTGTAACGTGTATATGATTTAAGTAGTTATGGGCCTTCCACTAAATAACGTTTGGGACCCGCCTAAGAAACTAGAAAACAATATGAGAATGACCAGTGCTTAAGGACATTACTGCATATAGCAGCTAAAAACCACTCAAGCTTGAGATGGGTAAATTTTCTTGCATTCACAGTAATTAAACTAGTCAAGAAGAAGGTTATACTGCCAAACGTAGAATTATTGTTACTTTTTTTATGCAAATACTCAGCAATATATTCGAGTACTTTATAACGGACATCGTTAAATAACGACCGTCTTCTGCCTGGAACATAAAACTTTCGTCAACAATATCGTTCGTGCCCATTGAAGTGAGGCGCTGTTCTCTATGATGACATAGACGGTGCCTTGAGTTACCCTATACGTTAGCCCGGTCTCTAAATTGCATGACCCTCCCGCGCTCCTAGATTTCTCCATGTTGTTCAGTAGACGAAAACAAAGGCAACTACTGCATCTTCCGCTACTTGAATTGTTACCACTATGAACTACTGTGACGACACATCGGCGCCTCTCCTATAACTGCGTCACTATAGAAATTATTATACGAACTAAAATAATCACGCACTACTATATAGGCTGAATAAGCTGTGGTGTTTAGCTGATGTGTAATTTCCATGAGGGGGTTTAGGCAGGTGGGGGGCACCAGCAGTGCTATAAGCGAAAACAGCCTAGGCCTAACAGTGTCGGTCGTCATCTCGCGTTTGTGCAGGTGCTAAACTTCGTCTACTTCTCACGTGAGATGCTGTTTCTCTGCTCTACTAGGTTGGCCCCGGCACCGAAAAAGAGCCATCCTGGCTACTGAAGGCAAGGTAAGCTCAAGAGAGTCGTAGTAGGACTTTAAGCTGTTCACGTGGACTGTTTCACAGCCACGGCAGCACCTGTTCCTTGAAGGTACCAAGGACTTGACGATGTAGTTCACTGACGAGGTCCATTAAACCATTCGTTATGGACTGTGATATCTCGCTGCAGACTTTCGTCAGAGGCCAGGTATCTGGCATGGATTGAAAAAACACACTAACCAGTCAATAATGAAGCTAGGGGTAAGTTTATAAGCAGTTTTCTTTTTTCTAAGCGAAGCTTCTTTAGGCTAGCCTGCAGCGTCGTCGAGGCCGACACGCAAAAACTGAAGCCACACGAAAATAAAAATTGGTCGTCGGGCCACGTTCTGAGACCAGCACGCTAACCGATTCAGCCATTCTTCGTTCATCATACGCGCGCTTTAAAGCGGGCTTTATATGCATGAAGTACACGCAGTGAAAGATGTGCGCCCGTAACACGTGTACACTCTTCAGTATACTATGCTCGGCAAACGAACAAGATGTGAACATGTCTGAGCCATATGAATCCCTTAGATTTTCTACCAAAGAAAGAAAGAAATAAGCACGCTCACGCCAGCGTTGCTTGCCCATATTTTCCGGATAGGGGAATGGCTCCTCAACTTTTTTAAACCTTGCGTCATGTATGTAAATGAGCGCTATAGTTCGCGGCACTCTTCGGCACATTGAGTGAGTTTAGAGCCTGAGCAGTATGGAAACGTAGTACCTAGTGTGGAAGAGTGCTCATGTCCGTATAATGGAACGAAATGGGAAATCCAGTGGTTGCTTGTGTGGCTGTGTTATGCGTATGTGTCAGGAAAGGAAGAAGTAAGTCCGAATAAGAATGGTAGGAGCCAATGTGCGTGAAAACCATATCACCGAGTGTGCGGTTAAAGCGCTCCTTCAAGCCATTAGCTTGTGGATAACAGCTCGTTCTGGTGCGATGAATAGAATTGCGCTCACTAAGAAGCTAGCTTGGACGAGTTGGGAAAGAAACACATTCCCTCGGTCGATAAGCACCTTGCGTGTCGAGAAAAGAAGCTGTGCAAGGTGAACAAGGCAACATCCAGAGCTGCGGTTGCTGGCAGGATGGCAATTTCCGCATATCAAGCTAGAGTGTCAACGGCTACGAAATGATCCCGCGATTGCCCGCAGGGTGGCAGGAAGGGGGACCGCACATGTCTATTTTGACTCTCTGAAACGGCCGAGCAAAGGTAGCATTGGGACAGGCGTTCCGCCGTTAGCACTCAGTGTAAAGGGCAGAAACGAATGTACTTACGAAGGTATTTCTACGTTCTACCGTCTAGAATCGCGGGCATAACATATCGCAACTTTTCCAAACGGGAGTGTGCGCGTTTTGCAGGTCTGCCTGGAAGCACGTGAACAGATCGGAGCGAAAATGGTGTGGTACAACAAGAAGTATCTTCGACGGTTGTCATGAGTGCATAGTGAGGTACTCGAGTTCGAATTGTTCGAGAGAGCCACGGGAGGGGTGTCGCAGAATACGTAGAGAGAACGTCCTTCAGTAAAGTTATCCAAAGGTGCCCGCGCTATGTTGAAGACATGCCTGTGACGTTAGTGTTAGCGAAAGGAGATGCGGAAAGAGGAACAAGTGCCATGTTGCCATGTTAGAAAGTGCCTGTTGTGTATTACGCTCGGTTTTGTTTTGAACCGCTGTAGACCTTTAGGGGGCGCTACGCTGTGCCTGTAGACCCGCCGTTAGGGAGCCCTACACTCTGCCGTACTGCCTATTTAAGCGAACCCAAGAAAGAGGAGCACTCTCTCTGGCTTTTGCTCTGCGACTGGTTTCACGTGGATTTCTTCGAGCCGCCTTTCGGCGTGCTCTCCTTGTGTCTGAGGCCACGCCACCCACAACAGCGCCGTTGAGTGGGAAAGTATGCCGGCATCGTCATGAATGTGTCTTGAACGGTAAGTGATGCGAATATCGAATTCTTGAAAGCGTAGCGTCCAGCTTCCATGTCGACCCTAAAGACCCATCAGTGAAACAATGCCATAGCCAGCAGCCGAATGCCATCGCCACTAGACCAACGTTGCGGGGCAGTGAGTAGCTTCGTCAGTGGAGCAACTGTAGAGGCGAAGTTCATAAAGCGGATCAAGTGCGAGCACAGACCAAGGAAGCTGCGAGTCCTTTTCACGGTGGTGGGCTTCCATAGTTATTCCGTAATTATAGATAGGTGGAAATTGATATAGAAGCTAGATAACGCGAATGGAAGCGTAATGTCTTCAGCGTCATGCGTGCTGCGGTCTACTAATCTAATTACGCATCGCTAATGTTAGAGGAGAAAAAAAAAGGAAAAACGGACTAGAGGACAGCTCCCGGTCGCAGAGGGCGGTGGTTCTGCCCACCAACGCCAACTTGTATTGTTCGACCTCGCTTTCCTTCTGACCCTGCTTATAATTTCTTAATTTCAATTAAAGCGCCACATTTAACTCCTGGTATGCTTTCCTTGGGTTCACTGCCTGTTGGTTTCGTATCGTATAGCGATGACTAACGGAAACTTTAGCCCTGCCGTTTCCCATGTTCTAATTATATGAAAGTGACTAGAGCCCTTCGTAAGAGACACGTGCCTTAAATTCGACCTGACGCATGTGGACGCTTGCCGTTCTACGGCTTTTTATTAACTTCAGTTGCGCGAATTAAGAAGTTTAATTTTACGATTCACAGAAAAGAAAAAAAAAACAACGCACTTGAACACTGCAAAAATCGGGATGTTGTTTGAAGCAGTAAAGAAGTTTCTGCGCCACATGAAAAAGAGGGACATACACCAAAGTGTGGAGGCAGTTTGCTCGGAGTACTTTGTAGTGTAGATGCTTGTATGGGAGGTCTGTTCAGTGGACGGCATAAAACATCCCGTCACGCTCTTAAGCGGAAACAATTCCATCTGTTTCACATTAAGAAGTTTGCTTCTGCCCGCAAAAGTATCATAAACAGCTTGCATAATTAATCGTGGGCATAGTTCCGACGCGAATGGAAACCGAGGAACAGGAAACAGGTTTATTCTGCTTTCTGAACGGTTGAATCTGAATTCCTAGTCGCACGGTCCTGCCTTTTCTCAAAATAATCGCTTCAACGTGCAGCATATTTTTTCGATGATGTTCTAGAGAATCTGTTTCTTTTCGTGGCTGCGAGAGCTCTCTCAGAGCAAAGTCCGCTAACGTCGACGAAATTAGCACGGCTCGAAACCACTGCATGTTTTATTGTTTTTTTTCTCAGTGCGGCTGCTCCTTCTGAAACAGAGGTGCTCGTTTTTCAGATTCAGCGGTGAAAGCAGTTTCCTCTCAATTTCCGCGTTGTGTACACATTCTGTAAATCAGACATTTCTGTATTTTGAAGAATGTACTCTTTTTAAACCATGCTTAAGGTTGCAAAGATACAGTGAAATAAGTATAACTTACAATTTCTTGCACGAGAAGATGGCTATAGAGCTGCGTTTGACTGTGCACTTGATCACTACAGCGGCTTAAAATGGGTTCGGAAGGGCACATCACTTATACTGGCGTCTACCCTTTTGCCGCACATTATATTGCAAACAGTCCTTATCATACGATGTGTCTCATCTCAACATACTTGCTGAAAAGAGTGTATGTTTGGAAGATACATCCGAAAAGTAGCTATTATCCATGCTTTTGGATTTTGAAACCACTACTCTTAAATTGTGAAGGCATTAATTATCCTCTTGTAAGATATTTTAGGCTGACATTACGTATTTCAGTTTTTCTCTTTTCGTTCTCTTTTGTGTGTAAGAACGCGCTATATATTGCTTTTTTCCGTTGAGGAATGTTGCATGTAAATCTTGTGTATGCCCCCCCCCCCCCCCCTTTTCTGTTCATGTGTACCTGGAGCACTGGGTGCTCCGTCAAGCTGCCTTTAGCAGCTTCTTGCCCAGTGTAGCCTCTTCCCTGTACTGCTTTGTACTGCGTGAAAGAGACATAAATTTTCTATTCTATTCTACTTTATGTGAGTTATTTTATTCGAATATTTTCGAGGCGAGTCAAAACAAATGGTAAAAGCATTTCTGGTGTAAATATGTATGTGGGAACATAGAAATTAGAATTCGGTAATTGTGTTGAATGATGCTCTATATCCCAGGTGCAGCTAAAACTTCGGGCTCAAGCCTCGTGGAAATCTTCGGTATGAAATCATGAGCGGTATTATTGCGGAAGAGCATCTAAGCATGTGAGGCGACGCTCAACACATTTAAACCTACGGAAGTATTGAATACGCGGACGAGTTAAATTGGGGCAATGTAAATGTTTGCTTTACCATACAGAAAACTCCTACCTTTACTGTTCACTCCCGCGAGTGCGCAACCTTATTTAGAAAACCGCCGGTTTCCTACGAGGAGAGGGCGTCCAGGCCGTGCCTGGCCACCACTTCCTCGGTGCGTTTAATGGCCCGGAGCTGGGCGCCCTGGCCTTTAGTCAAGAGAAGTTTCTCCCAGGCTTCCCTTGATGGTGGCTCGCCTAGGAGGTCTGGTGGGGTAGGGCCCTTGCTGCATCCCCAGATGATGTGCTCAAGAGTAGCAGCGTGTGTCTTGCAGAGTATGCATGCTGATGTGAAAAGGGCTGGGTAGATGGGCCTATATATGTGCGGGGAAGGGTATGAGTCTGCTTGAAGTCGTCGTCAAGTGATTTCTTGTGCTTTATTTAGTTTCGGGTGCGGGGGTGGTTTGGTTTACCTTGTTAGTTTGTAGTGCTGCGCGATGTCGTGAAAGGTGAGGAGCGGTTCGTCTGCGTTTTCGTCGTGGCCAGGGTCCTGGCCCACCACTCGGCTTATGAGTCCTCGAGCTTGCTGGTGGGCGGCTTCGTTACCCGGGTTTTCTGCATGCGCTGGGACTCAGGCGAGTTTGATGGAAGGAGGTTCTTCGTCGTCGCCACTAATGGCGATATCGCCTGAGGCACTGCATGTCACTAGGGGCAGTTGCCGGAGGATACGTGCCGTGGTAGGGGAGACCGTGCCGCGTGCAAAATGGGTAATGGCGTTTGGTTGTATTGAGGCAAAGCAAAAAGAGCTTTTACCCATTATCCGGCAGCCTGTTTTATTTCTATGGCTTTAAACCCCCAAGACAAGGTATGATTGTGAGAGAAGGACCCCGGAAATTTTGACTACCTGAGGTTCTTAAGCGTGCACTGACACCGCACAGTACAAAGGCCTCAAAATTTCGCCTCCATCAAAAAATGCAGCCGCCGCGGGCAGCCCTGAATTGAGCACATGCAATGCAGTGGTGAAAGCAGAGGACTCGCTCTACATACCAGTTGTGTATCACGCTTTAAATCGAGCTGTTGTCTCTCCGGGATTATTTCTAACAAATACCTCCGTCCCTCTCAAGCATTTCAATGACGTGGCACTTGTGAAGCAATCCGCAATACAGTCGCAGTACAGTCCTGAATCGAAAGTCCGCTCACAGAACAGCCGATGAAAACTTTATGCCCTCAGTGTATCTTGCGCGCGCCGCAAAGAGAGGATACTATATCGATGGACACGTCAAAGTGCGGCCGAAAGTAGGTAGTGATCTTTGAAGCTCGGTCCTTTCCCCCGAAGTAAACCAGCTCGAAAAAGAAACGGCCAGTTGAATCGCCCCTTAACTTCACCCATCCTTCGCCATCTTTCTTCTCGCTCATATATTTTTTTCTCTGTCAGTTTGTTCTGCTGGCGCAATCGCTCCTGAAAGAAGTAGGCACTTCGAAAGGCCTTTGGGGCGTCAGGCAGCGAAGCCTGCCCTGAAACCAAATCAAGCCCGGCACAATGGACTGTGTCCTCGCACAGGGCATTGGCAAACAACAAAGGGAAGGTATACGGCCGATCCGAGTTTCTGTTTCCTGGCCGTCGGCTTTGAAGCCATCCTGCAAGTAGCCGGATTCAGGCAGACTCATCCGGGGTAAGAGGGCCGGGCATCGTGATGACTGGCTACAGGACGTGACTCAGGATTGTAGACTGTTCCACGGCTGTGCACCCTTCAAGTCATAAAGCCACGGCGGCGTCCAAACGATAACCTCTTTGGGCGCCGCCGGCTCCTCAGCTCCCGGTGGCTTTGTCTGGCCGCTAGTGATGGGGCCCGACGTCGAATATCCCATCGGGATCTGTTGACCACACGCAGTGACCTCATTTGATATTTAAGAGGGCGTTCCGGGCCGCGAGTCTTTTGATGCGACGCGCTGGCAGTGCGCATTTGCGCGTCGGCCGTCCGCTCCAGTGCTAGTTTAAGGCTCAAAAGGCTTTGGAGGCTCGCATCCCACATTCAGAATGGCACTCCTCTCTGTGGCTCGGTTGGCTGGAGAAGACTAATAAATTGTGATGAAGGCGCACATAGCTGGTCGGCTGTTGAGAGTAAATCCGGTCACGATTGCATGAAGCGGACGCGTAAACATTCTTGCTAAGCGACAACTCCCTCACACAAATGGCAGCGCAGGGAAGTGGACAACGCGGCCGTTGTGGCTGGCCACTAACACACCTTGTCTGGGCAATTTTCTTTACTACACGAACTGCCTTTGCTCTAAGCATATTCGCGAGCTGAGAGATGTACTTCTCATTTCGCTGTGCGAAATGTCAAGCTTCTGATAAATTGCTCCAGCTGAAGGTTTTTTTTTTTTCATCTCTCGTCAGTCTCCCGCCGGATGTTCAAAAAGCGTCACTTTGCACCGCAGTTTGGTTTGTCGTACCGTAGCTAAGATGGCATAAACTGCTGACGCAGGATGGTGATCATCGGGCGAAAGAAAGATGGCGCCACGTGCCCCCAAATACCGATTCTTCTGCACTTTGAAACGCGGGAATAGAATATCCTTGTTCATTAATTTTAGTACGTTAATCTGCGCTTTAGCTTTGCTGACGAATTTCATTCATAACTCTTTTTATTCTCCTTTACCCTTCCCCAGCGTAGAGTAGCTGGCCAGAGCAAATTACAGCGCAGGTCAATCTCTCTGCCTTTCTGTAAACAGACCGCTCTTTCTCTCTTGATGAGCAAGATAGCTTCCGCATTGACTGTTTGCTTCGAAGCAAATATTTGCCTTGTGAACTTCCCCCTACAATAGTTGGGAAACCACAACATATAGTACACCTACGTACTAACGCCCACGTGTTACATACGCATACATATTGATGTGATGGTTCTGGTGCTCAAGAAGCAAGTGGAGTGCACAAGGCGAAAGAAACATTTAGCAGACAATGTCGCGCGAAGATTTTTTTTTTTCATGCAGCGATTTGTCTACTTCCTCCTGGTGTTAGGAAAAACATTTTTTCGGTGGGCATCAAGGAATTGCTGTGTCGGGCTCGAGCATGTGCATTACAATTTGGGCAGAAAACTACTCAGCACAGAGGAAGAACCTTCCAAGTCCCTACTTGACCCAGTCATAGCAGACAAACGCTTGAACGTTTGCTTTTACTTTTCTGAATAACAAAATACAAACTAGATTTTCTCGCTGATAATGCCTGATAGCTTGGTAGGACATAATTTTTTTTTCTATCTTAGATTTCACGATTACAGAGACGTTGTCGTTCTGGTCATGAATTTATTGATATTCTACGCCCCAACATTCACAGGAACTCTGTAGCTCCGTTAGCCAGTGAATCGGGGCACATTTCCTTTTTTTGTAAATCACGACAGGTGAATCTAAAATTCATATCCAATTTGATTAGGACCAAGCAGATTGAAGGCGAAAACTGCTATGCTGTATCGGTGGATATTACGCCTTAGGTGACCTTAATCTGGCTTACTCCTCCATTATTCAATTTGTCTACCCCCGTGGCCAATAACTCACCTCGCTGTATATAGAAACCGGCTTAATTCACCTTATTCCAACATATTACAATTTTTGGAGCGTTAATGATCCTTATTTACCCCTAATTCAAATAATATGTGCTTCAGCACGGTCGTACTGTGATTACGGTGCTCGCCTGCTGACCTGAACAAAGTGGTTCGATCCCTGTGCCGCGATACTCGCAATTTCGATTATGGTGAAAATTCTAGGGGCTTTGTGTGCTGTGCGTTAACAGTGCACGTTAAAGAACTCCAGGTGGTCAAATTCCTCCGAGCCCTCTATTAAAATCTGCCTCGTAATAATGTCTTGGTTTTGCCATGCAAAACCCAACAACAACAACAACAACAACAACAACAACAACAACAACAACAACAACAACAACAACAACAACAACAACAACAACAACAACAACTATTATTATTATTATTATTATTATTATTATTATTATTATTATTATTATTATTATTATTATTAGTAGTAGTAGTAGTAGTAGTAGTAGTAGTATTACATAAACGGCCTTAATCAACCATGAGTATCGGGGCCGCAATCCTTCTTATTTTATTAACCCTTAAATCGTTCTAATTCACCTCGCTATAAAAATAAAATCCGTTAGGCCACTTTAATTCAACATGATTCCAATTGGTATACATTTAATAACCCCTAATAGACCTCTCTTTCCACATAAACTGCATTTCTTACAGCACTGATACCATTTAAATATCTGCGATGCACTATTCGTGGCATATTTTCAGCAGTGTTCCTGTTAATGCCGACAAAAGCCGGACTTTTCGACTCATGGAACATAGCAGACTTTCGAGTTATATCCCTCAGGTGTCTTAAGTGTGTGGAAATATCAGAAGAATGGGTCGTTAGCTCCTGGCGCACTGACAACTTTAGTTGTAAGCATATAAGCGAGGACTAACATCTTGCTGATTGCTAGCTGTTGAAATGAAGGTGTTGTCTTATATATAGCGGTATAAGGATACGTAGATATCCCCATCCCGTTGCCGTGGCCGTAGGTTTCCAGAGCTTTAGCTGCGTTTTGTAGAATTGCCCATTTTTGTCCCTAAGAAACAAGCGGTTGTCTACAGGGCGGTGTCGTCCATGCGTAACGAGCAAACTAGCCTGGGCATGACATGAAGGCTTTCGGATAATTATTCTTGCCGAATTTGAAGAGAAAGGCATCATCGCTCCTTGTGGCATATCCCTACTGGGAACAAGAAAGCTGTGTGTTAGTGCGTGGCGCCTATTGCTATTCTGGCAGTGCGAGACGCCACAGATTAGCGGACACTCTCAAAGGTCCTTTCTCAACAACCGATGACATGATAAGCTCAGAAAACACGAGTTTATGAGCAATAGTGTCTAATTGGCTGGGTTTTGTGTGTGTGTGTGTTAAGTCGAGAGCTAGGAGGAGATGTTCTGCACCAACGCTAGTGTTGCAAAGGACTTCTTTCTGGAGTAGTAAGAACAGTCAGAGCGTGTTTGTTGGAAAAAGACCGCATTAATGGATGTAAGACGTGGGACATCTGTGTATCACCTTCTCAAACAATTAGCTAAGGCGAGAGGTTAGTGGCATTGGTCTGAAACTTCTTATATCCTTGAGTATGCATAGTTTCGAAATGGGTTACTGAAACTGCCCCAAATCAACCCCTTCAGAATTTTCTCGTCAGCAAGCTTAGAAATAGTGTGCAGACGCGCTAACGATTCCTCGACGTCACCCAGCATATGAAGGGCAAGGTAAGTGAGTGATCGCCGCCACAAGAAATAAGGCTGAACTCTAAGCGACGGGGCCAGCTTCGAAGCGTGATACCGTGTCAGGACCGAATCATCTGGCAAGTGCTTCGATCCGAAACTTGAGTGACAAGCTATTCCGTTTGTATTTGCCTTTCTCCAGAACTTCTCTGTAATGCGCGTGATATTTTCATCGTAGTACCGTTCCGTCGTGAGCAACGTAGCCTCAGGACTACACGCACAAACGTTGTTATTCTCACTGTAGAACACTCAGCGTATGCTTGGCGCGGTTATTCATTCAGTCATTTTGCCCGTATTTGATTGCCTCAATGTAATATGATGTTTGCTTGTAGAAACATCCAGGAGGTGCGTATTCTCACTCACTCACTCACTCACTCACTCACTCACTCACTCACTCACTCACTCACTCACTCACTCACTCACTCACTCACTCACTCACTCACTCACTCACCTGTTTGTCTTGCAGTAGAATAGTTCGATGAACAAATCGCAAGGTACGATTTAAAACAGGGAATGTCGCGGGAGCCAACGTTTCGACAAGCGGACTTGTCTTCGTCAGGGCGGGCCGCCCTGACGAAGACAAGTCCGCTTGTCGAAACGTTGGCTCCCGCGACATTCCCTGTTTTAAATCGTACCTTGCGATTTGTTCATCGATTCAAGCATCCATCTTCCCCTGAGCTTCTCTTCTAGTTTGGAGTAGAATAGTTCGTAATTTAGAACAACAATCTATCAGCTAATGGGGAAAGCCCCAATAACAAGGGTATTTGATATTAATGTGCTTAAAATGAGAAGAGGCTAATGCGTTATTCGGTGCAAGGTTATGGGTGCGCGATGAAACGAAGGTGCCGTAGCTCCATCTTACATGAACCAAGCGTGAACGGTAATCTCATTTCGTGCACAAGTACAAGTTTTCGGCTTTTGAATGAGGAAGATTATGCTAATAATCACTGGACGGGTAAAATACCGACTCTCGAAGTCGTAGCTCAATGCGCATCGGGGCGTGGAAAAAAAGTGCGAAGAAAAAAGAACGAAAAGTAACCCAAAATACCCTTACAAAATTCTTTTTTACCGACAGTGCGAAGAGCAACCATTTTTTTTTTTTTTCGCTAGCGCAGCGTTTCGGGACGCATTCCCGGCTTGTATTTTCTTTCGGCGGCGTGGCGGATGTGAAAAGCGCGCACCATTGAGCGTTGTTGGAAGAAAAACTAGCGCTCCCAGGAGCCCTACAAGTGGAAATGAAAAGTTGATGTCCGCAGCCCGTTATTGGTAGACCGATCCAGCCAATTTCGAGCAGGCCATAAATATATCCCAGGCGAGGAGCCAACCAAGTGGGGGTAGGTGGGCAAAGTGCGAAATTGCCGCGCCCCCTTATCATTCTCAAAGGGAGAGGCCAGAAAGCGCAAAAATACCAAGCATGCATAAAGGAAAGAAAAGCAATGTTGACGGCAGCGAGGGGTGGCGTGCCCTGTTTGCATAGGAAAAAAATGCTCACCTCTCGACACCAGAATGCCATGGCGTAATTCTTTCTCAGACATAGAATGCGCTCCCATTGTCCCTGTTTGCATACGCTGTAAAATGTGGGCGCGCAAACGCGTGATGGCGCATCATTGGCTACGTATAGCTTGAAATGGCTGTCTTTAGGACCTCGGTTTCTGGAAGGTATACGCATATATTTCTGCAGCGAAAGGCGTTGAAGTTAAATGATGCGCATGCAGATCTAGAAGGAGTCCATCGAAAACATGACAAATATCTGGGATATTTTTTGCTACCCGGATAAAAAATAATGCGCAACTGCTTGTGGTTATTTAGTAAATGGAAGCGACGTTTGCATATCGCTGTTCAATTCCCGCAACAGTGGTCTGGTCGCTATGGTTCTCGACTGCTGATCCGAAGGTGGTAGGAGCAAATTCCGTCCGTGACTGCTGCATTTCGATGGAAGCGAAGTGTTGAGGCCCGTGTACTCCACCATGTCAATGTAAGGTAAAGAACCTCAGGTGGTACAAATTTCCGGGCCCTCCGCTACGTCGTCTCTCATAATACAATCGTGTCGTGGTCGAAACGTCATAAAGAAAGCGTATCTCTCGTTTTATATATATATATATATATATATATATATATATATATATATATATATATATATATATATATACAGGGTGTTTTTTTTAGTTGCAACACATTTTTAGAATTAGAAAAACATAAATCGCGGGAATGTCTTGTGTACCATTCGAGTATACGGATTGGCGGCCTCTAGATACAGAACAATTTCGGCATTTGTGCGCATAATTAGCGAAATTGCGCTAATTAACTTTTTTAATTATCAGTAATTGCTGGCTACAGCAAATGAGTACTTTGGAGCCCGTCCTCGACACTACCTATCCCAATGATCAAATTTTGAATAGCGGAGTGCATGTGGGAGCTACGCGAACAATTAGTTCCCCGTCGCAGGCTCCTTGAAACCGAAATTTAAAGCCGGTGGTCACCGCCGCTCCGGCCGCTCTGGCCGCGCAAGCAGCTTGCGTTATCTCCTTGTTATCAGCGGCGTTGGGCGCCGCGGGCGAGTGACGAAATCCAGGGAGGCGGGGACATCGACGTCACAGACGCTTTTTCCGGCAATTTCGGTTTCAAGGAGCCTGCCACGGGGAACTAATTGTTCGCGTAGCTCCGCCACGCACTCCTCTATTCAAAATTTGATCATTTGGATAGGTAGTGTCGAGGACGGGCTCCAAAGTACCCATTTGCTGTAGCCACCTATTACTGATAATTAAAAGTTAATTAGCGTAATTTCGCTAATTATAAAAGTGTGGAAATTGTTCTGTATCTAGAGGCCGCCAATCCGTATACTCGAATGGTACACAAGACGTTCCCGCAATTTATGTTGTTCTAATTTTCAAAATGCGTTGGAACTAAAAAAAAAACTCTGGTATATATATATATATATATATATATATATATATATATATATATATATATATATATATATATATATAATCTAGGTGGTACACGTGGGAATTTTTGAGTTGTGGACGTTTCCAAAGGAGGAGGGAGGGGACAACCGTGAAAGAATAATTTCTTGTGCATGTAATTGTAATCAGTTACTTCTTTTCAGTAACGTGTACAGGTGCCGTTTTTCGCTACATCTTATCCTTCTCCATATGCTGTCCTGAATAATTCTTGCAAGCATGCAGTCAAGAACTGAAGATTGCGGTAATGCCTACCTGAGGGATTATTCCAAGATCAGTTTTTATCCAATCTTTCGCAGTTATCCCTTCAGGTATAGCTACGTATTATTAGCAGGCAACAGTCTTTTCAATCAGGTGGTTATAGCTTTTGTAAGAACATGCCGTTCGGACTGACGACGGCTGCGATCTGGGTACACGAATTCCTAGTTTTCGTAAGGGTACGTTAGTCAACACTGTGTAGCCCGGACAAATTTTCTTCTCCCCTTTTCTTTCTGATCTTTTGTTCCCAGCCCAAGCACAGACTAGCCAACCGGACATACCTTTCCTTCTTAGTTTGCTTTTTCCACTTACCCTGTGCAGGATAGCAAACTGTATTTCTCTTCTTATCAACCTTTCTGCCTTCCACATCTATCTATCTATCTATCTATCTATCTATCTATCTATCTATCTATCTATCTATCTATCTATCTATCTATCTATCTATCTATCTATCTATCTATCTGCCTTTCGTTTCTTGTTTTCTCTCCCGCTCTTTAACACTTCATTTATGTGGTTGCAAAATAAAGGACCTAAAAGCAACACTTTCGTATTTCGTATATAATTAACCCACAGTAAGGCACAACCAATTCCAATACTTCACAGGGTCAACTGGGTGCGTACGTATTTCGCACTGTTCGCGATGATAAATTTCACGAAGAAACATTTGCTAACTTAGGAACTTAAACTAGTTCACAAAAACAACTTGGTGTCATGTAGAGCCTGATCTAATGTGTGACTCAAGTAATCTATTGAACCGTATTCTCGAAGCTTTTCGTTGGTGGGAACTATTTAGTTCGAATGAGAGCGATTTAAATATTTTTCTGCTTATATTTTCAACGTCGTTAGGCTTTAGATGGCTGTAAATATAAAACGATATCTCACATATTAGGTATAAATTTAGAATAGGCTCTTTGCATGGTGTAAGCGCTGCTTTTATAATTCGCAATATTTTAATGAAAGTTTGCATCTCCATTGAATTGAAGTACATTTCATAAGCTTTGAAGGTCGGGTACAGAGGTTCACGTTTTTTAATATTACATTACTTGAAATTTTCTTCGTTCGCAATTGAGATCGCTGCTAGTTTACCATTTTTCTTTAGAATTATGTGCAGTCGTGCACGTAGAAAGTATTCGAGAATAGAAAAGTGGACTAGTCGGAGACAAGCTCTTCTGTTGTCAACGGTCTAAATGCCAAGAAATCAGAAACAGAAAGGACAAGATGTCAGATAGACAGAACGAATGCCTATTCGCGGCACGTTATTTCAAGCTACCTTTGCAAATTATCATCGAGAGGACCGATGCTTCAATCCAACCTTATATATCATTCAGGACATATTTTCGATGCACTTCCATTCACAACAGAATACAGGCGTTGTATAAACACTATACAGAATGCATGACGAAACTATTTTATTATTTTTATCATGACCAAGCAGTCCCACATCGGTAAACTGACTGATCATTTTTTTTTCGCTGTCTTCGCAGAGCCGTTACAAGTGATCCGCAGCGAAACCGACTCAGTATTCGCGAAAGAACGTATTTCTTTTTTTTTTATTTTGTCCCGGAGAAGTGCCTTCGAGAGGATGCGAGCGATTTAGTTTTAGAGCGCAAGCTGTTATGAGCTCGTTGCAATGGCCGAAATTGGTAGCGATGGTGTCCGCCGCCGCCGCAGCCAGTGTCCGTAACTGCTATCAGCTTCAATGACAAAAAATAACTACAGGCCTACGTGGATTTGAACCCAGCTCCAGTAGGCGTAGCGCTTCAGATCTTTCACTCTCACCCCATGGTTGGGTACTTAGTGTTGCCAACCACAGCTCAATATAGTAGGAGTGATGTTCCAGGACGTTATATGTTTTGAGCCGCCGACTGTGGTTTCATCGGGAAAGACGAGGAAATAAGAGGTTGAGGAGGTATAAGAAGAGAGAAGAGATGCTGAAGAAGAGGAAGGCAACAATTAGGACCAACAACGACGATGAGGAAGTACAGGAAGTCGGCGACCGCGATTAAGAAGAATGTGGCGAAGAAGAAGAATATAAGGGATTTTTGTTATTTGTCATGTAAACATGTAAGGCACAAGGACATGACAATAGAGCAGGCTTATATCTGCCACCGGGAGAGGCACAACGCCTGCCTACTCTTTTGGGAGAAGGAAAAGGGGAAGGGAGAGGGGAAAGAAAGACGAAAAAATGGAAAGTAATAACATACGAATAAACAGACAAAACAGAACAAAAACAAAATATGTCTATAAACGAAACGCCAGACCGGTAGCGTCCAGAAAAGTCAATAATGCTAGATGGGCCTGGTCCCGTCGAGAAGCACTTCCCTTTGGGAACAGGTAATCGTGAACGGTCGCGCACCGTACACCAAGACGTCTATACTCCTTAATTAGCGACGTACGCTGCGAAACGTATGCGGGACACTATAACACAAGATGTCCAAATGTCTCACTGGAACCACAGGATGGGCATGATGGACTGTCCACGCGGCCTTGACGGTGTTAGCGTTCGTGCATAAGAACACAGCCAACCCTCAACTTACAGAACAATGCTCTCGCGCGACGAGACAAGCCACGACCAGGAACACGGGGAGGGAACGATCCGCTGGCAACACGCTGGTCTGGGTGCTGCCGTAGTTAGGGGTTGGAGTATCAGCAGACGAGCGTTTTCTACCTTACATGAAAAGATAGGACAGTCACAGTCGTTGTGGGTGCAACTAGAGGCTAGGCGATCAGCCACTTCGTTTTCAGCAATACCCACGTGCGAAGGTGTCCATTGTGCCATGAGGGACACACAGCGTCCAGTAATTTTTCCGGCAGATTTCAGTATGCCGCTTAAAACTGAAGTATCAGGGTATCAACAGTCTACTGAGGGCAGCGCGGAAGTCAGTGAGGATCACGACATCCGATGCGCTTAATTCTTCCTGTACGTACTTTAGAGCAACAGCAATCGCTGCCAGCTCTGCAATTGTTGATGGGGTGGGATGTGGTATTTTATACACACGTCTGACATCACTCGACGGGCAGAAAAAAGCCGCAGAAGTGCTTTTGATGTCGTTGCGCACAGACACATCGGTAAAGATCTTCACATAATCGCCGAATTCTTCATATAAGTGTCACTGGGCCAATTGGAATAGAGCGGGAGCAATGTAAGAGAAGACGAGGAAAAATATGAAGTTGACAAAGAAAAACAGGAAGGAGGCGACCACGAATGACAAGAAGAAGACCCTGGAAAAGAAGGTAATGGACAAGCAATAATGAGGTGAGGACAAAAAACAGGAGAGGAAGAAGGCAAGAACAGAAGAGTAAGAGATCACGCAGTGGGCTGCTAGCTTAAGCTTCCACTTTGCTGCTTCCTCTGCGCAGGCCTAGGAGGTTTTTCTAATTCGTTTCGCTCCCATTTCGATGGGAGCGAAACGCTAGGGGCCCGTGCACTGTGCGATGTCAAGGCACGTTAAACGGTAGTCGAAATTTCTGGAGCCCTACGCTACGGCGTATCTCATAATCATATCGTGGTTTTGGGGCGTAAAACGCTAGAAATTATTATGAAGTGCGTCTGGTAGGAACCGCACCGTACACGCCAGCGCTCTTGTTTGTGCCGGTCGACAAAACATGAATAAAGGAGTAGAATGCAGCTAACGTTTTATGAGCTGTAAACCAGCAAGGTAAGTTCAGACTCTCGTTAGGCAGTCCCCATTATTAGTTAAGTTCAGTCCTACTAACGCCGTAATAGCCGAGGCCCTTATATGTTTAGCATTCAATACGCCGAGTAAATTTTTGCCTATGTGTAGTTACTACTTATTCTATCACCAGTGGATCTTTCTTTTTTCTTAACGACAGTATCGTCGACAAAACAAATATTTGCAGGTGCGTGCGATGCGGATGCTGGCTATGAAAGGGGGCGAAAGGGAAGAGCTCCACTGGCGTAGCTGCGGTACGCAAAGGAGACATACGGTGCACCCCAGGAGGACCATGCCAGACCGCCGGGGATAAAAGGTTGCTTTGATGACCCGTTTGAATCCATAAGATATTCGTCACGACGGCGGTCTCGTATACGGTGCAGGAGAAGAGCCTCAGTCTGCTCTTCTAGTGCCTAGCCGCTAAGACGGAGATACCGAATCGCCAGCGAACCCGCAGCTCATCATCAATGGAGATCTAGCTCGCATTAGGATTGTAGATTTATCGTTATGGATGCGACTACTTCGGCCAGTGTCTTAACATGCCACTTTTGCTGCTACCCGCTGCTCGGTCGTATACACAGCAAAAAGGGAAGGAAAAATAAAAATGGACGTACGACCGATGGCACAGCCATGTAATGAGTATCCCAGTTAACTTTTCTGCGCTTGTGCTACTTGTTTAAACAATTTTTATCCTGACTGGTTGTATTTAGCGCACTTTGGCACCTTTAGCTTGATTACACGTAGATAAAATTCGAAATTTCTGGAATAATATATAATGCGCGAGGCTGCATTTAACGAAGTACTTTTTAACAGTACCCTGATGGTATCAATTTAAACGAATGAATATACGTTATATTTTTAATTTTTTGCGGCGAAGCCATGATACGATTATTAGTTATGCCCAGTTTGGGACTCTGTATTTATTTTCACCACCTGGGGCTTTTTAATGTGCACCTCAACCTAAGTACACGTGTGATTTTGCATTTCGCTAGAACTGAAAAACGGCCACTGTGACAGGGAACCGAACCCTCGCCCTTTAGCTTGGAAACACAAAACTTTAGCCACTAAGCTGCCACGGCGTGCACATAATCGATTTAAAAATATTCCTGACATTGGGGCATTAAAGTGTTTGTACGAGGCACGTTCATTCCACATCAAAGAAGTGACAACAAGTTTGCATTAAGTACCAGTAGACTTACGAATGAGTATTGTGTTTTTGGCGCTTACTTTTTAAACAAAATATTTGAAGCAATTCAAGGCACATTTGCTACGAATTTAAAAGGACAGTGAAGAGCAAGTGACAAAAGAAGCACACAGATTTTGAGCCAGATGAGCTATCCTACTCCCGCGAAGCGTGAAGCGTGAACATGATGCGATAGATGAAGAGGAGGAGATAAGTTGACATTTTGAACGGATACACATGTGGGCTCATCAATAGAAGCCGTGCAGACTTACGCGTTTCAAGAAGTTCTAGAACTGCTTTTGCGGCTTGTTCATAAGACGCATGTAGCAATGTTTTCAGGATCCTTCACTATAAAAACAAAGAGAGTGCTGGGCACTCACTTTGGGGGAGTACTTTCGCGTCCCAAATTTAACGCCTTTTTTCAGAGTAGATCAACCGCATTGCAGGGTACCCGTACTCTCGCCAAAACAGAGTAGTAGGACGCCTCCGAAGGGGATTCGAAGACTCTTTTGAAGAGAGCTCTACTACCCCACCAAGCGGGGTGCTAGTACTCCCAGAGGGAGTAGCAGAGACAAAAAAAAAGAGCAACCACTGCGTTTTTCGACCATGCTACAATTAGCAGGCATTTAATTACATCACACTGAACATAGAACATACAGGCTGACATGACACGAACGCACATACACGCCAATAATACAACCACGGCAAAGCACAAAGCCCACAACACACTCGCGATACACCGTCTTACACTGAAGTCCCGTATATATAATCCGTATACTTGACCTCCTATGTAGCGCCAGTGGTAAAGTACTGTTCTGCTTAATTAATCAAAAAGTATGCACAGAACAGGTGTATGTTTAACGTTGGCTCATAGGTAGCCGCTCGCAACATAGATCTGTTAATCTAAACGCGCGGAACATATACAATGTCTTTTAGATTAACGCATTCCTATCATGAGCTGGCATTCCGTTTTACGGGCAAACGCGAGTTCGCATTGCTGGTTCGTGATGTAAAATGCACCTGAGGAAGCGAGTACGAACATAATAGCGGCTGAATTTCATCAACGCCAGCGAAGAAAAGCGGCACCCGGGTGCTCCGCTACCATCCGCTTCATTCCGACGGCGTCCCCTTTCGAGTCCGTCGAGCACGTCTGTACGGCGAACAACCGCTGGCGATCACAAAATATGCACTCCTCGTTCTTCGTTACTCTGTACACAGATGAAATATAGTCTCTGCCATAAGAAGTGTTTAGGGTACTATGCTGTACTTACCAGACTTGCGAACGGGACGGATCGCAGTCACGGTATTTTCACCGTCGACGCGCTCATGGCCGTCATACGGCTCTATGCCGAAGTCGTAGCGAAGTCTTTTTCTTTACATGTATGAGTTATATACAGTGAGGCTTCGGAGACCAGCCGTCGACGATCACAACAGCTTACTGTGTCGCTAAAAGTGTATTCCTCTTCGTTTCGTACACGTAAGCGAAGAATCCGAGGCGTGTAGGCTGGCGGGTTTCACTAGCACGGGTACGGCTGTTCGATCGGGGAAAAACACAGGAAAGGCAGCTCGCTATGACTCCCGTCGGTTGAGGCTCGTAGTCGAGGAAGGCACCGTTCATTATACGTACACTGCACGCGTTTGTACGCGAAAGCTTGTATGTGGAAGTCATAGGAAGGTCGCTGCTATAGTTCTATCGAAAAACACTTCACGAAGCGGCTTTTGCCTTCTTCAGTCATCCGCTCCCACCCCAGCCGCCATGTTTGCGGCTGCGAATGCGAGCATCACATGTGTGTGGCAGGAGTGAAATTCCATTTTACTCTCTCATGCCGCAAGAGGTATGGACATTTCACTCCATCCGACTTTTTCCTAGAGTATAACGATGCCCTAAAGAGTAGCTCGGTCGTTTCACTCCTGCGGAACCGGCTCCAGTTTTTAGAGTGTTCCTTCTGTAAATACCGGTCGTCAAGGCACTATAGGTGTATAAAGGAGAAAACTCTTACCTTTGTATTTTGGTCAGTTGCATATAAATTGTTTTACACTTTCTTTAACGCTGCAGTTTGCGCTTTCTGCAGTTTCAATTAGTAATGAGTTTGGTTTCATCAAACAAATTAGTGATCATCGGCGACATAGCAAACCTTTTCTCTCAAGTGAAGCCGGTATGCGCCGCGCAGATATACTTAAAACCTAAAATTATAATTAGGTTATGCGGTATAGCGTGCAAAAGCGATACGTGGGCAACGAGATTTGTAATGTTGGGCACACTTGATTGAATTAGATCCTCTATAGGGTAATTCAGCGGCTGGAAACAAAGCAAGAACTTAAGCGTTGCCACATTCAGGCCCCAATTTAATGTGGCCGGCTCATTCAACAATGAAACCATGCATTGCTTCATGTTCAACATCTGCACTCCAATGTCAATCATTAAAGGTGGCTGTTAAAATAAATAAAAGACTGCCGATGCACTTGACCGCAGAAATAGGAAATGCTAAACAGGTTCCAACGACGAATTAGCCTTGACGGAATCAACAACAATAAATGAAGAAATGCTTCTACAGCGAAATTTATCAACATTTTTCAAGTATCGCCCCGTACACAACACACGCCAGGACTTCAACTAGAACAAGGTTTCTTTCGGAGACATTTGATCGTAGTCTTTTTCAGTCGGAGATCCTTGGATGCACGCGCCATGCTGATGCGCCTAGACGCAGTTCCGCAGTGGACGCGATAAGGCACTTCCTTTAACTAAAGTTTGTGATGTGATGCTACACTCCCTTCTCCTAAAATCTGTCCCGAGGTCTCATTTGGCGGGTTGAGCGTGTGGGCAGGACCAGCTCTTCACCAGCAATTGCGTGCTGCCTGCACACGACCCGAAGTCGGGTTGTTCGCAAAGTTCACCTGTCGATTGTTGACGTGGCAGCGGACCTCGGCAGTTGTTGCCCATTTCATTCTCTCTTGGCTGTGCTCCTGGGGCTTCTTGCTGAACGTCCCGCAGTCGCACTTGGTCGACATGTTACCGCTGTTCTCCTCCTTCCGTATCGACAGGGAGCAAACGACCACCGCTGGCAGCAGTCACTGTACCAGGCAGTTATCTCTGTCCAATGCGATTGAACTGTCGCGACCAGACTTGTGTTCAGGGAAACAACGGGGAACGTGGGCCAAGACCGTATTCCTGGCTGGAATATGTGTGCCCTCTCTCTTCGGGAAGAGGACATTTAGTCTAGTTCGTGGTTGGGCATCCAGGAACATCTCGGCAGGCGATTTGCCGTCTTGCGGCGGTGTTACCCTGTAGCGAAGCCAGAATTTAGCAAGTCGGCATGGTATCGGCCATGCTTTATTCTTCTTTAGTGCTTCCTTGGCAGTGCGCACCACTCGCTCTGTTGCCCCGTTCGACTGGGGATAATAAGGGCCAGTTAATTGTAACGTGACGTACACGGTTGTGCCGAAAGAATGTCTTTGTCACCACACTGGTAAATTGGGTTCGTTATTGGATACGACTGTGTGAGGCAAGCCGAAAGGGGCGAAAATTCTGCGAAGCATTTCCACTGATATATCAGCAGACACTGTTCTAAGCGGCACCGCTTCTATCCATTTCGTCCCTTCGTCCATCAATGCAAGGATCATGTGACCTTCTACCGGACCTACAAAGTTGACGTACAGCGGAGACCAGCGCCTGTCAGTTTCCGGCCAACTTGAAGGTACCTGAGCCGCAAGTAGTGGCAGACACTGTGCACAGCGTAGGCGACTTTTCGCCAGGCCTTCTGTATCATGATCCAAAACGGTATTTTAAAACAACATGCGAGCGAGACTCTTCATTGAAGGTAGGTAGGTAAGCAACTTTATTGATTCCCGAGAGAATCATGCGAGGGGGGGAACGGGAAAAGGGGAGTAATGCCCGGGTGGCTTTCGTGCAACTCTTGCAACATGAAGGAACTCGCCTTCTCCGGCAAACCAGCATGGTGACGCCGATAAACTAATCCCTTGCTCACTGTCAGTTCGTGCCTACGAGTGCAGAAAGGTTGGAAACACTGTTGTCCTGCACTCAGTTCCGCTGTCCAATTTTTTAATGATAACAGCGCGAGCATTCTTACACGGCGGACATAAAAACACAGATGAAGACAAGCGCTGACTTCCAACTGAAGGTTTATTGCGCAGAACAAGCATAGTGTTTCTCTCCGCCGTGTAAGAAAGTTCGCGCTGTTATCATAAAAAAGGGGAATACCAACTAGCCCGTAGGCATACCTTACTGCTGGCCAGCCCTGCAGAATCCACCTCATTAATTTAATGAGCACATTATCTTCGTTGGTCTTCGCTGCTAGCTTCTGGGGGCACAGAACAAACTCGTTCAATGCTTGTACGTGCAGAGCACATTCGACAAAGTTTAATGCGAAGCATTTCTTGGCGAACTTAAGTCACTTTGACTGTATGTATCTATCTAGCCGCCTAGGTCGAGGTGCTCTCCTGGTCATCTCGTTCCTTGAATGTACACCACAGTTATCCTGGTGGAATATCAATGTATGACGAGCATGAAGAATTGATTTTTACGTAACTAATATGATTTGCTCGTCAAGTACGTCACGATTAATGATATTACAATCACATATTTCTCATACCCGTAGCGCTCTGTCCGTGGTATGCGCCACGGGTGTTTGAATTTTAGAGAGCCATGTCAATCAAGGATAACATAAAGGAGAGATTTCACGTATTATTAGAAAACACAAACGTGAAAGGCATAGCGTTTCTCATAGCTTGCGACTGAAATGTAGACATGCGCACACAGACACACATGCCACTCCCAAAGCGGGCCCCCGATGTGCCAAGCAAGCATTCTACCACAAGGCTACGGTGGCTGCTCCCGCACGGTTTGTGTAGTAAAAACGTTCGACAATCCCTAAGCATATTCTTATGAGATGAGAACACGAAAGCGTTTCTTTTGGCTAGACTGCTGTTGCGCAGGGATGCTGCAAGCTGGTGTTGCCGAGCTGAAAAGCAGGCACAGGTCGAGAAATTGAAACATGTTGTGTTCTGGTAATTCCCATGTGAACTTAAGACCGCCACCAATGGTCATCAATATTTTTGGCTCTTCACGACCAACGGTGGTGGTCTTAAGTTCACATGGGAATTACCAGAACAGAACAGGCTTCAATTTCTCGACCTGTGCCTGCTTTTCAGCGCTGATCACTTATGCTGGAAGCACATCCGACATCAAAGAAAAGCCTGCTTCCTTCTGAGAGCGCTCATTCCAAACTTGTTAAGAGAGAAATAGTGATGAACTGCCTTTAATCTACCCTAACAAAATCATGCGACCATTGCATGAGTGAAAACTTCAGCGAGCAGGTATCGCGTTTGGAAGGCTCTGGTTATCCTCTATTCTTATAGTGTCTGAGGTTTGCGAATCTGCTTCAAAAAATTAGGCGGTCCCATCTGGGAAAGAATAGAGAGATTAAAAAGAGGCACGTACAGGCGATTCCGTACATTCACAAGTTATGACACAGCATCAAGAAGATAGCCTCCAGACATGATATAGCGGTAGTGTTTTCTGCCCTGTGCAAGTTGTGGTTTATTCAACTGTGTAGCATGACAAATCGAGAAAGGTTGCCTGAGTGCACTACCAAGCACCAAAATAGATTGACCGATGAGAAGGTCATTTATGACATTCCAATAAGTTGTGATCGTCAATACATTTGGCAAACAGGCAGGTGTTAGAATGCAAGAGCAAAGGAGCACAGCTGGAAGGTACGCAATAATGTGGTGGTTTTTTAAATGACCATTGCAAGCGTTGTGATCGCACCCCAAATTTAAAGAAGCCAAATTTCTAAGTAAATCGAAAGACAAGACGGTACGAAAACTTGTTGAAGCGTTCCACATTAAGAAAGCAGGAGCTGAATGTGTGGGCAAGCCTTCACTTCTAATTACTGACACTGATTTTGAATTTTTAGGTGGTTTTGCGTAGCGCTGTTGTTTCACCCTCACGCGTTGTCACGTGTTTTATGGTCATTCCTTCATTCTTTCCCTTGGATTTTACGATTCGACCCTGAGTTATCGCTCTAGTTTATTTGTTTTATCCTCACGAGCTTTCCGTGTTTATTGTTGGTCATCAGTTTCATCCTTGACGTGTGTTTTTATTTCTAGGATTTTGTTTTGTTTCCCTGTTCGATTTCGTTCTGAAGGCTTGGGTCGAAATCATTTCGCCCAGGGTTGAACCGTTTTGTCATGCTTGAGTGTGTACCTTGAGGGAGTGCACATGCGCAGGTTTTATCTTGCCTGAATGCTTTACATCTCTTTGTTCCTTTTTTGTGTTTTGTTGGACTACTTAGCGTGATGTGGCATGATTTTGTATAAGAAAGGTTTGGTGAAGTGCAAATAAATCTAGCTGTAAGTCGGCGCTCGTCTGTGTGATTCATGTGCCTCCTGTCTTCGTCTTCGTCGCGCTGCAATTTTAAGACTGTTGACAGACCTTCACGCCGCGCGATTCATGTATGCACTCGCTACAATCTCGTGGCGGGCGTGGTGCCTCACAACGCCACTCAACACCACGAAGCACCGCTAGACGAGCACTAGCGCGCATTCGATGGCCTCGTGCACTCTGTAGCGTGGTGCACGATAGGTCGCGCATGACGGAGTGCGACCATGCTCGCAGCGACGGGAGGCACCCTAGCCATGAAACGCTTTAGCGTGCCTAAATGTCTTTAAACTATGCTCGAAAATGAAATACGTGTACAAGCGTGATTGTATTACATAGATATTTGTAAAATAAACACAAAAAGGAAAGAACAAACAAACTGAATTGGCTACTATACGTCAGCCGAACTGGTGCAGGAGGAGAGCCATGTCGTAGTTGCGTGTGTACAGGGTCGTCCACTCTTGGTCCGAACACGGCTCACCGTGGCCGCGCTCCGCGGAGCGCCAGCGCTCGTGGCGTGGCCAGGGCTAGGTCAGTTAGTGTACCCCCCAGGTAAGCGATAATAGCACCACTAACGCCAATTTGTCCCCGGGTGTTTGGTAGACCAAACTGTGAAACCAAAAAACAATAAAAACATTCCTGGTGGTGCTATGGCAACGCTTTTGTTGATGAGAGAGGAGGAAGCGCCGAGCTGCTTGTCGTCTGCTATGCGCTCGACGAGCGCGCGACCATTTGCAATTTTTTTTCTGGTTGCGTTGCTGCTGCATATCTTGTTTTCGGCAACTTTCGTTTGCTATTTTCTCGGACTTTCAGCACATCCACAAAACATTTGTTTGTAAATATTTTTCGTTTCTGTGCGCACGAGCCAGCAAGCCTTGAAGCGTGACAGTTTTGTATGAGCAAGAAAACGGTGTAGTCAGAAAATGTAGTTTATTCACTAATTTTATTAGCAACGTATTGCAAACGATAAAACTCAATAGATGCCACCATAGCACAGAGCAGTGTACCTCGTACGATAAATACAAATGTTCGCATTCTGTATCGGTTACACAAGCATAAGAGAAGTCTTCACACAATTCATCGTATACAGAATATCGCTGCAGGTGTCACCATGTTTATTGGCTGTACACAATACAATTCTCCAGAAACGACGGTTCATAGTAACACGTTTGTGAATAATGAACTGATCATGCAGTGCAGAAGACCTGCACGTTGAGCCCAACACTACTAGCCCCTTTTTCTATGAAGCTTGCTAGTCGAAATAGTCTTCTATAGCAAGCTAACTTCCTATATAACTCAGCTTGTGCTAATGTACCATTAGATACTCAGCAAATTATATTTACATTATAACACTTGGCTATGTTTCTCGATACGTCGCGTAAACCCTCGTTCAAAGCTGTAGCATTGCTAACAGGGCATCATTACAGAATTTTACAGCAGTACATTGCAGTTATTCCTCGCAATTTGTAATGTCCCATGTATTATATCACAGTTTAGGCATGAGTATCACAATCCTACAACATCAAACAACAAATGACACCCTGTAGACAGAGCTTTCCATTGAGAAAAAAAAAACAATGCAGTATAGGTAAGTGTCGATGGTTAATCATAATTGGAAACTGGGCTAGGACAGAGTCATGGGCAAGGGTATTACGGAACGCGCACCTTCGGGACATGGAAAAATGTTCACAAAAGTAACTCACATCTACAGCATTTAACGAATCAGCCTGGGCAGATAGCTCAGAACAAGCCTACTCTGACCGGTTTTCAAGACATTCCTCTAGTATACCTGAATCATATAAAGCATTTATCATATAGAGCTTATAAGCTCAGCTTCGTGCATAATGTTGGAAGCATAGGACAAATCTGAGCTGTACTATTAGTTTTGTAATTGGCTGGAGGTAATTTGTCATTTGACTTTCGAAGACGCCTTAACAAACCGGTGAAGGCGCCTCAACTTTGCTGATACACTTGCTTGTGGCACAGCGTGCTTTCTTGACTTACTAAAATATTTCTGACTTTTCTAGAAGGAGCTTCTTCCTCCTCATTTGATATTAAAACGAAAGTATGCGTGGCAAGAATGCCGAGTACTATTAGTACTTGTGCAACTTCACCACATAAAGTACAAGATCTCAAAATTTGTGTTCGCAGCAGTGAATTATAGCGCAACAATGTGAGCTATGAATGTCTGCACAAAGACAATACCTTGCACGCTGTTTGCGCAGACATCGAAATGCGCTAAAGTGTTTTGTTTTGGCAGGGTTCGCGTGGGCACTTTCGGCGAAGTGGTCCGAACAGAGGCAGTAGCCGTCGTACAGTTGCTCCTGTGCGAGTCCCTCGAGGTCTGCCCCCTTTGACGTAATTTCGCCCTACGTCACACCTAGAAAATGAAAGAAAAACCACCATGGAAATCAATAAACAACACATAAAAGTGACACTAATATAGAGAGTGCGAAAAAGGGAGAAAAGAATGTGTCACAGGTTCAAAAGCAAAGCGCAGCTTGGCCATAGCGCAGGTAACACGAACTTCACGTTACACGGGATGTAAACAGTCACTGCTACGTAAATGATTTTGGGGGCTTATTTCTTAAGCATTGAAATGCGTTAGAGTCGCTACAAGGAACTGGTCGTCGGAACCAGTTCGTCGAAGAAGCGCATTCGGCGAACATGCTTTGCAGGATTTCTTCTCGAAGAAAAAGAAATTAAGAGCCACCGCTAACAAAACCGATACCGAAGTGAAATTTCCGTCTGCCCGTCAGCTGGCATCAATCGGCTCACGAGAAATTGTCCACAAGTAGCTTTACATGCTTTCTACATTACTGAAAAATGAGCAGTGCCAAACAAAAACACCCACTGTAAAGCACCAACAGCAATCTTTCGGTTCGCCCTGTAGCTGATTTGATAAGCATAGCCCTCGCTTCTTCGTACCGAACAAAAAGTGTGCTTACCTTTCGTCCGCTGGGAAACGGAAAAATTTCGCTGCGCTGTTTCTTCCCGAGTTGTGGCACCAAAAAGCACCGCAGCACGCCTTGTGTCCTTTTCCTAGTTTCACCGACATTTTGAGCACGTTCGTACTCACAAACACCGAAATAGTTACCTTCAAGGCACTTTACAGAAATTCCACACGTGCACGTGCACAGTGAAAACGGCAGAAGCAGACGGACGGAGTGGCAGCAGAAGAGATAAGAGCGAAAGCGCCGCACGTCGGCGCAACGAATGCAGCGTCTGGATAAATATATAGGGCGTTAAAAAAAGAAAATGCCCGAGGACACATTTTATTTCTACACGTGATTGCATAACTTTACTTTATTCATGCGTAGGTTGCAAAGATAAGGCCACACATGCAAACGTTGCTGAATTTTCGCTTCCTACCAAAACAATGGCGGAAGCTTTATCTCCAATACCGAAACTAGTCGAAGTGTCCGGCCCCTGGAGTGGCCGCGCATCGAATCTAATCTAGCGCATGCGCACAGGTGCTTGGAAGCGGAGTTTCGTTTCGCTTGAAAAGCGCGGGCCACAGGATGCTGTGCATCGCAGCAAGGCATGCACTCCTGCGCTTTTCAAGCGAAACGAAACTCCGCTTCCAAGCACCTGTGCGCATGCGCTAGATTAGATTCGATGCGCGGCCACGCCACGAGCGCGGCCACGGGGAGCCGTGTTCGCACCAAGAGTGGACGACCCTGTACAGGGCTCCAGACACGTGTGGGACGCGTGAAATCGAGCGCCGATATCAAGCCGGGCTTGATATCGGCAGATATCAAGTCGTCGTCTTCAGACGGAGATTCATGTATGCACGCGCCGTGCTGATGCGCCTAGACGCAGTTTCGCAGTGGTCGCGATAAGGCAATAGTGACCTGTATTCGAGCTTGTATTTGAATACGCGAGTACCTGGAGGCTGGTTGAAACAGCAACCTGACAAATTCCTTGTAGGTCATATGTTATCATTTTAGTGATTAAACTCGAATGAACAAAAGTTAATACAGCGATGAGCCCATACTACGTATCACTAAGAAGTGATCGTGCTAAGAAAACAAGAAATAAGATGTCGCACAAGTGTATCTGTCCATTTAATTAATTTTCTTTTATGATTCGTGAATGGAATCAGTTCCATGCGAACACTGCCGATTGTCCGGAACATGCATTTTATTCTCCATTGAAAGCTGTATGCTTTCGTTGAATGTGCAAGTACTGCTGCGCCAATTTACTGGACTGTTTTGATTGTTATAATTCTGTGAAATTATTTCGACCCCCCTCCCACAATAATGCCCATCTGGGCGATGTAGAACTTATACATACATACATACATACATACATACATACATACATACATACATACATACATACATACATACATACATACATACATACATACATACATACATACATACATACATGGAAACTAGTGCGTGCCTCAGAATTCATCCCAAGTTAATAAGTCGAGTCAGTTTTGCAATATACTGTTCAAATAACTTTTCAAATGTTATTATTCAAAATGTAAATAAAATAGTGATCTTATTTCTTAGAGCCGGAATGTGACCAAGCTAGACCGTGGGGCACCCGCGTACGGCATTATCTCAAAGCTGTTGTCTCCGATACTCTCTTAGACTCTCTTATACCCCTGTCACGCGGGCACTTAAAAGTCTTTTAAGCGAACAGACTTCTTCCGAAAAGGAGTTCCTGGCAGCAGACACGGCAGAGAGCGAACTCTTTTCAGAAGCGGTCTTTTTCGTAAACCGAGTTCGTCGATCTCTTTTACGGCTCCGAATGAGGCCTCGAAACTAGTGGGCGCAAGCAATTTTCGACTGGTGGAAAAAAAAAGAGCGAATGCTTATTTTTCTCTCACCAAGCCTCTTCGTAAAAACAAATTTCATATGCCACAGAGGGTGTAATGAATCCTTTTAATGGTTATTTCCTTTTCTACTCTCGTGAGCAGCTAGAACGCATGGGGAACCACGTGGTGACGCTCGAACCACGTGGTGACGCTCGAAGGGCCATTTTGCACAAGCGGGAAAAGCGTTCTTGGCAGTCGTGTGTGTACCTGGCATTCCAGTAGTGGGAGAGTCTATGGCCAACCTCGGGGACCAAGCAGCCGTCGGCGCATGGAAAAAGCAGCGTGTGCAATGATCGGAGGCGGACACCTGAAGTTTAATCAGACTTTGGAAAGATAACCTCCACTCAATGCAGTCCGTAAGGCTTTTTCTTCGGTACGGTCGCCCATAACGTGTCGAGAGCACCAAAACATCAATATGGTAAATAAAAACCCCGTGCCAGATGAACTTGTACACGTCGCTAGTTATGCGCACGCTACCTTAACTAGCGCAAGAAACCTTCACATTGGTGTTTCTTCATCTGTTATTCTTAAATTTATTTGAAGAAACGAGCAGCGCAATAAGTCTTTAATTTGTATATCGACATACATCATTATATTTTCATTACTTGTCTTTTAACTGCTAGCGCCGCGCTTTCAGTAGCGTCTTCGAAAGAAAACACTAAAAGGAGATCGTTGGTGCCGTGTGTCTGCGCCGCAACTCCTCTTCGTTAAATGTCTTTCAACTTCGTAAAAGACCGCTTAGGTAAAAGACTTTCTGCTCGCCCGTGTGACACAGGTATTAGATCGTCGTCTTGTAACCTAACCTTTTCTTCTGTAATCGTTACATTCCCACTGTTCGCGCATTGTCTTTGTAACTCATGAACTCCTTTTCCGACTATCGCTATTGTTCCTCGTGGTGCAGATCACTGTGATGATTTCGCGCGGTAGGCCGGTCAACACTGCCTCCCCCACCCCCTCTCCCCAATAAAAAAAAAAGAAACTTTGAGAACCACCCTAATTTGCTATGCTTGGCTCATGGTTCCGGCATAAAAGGTTGGTCGCATCCCCTAGATAAAGGACAACATTTGTTAGCTTCTTCCGAGACTTGCATTGTAAGTCTTTGTTTACGCGTACGTACGACAAAATCCACTAGTCGACACATCGGTGTCCCTGAATCCACATACCTCTATTGCGCTTCGCTCACAGAGAACGAAAGGAAGGTTAAAGAGGATCGTCCCTTGTGACTTCGTGCGTCGTCGCGGTGGTGAGAAGAGCGTGGCTTTGGAATTTCAGAGTGAGGCGTACCGCGCACCTCCCAAAAATGCAATTGTTATTATTAATAAAGTTGAATGAACCAAGGTTTATCAGTCGTAACTAAACACAAGCTGGACGAAGGAAGCGACGCCGAAGCACTCGTCTCTCACCTCAGGGACGAAGCACTCGTGACGCGTGGTGACAGCCCTTCTGTCCTTGGTGCTTGCTGATGCCGGCACAGCACTCTATGCATGTCTTAAAGTACTTGTGCTCAGTTACCGTGCTGCGCGAAGCGGCAAGAGCTTGCAGCGCCCGTTGACAAGGATTTGGATGCGTGAGTGCAGAGCTTCGAAGTTATCGCATGCAGCGCCCAATAAGGCACCACCAGCAACCACAGCGTGTACGGCTGTCTACCGGATGCGGTCGCCATGCATCGCGAACGTTCTCACATTCGCCCTATACCACAATGGGACTACCGCTCACCTTCGCGAGCATCCACATGCGGCGCAAAAAAGACACCGGCAGCCGCGCACTCCGAATATCCCGTTTTAATGGCTAACCAGGCGTACTCGTTGGGGCGCTTCAGCACGCGCCGCTACGCGTCAGCGTCAGTCGGCGAGGCCGGATCGCGTGATGGCGCGCGTCGAACTCGATATCTAACACTGCCAGATCTTCGCCTCAGGCGGCGGAAGTTGATGCAGTCTTCGGCGCGCGTCGCTCACGTGAGATACCCCACGTTTGTATGAATAAGCAGAAGTACACACCCGTGAAGAATACTGGAAACGTGCCGCGAGGCCAGCTTTCTCACCTTATTATACTGGTTCTAGAACAAATACGCTGTCATTTCCATCAAAATAACTCTGGTGCCACTAACGGGAAATGCTGCATGTAACGCCATCTGGTGCGTATCAATCAAACCACTGTTGAGGCTCACGGCAGCGACATAGGCCTAGCGGTGTCAGAATGAACACGTTTTCTAAATAAGGACCGCGAAATATCGCTAACACTTTGTCTCACTTAGTACATGAGATTAGGCGAAGGCTCAATTTAATGTTTGTTGCCATCGATGCGAAGAGCAAATACCAGGTGCGAATTAGAATTGAAGCGGGTGCTTTGCTTGCCGCCACGTTGCAGCGAGATGGAGCGCGGAGACACGCAGCAACTCCCGGAACGCATGGTTGCGCGCCCTTTTTCTCCGTTGCAAAGCGACGCGACGCTGAGTCAACACAGCGTGTGCTGCTGCTTTCCAACGGGTACGTCTAGTTAGCCCTTTACTCGCCGAGCTCTGTAGATCCCCCTGAAGTTCTGCACCCATAATTGTCTGAGTCATCGCTTCGAACGGATTCGATAGTAATGACTTCGCATGGCTCTTGTTTCTAGTAAGCTGCTTGACTTGCACACAAATAAGTTGCAAACGTTGCCAAGATTTAACCTTTACAATGTGCAGCGTAATCTGTAACGAGGATGTCATTATATGCGCCAACGTTAAACTCAGTGGACCATAGATTTGGGGGAATAATATCATTTCTCCACACGAAAAGTGTTATAACCAGGAGAAAATATGCGTCAAATAAGCACGATGCACCTTATGCAACAAAAAAAAAAACGGCTTGCGAAAACTTTTTTTTTTTCTGGACAGTATACGCATTCGCTAAAGCAGGAGCTGGCCAGAGTTCCAGGAAATGCACCAAAATGAGGTCACCTTCACCACAGCAAGCTAGCAGATAAAGTCCTATGGTGGGCAACTCGTAACTGTTCAGCTGTCAGAAGCAAGAACCTTCTGCACTGATCACGAAAGTTAGTGAGTCCACAGGAGAGAAACTGATTGCTTGCAATCGCGACAACAAAGAGCAGCCCATGAAGACTGACACTTCTTTATGAAGAAAGGAAGAGCCATACAACAGCAAGGAAGATGAGGCCGAATGAAGAAGCGCAAGAGAACATCACTTGAGGCTGGTAACTCGTTTAAGCAGGAAGAAAGTGCTCCATATAGCAGAAAAAGAGAATTGCTCTAGCAATGTTTGCGGCCAACGAAGACAGAGATTGTTCGAAAGGAAAGGCGATTCTCTCGCTGAAAAAAAAAAAAAGAAGAATGGAGCGGCAAAACTGAAAAAAATAGTGTTACCGAAAGCAGACTTGCCTTTACTTCTGCAGCGCAGGTAAATGATGGGAAACGATAGAAAAGAACGCAGTTCTACACAAGCTTCCATAGCAAGGCGAATATGTTTTATCAAATTGTCCATGAACGCATCATTAAATGTTCAAGCAAAATTAACTATCAGCTACTTGAAAATGACCTAGAATTTCTACCACGGATCTTGCTTATTACTTCTAACCGGGGAGCTATGCTATGCCACGGAGCTGAAGCATTGCTCGACTTGAGATCTTAAATGCGAAGCATTTCTTGGCTAACTTCAGTCACTTTGACCGTATCTATCTATCTATCTATCTATCTATCTATCTATCTATCTATCTATCTATCTATCTATCTATCTATCTATCTATCTATCTATCTATCTATCTATCTATCTATCTATTCGTTAACTTGGCGTTCACCAAGATTGGAATGGTAGGGTATGAATATATGGCGAACATTAACGGTTGATATTTACCTCACTAACACGATATTATTTTCATCTGTGTCACAGTTAACGATACAGCAGTCACGTGTAGCCCATACCCGTAGTGCTCGGTCCGCGGTAAGCGGGTATGCGCCACAGGTGTTTCATTTTGTACAGCCTACGCCGATCTATAGTACCAACTACAATACACATTTACTATACCATAAGAACACACTTAAAAAAAAAGCATGCCGCTTTTCTTATCTTGCGACTGAACTTTAGATATAACCAGCACACAGAGACACGAACGCACTAGAAGAAATCGAAATAGGGCCCCCGAGGTGAGGAACAAACACGCTATCGCAAAGCTGCCGCAGCTCCTCACACAGAACACGTATACTAAATAAACCTTTTGCACTAGCAGTTTGGATGATAATGCTTGTGTGTGGGCCATTGTGCCTCTAGTGTGTGCGAAGCGCGATCGCAGAGGTCTATTAAGCAATACATATGTTCTTCTATCATTCGGTGTGCTTTTCTCCAACTCTGCTCGATCCCGTACCATTACTTATAATACGGCGCGTATGATACACATGTTGGCGCACCGTAGCGGGTATTTCTCTTCGATAAAACAGATCTCTGTGGGCTAACGTGAGGGCCAGCGTTACGTCATATCACGAGTTACTATTCAGTCCTCGCTGTGCTGTCGACGTTCCTGGTTAGCCCTAGTTAAGCATGCACCTACTCACGCACCTTGTACAAAGACTTAGATCCCATTGGTAACACTTAGCTACACGCCAACATTCATAGCTAAACGTGCTGCCAAGGATTGACAGAGTACGAAGAAACGGACACAACAGGTTGAAGTGCGTGTTAACAACTCATTCATTTCTTATGTCATTCACTTCCTTATGTACAGACACAAACATGGAAGGAAAACTGAAAACGTTTGAACACACATTGCTCATGTCATACGCACACGGTATCATTCTACATCAACACATGCGCAGAAGCTGTATACAAGGTGTCATTTTAGTTGCAAGAAAGTCAATTTCTTTTTGTGGTAACGCCATAGACGGAGAGCTAGTAAAATTTGTATTGGTGTGTATGTAAAACGCCTGTGTTATTTCTCTTCGACGAACACCCTAATACCATTGTATCCGGAAGCGATATAGTCAGTGCGCAGTGTGCACGCGCAAACTGTCGTTTTAACGTGCACGCTGCATAAGATAATCGTCCTAGATAAGATAATAGCCCTAGGCTTAAAATTATACGGTAAGTCTCCAGCAGCACTTTTTTCGTATTCCTGACGTATGTGCGCGTTGGTTGAATGTTAAGCATAGCTTGTCAGCCGCTAGCGCGGCGGGAACGATGTGCCACTTTATATTCATCAGGTTGCTGTTCCTGTCCATTTTTTTTCTGTGCATATTTTTAATCATATACTTACCTGCCATCAGGTCATAAGAAGGCATCGGTGACAAAGTGGAGGTGTTGCGATTTTGAAAGCAAGAGATAAATATTTTCATGACTTATTTTATACACAGAATGAATGAAGTGCGTATTTTTTGCTACGTGTACTTAATTTACACTTTTCCTACGTTTTCTGCCAGCATTGTCTTCTCACTCCTCCCTCGCCTCCTTTCACTTCTTACTCCACATGCGGTCTGCCTATATTGGATTTCAAAGTATCGCAGTCAGGAGAAATGACATATGGGTACATACGTTGAAACGACCCAGCAACAATTGCTCAACTGTTCGAGCTTCTGCTGCTGATGCGGAAGAGACCGTGCTGAAGTATAAATACCTTATTTATTATTTATATCTTCCAAATAAGGAGAACAGCCTACTTAATATTTAGTGTGTAAAAATTTATATGCACACACAAATGGACAGGTTGCCAACAGTGGCCGAAGAAGCAAGGATTGTAGACAGGTCGTAAGTGGGGAGGACACTCGAACCAAACAATGCCACTTATTTCCGAGCCCTTCAAGGACAAACTTCTTCACGCCTTAAGGCAGGCATAAAGCAAGGAACGGAGAATGTCCGATAAGCGACTAAGACCGTACGCGCCTCTTGCGCTGTAACGAAGACGAAAGACGCCGCTAGACGGTCAAGGGGAAGGAACAACATGTGTAGCAACGCGCGCCGCCGACCAGCGCGAGAAGTCCACGCCATGGGGCCGCACTACTCGATACTCCATTTGGCAGAGTTGTTGGAAGAAACAAGGCCCCGAGGAGGAAATCCGTTCAGCTGAGGAGAGCGTCTAATCTCGACCATCGGCGCCCGATCGAAGCGGACCCCATCGGGAACTGACGAGGCCATTAGGCCCGGACGCGCCATGACTGCCCTGTTTTCCCTGGCACGCGCGACCAACGGATTCGGCGCGGTGGACAGCTACGGCTTCGTCGACTCCCTTCGGTTGGCCCGTACTACTACTGCTAGAATTCAGAGCGCCGGGCGAACTCACGTAGAAGCTTCGGGGATTACGGCCGAGGGGCGCAAGAAAGAGTGAGCTCCGTATAGCAAGGTTATCAGTGAATCGGTCACGCTTCGCCTGCGGCTCTTTTCCCACTAAGCCTGTCTCTGCAGTCGCTGCCTTGCATAAGGGACCGGCCGTACTTGATTCGTGCGCGTCCAACTGCTTGAATTTACCGCTTTTGGCTCTGCAGCGAAAATACGAAAATATGATCCGTTATTGTGACCTTTTTGCATCATTTGCCTCGACTACTTCCGGTGCGCACCTCATGCTTGCTGCGCGCGGATTATGTTTTTGTTTTTACACGCACTTCTATCGTCTGAACTGACCCCCCATATACTAGCCCTATACGGTCCTGTAGGCTAGCATTATGTTAATGCGTGTGGCTTAGAAATTATGGATTGTTGCTTTGTAAGATTGGTATACGGGAGCATAAATAGAGTAGCCGCTGCCGATTGAACACGTAATAAACAATAGTGCTTATTAAGGAGAGGGTGGCAGCGACTGTCCAAGGAGATTATGTGGCCAACATGATCAGTTTTTGTATTTTTGTTGAAAAATATCTCATCGTCCACCACGGTGGTCTAGTGTTTATGGTGCTTAACTGCTGACCTGAAAGACGTCGGTTCGATCGTGACCGCGGTGGTAGCATTTTCGACGGAGACGGTAATGGTAGAAGCCAGCGTACTGTGCGTTGTCAGTGCACGTTGAGGAACCATTTTCGGAGCCCTCCACTACGGCGCACCCAATAACGATATCGGCGTTAGCAAGTGAAACATGTTAATTATTCGTTAAATATATGCCGTAATGTCTACTTCACTGTCAAATTACAAAAGTTGTATATTAACTGCAGAGCTGCTTAGAAGTCAAATTTATTTTGTTATTATGTATGACCCTCATATTGTACTCATATTTTCTTCTCCTACGGTGTCTCTGTGCAACGCATGGGCGAATCCTTGGTGGCAAAGTGGGGCTGTTTGTGTTTGGAACCCGGGAGACACTTAACTATTTGGTTTGCTATGAAATGTAGGCACGGAAATCTAAAAGTTAGTATTTGTAGTTTAGCAAAATGAACTATATTTACATACTTTATGATACATTAGAATGACTAGTAACAGAACATCGCAACAAATTCTGAAGCTCTAGATACGCCTAGTCAACACGGCTGCGCAAACGCTATTCGCGCTCAAGAAGGAAATTGTTTTCAAAATGGACCCCAGTTCTTTTAATTAATCTGTGCCAATGAGAAGCTGCATATCCGAAGCTGCAGATCCGAAGGTCGCGGGATAGAATCCCAGCCGCGGCGAATGCATTTCGACGAAGGCGAAATGGTGAGGCCCGTAACTATGCGAGTGCACGTTAAAGAATCCCAGGAGGTCAGAATTTCCGGAGCCCTCCACTACGGCGTCTCTAATAATCATATCGTGGTTTTGGGACGTAAAACTCCATAAACCATCAATGAGAGGCCAAAGAGTGTCGAATATTTCGCCGTACCATATAATACTATTTTTAATAATGACCTATTGCGTATCTTGGAATCTCAAACACTATCTACATTAGTCGCTGACGCAATGTGTATATCGGTGTCCACCTACGCAAAAGCATAAGCGCAGCAGAATGACAGGAGTATATTGCTTCATACGGTTCATGTTAAAAGAAATTGCTATCGCGGCACGAAACAAGTATAGGGATGTGATCCCATAAGCCTTCTTTTTCACGCGGTAATATATTAAACGTACCTGCTGTACGTGGTATACTATGTACAACAGATAAGTGGACGAACTTTGGAACTGGGTGTTTTCCTGCAGTGGCGTAGCCAGCTATTTTTTGTTCTGGTTGAGCAGGGAAAAGACAGGGAATTGCTAAAGCAAGGAATTAGGCAGCTCGGAAATATCTAGAGTCCTTAACTATTCCAACAACAGTTAAATATTGAACACCAGGAAAGGCAACGTTAATCCTCCATACACAGTATGCCTGGATACCTCAACACGCATAGGATGACCGTCTCGAGCTTTTTGTTTTATGAACATGGCCTAAACCCGCGTGTGCAAGAATTACCGCTGTGAAATAAGTTGCTTCTCGAATGCTTAGCTCACTCACGCGCTTTTTTTTTTGTGTGTGTGTGCCTTGTCTATTTTAGATACGGCCGAAGACATTTATTTGAAGTTTCTTTCTTTCTTTCTTTCTTTCTTTCTTTCTTTCTTTCTTTCTTTCTTTCTTTCTTTCTTTCTTTCTTTCTTTCTTTCTTTCTTTCTTTCTTTCTGAAATAAAAACAAGAGATAAAGGCCATGTGGCCTTGCAGCGGCACTTAGTCCTATATGCCTTCGACATACGCAATTCGCATTCTAGGAAACAACATATATAAATAAGCTAAGCACAGATACTAAGTAAATAAAACGCACAAAATACAAATGAAGCAATACAGATACTAGTACGTAATGGAAAACGTGTGAACATATTTTATATGTTTTAAAAAATTCTTTGTATGTACTTTCAAATTACAGCACAAATGAAAACATAGATGTGCAGTGCGTAACAAACTGTAAGCGCCATAGCATATAGTCAGAAGAAGAGGCGTGCGAGACACGGACACAAGGGGAAGAAGTGAACAACACGAACGCCAACTAACAACTGAAGCAGAGCACATAGTCGAAAAAGAAAGAAGACACACAACTTATCTGCGCATGCTCAGGAATGGTAGCGCCACCTGTCAAACGGTTACACGTGCCGGTCTACGCGATAGACAACTGCTAAGGCATTCAATCTCTTCTCTGTTTAAGCTAATCGACGGCTGACTCACGCACGCGCTTCCACTAATACTGATATGCCACGCCTCGACCATTAAACGCGTCTCTTCATTCTTATGTCTGTAAAGGATCTCGCTTTCGTCTAACACGGGCGTGCAGTTACAGACCTGGCAGTGCAAAGATAGATTAGACGGCGTTCCGCCTGATAGCGACCTTCTATGTTCAATTAATTTTTGATTAATACAACGAGCAGTTTTCCCTACATAAAAACGTCCGCAGCTAAAAGGAATTTTATAAACCACACCCTTGCGACAGTCGGTAAAATTATTTTTGGCTGTGTGCTTTACCTGACAGATATCTGTTCTCTTCTTTCCTTCCATCAGCTCATTTCTTCTATGCACGGCAGCACAAACCCTGCCTAACTTATTGGGAGCCGTAAATGCAACATTAACCCCATATCTACTTCCCACTTTCTTAAGTCTGTGCGAAACTGCGTGGATATACGGAATACTCACGACCTTTGTTGATTTTACTCACTGCTACAGCATTCGTTCCGGTCGAAATCGACTTCTTCAGACGCTCAGCTACTGTGGCTATGGCTAGTCTAGGGTAACCTGATTCTAAAAGGCGCTCGACCTGCGCATTAAAGCTAATGGTCAAACGGTGCACGCACGACTTCGATAGGGCTGCCTTTAAAGAAGACAAGGCTATTCTGTTTTTTACTACTTTCGAATCCTTGGAGTGAAAGTTTAACAAAGGCTTAGATGCTCGAGGGGAACACTGCCAACACACGTGATTCTGCTCAAATCACAAGGAGATATCTAGAAATTGTATTACGTTTCTCTCGGGCAGTTCTTTCGTAAACCTTAGACCATCTCCATTAAGTTTAAATTGATCGCTTATAAAGGTGACAACGGATTCAAAATCATCCTTACTACAAAAAATCAAGTAATCGCCAGCATACCGAAATACCCTGACGATGTGTTCACCTAAGGCCTCTTTTAAGCGGCTATCAAACTTGCTCAAGATCAGTTAGAATAGGGGCGACCTTTGAACCTATACAAATCCCCGATTCCTGCACAAACACGCCTTCTCTATATCCAACCAACGTTGACATTAAGTACATGGAAGTACGGCACGTGTAACCGTTTGACAGGTAGCGCTACCGTTCCTGAGCATGCGCAAATAAGTTGTGTGTCTTCTTTCTTTTTCGCCTCTGTGCTCTGCTTCAGTTGTCAGTCGGCGTGCGTGTTGGTCACTTCTTCCCCTCGTGTCCGTGTCTCGCACGCCTCTTGTTCTGACTATGGACCCTTACCGACTCGCTCAACTTCCTGTCCTTTTGCCATAGTATCTTATTCATAAGTAATCTGAGGGTGCCAAAGGAATGTATTTGTACATTGTTTAAAATATGCTACATAAAACTCCATGTTTTTTCCATGTTCAACAATGTTTAGTAGTAATGGAGGTATTGATTGTTTGGATCATGTCGTCCGTATTTAGAATGCGTAAATGGTGATGATCTTTGATTACGTAATGAGTATCGGGGAGAAGAAGTCAGTAGACCGCCAACATGGAGTCGAGGTTATTTTTTTTAAGACAGAGTAGCCTCAAGAAAAAAAAAAGCTTCATTTACTCGGATCGGTGAGCGTCTGATAAAAGGATTATGTGAGGGTGAATCTCATCGCCTACCATGGCTGCACTCAAAAATTTTTATTACGCGTTTTTACAGGTTTAATGTGTCCCAGTAGTTTCTTACTGTCGTTTTTCTCTACATTCGCGAACATTAAGTAAGCTTTGCGTACGCTTATTATATAACAATTAATGGAATAACGCAAAGATCATATTGATGGTGGCGTGCTGGTAGTGATGTAACGCGATACTATATTTTGAAATTTGCAATGAAAATCAGAGAACTTGTCACAGATGTGGAAACTATTAGAGCCGCAGTGTGAAGGTCACCACCCCCGGTAAGCCCACGTTATTTTATTTATCTTTTTCGGTATGTGAGCTCTCTATGGAAGCAGATTTTTATAGAACGGAAGTAAAAATTTTAATTGCGACAGGGAGCCCTGAGCTATCGAATTGTATATGCCATTGTTGAGCCAGTGGACTCACCACAGTGGTTTAGTGCTTCCACAAGCTTCCATCTTTAGGAGACAGTGCGGATAAGAAAAGAAGCTTCATCGAAAAAAAAAAAGAACCGGAAGAGTCAAAAAAGAGAAAAAAAAACTAGAAAGAAGGAAGCCCTGAATTGCTCGGAAGCGTTACACGTGCGAGCAAGAAAAGTGAAAGCCGAGGCTCGTGGCCAGAACACAAAAGAAAGAATTCTAATGTGCCGAGGGAAGAAAATTTAATGTTTTAAGCCTGCGCATTATTTACTTATATTTGGCAAGCGAATGAAACTCCTGCGCTCTAGACCCGTATACAACACTCTACAAGACATAAATGAGGCAGGCAGGGCCGAGATTTTTCTCGCTCCGTGCCCAACTCCTTCGCCTTCTTCATGTACCCGTGGCACAGGTTCTCTCTATGAAATAAGTTTTTTTTTTTTCCATCTCCCTTCCTGCGCTCTAAATTCTTTTGGCACCTTTTTATGGCCTTGTGTTGCCATGCTCAAGTTACCCATCGTGTATATCACGCAAGCCAGAGTTTTTCGGCGCTCTTATTTGTCTAGCGCTTTTTCGCTTTCGCATTCCCCCTTGTTCATTTGTCGTTTAGGTGCCGATGATATTTCTACTTGATAATATATATATATATATATATATATATATATATATATATATATATCCTAGATGCAAGCATGTTTGGTGTATTCTCGACGCAGCAGCTGCGAACAAAAATGTTATTATCCGCGCTTTCCGTTCTCCTCTTGCTTCTAAGCCCGCCCGCCGTATAGGTACCGTGAGCGAGGAGCGGTGCGCGTGCACTCAAAGGCTCTGCAACCGCCTCCCCTCCTCTCACCCCCTTCGTGTTTTGTTGTTGCTTAAGCGGCCGTTATTATTCGCGCAGCACTCCCCAGTGGACGCGACTGCTGCTGAAGACCGAGCCGGCTGCGGTGAGGGCGCGTCTAGGATAAGGAGGAGAGAGAAACAGACACACTCAAGCAAACACACAGAGAAAAGCAACAGTAGATGCCGATGCCACGTCTGTATGTGCGCGCTCTCGCTGAGGCGGCAGCCACATCAAGTAAAAGATAATTCCACTACGCAAACAAACTGGCACTCAAGAGTGTTTACAGAGATTACAGAATGGTATTGCGGAAGCCGCCTACGCGCCAATACGTTTAGGCATAAGGAAGGTGAAAAAGACAGGCGCTGAGAACGTAAGAAAATATAGATTAGATAAAGAGAGAGAGAGAGAGAAATATATAGAGCGAGAGTAAAAAGGAACAGTAAAAGCAGTGGCAACGTCGCCCAATGGTTGAGTGAAAGCCGCGACGAAGGCTTGCGCTTTGATTTGATCGTTGCAGGTGTTTTCCACGAAGCGAGCGAACGCTGGCTATGTTTGGCATCGCAGCAAGCAGAGGCAGCGCGAAGAAAGAACTAATCAAACCGAGGGTAGAAGAAGGAGCGCTTCCCGTGCAGGAGAAAGCAAACAAATAACCTGCACACGAAATGTTTCTGTACAAAAAAAAATAAGAAAAAGCTCCATCTTTGTATGGCTTTACGTAACATGTTTTACTTCATCTTGTTAGAGGAAATTCCCAACTCCAGAAAAAGTGGTTCATCTGGCAACATTGCTGAGAAAAACAAAGATGGCTTCTATATCCAGGGTCACGGCCGCGCTTCCGCTTAGTGCTGTGCCAAAGTTTCTTGATTGCGGGTTCGAATCACGATGCTTCGTCGAATGCGAAAGGGTTCTTGCTGCCGAACGTCTGATATTAATCGGTCTAAAAGATCTGAGCGGCGAAACAGCGGAAATAATTGCGCAGTGCGTTCAAACGTCGTACTTGTCCGGAGACCCGCATCAGATTTTCTTAAGGATAAGGAGCCTTTCCAGCGAGCCTGAAGTTGAAGAAGGCAGGTACGTGTTCATGCCTAGCAGGCCTCTCCGAAAGATGCAAGCACTTGTGCGCGGCGTTGCTCTATTGAGTCCAAATGCGTCACTTATAAACGTGTTGAGTGCAGTTCTATGCGCGGTGCCGGAAGACAAACTTAGAGGCGCGGTGAACAGGTCGAGGGCTCAAAAGTTGGAACGAGCGCAATAAATCCTGTATTGTCACCAGATGATCTCGCAATGCAAACGCACTACGTTAAACGATCACACATTACCTCCATAACCACCAAAAAAATTGCGAGGCGCAACGCGCGCATGGGACGAAGGCGGCGAACGAAGGCAAACGCTCGCTGTATATCTACTTACTACAATGCGTGCGCACAAAAGTACGTCAGCAATAATGTTACCGCGGTTTGAAGTTGAGCATAGGCACACTCAGAAAACGTTACCAGATATACACGTATAAACGATGTCGCTATTTTGTTCACGCGCTTGCCTAATCTAAACTACACTCCGGCTCTTCGAAAAGCACGCATGATAATAAACGCGCGCACACACAATATGTGTACTCACCGGGGAGGAAGAAATCGTCGCGAGTAAAGTGCCTGGACCAAACTAGCATAGTTCCCATCACCTTCTTGCCGATGCGCAAGTTCCTAATCCATGTTGCCCTGCGCGAAGCGTCGTCTGCTTCTTCGGGGAACCGATGAAACTACGTGTTGCTGTCTTTGCATCGCGATGACACGCACTGAGGCACGCAACAAAAGTCTTTTAATGAGGATTCTTTCTTTTCCGGGCTGCTTCGAGGCGGCATGGCGTCGATTAAGGAACTACACAGCTGTTTTACAGCGCGCGGCAATGCGATACCATGCCGCGTTTCGAGGTCGACCTTGGATCGGCTTGTTCCAGGCTAGGTGGCGAGCATTTAGATGGAATCGCGAATAGGCGAATGTGGGGGATGAAGTAGGTTACGACATCGGAAATGACACCATTATGATTTTCAGTTTGCCGAAACTCGAAACGTGATCCACAGAAAAGTAACGTTAATGCTAGATAGATAGATAGATAGATAGATAGATAGATAGATAGATAGATAGATAGATAGATAGATAGATAGATAGATAGATAGATAGATAGATAGATACCATGACTTAAAGGCCTAGAGCAAGAATGCGTTTTCGCTTTCTCATTAGTCAGTTTTTTCCTGGAATGTTTTCATCTACAATCTTCCTTTTGAGACAGTGGCGCTGCTGCTGATTTGTTCGTAGGTTGTGTTATTATTAAATTTCATCTCGTGCCCCGATTGTATGATTTATACTTATACAGCATCTGCAAATGTGTCTCCGCTTAAATGCAGCGTAAGGAACTTTACAAGTGTTGTCATTACCTTTTCGGCACCACATTCTTCGTACACCAGTGTGTTGCACAGCTTCTTGCTTGGCTTAGCAATGCTAAGCAGATATATTGATGACCTTTTCACGTCTGGACTCTTTCCCCTTTCGGTGCTCTTGAAGTCATATTGACAATCTCTTTACCTTCCCCTTTTTTTTTTGTTTCGCCCATTTTGTGGCACCATGAGGTTCTTCATTGCTGTACAATCGATCAGAGATTGTCAAGTGCGAGAGGGGTTCATTGCGCGCCGACACTGTTAAAACGCCACTTTCCTATCGCTGTGGCTTTCCTTCATTGTGCTGGCCTTTTTTTAATCGACTCCCTGCTATACCTGCCATGTTCCCACGCATCATTTTGGAAGGAGAGAGTGGGTACGCACCAGCCCTCTCCCCAACTAATTGGTCGAAACAGCCTAAGCGGTCCCAACCCGCTGCAAACGGAGCCCGTGTGAGCGAGGCACAAAGGCCCTCGACGAGAGACGCGGCAGTGCGGCTCAATTAGGGCGCGTGATGCACGGCTGACGTCTGTTTCTTGATGCTCGATCACAGCATGAATGGGGCGCGGCCGACATTACGAGACGTGGCGTCCTGCGAACATGGGCGCTGCAGGCTAAATAATAAGAGATATATTTAGAACATGCATTGCTTTAAACGCCCTGCAGGGTAACTGACAAGGTGCTCGTTAAAGAGGAGCTTCGACAAGTGGCTCTACGTGACCCCTATGTACCGTGCGCCGTAGAGGCCGCACACCACTTGTGTGTTACAGACAGGTTCCTTAACCTGCCTCTGCCAGTTCGAGTCCTGCCTCATGCGATGTAGTCGGTGCCAGCAGTTATGTAATTTGTTGACCGAAAAGCAGGTAATATCCTGCTGTATTTTAAACCAACCTGCGAGTGTCCTGCTTCGTACAGAGCAATAACATTTGGCTGACATGATAAAATGTACTTCATTGCCCCCTTTAGGGCAATTTGTTAAAATTTCTGCATTCAAGAATGTGATCATCACGGAGATCAGTCTTTCCGTACAACAGCAAGGCGCTTGAGCGACGTTAAACAAAAAATACTATTTCTGATAATATTATTCTTTGTTTTCAGTGTAATTAAGAAATTTTACAGCTTCTATTCTTTATCAGTTAAAGGGACTGAAAACCGATTTTTATACTCTCTGTCTTACGGCGTAATCAAAAGCTCACCCTCGGTACTGTTTGCACATAGAGCGGTTGCTTTCAAAAGTGCCTGGATATTTAGTAAACCAATTTTTTTTCTATCTCAGAAGCCTCTCAAAAATAAGATAGACTCCGCTCTGTAGCAACGTTGAGAGATGATATATGCCGGCAGCCCGCCTCGCAAACAACCGTCGTTCTGTTTTCGCAGGAGTCAGTGCAGCTGTGATCAACTAACCACATTTTGACCTTTTCAACTAGCTTTACAAATAGAGAGTTTGCACTGTAACTTTGCGTCGTTGTCGTGACCGTTCCCGTGTTATTATAGCGCCTTGCCTCTTAGTACGCGACTACGTCCTGGCTACTGGACACCGACGCCATTATTCTGCCGATAGCCGAGCCAAGCCAGGCCAGCGAAATGCGAAACTATGTTTTTGCAAATGACGGTAGGTGCTTTGCAGGCTTATCTGTAGGTTGTAAGTTAGAAATAGCTTCTAATAGAAAAAGTGTACTACACTTCAAATGCAATAAAAAGACCAACAACCGCGTACACTTGTAGAATCTCACGCGACGAGACTTTTGGCAGCTTCGCGAGTTTGACGCTTGAGTTACCAAAGGTCAGTTTCGCGACCTTGCGTCAAGAAATAAGAATACACACCCGCGTTCAATCATAATAAGATAGATCGTTTGAGCCAGAACAATACTCAATGTTTCCATCAATGAGGAACTCTCAATTCAAGTTCTGAACAGTTGTCTGTCACTTTAAGTTTTTACTTTAGCTGAACTAGCAATGCACTTTCACAAGCGTGAGCTTCATTAGGCCTTGTACGCATGCAGGCCAGGGAAATCTTTGTGAGCGCTAAAAGTATAGGGGCACAACTGAGCGATCCGTCTAGGAGGCTCTATAAGTGAGCTCACGAATTTTGTCGAAATAAATGTATCACGCTCTCCATTGACATTCTGGGCTTGGTTATTCTCTTAGTTAATGAACTTTGTGCTACAAACGAGATGTGATCCTTCCATAATCCACTCTGTTCATGTTCTCTCTTATGCAACGGCGGCAGCGACAGAAGCGGCGCCGCTGTAGAAAAAGTGACAACCCGAATAAGAAGATTAAGGCTCGACGGTTAAATAAAGGTAAGAGTCTATACTACCATGTAAATGAAGCTTAAATGGAGAGGTTGGCTGTGATGTACGGGCAAATTCAGAAATGCTTATTTGCCATACAACTGTTTGCACAGCTTTTCAGAACAGAGCCAGGGAGTGCGTAAGCAAGCTTAGGCCCTTGCTCAGTTCGTAAAATAAACTACACTGAATATAGTCTGAGCTTCCACGTGCCAGCTCCACAATCCTATTATGAAGCACGTGACGTACCGGGGAACTGGCGAATAATTTTGAACGCCTCAAACTTTCTGATGGACGCCCATACCCCAGTATTGGAAGCGTTTTTTTTTTTTTAATGTTGAAATGCAGAGAACACGAGGGGACGCTAACGTGCTAGGTGCATTCAAGTGAAGACTGTTGTACATGTATCATTATGGTTAAGCGTTTCTTTTTCCTCGCTGATGTATATATATTCTACATGAGGGCTTAGTAAAAACTATTCACTCGTGTACGATAATGACCAGTTCTTCACTCAGGTATTCCATTATCTGAGCGAGAATTGAACTAGAGACATGCTGTATTGGGGTCGAAAAAAAAGCATTCATATGTTCTACTGTGAGACTAAAGACATTTCCGCATCTGCCTTTAGGCCTGTTGTAGAATGTTCCTTCCGGTGGTTAGTTAAAAGCGAAAGTGGTCCCAACGTTTCGACCAGGTGTCTCAGAATCGCTGGTATAACGGCAGTAGTTCGTGCGCAAACTGTTTCGAAATTATCAAATGCACAGAAGTTGTGATTAATAATGGGCTTTTTTTTTTTTAGGAAGAGGGAACCCGCATGCGACTGCCTCCTTTGTAATGTCAGGTTGTTTGGATAGAACATCAAATCGGCGGCTCGCAACATGCGGGCCGCGCGAGCTGTTGAGCTTCATCTCGGGGGCTTAAAAATGAGCGTATTCCATGCCTGCACAACCACCAAGCCGCCTGAAGTGCTACAAAAAAATAAGAAACTCAATAAAAAATAACACACACACAATGAATACTAGCAAACATGATACGTATATTCGTTCCGTGACACGAAAGAGAAAACGAGGCTCTGGAAGTACAGAAACCAGAACGGCCAGTAAAGTCAGAAAGGTCGCATATTTAGCCTCCATGTTTACTTTGATGTCATGGATCAGGACGCATTCAGATAAGGTTCATGCGTTATTCAGCGGGGACAGCGGAAGCTTGTCTGAGCGCACCAGCGAGCACGTCCTTTACGAAAGAGATGCTTCAAAAGCAAAATAAAGCAAATATAGAAACTGCCAGTAACATCGGAACAAGAAGTGTATGTCCGAAGAAAACAGCAGAACGCTTGCATAACGCAAACACACACGCGTAAAGAAAAAAAAAACGAACAGTGCTAAAAAGACACGGATACGCCTTGATTCATCGGACCGAGTCCAACTGCTCGGACCGGGTCTCCCTGTTTGACCCGACGAATGACAGTTTGACAAAGAATACAGGCAGACAAACATCGACGCACAAGAACTCCTTGCGAAGAGGTCCACGCTGGCGCAAGCAAATATGAAGGGGAAAAAGGAAAAGCAGTAATGCAGGGTCTGACCTGAAACATCCCAAAGACATCTGAGAGACAGCCGCTCCATAGTTTGCAACGTGGACAGCATGCGATGCCGCGATGCCTGACGCTTGTAGAAAGAGTAATGTGGATTTGCTTATGCTCTTACTTCCTCTCCGTGTGTTTTTCCTGTCTTAGTTTTATATCTCTTAAGCCTTCGATACTGGCGGTTCTCTTCAGCGACTCATTGCCGTTTTCTTTCGAGAACAGTGATAGATACTAAGCCAGCCGTCCATACAATGTACTGCAGTAAGGTCAAATGGGGGTGGAGGAACGCGGGGGAGAGATATACGGGAACAATGAAAATGTTGGTCACTTATCCTTATCCATTGATGGCGTCAGAAACAAGACGGTAGGCTAGTCCATTTCCTTCGAGGAATTTTATGGCGTGCAGATGGTAGGAGCTATTAATGTAATATCCTGCGGCCTTCGCAAAGCTTTGCATTTGATATTTCAGTCTGGGGACAGCGCATAGCAAGAAGGGAAAAGGGGAAAAGTGACGAGTTTACTTTGCTTGAGTGTTGTTTTTGTATCAGAAGCAGAACATGGGGCTTTCGTTAATTCGTGCTTCCTCGTATACAAATACCACTTGGTATTTGGTAATTTTGGTATGACAGTAGTTGGCATTACTATGGACGCATTAAATAAATACGCTTGACAATTATTTGACAAATGCCTTCGCAATTTCTGTAATTACCCCGCAGGATCGCTCTTAGAAAGAAGGCAGAGAACATTAGCACAGGGGTGCGTAGAGTTTTCTGGGGGGTGGGGGGGGGCGGGAGGGGGAGGCAGAGTTTCACTGGATGTGCCCTCGTACTATCACTCTCACTGAAGCCGTCACGATAAAAATACTGCAATGTTAAGTTATGGGGCTGATTTCGCGCTCCCTCTTCACTTATCGAGGGCGGGTGAGGGGAGCACCTCCCTACCGTCATCCCCCCCCCCCCCTTCCCCTTCCGGCGTGGGCGTACGCTGATGGAAATCAGGGCCAAATGGCCACAAGCGCTCTGCAAAAATTGAAACGTCTTGAATAACTACAACGCAAGTACCGCTCGCAACCATTGTTAAACGTTCTTACTCTTTGCCATATCAGTACACTGTGAGGTTGCATCACTTCAACGGAATATTTTTGTCCCTTGCGACTAATGCCGTTAAAGCTAACGATATTAATCGTGAACACAGTACGTAAGCTTAGTGTGTTCTTTCTTTTTTTGTGACAGATGACATGATGTCCAGAGGTTATCTTTACAGGGCGACGCAAGTTTTTTAACTAGCTAGCGAATACCAATTTCGTTAGTATCATGCGAGTAAATACAGAACACCTTATGGTATATATAAATCACATCGCTCGTCATATCATGATATTCGTTTAACGACGTGACATTCCCATTTGTCGTACATGTGTGTTATGTACATCCTGTAAGATACCCAGTTAAAGAAACAGGTCTTGAAATAACCACATCAGCATTATGACAGACAGACAGACAGACAGACAGACAGACAGACAGACAGACAGACAGACAGACAGACAGACAGACGTAACAAGACCGCACGTAATGAATACACAGATGAGGCTCATGTCGCCATTTCTCACTTCTTTATTGTCTTCCCCTGCCCCTGCGTCCCTTTGCCTTTATATGGGTGTCGTCTTCTACATCAGCTTCAGCTTGCTTCGCTCTCCCCTCCCTTGTTTTCATCCCTCCTGGGATGATATTAAAAAGTTTGCTATTGAGGCTGATTCATTTGTGCCGTCTCGATAACAGGAAATGGCCCCTTGTGATGCACGACCGAGTTTGGCAGTCCTTTTCTAACCAGCACGAAGTCTCCCGCCTGTATTGTTGGTAACGTCGAGTTTTTTAGGGGCGAAGCTCCTCTTAGTCTAACCTTGTCCTGCGTCAGGCGTCAGGCATCAGGCGTAACCGGCGCGCCGGGAGGCACGCGCTCGCCCTCGGCGCGTGCCTCCCGGCGCGTGCCTCTCTCTCTCTCACTCTTCCATCTGCTGTCTTGTGAGAGAGAGACAGAGAGAGAGAGAGAGCGAAAGAGAGAGAGCGTTGACTATGGAAACGCTCTTTCTTAGATGAACACTCTACCAGCCGCAAAGAAGGAGAACGCGCCCTCACCCGCGAGAGACAACGTTGGCGCAGGCAGCGTCTCCTAGCGAGTTTCTTGATTGAGAAATACCGACTGCTCGCGTTGGATAACCGTTCACCGGCCACCCATATATATATATATATATATATATATATATATATATATATATATATATATATATATATATATATATATATATATATGCACTGGATCTTGACTTGCAATGAAGTGCCGGTGGGAGATTTCACTTGGGCATAGTTGAACCATAAGGATTCGTAGCGTGCGCGTTAACTAAATTAATCCGGAACTCGGCACGATCTTCGATGAACCTCCGGAGCTTCGCCCACTCATCATCATTCACTCCGTGGATATGCTGTAATTTTTTTTTGTTTTTTTTTGTCGAAATTCCTTTTCACCGCGCTCTGTACTTCACTTCCTTCAGTTTGTCGCTCTTTTGTCAGGTGGTTCGTTGCTTCATGCTAAAGTCTTATGAGCGCAGTTCCGAATAAATGCTCTGAAATGACCAGCCAGCCCCAGGAACACACGCAGTGAGTGGACGTCAAATGATTTCGCGAGCATTGCGCTGCGGTCCACCGATTCCTCCTTCGTGTTTTTCGTATTGCCATCCAGTACTCTACCCAAAAAGGCAACCTTCCTTTTGAAGAATTCACTCTTCATAAAGTTGACCTGTAGGTTCGCTTTTGACAAAGCCACGAGCACATGTATAAAGTGCTGTTGATGAAGAAATTGGCTTTTAAGGTAAACAAAAATGTAATCAAGGTAGACGTTGCAGAAGCTACCGATGAACGGGTTTAGAACGATGTTCATCATTTTCTGGAAGCAGCTGATTGAGTTCTTCCATCCGAAAGGAGGCCGGCTGTACTTGTTGAATGGTGTTACAAAGGCAGTGTACTGTTGTTTTCCTTCTGTGGGAGGTATTTGCCAGAAGCCTTTACACAGGTCTATCCTAGAAAACCAGGTACATCCTCCTGTCTTATCTATAATTCCCTCATTCTAGGTATCGAAAATAGAGTGAGATCCGTCTGGTTGTTAATTGCTCTGGAGTCCGTAGAGATTCGGAGGCTTCCAGCTCCCTTGGATGCTGTGGTTGTCGGCGATGCATTGGTGACACAGACGGACATATAATGCCGGCATCCAGCATTTTTGTAAGTTCTTCTTTCAGCCACGCCTTATTTTCTCTAGTAAGATTGTAGGGTTTCTTCCGTAGTGTTGTTGTGCGATACAGCTGAACGGGAACTCCAAATTTTGTTGTACTTGGTGGATAACCTCACGTACAGTATATAATTCAGGGTGCATTGCAGGGTTGTCATCTGCTTTCGTTACAGTCGGAATTTCTTTTCTCTTTTCGACGGGTTGCACATCCACGGACACCGCCTCCCGTCCCGGTGCATGTTAACCTTCAGTAATTTCATGTCTGGGCACAAGAGCAGAAAGTCATATTACAGCGTAAGCTGTTATGAGATCGCAACAAGGGCCGTTTTTGCGCCGTAGTTGTCCGCCGCCGCGGCCGCCGCCGGTGTCCGTAACCGCTATCGCGCAAATTTGAGAAAAAGTAACCAGCACCGAGGACGATTCAAACCACGTCCTTAGCGTGGATTCGAACCCACACCCTCTGCGTGGCAGTCGGGCATTCTACCACTGAGCCACGCCTGTGCTTGTACAATCTTCGCTAAAGGACCGAGGAATCGCAGTAACAAATGTAATGTTACGTGGCAGGATAATAATACCCCACCACATGTCGGGGAAAGTGGATTGCATAACGAGTTCGAGGAATCATTTCAAAAGACACAGGGGTGCATGCTTCGTAGCTCTGCGCCCATTACAGAGGCATCATCTACATCATCATTATGAAACAATCTTGTTCAACTTTACCGTCATCATTATTACGAACCACTACCCTTTGAAGCAGTTTTGTCGTATCGTGTCATGCGTCACGCGGCAGGCGACGTGCGCAGCCTCGAAAGCAACCTCACTTGGCCCTTCGATATACCTGATGGCTCCTCCTCGTAAGGTGCGGACCGCGGCTGAAGAAGCGAATCGCAGAGCTACGCGCGCGGCTGCAGCAAAGCAACGTCGGGCACAACAGACAGTTGTGCAGAGAGAAGCCCAAACCGCAGTTCACCGTCGACGCCACGCCGAGAGTTCGGTTCGTTCTTGGGAAAACGACGCCAAGAGACTCTCTAAGATCTGCAGTTACACAGATTTGCACATTGCAGTGCCACCGTAATTATTGCGTAGTAGGTACTTCCCTACTTGGCGAAATGATAAGAGTTATGGCGCAGGGGATACCTACCACCTCTACTTGCACTTGTTTCCTCAGGCATTTAAAATGGCCTCTAAGAAGGTCGCTCCTCCAGCTTACGCTGTCAATGTCCTGCGGTTCCGCGCAGGCCTGGCTCTTTTTCTATGCATTCTATTACGGATGCCAGAATTTCTGCACACTGTGACTGGTACTTCAGAGTTAGGCGTATCCATTCGCAGTGTTTTCTTTTCACGGCTGTCATAGCCCTGCAGGACATATTCAATGTCAGAACTGCTCTGAATATGCCCTCGGCTTTCGCTTTGTTTTTTTCTCTTTATAACTTAAACCGAAGCACTGCTGTCTGCAAGAGCTCGCATAGTCTGACCGTTCACGTGAAGGTGCATATCTAATAAGCTCGATGAGACAAGTTCAATTGTCTAGTTCTTTGGATTGACGTGTCTATGGGTATCTTCAGTTCGGTCATTACGTTTATCTTTCCAATGCATGCGCTCCTCTGCGAGAGCCATGCTATTACCAATGTTTGAGCCGATTAGCCCAACTCGTGCGAACACTTATCGTCGAGATGAGCGGTGTTTGGCCTCTCTTTAAAACGTCTGGACTGGTTCAAAGCCTCGTTCAGCCCAGGAATGGGGCAACAGCTTAAACAACTCTAGAAGTGCTTCGAGCGTTTTCGGGGCGTTAAACAAAATGTACCGTTACAAGTATCTAGGCAGGCCGTGAATCGTAAGGGAAATAAGTGACGACGGCGACAATCCCGGTTCAGCTATGCGAAGAAGGCGCTGTTTCTCAAGGAAATACTCGAGTGGCGCTCCATACTTGAAGGGGTAAAATAGTGCCTCATGCCACCGCTCGACCTGATTCTTTTTAAAAGGTGTGAGAAGCTTCCTTTCCATTCGATCCATGGTTCAGTTTTTTATGCTGAAAATAGCCAATTGTGCTACTTTCTTGCTACCCCACTTAGAGATTGTAGCTTGCTCATAGAAAGCTATCCACACTTCTGGGCTGTGGGACGCGTCGCTAAGTGTGTCCTGACGTATTATCCGTGAGAGTGATGAGTGGTTGACTCGCTGTGTTAACGCGGCGGCCAGAGTCTCAATAGCAGTACCTTACTGCGAAATTTGCGGCTGTTGACGTGTAACGGTTCGCAGCATTGCCGGCGACTCATCCGATAAAAATTGGCGGAGGCCGGATGTGCTTTCGAGCGGGTCCACACTAGCTTGTTGAGCATGCGCAGCGAAGTGCCGACATTTACAGAATTTCGCTTCAGAAGTTCCTCTGCCGACATGGAGGCTTCATTCATGATGAGGTTCAGAAGTTCACTTGTAGCGACGTGTTCGAGAAGTTCACCGGCGGCTGCATCGTCGATTTGATATTTGTTGAGCACCACAGAGTCGCTACGTTTGTCCAGAAAGGTTACCCGCATACTGCTTCTTTTCGTCGGCTGAATCATGGTTCGGTTGGCCTGAATCATTATTGGGGTCAGGGTCATACTCTTTTGCACAGGCCGGGTGGAGGTGCTGTTCGTCCCAGTTCATCGGCTGCGCCAAATTATGTAACAAGATCGCACACGCAGGCGGAAACGCGTCACATGACACCTTTACGCGATTTTGGCGAGAACATATCACGTGACATTGCGCTACGTGATTTTGACGAAAACATGTAACCTGGCATTGCGTTACGTGACTTGGACAATAGCATGTCAGGTGACGTTTCTTTACGTGAGTTTGGTGGGAACATCTCACGCGACATTTCGTTACGTAATTTTGGCACGAACATGTCACGCGACATTTCGTTACGTGCTTTTGGCCGAAAAGTGCCACGTCACATTAGGTCAAGAGATTTTGGCGGAAACGTGTCACGTGACCTTGCCTTACGTGATTTGGGCAAGGACATCAGACGTGACATTTCGTTACGTGATTTTGGGGGGAACATGCCCTGACACGTTCGTGCCAAGACATCACATGACTATCAAGTGACCTGTTTTTAGTAGACTATCTGTCAGCTTCGCTGTTATCTGGCGTTGCGTGACCTAGCGGAAGCTGCGTACTTTTTTTTAAGGCCAATAACACCTTTTTGACTGGTATCGACATATACCACATAGGTGAAAAATTCCATCATCCGATGTGATGTGCATTACCCACCCACTTTATTTACACGTTTACACACATGGTGCTTGAGACAGAGAGAGAGTGTGTATGTGTGAGGCGGAGTTCTTTAGCACAGTGCATATGTACGCTGGATAAACAAGTTAAAAGCCGTCAATTTTTCGATGCCGAGATTGAAACTGATAGTCTGTAGTACCGAAACCCGATGCTGTGATGACTGTGACGACAGGTGCATGCCTCATCAGACGGAAGAGAACACCTTTGTGTGTTCCGCGTGCAAGAAAGCGTGTTAGGGCGCTTGGTGCATTTCCACATTGCTGCTAGTTTCCTGGTTCACTCGTGAATTTCTTTCGTGCAAGTCAGCATGTTGAGACGCTAGGCGCGCTTTCACAGTGTTGCCTCAGTAACCTTTATTTCATTCGCATTGGCAATGATAATTGACCCCAGTCAATTTCTGCCGCAATATTTTCCTTCGTTTGTCGTTTTCGACTACCTCCTTCACTAAAACTAAGCCGACAGTGGGAGATTCTTTTGTACAGCTGTGCGTGACTCAGTGTCAAATGTTACCAAAATTAAGCGTTGCACGTCAATATGTTTGTTTGGCTGCTGAAGAATGTCCCTGACTGCGTACCAGTGCAATACCTTACCCGTAAGCGGATTATCTGTCATCACCCGCCACCTTTTTCTTTCGCTGTTCCCTCTCATCTTCCGATTCCCCTTTCCCAATCCCCCTAGTGCAGAGTAGCCAACCGGGTGCTTTCTGGTTAAATTCCCTGCCTTTCTCTTTCCTTCTTCCTCCTCCTCCTGCTGAAGAATGCATACCTTAAGAAATTGTGCCTGCCGGACCTCTTGCTTTGCGCATGCTCCATTTTTCTCCGTGGCTTATTTCCATGTTTAACATTGAACGTTCTTATATCATTACTTTGTGGCGCACATTCGCACATTTGGTGACGTCTTCGCACTTATTGAAATGCTTCTTCAAATATCGCTTATGTCATATCGCTCACATTGTCAAAATAACTCTTCAAATATGAAGAACGTCTTAAAATGCCGTTGGTGCTAAATCTGTAAAACACGAAAAACATCTTCGGTTATACACCTTCCTTTGACTATCAGTAACTCGGATATTTCCTTTGTCCGATCGACTGTAGCATAAAACAGGCCGACAAGCTCAAATGTCTTCTCGGACTCAATGATTTACCTCTTCACCAAGTAATAATAAACGCGACTGTAGATTAAAAGCGCAGGTTTTCTTTTCCTTTGATTTGTTTCAAGTTCTCCGGCACCTGTCTGTTTTGTGAAATAAACGGCTGATTGTTATTTGCTGATAGATGCAAATTCAAAAGACCGATTAATCTATCGAAATGTGCTGATTAATCGCCTTAAGAATATTTCTAGACACACAGTCCTATTAAAGACACAGAAGAGTCGGGCATAGAGACAGCCGTCAAAGATGTCCAGGCTCTTCCTAGGTGACGGAGGCGGTAAAATCCTGGCGAGACGAGTGACGCTGCAATTTTCGGCCAGCTTAAGGGGGTGCCACGGTTGCCCAACCACGACCGGTTTGTGCAACCGTGAAATTAGCACCTCGCACTAGGCACCTGGCGAGCAGCATCCATCATTAGTGTAGAGGGAATCGTAGGAGGGGGTTATGCAGAATACTGACCTCACTGGTGCACCTATACTTGAAAGGTCACCACGGTGAGGCTGAACCAGAGGGAATGAAAGGTCCCCTAAAAACAGGCGAATTACAAGCCTATTTATTGCAGCAATCAACGAATAGTTTTGTTTTGAAAAGCTTTTAAAGAAATGCACTAATGAACTAGGACTGTGTACGTTTTAAACCGACTCAACCAATAAGCCTGAGTAACGGCATCAAGAAACGCAGCCTTTTTTTGCTGTTCTCTTTCATAACCGATTTATTGTACCTTTTAGCATGTCATAATGCTCGCGTTGTCGATGACGTGCATTTATGTCATCGTGTTCCGTCTCCACCCAATGAGGTTTCGTTATACACTTAATTTAAGCTTCTCAATATAATGTGTTTATTTAAGCACTGAGATATAAGCACTGTGATATTTTGTATTAACGATGATAAAATGAGTGCCTGCTAGAGTCACTCGCACGATTCAAAAGCAGTGGGCATTCATTACAGCCCACAATATACTAAGAATGTGCGTATGGATCCGCCACGGTGGTCTAGTGGCTACGGCACTCGGCTGCTGGTCCAAAGGTAAGGGTATCGAATCCCAGTCGCGGCGGTTGCATTTCGATGGAGGCGAAATGTTGAGGCCCGTGTACTGTGCGATGTCGGTGCACGTTAAAGAACCACATGTGGTGAAAATGTCCGAAGCCCTCCGCTACGGCGTCTCTCATAATCATGGCTGGTTTTGGGACGTAAACCTCCAGGAATCAACGTGTGTATGAAGTGTCCTAAGCGGCTGTATTCCCACCTTAACTTAAGAAACAAACAACAAAAAAAAAGGTACGAAAGATGACATGATCGTTTCAGTCGTCATCCATGCTGCAATACCAATGAAGCCAAGAGATGAACATCCCCCAAGAGATGAACGTTCCAAGGTGCAAAGGGATCACTTACGAGCCCCTTGGGTCTTGATATAATTCACGAAATGTGACTATATAACAACGTTTACGAGAGCGCACGGGAACAGCGTGCAATGATCATTAACTTATGAACGTCACGGTATTCGTTATTATGGGTCGGTATTCGCTGTAAAGTGTTTTCCGTCCTCCGCATCCCACCCCTTTTTCAAAACACAGCTTTCCCGATCTCAGGGACAGACACCGTCGTCTGTCAAAGAATATCACGTCGCCCGTTATCAGATCCCTCCGAGTGAGTCTGTTGACAAAAACTGAACAGAGAAAATAATGCGGAACAACTATAGACAAGACAACGAGTGTCTTCTCAAGAAGAGCAGACGGTTATCTAGATTCATTTAGCCCGGGGCGAGATTAGCGCACGCGGAAATCGTATTAAAATGAAGGCCAACGAGGGAGTCTGGAAGAACTGTGGGAATCTCTTTTGCCGCCGTGGCGCTGCGGAAGCGGGAGACTAAGAGGATTTGTGCTCTTTGCGGTGCTCGTTTCGCATTCCGCCGTTCTCGTCTCGGGGAGTCGCTGACGGGTTCCTCGCGCTTCGTCTCCTCTGCCAGTCTCCGGAACTATGCGCTGTGCAAAAGGAAGCCAGCGAGATGTGTGTTGCTCTTTCCACTAGATGCAAATACAAGACAAACAACCGTTTATACGTAGTTGGCATGAGTGTGAGATCAATAAAGGAGTGAGTTAGGGAGAGAGAGAGGAACAGAAGACTCTTATGCGTCCGAAAGGGATAAGAGGGAACCGGAAGTGCTTTCCTATAAAGCTACCCTCCACGAAAGCCAGGAAATAGGCGAATGAAATCTCTCGAGAAGCGATGATGAAGAAAATAAAACTGTTCTACTTGGCTCAGACAGCCCACGATTTAGACAAGATGCGAAGTGTAGGTCCCGTCTTCTAGCAGTATGGAATTATGTCTTCATCGCTCGCTGTTTCAGGTCTGCGGCTGCATCAGTCGTTGGTTGCGTTGAGCCCCTCATTGCATTACGGAAACTGCGGTAAACAAAAGTTAAAGGCGCACTTGTTGCTAAGTGTCAGAAATTCGGGGGACTGTATGTGGGGTTTAACTTTTTGTGGAGTTTAGACACGCAGTTCTTGAACCAAATGCTTTCGCGCAAAGCAGAAACACTTCCCAACGGGTGGACTGGCTGAGAGTCTCACATCCAGACACGCGTTGTTTCTTTCTTTCTTTCTTTCTTTCTTTCTTTCTTTCTTTCTTTCTTTCTTTCTTTCTTTCTTTCTTTCTTACCTGACCCGAGTAATCCTGGCTCCTTCCCGCATATGCAACGCGATGGGCACCTACCTCCATCTATTTCATTTTGATTAATTAATGTAATAGCTAAATGGCTCTTTTTTACGACTTCATAGATGTCTAGTTTGGTGTTCCTTTACAGGATATCCATATTCATCAGGTTTTTGTTTGCCGTAACAAGCTCCACCTGGAGGTGAATCGAACGTGCTGAGCAGCAAACAAAATGTCGCTAGGTGCTAGCTCGGTAATAACGCAAGCATTGCAGTTTGTATTCGTGTAACGCATAGGTAGGAATGTGCATAGGTAGGAACACGCATAGGCAGGAATGCGTCCGTGGGTCCTTATCTATGCTTGCGCAGAGATACAGACACACGGACGTTTTACGCGCACAGCCTCGCAAGAAGCCCGGCTGGGCGGAGGGAACGCTGGCTTAATCCCGTGATCTTCAACATCGGACGCGCGGTAACACGGGCGCGTATTCCTCCTCAACCTTTCTCGGCACACCCTTGCATCGACACAGTACTGCGCTCGATGTTATCGCACTTCGACTGTATACGGCACATGATGACGTGAACAGAAATTTACTCCGAGTCTCCCGCCATGGCAATAAAATGGGGAGGACTCCCCCGGTGCGTTTCACAGGCCTGACAGCAGCACTCTGAAATTATGTTTCAGTTAACTTTGCTGAACGGCTGTCTTGGACCATGTGAAAGCGCGAAATTGTCAGCGTAACTACCTTGGCTGCCATACTAATAGGAATCGGGCTCATTAATGTTCTCCCAAGCCCTAAGTCGACAATGAGTGCTGAGAAGAAATATTGTTTGTTTTCTCTCCAGTGTACTTGTTTCGGTTATTTGAGCAGCGACTCATTACCAGCGAAACCCGACGACCACTCACTTTGTGAGGGCGAGAAGCAAAATGAAAATGAAAAAGAAATCCTGTATATATCACGCATTGTGGGAATCGGTGCCATGCGAAGCAGTCAGCGATGGTATTGCCTACGACGAAGTGTTACGCGTAAGGTCTTTGTGCAAGGAGCAAGAGTAGGTGTATGCTTAACGTTGGATAACCAGGAACGTCGAGAGCACCATGGTGACCGAATGGTAGCTCATGGTACGACGTAACTTATTTGACACTCATGTCAGTGCATGGGGCAGACCTTTCTTTTGTCGTAGTAAAATGCACGCTACTATGCTCTGATGCGCGTATCATAAGAGTTCTTTGTTTACTTTAGTATTTGCTTTAGTGACAGTATTTTTTGGTATTTACTTTAGTGATAGTCCTTTTTCACGCAAATTGGTTCATCCAGCGACGAACGTTTCAGCTTGAAGTGACCGCGATCGGAACGTTCGCCCACTGTTTGTTCGGACTAAAAAATATTTACACTCACCTTTGGTGTCATCGATAAACGAGTGGAACGCCCTTCCGCAATCCCCTGTCAACATAAAGGAATTAACTTCTTTCCAATCAGCTCTACTAACGTACCTAAGTCAGAAATCCTGCCATGCTAGCTGAACTCTGTCTGGTTATTAAATTTCATTTATGATATGTATTTATTTCTTGTTTTTGAAGCTACCTTTGTACGCTGCCATGTATTTATTCGTCACCCCTATAGCACTGCACCCGACCTTGCATTATCGCGTTGTGTTATTACTACTACCTATATTTCGGAATATTCTAGTTCGTTTTTTTTTTTCACTGTTTCATCCCCCTTCACCCCCCCTTATAATGCCCGATCTTAGGGAAAATAAATGAAACGAAATGAAAGTATTCCTACGGGGTCGAGCAAAGTTGGAGAAAAGTATGCCGAGTGACTGTAAAACGTGTGTTATTACATTGATATGATAGCGCTTAACACACATCAGAAGCACAATTCACGTTACACAAACACCATCCACCATCATCACAACTGCCGGTGCGATGGAGACGACCAATGTCACCCACCCCACTGCACTATAAACTCGGTGAGTGTGCGATGTTCACGCATTGCAATATCCCTGATGAACAACCCTTAGCATTCAAAGCCCTGTTGCTCAGCGTACAGCGTGAATGCAGACCCTGATGACGGCCCGCCGCAAAGTGTGTAACACGAATTCCGCATGGATTCACTCGCATCTGTGAACCCTGTCGATGCAATCATAAGGGACATCAAGGGCGCTGATAACGTTTACATTATTTATCAAGTGGAAGACGGCACAGACCGCCGACATCCATTAGAAACACGCACATCAAGAAAAGGTGCGCCGATATGTTGCGCCCGCCGGGTGCTACTTTCGCAACTCCGGGCGCTCCAAGTCTGTGGAAGAACAAAAGCCTTTCCCGATGCTCTTACACGGGCGGCCGCCGTGTCCTCGGGGCTCGCTCATTGAGCAGGCCTCGCGCGTCGTCGTCACTGCAGCGGCGCTCGCACATTTCCTCCGGGCAGCGTCCGGCAGCGGAGTGGTCGTCTTGGGGCGGCGCGCGAGGACAGCCCCCAATGACCACGCTTGAAACGCGGGCCGTGCAGTTCGGCCCACCACGGCCGCGCCGGAAACGGCCGGCCGGGCCAATAGCTCTTCCGTGAAAAACGAGCACAACTTACTTCCGCCGGATATTTCCGGTTTGATACAGAAGAAGCGCCATTTCCCCACGCACGCACGCTCTCACTTGCCACTGGCGGCCTCCGGAGCTCTCTCTGCTGTTGCCGCACGAAGAGGCTCGCCTCGCGGCTATGGCCAGCCGTGTCGTTCGCCACTTCCGCCGTGTTTTATTGCGGCCGGGCGTCTTCGCGCTGCATCCGACGGTGCCGGGCTGACCATTTTGTTCGCTGCTTTGCTTTTATTGATTTATTAATACGCTACTCCACCCCACCTACACCACCTATCCTGCCGGCTCATGTCGCTTTAAGCTTTCTCTCTTTCTTTTTCTTGTTTGTATCGATGATTGTTTCTCCGTCATTAAATTTTTTTTCCCTCTTTCCTTCGGCAAATATCTTCGCCCCACTCCCTTCGTTCTCCCTCCAGATACTGTCGCTGCTGCTTGCGTTAGATTTTGCCGTTTTACTCTCTGGACGACGTTTAGCTTGCTTGCGAACTATAAATTTTTACTACACACATGAGGCTCTTGCCCGCATCTCTCACCCTCTGTCTCGGGACCTCCATATCTTTCTTTTTTCTTGAGCTCTCCGCGATGACAAAACAAACAGCCGGAGGAACTGGACGAGCGCCAGCAGCAACGACGCGCAACACATCCCCAAACGTTGGAGCGGATTACTTCTGGGAAATGTTCTCCCAATCCAAATTTATAGGAGGCAACTCTTCACCGCAGTTTCTGCCTTTTTTTTTTCTCCTCACCTTCTTCTCTTTCTTTCACCCTCCTACATTCTCTCGCTTCGCTTCATTTTCTCTTCTTTCACTCTTTCCGGTTTTGCCCATTCGCGTCTTCGTGCGCTCGAGCTTGTGCGAGTCGCGAAAGCACCCCGGACACGATGACTGGGATTCGTCGCGATGCCCGAGCAAGACCGCCTCCAGTTCGCGCTGCGCAAAAAGCAAAGGCAGCAGGACGAGAGATAGTAAAGAGAGCGCGCTAGTGGGAAAGACGGCTAGCCGGCGAGCTTATCGGCCACGGCCAATACGCCACTGTTCCACGAACGACCGTACGTCTTTATTTAGCCGGGGCCACGGCCGGGAAAGCGCACCGAATGGTCCATGCTGGCCCCGGTCGGCCTTTTGTTTTCGGACAATCCCGTCCCCCTTCCCCCTTTTGACTCCCCCAACTCCGTACGGCCTCGCGGGAGTCGACGTCATCTAGCTAATCTGAGACGATTCTAACGGTTAAGTAACGGCTGCGGATTACGTCGATCCGGCGGCTACTGTACGGAACCTCGGCCGAATAGGAATTAATGCAGCTGCCTCATTCTGGTGGATATAAATGAGGATAGATCGTCATAGGGAGAAGCAAACACAAATACAACTCGGTCGGCCGTTTCACGCTATGCTACTCAGCGTTCGAAGCAAGCTGCGAAGTAAGGAAAAATCACGGGCGCCATGACACAGATAGGTAATTCCGGTACACTGGCACGAAAACCCGCGATACGAGAGGAGCGGACACGAGAGGAGCGGAGATATAGGGCTTCTCCTCTGGGAAAATAGAATCAGTATAAACCAAAAAATTGGACAACGCGCTGGGTCAGCCACACTGTTTGTTGATTAAGGCTACCTCTATAATCTATAGGCATCTCCGACAAATTTGCATGGGTTATTTTTTGTACGAACTATTTGCCTGTGGCTGGCAACTTTCTATAGCTTACAGAGACTTTTGTGTAAATCCGGGATGTGATCGAAAAATTAAGGAAACTAAAAAGAAAAGAAAAAAACTCTTTGCAAGTAGTAGTGCCTTCTCAGCGTGATCAAATGTAGATGTAATACGCAATATTGTATTGACTGTAATTTAATACGCTCCTAAGGGGCCAGGAAACACTCATTTTGTGGCGCTATCACGTAGCAACATTATGCTTCTTGCTCAACACCTCCGATACATCTCCGAATGGCGGCTGTTACGAAAAAAGAGAAAGAGAGAGAAAAAAAAGAAGTCTAGAAAAACAAAACCATACAAAAAAACATCCAGTTTAGCGGTGTGTATGGTAAATGTGATATCAAAGCATACGTTAAGTGCAACAAAAGGCAACTTAGCCCAATTTGAGTAGCCAGTGAAAATTCATTAACTGCAAGTAGAAGCGCTCCTATGTGGGCATCGGCCACACTAAGAAAAAGAAGCATAAATAAATAAATAAATAAATAAATAAATAAATAAATAAATAAATAAATAAATAAATTGTTGCTCGTACTTGCATTGAATGTGTGGACATTGATAGCACCCAAATTTCTGAGCAATTACAGGAGGAAGATGAGCCAGTTCCGCTAAAACGAACCTAATGCCCACCCCAGTCAACCAAAGGTTTACTTCACTAAAGCGAAACGCACCAAATGCTAGGACCTGGCACCGTTCAAGACACTTAAATGCCTTGGGAGCTTTTTTTTTTCTTTTGGTGGTATTGAGTTAACCGCGGAATACAGTTGTACATGACTTCGTATGGCCTCGGAGTAGATAAAACCATAGAAACCATCTAAGAAGTCTTAAATCTAACAAGAAAGCTGTAAAATAAATTTACAATCCCTGCGTATTTATTATGCTGCTTTAGCAGCAGGAGACCACGCCAGCGGCGCGTTTGCGGTGTGCTGCTTCAGGGAGCATTGTCTCGCCCAAATATTTAACGTTAGGCTCTTTTTCTTGTCTGTGCAGTGCGTAACTGCAGTTCCTGTGTTGTGTCACACGTACTGCTAAATTCAATATTACAGCGCGCCATTTATTTCTTGGTAAGTCGGGAGATATTGATGATACAGGGCTTAAATTTTGTTTCTTTTTTAGTATATTGCTCTGCTTCAAAATATTTGACCACAGGGAGGCCAAATGGAAAGGTACTCATCTATATCTTCCCTGCCATTAGATGACCGCGTTTACTACCAAAACATATTACTATTTGCTGGCTGGTGGTATAAGGAAAAAAAAAGTTTCCGCCTGATCCTTAGTAAACTTCAGAACCATGCACCACATTCAAACAAAATGTTTAACCGGGCATGTATAAACGGCGATAAGGCGCTTCAGACTGACTCAAGCGCCTTCTACCTGCTTTGAAATCCCCTACTGCACAAACTGAGCGTACGTATGCTTTTTGTGAATACCAGAGCAGAACAAAAAGAAAAAAAATGAGGGCATGGCTTTGCGCACACTACACTCCTAAGGCATTGTCATTCCTGTCCAGGGCCACAGATTCGGTGCCCTACCTGTAAAAGCCACACACACACACACACACACACACACACACACACACACACACACACATATATATATATATATATATATATATATATATATATATATATATATATATATATACTGTATATGCAAAAATAGCTTGGGTTGCCGCTAGACTTGAAAAAGGTCGGGCTCCGACCGAAACGTTGACTTAATAAACCGTCGTTCTCTAAGAGGCGCATCGTCAATTCTGTTATATATATATATATATATAATATATATATATATATATATACACGATCAGAAAGTCACAGTGACAACCTACTATGTAGTATTTCTTCTGACATTTCCGCTGGAGACCAGCCTTTTTCAAAGGTGCCTTTGAAAAGGCACCTCTCCAGCCGAAAGGCATCTCTTCAGCCGAAACGTAAGAATAAATACTAAATAATATGTTTGTCACTGTGACTTTCTGATCGCATATTTATCCCAATGGCCAGCAAGAATATTTCTGATATATATATATATATATATATATATATATATATGACGGAAGGAAAGGGAGGGGGGTCAAGGGCTCGATTTATTTGTTAGAAACAATTTAATGAAACAACAAACATTGAAGCCTAGGAATATATATATATATATATATATATATATATATATATATATATATATATATATATATATATATATATATACTGATACCACTCTGGTGAAGGCCGGTCCAGCCGCAACGTCAGTAAACTTATATTGTTTTGGTTAATCGTGCGAATCTCTTTTTGAAAATATTTATTCGGGCTCAGGGAAGTCTTCTTTCCGAACTATATATATATATATATATATAGACCTATTCCATATTGGTAAACAGTGGTAGGCACCGGCGATATAGAAATGTTGAGGCCCGTGCGCTGTGCGATGTCAGTGCACGTTTAAGAACCCCCAGGTGGTCGAAATTTCCGGAGCCATCCACTACGGCGTCTATCATAATCAGAGCTGGTTTTGGGACGTAAAACCCCACAAAACAACAACAACAAACAACCGGCGATATAACCGGGGCTTGTGTCGACGTCGTGGCGCGGAGGCCCCGCCCACCGCTTGCCGCGAAGCGTGTGCGAAAGCTGCCTCCGAGCACCGGGCGTCGGGGCGCCGAAGGCGTGTTTACAAGTTTGCGAGGGGCAGCCGCTTGAGTTGCGTTAGCTCTGTACGAAGCATTCAATGAATGTAGAAAAGAATGCGCCGACGCCCAGCTATGACAAGATGTGAGAAACTGATTGAAAGGACAAGTACCTTGCCACATGATGCGAATGATCGCGAGCTCTCATGTCGGCATCGCTTCATGCGTATGCTTTAATTCGGTAACTAGCGCAAAGATGAACCACCTGCAACAGCGAGACTTGTTTAAATACGACTTGAAAATGCCTCAGCTAAAAATACTGTTTTGGACTAAAGCCTCTAATCCCTACACGAAATCCTTGCGCAAAAACATATGTAATGGAATAGGTACTCAAGCATGCGGTATTGGTGACGCTATCACCTATGTAAATACGGCTGTGATAACGCACACACACACAAAAAGCAACAACGTGCCAAGGACAAGGCTCTCAAATAACCGCCAGCAAGGCGCATAACCGCGGCTTGCGGCTCTGCCCATACGCTCAGTTCCGATCGTGAAGGCGTGAAGTCCTGTAACGACGCGGCAAATTTCAAGTGTGTAGTTCATTCGAGTGGTCTGACAATCGAAAAAAAAAATTTAAAGCGCATCATAAGCACTACAGCATTGCCAAAGACACTTCTCGTGTGTATGCTATCGCAGCCGCAAGCGATTTGCAAAAGCATCCCTGTAATCGGCCTTTCGCTCACGGCTACGTGAATTAAGCTCTTATACATTTGTTTCACCTGAGTGAATGAAATTCGTATGGCGTATCTATAACTTCCCCACTTCAATAATACACGGCGACCGCCATTACTTCTGCACATCGAGCTAAGCTAATGTCGTGCGCTCTTTGCGGTAAGCGTTATCGCTATGTGTCCGCCGTTTGTTTATGCCAAGAAACTTGGTGTCGAGCATTACACTCGACAAACTTGTGACAATGCTATTTCTCTCAAATGAAACAAGCCGCACTAACGCTAAATAATTACACATATGCTTAGTCGTGACGAAAATGTTTGGCGCATAACCGATGAGCCGGCATTACAGGTTCGTCCCTTTCCTTAAGACAGACATAAGCAGGACACTGATAAAAACCGATCGCACATATCTTGTGCGTTGCTTAGCAACCAACCCACGGCGCAGGTCATCGGCGAACACTTTTTTCTTCATTGCACGGCGGTGAGAAGCGCCCGCACCAGCGAAAACGCAGCGGCTGCTACGGTATAGGCGCGCCGGCGGATGTCTACCATGCGAAACCAAAACTCCCGACGACAGCGCCACAGCATCTTCGTGACGTAGGCCGGTGGAATAGGTCTATATACACGCGGCGGAAGCCATTTGTAGTTTTTAGCTATAGTGTAGTATAATGACGCAAAGGGAGAGGAATAGGGGATATTCATAATATATTGTGCTCTGGCACCACTAGGCGTCTCCGCCATAGTCTTCGGGGCGCAGTAGCTAAATCGTCAGCTAACGCTTGTGTTAGGGCACGCTGAGAGGCAGACGTTGATTGTGCTTTCGGGACAAGAAAATGCAGCAGTTTCCTGTGACATCCACAGGCGAAGCATAGCGTACCTTACTGTGCTCCCAAAAGTGGATGTGAATATAAGTTCGAAGTCTTGCGTTCTTAAAATACCCACCCGGACGGCAGCTGCTACAGGGGCGCTGCTTCGAGGTGGAAATAGTACGCGCGAAATTTCTGTTTCTTTCTTTTTTCTTTGCGAAGCGTACTTCAGATCGGAGGTAAGCGTTCGAGGACATTTTTTCTTGTCGAGGAGGTCCTAGCGTAGAACGTCCAAGGTAAGCTCGTGTGACAATACATTGTCCCTACGTTATTTACAATCGCGGTTACAAACGCGCTCCAGATATCCAAACCACGCTGTCTCTGAACGACGCTCTCCAATTTTCTACCACATTTTTCTCCAGCCGCAAGCATCTCTGCTCTTCATAGTTCTATGCTTGATGTTTCTTGAAAGAAGTGCACGTATGCATGTAGGCTGTGCGTCAGGAACATCTCGGAAAAAATTACACTATCGTGTTTTGGACTTTCATTAGAGCACTGCACGGGCTCGGGCCTGTCGGAAAACCCGGGCCCGGCCCGGCCCGTGGGCCGGGCCGGATAAAGCAGTTTTCACGGCGGGCCCGGGCCGGGCTCGGGCCCGGGTATGAGGTTACGGGCTCGGGTCAAGCCGGGCTTGCTCTTTCGTGCATTGGTTCCACATGCTTTGCGTACACATATACTTTCCACATGTTTTGAACTTTATGGCTTTTATGTGGTACGAGCTATGTGAAGGTTTATCTGAAATACTGGATTCCTCTTGCTTCTTGTGGGTACTTGATTTATGAGGATCGAGTGACCTATAAGCAAAGTTACCAGTTCCGCTTACAATAAGTGGATTTGGGTTTCTTTTTTCAACGTGTTGTTTGTATAATCTTTCAGTCACTTGTCGCCTTTTTTTAGGCTGGTTTACATTTTCCTAGCAAATTTGGTTAATTTAGTGACCATCACGTTAACGAAAAGCGCGTTTGTCGATGACTGAGTCGTTGAGTGTTGAAGTCATACACAAGCTGGGAGAACGAACAAGTAACGTTAATCAGGCACACGTGCATTCATCCGAATGGAGAAAATGTTAAAAAGTAAATATGTACTTTCGTTTACAGTTGCGCATATTTTTGCTGTACAAAATAATTAGCAAATTTTTCTACTCCCCCTCGTATTTGCGTGAGATTTCTTATGAAATAAAAACGTTTTCAAGAATGGGAACATTCTTTAAATTTCCATTGCCTTTGGACTTTTTCACGGGAGCCACGCCGCTTCTTTTCGGGCTTATTTTGTGATGGTTATTTGCCTGTTAGCTCAGTAGCATCTGGCACTTCTGCCTAAAAGTAAATGGATCAAATACTTGTATAGATAACAATTCACGATTAGTTCTGTGATTTTATTTGCATTAGTTCTATTATATTCCAAATGTTATCTCATAATCACAGCAATGGGATTAATAAAATAAAGTGATATTTACAATTCATCCTCGTAAGAGCAACGACAGAACTGCAAAGAGGGGGGGGGGGGGAGATGGTGAAAGTTCTAGCCATCCCCAAAAACAAAAGATCTACGCAGTCTAAATACACAGAACTAATAACGGGAAAGCGCTCTTTTCCTGTGGGTCAGTCGCAGCTTCTATTTCTGTAGTGGTGCGAGTTGGACACGCGCGGCTAGCTACCCTGTAGGCCCACAGAAGAAGGAGGAAAGGAGGGAAAGGCAGGAAAGCAAATCAGGTGATTAAGGAATGAGAAGACGGAAAGAAGTGGCTAGCACACGAAAAATCTGTGAAAAGCTAAACACCACAGTTATGTTTCATGTAATTCGAAAAGAAAAAAAAAATGAAAAGGTTTGCCAACCTATGTGCTGCAGTCTTATTCTGCAATATACATGTTGCGAGAGCACCATGTTATCGCTAAGTGTATCCCCGGTGTGCAAAAAAAAACATAAAAGAAAAGTGGGGGACGCCCGCACCACCAAAAGGTATATCGGGCTTAAACCAATCAAAAATAAAAGAAAAGGGGCGGTGCCCAAAAGTAATTTAAGTAAAAAGCCAATGTTTTCGGTTAAAAAAATTTTCGGAGACTAAGCCAGAAAGGGTAGTTAAGCGGTGAAAGTAGTTGATTGTTCTGTGAGGGGAGTAGTACGAATTTGGGTTTTAGTTTGCAGAAGGTGACCAAAAATATTCCGAATTTTTAAGGTGTTTAGTGTGGGAACGTGGATAAAATGAGGTTACCAACTTGATGCTTAGTCCGGCGCCGCTGCACTTGCCGTTTATTGATGAAAAATGTGACCAGACACTTTGGTCCTGAAGAATAAGGTGTAAAGTAGAAGAACAGGAAGCAGCCAGGAAAACTGCAGAAGAAAAGGTGAGAGGTAGATAAGTTATCCTGGAGTCCTCAGGTACTTGGGTCCATAGCTCCTTCGCTTCTTGATTAAATGACCTGAAAAGGTGATCTGAAAACTTGAAAGCAGGTTAGAGTGAGTCCAACATTATGAAGAATGTAATGAAGGATGCATGGAGGATTCTATGAGTGTGTAAGGTAGAGGAAGAAATGCTATAGTAGTAATGAAATCCAAGCTTCCGCAAGCAACCAGGGGCGTGCCCCGCTTTCGTTTGCATAATCTAGGCGCTTGCGTGAAGCCAAGGATCCTAATCAGCATCTGGGAGGTGTCTTGTTGGAGGTGATATTACTGTAGATGAATTCATTACAGTTACCATTTGGAGAAGGTATGCACAGAGTATTTTGCGTTTGAGGAAGTGCGGGAATCTTTATATGTGACAGCTGTCTTAGTAGGAGTGAGGAAATGTTGACGAATGGCAGATGTATGGGGACAATCATTGAAATAATGTAATTCATTTACACAGAGCGAGCCACATGAACAACGGTCTGATAATTTAATGTTGAAACGCTTAAGGTAGAACTGAAAATGACCATGCCCCGTCATCAAGTGAACGAGTTTCTTATTAGGCGGAAACCAATTGGGTATATTATAGGTACTGGTAATCCAATTGTATAGAGAAGTTTGGGGTCCTTCTATTTGCCAATAAGAGTGCCAGTGTGATAACATGATTCTATGAAACTGTGTTTTAATAAATCGGGCAGAAATGTTTAGAATGCGTGTGGGACTATTGGATTGTGGGTGGGCCGCGAGGTGGTTGGCTAATTCATTTCCAAAAATTCCGGTATGAGTGGGGACATGGTAGAGAAGAAGTCGATGACCAGATTTAATGAGATTGTGTATTGTGTGTTTAATGTTATATATATTGCTGTCATTATCAGGTACATTAGCCAGTGTAGTGAGAAGTGAGAGGCAGTCGGTGTAAAAGTGGGCGCGAAGTGATGGTCTGTTTAATGAAAGAGAGTTTATGTATTGTATAGCCTCCTCAAACGCTACTAGCTCCGTCATAAATGCACTGGTTGCATTCACAACATGGATTGTTTTGTGATGGAGTATGGCATGTGTAGGGGTGAACACAACATAAGCTGCAGTCGCTGATTGGTGGGTAAATGAACCATCCGTGTAGACATGAATTGCAGGAATGTTGGAAATGATTTTGTGAGATGATACCGTTAGCTTTCGAAATGAGAAACGATGAGTGTCTGCAGGGTGAGTGTGCCAAGGGTGAAGGGGGCATGTAAACATTGTGTGGATGATAAGTGTTCACTCCATAATAAGTGGTTGTGCGAAGATGAAGTAGTGTAAATAGTGCGTTTAAGCGATCAAGTTCCAGATGTAGGGGTGGGGTGTTTGCAATTATTTGCAGAGACGACGTACGAGTTGTGTAAAAAGCCCCTGTTATGGAGATTAAGATACTTCGCGGTATCGACATTACGCGTTTTTTAAGAAAAGTGGTGTGATTGATGGACCACCATACTGGCGAAGCATATGTAATGGATGGGAGTAGTACTTGACGATAAATGCGCAATAAAGAGATGTTGCAGAGTGAATGATGCATCTTGATGAAAGTGAGAAACCGTGCAGTCGTTTCCTCGAGTTTGGCTTTCAAGTACTCGACATGTGTGTGGAAATTTAGTGTGGAGTCAAGAGGACACCCAGAATCCGAATAGAGGGCTGGTGCTTCATAAAGTGATGATGCATAGAGTTTTACCGTAGGTCTCCTATGTGATGCAGCAATATGACCGTTGTTGAAGAAGAGAACGTAAGATTTGGAAGGGTTTAAAGTGAGTTTAAAATTTTTTGCCCATTTTGAAATAACCTGTAAAGAGTTGTCCGTGTTAGCCTGGAGTTGCAACCTTGACGAGCCGGGTACAATCAAAATAGTATCGTCTGCGTACGCTTGTAGGTGAAAGGGGAAGGGGAAGGTGATGTTCAATAGAGAATGCACCAATACGTTCCACAGTAACTGACTGATAGGGGACCCCTGCGGGCTGCCGATAGTAGGCGACGCTGATCTATTGCCATGGTATGATGTATAAGTGATTGTGCGATTAGAGAGGAAAGTTTGAAATAAACAATATAAATTACTCGGACATTGGTGTTTACGGAAAAAGTGCAAAACCGCGGGATGCCACACACTGTCAAAAGCACCTGTAAAATCCAGAGAGATGAGAACGGTAGGCGTTTTGGAGACTTTGTATTCTGATAGGATTTTCTTGAGGTGATACAGAGCCAATGTGGCACTGTTCCCTGTGGCGAAACCAAATTGATTGCGGTGTATTAGGGAGTTCTTGAACAAGAAGTAATAGAGCCGGTTATTTAGCAAACGTTCCAAGATTTTACCAAATATAGAGTTCATAACTATTGGGCGGTGAGAATTAGGAAGATCAGGTGGTCTATTAGGTTTTAATATGAAAACAATCTTGCCGGTACGCCAGGGAATAGGAAAGTGGCCGAGCTTCAAAGCAGTGTTGAAAATAGACAAGAAAAGATAAGGGTGGTAGTCAAAAGGAATTCGGACAAAACGACCAGTCAAACCGTGTAGTCCTGGTGCAGAACGGACATTAATTTTTTTAATGACCTGCCAAACCTCATTGTATGTAAACGAAAGGTCAGTGAAATGCCAGGGGTATGGCGAGTTAGCAATATTCCGGAGCAGGGAATGAAAAGGAGTATCGGTGGACGAATCGTCACGTGTAATTAAAGTGTCTAGCAATAGTTGAGCAGAATCTAGTGTTGATGACGTTTTACTATTGTCGGGCCGAATCAGAGGAGGAAGGGGGGCAATCTTGTGATACTTTTTGAACGCAAGTTTGAATGCCTCGCCATATAATGATCTGCGAGTAGAAGCGTCACACAGAGACTTATCATGGGAGTCCTTTGCCTTGCGCATGTTATCCTTGTATGTGGAAAATTCCGTGACATACTACAGGCGAAAAATGGCCCGCATGGAGGGATCTGATACCCTTTGAAATCGTCCTTTGAACTGATAACTCTGGCGTCCACCGTGCATTGGCTATTTTAGGGAAACGTTTGGGATACCGTGTGAATTTATGTCTTAAACGATCAAGAATTGTGTAAAACTTATTCAAAATGCTGTCCAGGGCATTGGAAGACATCAGATTAGCTTTGGACACCTTTGCAAACCACTCAGAGTTTCGTAAGATTGTTAATATCTGCATCTCGGCAAAGCCAGTCAATCTTTTCTCGGGCGTGTAGGCCATGGAAGCGAATGTAAATGAGATATATTGGTGGTCCGAGAGGGTTAGAACGTCGAGTACCTGCCAATAATATCCTGCTGTCAGCATTGATTTTGCAGTGAGAGTGACATCGATCCACGTTTGTGCGTATGGAGTGACGAATGTAGGTGGGGAATTCGGGTTGTTCAATATAATGAGATCGTTTGAGGTAGCAAAGTTGACCAGTTGGGAACCGCGCAGGTCCGCAGAGTGGGGTCCCCACATCGGATGTTTGGAATTGAAATCCCCTGCAATGATCAGGTTCAAGTCACGTGTTGTCATTAAACAATGCTGTAACTCGTCAAGGATGGGATCGATAGGGTGATGTGGCGGGCCATAAACGGCGATTAATGTAAAGGACATGGAAGCAGTGCTACAAGATAACATTACCAAATTTTCAGAAGTATACATTGGGAATGATGCAAATAACTTCGTATGAACCAGAATCATAACCCGGGGATTATGGAGAGAATGAAATTTTGCAAAGCGAGGCGGAATGTTTTGGATGGTGCCAGCACGTATATGAGGGTCACACACGAAGGTGAATGCATAATTATTGGTGCGCATGGTGTCTAAGAGGATTGTGGTGGCAGCGGAAGTGTGATCTAGGTTTGCCTGAAGGAATGTTATATTTTCAAGGGCCGTCATTTGGAAAGAAGTAAAACGAGGAATATAACGAGATTAGAAGAAGGAGAGTTGTTTGGCTGACACCATGTAAAAGTTGTGCAGAAAAGTATGCAGCAGCGCCATCGTGTGATAGAGAAAGTGCAAGGATAAGTAACAGTCAGAACGTCGCAATTTGCGACGACAAAGAAAAAGCGTCTGATGAGCGTAAGGAACACAGAAGAATTGCAATGTGGAGGAAGAAATTACCAGGAAATTACCAGGAAATTACCAGAAAACGCATTCCTATCATGAGCTGGGATTCCGTTTTACGGGCAAACGCGAGTTCGCAGTGCTGGTTCGCGATGTAAAATGCACCTGAGGAAGCGAGTACGAACATAATAGCGGCTGAATTTCATCAAAGCCAGCGAAGAAAAGCGGCACCCGGGTGCTCCGCTACCACCCGCTTCATTCCGACGGCGTTCCCTTACGAGTCCGTCAAGCGCGTCTGTACGGCGAACAACCGCTGGCGATATCAAAATATGCACTCCTCGTTGTTCGTTATTCTGCAAACAGATGAAATATAGTCTCTGCCATAAGAAGTGTTTAGGGTACTATGCTGTACTTACCAGACTTGCGAACGGGACGGATCGCAGTCACGGTATTTTCACCGTCGACGCGCTCATGGCCGTCATACGGCTCGATGCCGAAGTCGTAGCGAAGCCTTTTTCTTTACATGTATGAGTTATATCCAGTGAGTCTTTGGAGACCAGCCGTCGACGATCACAACAGCTTACTGTGTCGCTGAAAGTGTATTCCTCTTCGTTTCGCACACGCAAGCGAAGAATCCGGGGCGTGTAGGCTGGCGGGTTTCACTAGCACGGGTACGACCGTTCGATTGGGGAAAAACACAGGAGAGGCAGCTCGCTATGACTCCCGTCGGTTGAGGCTCGTAGTCGAGGAAGGCACCGTTCATTAAAGGTACACTGCACGCGTTTGTACGCGAAAGCTTGTACGTGGAAGTCGTAGGAAGGCCGCTACTATAGTTCTATCGAAAAACACTTCAAAAAGTGGCTGTTGTCTTCTTCAATCGTCCGCTCCCACCCCAGCCGCCATGTTTGCGGCGGCGAATGCGAGCATCACATGGGTGTGGCAGGAGTGAAATTGCATTTTACTCTCTCATGCCGCAAGAGGAATGGACATTTCACTCCATCCGACGTTTTGCTAGAGTAGAACAATGCCCTCAAGAGTAGCTGGGTCGTTTCACTCCTGCGAAACCGGCTGCAGTTTTTAGAGTGATAAAACTAGCAAGACAGAAACCTGCCCTTCTCAATTTTGAATTTTATTTTCATTCGTCGCAACGGGAAGGCCGTGTATAGTGCTCACTTCGTAGGAACAATGCGCCGATCAAGAGAGGCAATCACCACTAATCAAGTGTGTGTGTGTGTGTGTGTGTGTGTGTGTGTGTGTGTGTGTGTGTGTGTGTGTGTGTGTGTGTCTGCGCGCGCGCGCGCTAAACTGCCACACAAGTTACTACACAAGACACACTAGCGCGACTGATCGCGGATACCGGCAGCTCTCACTGTGCGAACTGTGGAGCTTCTCAGATAAAACGCAACTTCGCAAGAAATCATTGCGTTGATACAGTATCTCGAAGAGCCCGTGCAGTGGTCTGAAACCAAAATTACGGTCGCTTATGAGGGTGGTTCACACCGAAAGTGACAGCTCGATGATGTGCGCTTGTGCAGCCGAGCTCTAATACACCACCTGTGTACCATAGCAACAGTTCCACTTCTGAAACGCTCGCTTATGCGCCGCTTAACGCGATCGTTGTAGTGGCCAGTTCACCAAAAAAAGCTGGGAAACAGTGCTCGGGGCATGATAGCCACGTAAATACTGCGGCTAGCGTGTGCCCTGCTTCAATTTGATGTGACATAACCATTTCATCGGTACTGAGGTTGGGTGTACCTGCAGTATCCACTGTAAATGAATCGCCCACATAGCAGCTTGCAACCGTTTAGTGACGATTGCACCATCCACCCACAAATTTTGCGCTAGTAACCTTGCTTCTGTTCGTGCAAGGGCACACATTCACTATTCACCACATTCGTAGGAACAATGTATTCACTATTCAACATTAAATCATCATTCAACATTAAAGCGACTAGTTATTGCTTGATAAGATGGGGCAATATTGTGAGAATCTTCCGTGTTCTTTTTTTTCTTGTAGTTCCTTACGTTCTTCTCAATTATCTTTCCCACTGCTCTCGCGCAAGCATTAAAGCGAAAATTTGCACCTGTCTTTCTCTTCCGTGAACACCGAGAATTCAGCTTGTAAGAATCAGGCACTACCCAGTCAGGTGCAGAATTTGAAGACGTTCTTTGAGGGTATGGGCTCCATTTAACCATTACCCAGGCTAAAATAATTAGCGTGGTTAACGTGCTCGTCATAGTGGAATCAAATGAGAGCAAATATATGAATTCCGTTGATTTTAGGCTTTGCATTTTGATCCCACTATGGAATGGGGCTCGACGCAGCAGTAGAACGGGGAATCAGGGAAATTTTAATAGCGCGAGAATCACTTTGAACAGAGCACGTGCAGGCGGTGACAGCTTATTCAACGCACATTCTGTCCTGGTTGAAATGTGCCCAGGCGATTGCTTTAACAAACGCGGGTTGCTCAAACTCAGTGCTGTAAATTGTCTTCTTATTGTTTGTGTCTCGTATACAGCGAAGCTTTCGCTTTACGAAGGGTAAATGGAGACTACCCGGCTTAAAACAGGGTTATTCGTACAAAGCGAACGTGGAGAGTATAATAGAAACCTAGTATAATACGTGTTTTTTCTAAATGAGCACCGCACAGGTAATAATGTAAGCAAACTACTTTATACGTACTTGACGCTATATAATGTAACGCGTTTCATACTTGTTAAAAGATATTGCTAACTGTCTGTTCCACTAGTGCAGAATCTTTGATTAGTCATGTTTTTCAGGCTACACAAAGATTTGCGTTCCCTAAGTTTGGAGCGAGCGGGTGCAAAGGTGATTCCGTGGTGTTGCTTCGCGAATCTGTAGGAAGTAAGACTTGAATCCTTAAAGCGTGCGCTTATATATAGCATGGTGGTGTACACATGGTGAATCTATATGGAGCGTGGCACGGAACGCCAGAGAAAGCGCTCGTCACCCTAGTTCCTTAGCTTTCTTTATTCGTTAATGAATAGCACATAAGCCGATTCCACTTCTTCCTCTTCACACGGCTGCTAGAATACAGTCAAAGCAAGTTCTTACATCATATATGCAACGGAATGAACACGATTATGGTAAACTCACACTTGCTTTAGCACATGGAAAGGGAAAGAAATGATGGAAACAATTGGAACTATGACGACAGAAGGTAAATTTAACCGAATGCAGACCGTTAGGTACTCACTCTCTCACTAGAGACTTGACATTTAATCGTTTTTGATTTGAAAGGTGCTTCATTCAAATTTTGAATGTGCCTGGAGTACGGTGGTGAAGTACAACAACCGCTGTCCATTGAGCAAGTTCCTTTCTAATTTCTCGCGCGTACTTCCAAACTGTGCCTATGGTCTTCAATAGCATTTCAGATCAATTTCAGAGCATTTCAGAACTTCAGGTGCAATCTCAAGCGCAGGCATTGTAGATATAGTTTAATCGAACATCTTTTTAGGATAGTTGGTGCCGTCTACTGAACGTAGTTTAAGGTCGCAAATTAAGACTTACGATCAAAACACTATGTAAACACGAACCACCTCGTGTGAATGTTATCTTTATTTCGTACGCGTTACCATTCGCTCCCGCAACTATATGTAATAGACACTCCAGGTATTTAATGGAGGCCCTGAAACCAAATTTTACCCACCGAGTTTTGCAATGAAGTGCTAGGAATTTGCCTCGGTGGAGGCACTACTTTGACACGAAGAGGTTGGACAGCCACGGTGTCGTCGGATGCATTCTTATGCTTCGTATCCCATACATTGCTGTGCCACCTCCCCTCGCCCGATTACGCTCCAGGTGCTTTGGATCAGAACACGTTCTTTGTATTGTCCAGAGGAGAATGCACTGAAGATTGACGCGGACAAACAAGGGTTATTCGACTTACAAGTTCAAAATAAAAGCAGACGAGAGAAATTGCCATGTCCTTATGAATTTTACTCGCAGAGTGACGTGGCAAGCTGGATTCAATAAAATGTGGCTTAGAACTCACTTGACCTTGAGCTTGGCACCGCCACGGTGGTCTAGTGGCCATGGCATTCGGCTGCTGACCCAGAGATCGCGGGAGCACACCCTGTCCGCGGCGACCGGATTTCGATGGAGGCGAAATGTTCAGGCTCGCGCATGCAATGTCAGTACACATTAAAGAACCCTAGCTCGTTGAAACTTCCTGAGCCCTCCACGAAGGCGTCTATCATAATTATATCGGGGTTTCAGGACGTAAACCCACTATATGACTACGATTACGATCGATAGCGTAAAACCACGCAAATGCTACATTCATCGTGATGTACCTGGTGAACAAACGTACCATGAAAGCAGAACTTGTGGTCCAGTTTTAAAGGGCTCCTTCAATATGTCGAGACCAGGAACTAATATTAATCACGAAGACTAATATTAATCACGAAAAACTAATATTAATCAAAAAGGGCCTATTAGGTAAATTTGGGTGTTGGAAAGCATCTGACATCAGAAAGGTTTTGTGTGCCAAAATTATGGTGTGATAAGGGGAAATGGCTTGATAGAGAACAGCAAATTGAGATCAGCCCATTGGAAAGGATTACCGTGCGCCTGATTCTAGCTCTCGGGCATTATTCCATATTTGCCCAATCGAAGAGACAGAGTGGGACGACGATGAAGTGCCTTTCTGGCGAAACGCCAAGTCTTCAGTCCTGCGTTTTTGGGAATAATGTTGATCGAGTGCGGTTTACTACTGACGTGCGACGGATATGGAGTTCCATGTGCGTCCACCGGACTCCGCAAAGGATACAGTTGCTGCTTCCAGAAAACACAACGGCACCGACGGCGACACTGACAGTGATGACAGAACTAATATGTCAGCAATGGGGGCTCCGGTGGCGACTCCTTCGACCTGATGAGGAGCCCAAAAGGTAAAGACAAGGCTCGTAGGTACATCATCCAATTCCAGTGCGCCTACCGTGAGATCGCCAAAGCCGACTGGGCTACTCACAACACTCTTCGTGCCCGCTCTCGCCACCGACAACATATAAGACGTCTCAATAGGCGATTTGTTTCTGTACAGCTAGAGACGCTGTTGTCTAATGCAATAAAAGACATTAGAGTGAATAGCTGCAAGAACATTATGGCGATTGATGTAAATAATGTGGATGCATCGGAGACCTTCCGTAATGTGACGAAACTTAACGCGATGGGAGTCCGTCCTCATATACCGCTGGGTAAAGAAGTCAGCACTGAAGTAATTTATGATGTTGAAGAGACCATCACGTAATGACATCCCAGTTCTAATTAAGCACGCTACAGAAAACACAAACACAGGCGACACAAAGAACCTGAGAAAGTACAGGCCGATTAGCTTACTGTCAGTCGTCTACAAGGTATTTTTTAAGGCAATCGCTAAGAGAATTCGTGCCACGTAAGATTTGAGTCAACCTAACGAACAAGCAGTGTTTCGTAAAGGCTATTCAACAGTAGACCATATTCCCACTATCAATAAGGTGACAGAGAAATGTGCGGAGTATAAGCAGCCCCTATATATAGCCTTCATAGCTTACCGGAAAGCATTTGACTCGGTCGATACCTCAGCAGTCATGCAGGCATTGCGGAATCAGGGCGTAGACGAGCATTACGTAAGACTACTGGAAGACATCTACAACCGCTCCACAGCCAGCATAGTCCTCCATAATGACATCAGTAAAATACGTATAAGGAAATGATACAAGGGAACAGAATCCAATGTTATTCACAGCATGCTTACAAGAGGTAATTAGAATATTGAATTGGGAACAGGTGGGTGTAAGGGTTAATAGGGAATACCTGAGTAACCTCAGATTTGCTGATGACATTGCCTTGCTAAGTACTCGGGTGAGGAATTACAAAGCATGATTACTGACCTAAACAGGCAATGTAGAACGTTGGGCCTGAAAATCAATATGCAGAAAACTAATGTTCAATAGCCTTGGGCGAGCACAGCGGTTTGAGATAGGTGGCGAGGCAGTGAAAGTAGTAAGTGAATATGTCTACTTAGGCCAGGTAGTGACCCCTGATCCGAATCATGAGGCTACTTAGGCCAGGTAGTGACCCCTGATCCGAATCACGAGGCTGAGGTAATTAGGAGGATAAGAATGGGCTGACGGTGCATTCGGCAAGCATTGTCAGATAATGAATGGTAGCTTACCATTGTCTCTGAAGAGGAAAGTGTATAACAGCCGCATCTTAGCGGTACTCACCTACGGGGCAGAAACTTGGAGGCTAAGAGGGTTCAGCTTAAATTGAGGAAGACGCAGCGAGCTATGTAACGGAAAATGGTAGGTGTAACCTTAAGGTACAAGAAGAGAGCGGAGTGGGTTACGGAACAAACGCGTGTTGGGGATATATTAACAGAAATTAAGAAGAAGAAATGGGCGTGGGCGGGCCATGTAATGCGAAGACAACCGTTCGTCATTAAGGCTAACTAAGTGGATTCCCAGAGAAGGCAAGTGGGGCAGGGGTCGGCAGAAAGTTAGGTGGGCAGATGAGATCAGGAAGTCTGCAGGGATAAATTGGGCCCAGTTAGCACAGGACAGGAATAATTGGAGATGTATGTGAGAGGCATTTGCCCTTTAGTAGGCGTAGACAGGCTGATGATGATGATCACAAAAACACCTTAATCGCAAGTTTCTCTTGTTTCTGCACGTCACGATGCGTCCAGATTACATTTAAGAACGAATCCTCCCACGACATGTCAAGGTGGGGCACTACCGCCATGCTGTTCGCCTCTTCGTACCCAAACCGCTTCAGTGTTGGAAGTGCATGAATTTGGGTCATGTGAGTAGCATGTGCAGAAACGCTACTGTGTGATTGCGTTGCACTGATCCGAACACAACGAACATATGCCAGGCCAGTACGCTAATGTGCTCAAATTCAATGGGCATCACAATTCTTTCCCAAGGACCTCCCTGTTATCTAAAGGGAAAGGGCCATTCTGAAAAAGAAATGTTAGAGACCACTCTTCTCGCCGAGAAGCGGCCGCATGAATTAAAGATGATTTCGCCGACGACGGTGCTCCAAGCACTCCAGAGCCTCGTCGCCACGTCAACGTTGTCCGAAATCGCCGCCACCTCTGCTGCCCAGGCCAAATGCGCTTGGGTCTAAAGACAAGCCAGCTTCCAGCAGCGAGACACCTGACGCCTGGCCAGAGGGCCCTAAATTACAGGTGCTCGCTGAGCGACGCAAGCCGTCGATAGTAAATGACAATTTGTTTCTGCCTTATAAATTGACGGATGAGAACAAACAGGTCGTTACCATGATCAGTTCACTGGTCAGTGTTATTCGAGTCCTTCTGGACAAGATGCAGAAGCCGACTGCTCGAAGCGTGCTGCAAGTGCTCGATCCTGAGTCCAGTTCCGGCAAGCCTACAGAAGTCCGGCTCTTGGGAATTCTAACCGCAGCACCATGGCCCTTCAACAGCTATTGCAGTCGCCTGGAGAGGATGTCAGAAGTGTCTTCGCATTTGAGTGGAATGCGACAGGCCTTAGGTCGCGTATCTCGGACTTTCGACAGTTCGTGTTTACAAAGCGTTTCCTTATAACGATAATTTGTGAACCGAACGTGTCAACTACCGTGAGAATACCGGTGTATAAACCTCTCGTTTCAACCATGTGTGTGTGCGGAGCAGCAACATTGTGTTCTACATTCGCAAAGACCTTACCGATTTGTCTTGTGCCGTACCGCGAGACGACGACAACGAATACACGTGCATTACAGTGAAAAATAATAAGTTTTCTTTTGCTGTTATCGGCGTCTACATTTCTCCTGCGCGCCAATTTGACCGCAAGAGGCTAACGGATATTCTAACTGCGATACCGGGTAGGTCCTTGTGTCGTAACAAGTGACTTCAACGCTCTTCATAAGATGTGGGGAACAGACAGACAACGAACTTTATTGTGGTCTTGAGGAGCGACTCAAACCCCTTTACAAGGGAGGAGCCGCCGCGGGCCGATACCACGTCAAGCTTGAAGATAAATTCAAAAAGTCGCTCGCTCATCATCTTTGCATCACACCAAATCTAGTTCCTTCTAAATGATGGTAGCCCGACATTTCTGCGAGAACGCTGTGTAGCAGCTGCTTAGATTTGACATTGGTATCATCTGGCCTAGGTTCCAACGCAAAGTGTTTATTGAAATCCACGGCAGTGATCAGACTCCGACCTACGTGCGAACTGATGGACTTGAGGTTTTGTCACCTACGGTCTCTCGCAAAATTGACTGGTCAGGCTATGAATTGATATTATGGAAGACATATGCAAAGAATCTTGCTCACGCAGTCTAGAGGACGTAATTTCTGACGCAATGCACGAATGACGAATGTAAGCGCTGTTTCACGTATTCACGAGGCTTCCGCAGTCCTTTCTTGACCTCAGGGTAGCAAGGCGCATGCGAAAAAAAAATACAGAGAATTGATAAATTCGAGGATCAAGGATGGAAAAGGCTTTGTGAGTCATTATACACACATAAGTCCCTCTCTTGTGTGTAGACAACTTTAAGTAATCTTCGATTATGCTGCAGCAGCGTCATCCTTTCAACGCCCTCGCTGTGTATCAAAACCGCCATGAGATAGACGTTGCAGAGGATTATTCCCTGTACACCGGTGGTGGGACAGTTCCACTCATCGACGTGGTTTCGAGTGACATTCCTGACTCACGAGACAGTAGTATGGATGCTCTGTTCTCTATGGAAGCGCTAGAAGCGGCGCTTCTACTCTGGAAAAGTTCGCCTTCACAAGAGCCGTATGGAATAACGCATACTGCTTTGCGCCACGTAGGTCAAACTGCACAACGATGCCTGTTATACATTTTTAAAAGATCGTGGGAAGACAGCACCATGCCTCAAGATTGGAAGCGAAGCTGTCTACTACCGATACTAACAGCAGGAAAGTCATCGCTGGTGCTGTCATCATACCGGTCTATAGTACTCGCCAGCTGCGTTCGGAAACAAGGAACGAATGATCCTTACGCCTCTTGAGTGAGCAGTACAAAATCTATCCCGACTCTATGACAGGATTTCGACGCGGCCGTTCATCGATTTACAAAGTTGTAGATTTGGTGTTGTCAAGAGAGCAACAGGAGTCTGGGAAACGCTTAACAGTGACTTTTTTTCTTGATATGAAAGGTGCCTACGTTAGCATTTCTTATCAAGCCAAACTAAACACGCTTTTGTGCGATGTCTAGTGCACGTTATAGAACGCCAGGTGGTCGAAATTTCCGAAGCCCTCCACTACGGCGTCTCTCATAATCATAGCTGGTTTTTGGAAGTAAAAATCCCAGAAATCAATCAATAAACACGCTTTTATTGATCGAAACTGGTGAACGAATAATTCGATAGATCCGATGTTACCTAACACTAGGGTTTTTGTTCGTTAGAATTCGAGATGGTCCGACCTCCGACCACTACACATGGCGTAGCGTCCCGAAAGGCGGTGTTCTGAGCCCTGTTCTTTTGAACCTTGCCTTGCTTGGCCAGGCCTAATCACTGCCCGAAACTGTCAGTGTCTTCATATACGATGATGACATATGCATCTGGTCATCAGCAGTTACACGTCTACAGGTTCGTGCAAGATTACAGAAGGCAGCGGCGCAGGCAACTGACTATCTTATTAAACAAGGTCTTACCATCTCGTCAGAAAAATGTACTCGAGTGGCTTTTATGCGAAAAGCTATGTGTAGCTATCCAGTATGCATCAATGGCCAGCCTATTTCCTACAAGCGAAGCCATCGTCTTTAGGCCACTGATTGCCACTGATTCTAGACTGTGACATCTCGTGTACAGTCTGTTTCATACTTAGGGGAAATCTCCGAGCACCTTGCAACGCGATGCAGCCATGTGGCCAACGAGATGCGGCTTCGGTTAAAGGCTGCACGCATAGAGCATCCTCGCCTGCGTAAGCAGCTGCTGTTTGCCGACTCCAGCGCTCGCCGCATCATGGCCGCATCGCGTTGCAAGGCGCTCCGAGAATTCCCCTAAGTATGAAACAGAGTGTACCTCTCACATTGTTCATTTCAAGACAACTTGCACCTATGTGCACGTATTGAAGATCACAGCCGGAAAAAGATGGGGACCGTCAGTGGGCGCCATTCTACAGTTATACCCAGCCGTTATGATTGTCATTTTACGCTATAGCTCTCTCGTGCTTTTCAAGACTTGCAAACCAAATCCCTGAGCACTTCAAAGCGTGCAAGCACAGCTCTGTGAGTTTGCCTCGGCCTTCTGCGATGCACTTCAGCAACGGTAGCAGTAATATTGGCTCGAGAACATCCCATCACAACCTGCATCACGAACGCTACGCTAGACACACGTTCGGCATATTTCACGTATGGAATCTAGTCATCTAGCATTCTTACCGGAACGACGACCACAAGCATCGTTCGCCAACGTGGTCAACACTCACTGCGGCTGCTTACCATCGGATTTCACACCATCGGCACGTTCACCATCAGCTTGTGGTGTTTGCGCAAACCCGAAGTGCGCCTTTCCGCACGAGGAATAAGAGATGTCTGAGCTTAGTCCCTTGGCATTAAATCAAGCAGGTCTGGATTGTTTGCACACTATCTATTTTGAACACATACCATATTTTGGCCATGAGTGGCAGATCCACGCTGTACGCGTGGATCTACCACTCAGACCAGTTCTACTGGCACTCTGGTTGTGCCATCACGCAGCTGCAACATCTCTCATGTGACAACATCAGCCTGTTCGGAGCTTGTTGCTATCAGAAGTGCCACCAAGTATATTAATCAGCAAGCGGATATAGGTACGCAATATTTTGCACTGAAAGGCGGCCCTACAATGTCTTTTGCCAAGCTTACTTCCGGTATCTTCTGTATCTTACGAACAACTTGTGTCGGAGATATGACTAATGCACCACCATGCGATCGAAAATGGGCACGGCATCTTGTTTCAGCGGCTGCCGAGTCATTATGACATCTCCGGCTATGACCTCGCCGACGACACTGCCAGGAAAGCACACGAATGAAGGAACTCTGTCCATATGCTCTTATCCAGGATTGACGCAGCCCAACTCTTAAGCATGGTAGCACGCATCATGATACTGCACCGATACTGCACCAGTGGCACACGCCTGACTCCACGCACCATCGCCTACATGGGGGTTGCATTTACCCGTTCTTATTCTTTCAAACTTGACATGGCCGAAATCCGCCGAGTGAAGCGCAATGAAGCACTTTCTGTGGCACTGCACAATTTTTGAAAATGAAAGAATTCAACTCCGCGTAGTACTACAAAAGCTAAACAGCGACGTTTTCACTGTTGCCAAGATCTTAGGTTCACGGCGCTGTGTATCTCAGCTACGCCAAGGAATAAAAGCGTTGTCGCACTTTCTGAACACAACTGGGCTCATTGACCGTTCCTATAAATGGACAAAGAACTGTTATAACGCCAGCGACATTGCAGTTCGTTGGCTATTTTTCTTCTCTATCTCTATCTTCGAAAACTTTCGCTCCCCTTCCCCAGTGCAGGGTAGCCTACCGGGCTCAGCCCACGTTAATCTCTCTGCCTTTCCTATTACTTTCTCCTCCTTCCTTGCCCAATCGATAGACGACCGCCGTGACCGGAAATCAAACCGCAATCGGGCCTACCGTATACTGGATATGCTACGAATAAATAAATAAATAAATAAATAAATAAATAAATAAATAAATAAATAAATAGTTTCATTTCCCATCTATACAATAATTGACGGAATGTGTGCGACAAAACTTTTTGTGGTAGGAGACTAGGGAGGCATGAACCCTTTACCTAATGTCACTCGAGAATTACTTGGAAAAGTGTTGCAGGGCCACTCTAAACAGTTCCAGCGCGAAAAGCTTGCGGCATCTGGCGAAATGATGCTAATAAACAAAATGTAAAATGCTCAGCGAATGAAGCGCGACCCTGGGAGGTCACGGATGCAGTGTTTTCTGAGTCATCGCTTAGCGCAGGAGGCACCAAGTTGATAAATGGGGTATTCAGTGATAACGAGAGGCTCTTAGAAAAATTGTAATTCACTTTGGTCCCTCTGTCATCGCCCAGCGCACTAAAGCAGCATGAAAGGCGCCGGACAACACGTGGTCTGATTATCGCGTTTCAAGTGCTGGGCACCGTGCCCTCTATGCCAAATTTTGCCCATAGTGGACGAAATGCCTACCGTTAGACCACCGGTTGATAGTCATCCATATTTAAACTTTTTTAGCGCGCACGAAAGACACAGACACAGAAAATAAGGACACACGAGCGCTCGTGTGTCCTTCTTTTCTGTGTCTGTGTCTTTCGTGCGCGCTAAAAAAGTTTAAATATGGATAACTATCAACTAGCCCAGCTATCAGTCTTGCTGCACCGGTTGATAGGTTCATCCCAAAGGACCAAATTTTGTCTCAGTGTGTGTCGTGTGCAAAGGCCCTGTGTCGGAAATACCATTGGGCCCGGGGGGACTAAGAAAATGCAGCTCCCCGAACGGCATCAGCCAACGGCTTTCTGGACTGAGAGAGCCGCCCACCTCGGGCGAAAAATGGCCGTTTCTTAAAATGAACGTTTATTCCTCCACGAACGTGAAACTTGACGCACGAACCATGCAGTGATGCTACCGTCAATCACTGATAATGGGCAATGAGGGGCAAAAGACTGGATTTGTTCCAACTGTATACATAGCCATACATTTATTACACAATCAGCCATCGCGTAGCTAGTGGCAGTTAATGTATTGTTCTATTTATTTGACCATAGTTTGACCGCTTGCTTTACCGTAACGGCGACGACGACAGGAGACACCGACATCGCGAGCTCGCACCTAAAACTATCATCGTCCTTATTTCACGTCCCCAAGAGTGCGCGTGCACTTCTATGCAATGCCCAAAGTGCGGCGTTCGCACGCGCGCTTTTCTGCTCTTGCTTTACAGGAGACACCGACAGCCTGAGCGCATAGGGTGTTTCGCACCTAATAGCCGAGGAAAGCCCGACCAAATTTCAAACCTTTTACAAACCATCCTTTTCTCCGTTCAAGCATGCACACATGCACTCTATACTCGCTGTATAACGTTGATGAATTTATTGCTGCAAGAGTATGGCAGAAACCATCTTTGAAAGCTTTCCGCAATTAACGAGAGGAATCGTTTGTGTGACAGGATCTTTTGCACCATCCTTTAATTGTTCTTTATTTGCTTTAAGAAACTACATTAAGAAGGCTGATAGCAGCGGATAATGGTTGGACCTTGTTAATAATTAATCTAGAGCTTTGAAAGTTCACGCACCACGACCATACCCGTATACCGCTTCTTTCTTTCTTTCTTTCTTTCTTTCTTTCTTTCTTTCTTTCTTTCTTTCTTTCTTCTTTCTTTCTTTCTTTCTTTCTTAATTTCTTTCTTTTTTCGTTCTTCGTTTGAGATGCATTCTTTTTTATTAAGAATTGCGAAATACCAGTTGTCTCAATAAACGTTCACAGAAGAGAATTTATTCTTTGAGTTCGTCAACTCTGATCAACACAATAGGTGCGATAGACACCACAGTAGAAGATTTATCTCCACAACCACTGGTTCTATTCAGCACGCCAAGCACGACATGATCGCACATGACATAGTTCTCAACAGCACAATACAACAGAGGTTTAAGAAACTGCGACAGGTAATCGGTGATTTGTGAAAGGCAACACTCCCAGAAGAATTTTTGCTAATCTAAGTTTAATACTGCCACTTCGTGCAACACTCAAACTATCGTATGCATGCAGGAGGATTGGGACTATGCAATAATATTGTCCGTTTAACTGAAATTTAGGGTGAGTACAGACTTTTCCCGCGATGGTCTAATTATCATATCTCTGAGGCAGAATCATGAGTGCGCAGTTAATATCGTCCGCTCAGCTGCTACGTGGTGCACCCACAATTCATAGTTGCTGCGACCATGTGTACCTTGAGTTAAGTCACTCTGTGCAGCCACTTCATGAACGAGAACAGAGGGCAGAAATAGAGACGACGAAGAGAAAAAGGAAATGGGTATAATAGACCCTTTTCATAAACTGCAAGCTAGCTTCCCTGCAATGCAGCTTGCCCTACTAATGGCGGCATTGGCAATCGGGCAAACAACGTGTGCAAGCGCAATTTGCTTGCGATAGGGCATGTAAAATGTCGACGCAGCTCTTCTGATACAAACACCCCCCAAAAATGGGTCGAAGCATGTGCAACTTGAATTTTGACAGCACTTAGATAAATGTAGCTGTCGCCATTAGTAGGGCAAGTTGCATTGCAGGGAAGCTAGCTTTACAGTTTATGAAAAGGGTCTATAGGCGCGCGCCGGAATCGAACAGGTGGCGTAATACGCCAACTTCTTTTGTGGTCTTATTTTTGCAGAACCGTGCTTAAGATTATTGTGGCGACTCGCTTACTTTCTGTTTGTTGACAGCAAAGAAATATATCGGTCATGCGTATCAGTAGACAACCTTTTATCAAACCAGGAAACTGAGGTTTCCAATTTCAGGAAATTGAAATCTTCGGTCGTCAAAGTCATACAGCGAAAACCCAAACGAGAGCTTCGTCTCACGAGCAGTTTTATAATCTCCGCTTCCGTAATTGAATACGGGCTGCTATAATCGGAACGGAAAGCTGAGCCTTAGAAGACGATACATCCGCTTTCATACCCACTCTTTTTCCCGCTGTTTCTCATATTCAATTTCTTCTTTCAGGGTACGTTGTTTATATCGCAAAGCTAAATTGAATTACAACGAAAAACCTCTCTGTTATAGATGCTCTGCATGGTACTAACAATCCTACCCACGCACAAGGCAACACTGGGCAAGGCGAGACAGCATTCGGAAGAACAGGCGCGCGTGCGAAGGCATGAAGGACACAGGCATACAGACTGTTCGTGGACCGGCCACGCTATAAAGGTCTCGTCAAGTTTGCTGTCCTGCAATGACAAACACAGCGTATTCGTCGGGTGTGTGTTCCAGCATGCGCTCGCTTCTGCGTGTTCCAGTGGCTTTTAGTTCCAATGGCATATTCAATTACAAAAGCGGAGATATGTAAGCCGGCGTACCATACATCTTATACAATTTCATGCAGCGATACCCTGCAGTTATCGAGCCCGGCTGATGTGCATCCTCAGTAGGGAATTACGCAGTACGCAGGCATACGATTGTATAAACTCACCGCGGACGCATTTGCTCTACGTCTAGTTTTTGGCTCATGCAGAAGTGCCTGCTGTATAATAGTAACAACAATAGCTTGGATTGTACGTGCCAAAATACCGATATGACAAAGGAGGCACGCCGTAGTCGAGGGCTCCGGTAATTTTGACCACCTAGGGTCTCTAAAGTACGATGTGCCTTGTCATCTGTGTCGCGCGCTGGCTAGTCGAGTGAAAGAACGCGCCGGATCAAATATTCACAACTGGATGAAGCATATGTACGCTGAAGCAAAACTCTAGAACGAATCCGCACGTCGTGTTTGAATGATAAGGTACGCTCAAAGCAAGGCCCTTGGAAAACATCCACATTCCGGACGCGCTGTGTTTCAAGGCGGATCGAAGCCTTATCAGTTCAGCAATCGAGATCAATAAGAGGCATATACAGAATAGGTAACTGTTGCTGAGCGAGCGGCTAGGAGCCACTGCCAAGAGTAGATAGGCGCTGGCTAGAAGAAGGCGCGTATTTTATTCAGGGCACGCTATATACTTACGGGAAACGGGGTGTGGAAGAAGCAAGGGAAAAAAGGAACATGCACAGTGCTCTATTGGGGAAGAAATTGAAGAAGCCGGAGCGGCATAGCTAACTATGCTGTGTAATATGAATATTTAGCTTAGGTTGCACAAAAACAAATAATACGTTAAACTGTGATACCTGTAGTAAAATTAGATTAACTCAAGCTATAAATATATGGTTGTCGTTATCCCGTTTCAGATGGCACGCTAAAAAAATTAATACTCATCAATGGCGAATAGCTGCGATGAACAAGGAGTGATGCAGTAGTTCACCCAATTATAGCGTGCTGACATTGGAACTGAATCGAGCGATGCGGGGGAAAGAAAACAGGCCATTGGTCATTGTGAGCATACTAAACATATTGCGAGGCAGGCCAGACGCGGCTATCAAAGAACGACAAAAGAGACAAGCTGTGATCGAACGTTTCGTCGGCGACAACCGATAGCACTTGACCACGACCTAAAAGAAGGCGTAGGCCGCATTAGTGCGTTCACGTTTCTGCTATTACGTTTAATTTTGCCGCTGAGTTTTGAAGAAAAGCTATGTCACATCATTTTCAATACTACACACCGCTGCAACGAATGCGTAGGTTTTTTAAATCTTGAAAATCCTTTAAACGCTTAAATCAATCACGGCAGTTTCATCGTGCATTCTAAGCGACGAAGCATATAACTTTGAACGCTCTCGGCATGTTCTAATATTTCGATCTTCGCAAGGCAATTTAGAATTTTTTGAGTCACCAAGGTAAGCGGCATATCATTTGTGGGTGGATATGTGTAGAGGCAACTAGAACATATGCCTTTCGATCGTCATTTTTTTTTACAGCTTAGTCGACCCTTCGCCGGCGGCTGTGACGGCGTTACGTAAGAAGGAAAAGGCCACCCACTCTTGCACTCGGCCCACAACTACATGGCTGTGATTGTGTAAAGCAGAATGTGCGGCATTAGCGCGCGCACTTCTTTAATCCCTTGCGCTCGACCCACTCATGCCTATTACTACATGACGGTGAATATCCGATGCTCCATATGCGAAAAAGTGTGGAAAAGGTTTAGTTCGAAGCGGCGCTTTTGATCCCTGCAGCCGTTGCAAGCGTGGAATACTAAGAAAGAAAGAAAGAAAGAAAGAAAGAAAGAAAGAAAGAAAGAAAGAAAGAAAGAAAGAAAGAAAGAAGAAAGAAAGAAGTGCACGCTGACGGACACATCAATGACTTCACATCCTCACCAATTACGTCTCGATCCACAGTAAAATAACGCTTCACTGTTCCGACCGTTTTTGACGGCGTGGAACTGGCTTGAATTTTGTAGCTTCCTTGCGAAAGTTACGAACAATCACACTTTCTCATATAGTCACAACTTATGCCCTCGTATACTGCCGTGTGAGTGGTTGATTGCGCCTCCTGCCGCTAGAAGTCTCGCAAGATTGTCACGTTCACACTGCCAGACTTGTTTATTTTCATTCATTTGGCAATTTAATTTTGTTGAGAGAGCACGTTACGCATTTTAGTGGTTGCATTTGTCATGCAGTATAGCGTGATCACACTGTACATTTTCTAGTGTCGCTTTTAAGCTCACCTGGTACTTTTTCAAGAAGAGCAGCAATTGAGCAATTGCCACGCTGTCTCTCGTTTGCACCCATGGAAAAAAAAAAGAAAAAGAAAATGTGTGAGAACTACATCAAGCATTATGCGTGGTGCTTCACCACTGGCTACGATTAACTAGAAAGAGTGAGCCAACACAGGGGCATCATTAGTTCCTAAAGGAAGCGAACGTGTTTAAATGCTATGCGAAGATGTGGTAACCAGGATAACCCAGCATACAATGGAAACCACGAAAACTCTTTAGGGGATGAACGTTTTGTGCGCCATTAAATGTTAAAAAAATGCATACGGCAGATGAATTTATCACAGTCAGACTACAATATATGGTCTCAAAAATGCAAGAGGAAATAAGTAAAATAAACTATTTATTACCATGCTGGGTGAAGGCGGTCGAAACAACGGCCTCGTTGTGGTGCGTGGGTCGCTATACTAACCAGCTAAAATTATGGCAGTCACTGTTCATGTTCGTCGGTATTGTATACAAACGCGTGTTTGACGAGGGCATGCGTACCATCTCTTTCTCTCTCTCTCTCTTTATTCAGGCCGACCAGTTTTCTCCGCCTGATTGCATACGAAAATCCACAATGTTGTCGACCATTCTTTGTCGAACATTCCATTGTCTGTTCACCGCAAAAACCTGTGTACAGCAATGACCATATATAGTTAGTAGCTTAACGCAAGAATAGTTGGGGCGTGTGGCCACTCTCCGCGAAGCGCTGGTGCAGCCAACGTAGCAGCGCGTGGCAGTACGCCGAGTGCATGTGCAGTGACAGACGAAGGCATAATGCCTTTGGCCCTGAGGGTAATAAATAAATAAATAAATAAATAAATAAATAAATAAATAAATAAATGACGTCGTATCAACTGCAGTCAAATTCGGAGTGAGAACTTCGGATGGGGGGGGGGGGGGGGCACGTAGACGGCGACACGAAACCAGTCCTCCGAGCGCTTCTTGCATGTTTGCAGGTTTGCTTGGATACGAGGCCGCAATCGTTGCACTGGCTCTCAGCGTAGTGCGTCATGTGCTTGTGTGTTCGCCCTAAGTGTGTTCATAGCAGTAGTACGTTCTGGTGGTGGTGGTGGCGTGGCATCAGGCGGTTTTAGTCTGGCATACAAAGCCGGCAGTTGTTCTCTCCGAGCCTCCTAAATGTTGATCAGGGATGCCTGACCAGGATATCGATCAACCGCGTGCCTCTCGAGCTTAAGCAACGGCCTGTGATAACGTTACGGTGATGCATCCATACATACGATGCGTTTTCACGGAGGGGCAAATTTCTGACGAACGGCGACTGCACTAGCCGCAGCCGTCTTATTATTAGAGTTTCTGTTGGTTGAGCGCATTCGGTTCGCCCGTTAAAGTGTAGTATATTTACCGGTTTGGCGGTTATATTCTTTGCCCTCAGAACCTCGTGAGGATACCTACTGGCGACAGTTTCTTTCGTATTAAGTTTTTTTTTACTGCCAGATATCATATAATTATCCTAAATTATTTGTTACGTATGGCTCTGATATATATATATATATATATATATATAGAGAGAGAGAGAGAGAGAGAGAAACTTTAGTGGGTCCGGCACGTATAAGAAAAGAAGCGGGTACACGTACGAAACAGCAATACTTCTATGCCCAACGTTTCGGCCGTGGCACTGCCTTCGTCAGAGAATGAAAGAGGAAGGCCGTGCCACGGCCGCAACGTTGGACATATATATATATATATATATATATATATATATATATATATATATATATATATATATATATATATATATATATATATATATATATATATATATATATATTGTAATAAAGAACGAGACAGACACAGCGCCTTTGCAGCAGGCCGGCTGTTCTAATCTGACTTCCTCTTTCTCTGCTTTTCTAGCCCCGCTTTGCAAGCGCGAGCGTCCGAGCCCCATTGCAGCTTTTCTCCATTACACTCGGCCACGACTGCGAGAGTCGGTAACGGTGGAAACTGCGTCTGGCGGGCGGCACTGACTATGCCGATGTGGTCCTCGGCTCCGCAACGACTTCTCGTGTCGATGTGTCACTCGAGTCTCTGGTGGGCGAAACTGGCTACAGCGTCGCGGCCGCTGTTGCACGCATTGAGAGCACGGTCTGCAAAATATGTCCGGCGGCCGGCACTGGCTGTGCCTCGTTGGTCGATCCTGTGTCCGCGGCGACTTCGAGCGCAATTTCGTCGGTGACGGACCAGGAAGACGAAAATGGCTGTGTCGTGGTGGTAGCGGGCCTCGATGGCAAACGTTCCGCTGCAGCTTATGGCCGGGAGGACTTGACCCTTGTACGACCATCTGTCGGACTTGAAGGTTACACTGACCCGGATCATTTGCCTTGCCTTGAGTTTCTCTCGGTCGTCTCGGGATTGGGAGTCTGTCAGTGATATTGACTGCACGACCAGAATCGGAGGCGTTACTCATCCAAGGCAGCTGCTCTGTCCAATCTTTGAACGTGGCCAGTGCAGTCATCGAACATTGGTTCGAATTTTTACGGCAACTACCAGCGCATTGGGATCCTTTTCTAGGAATCCGCGGTGAGTGGCCAGAACCAACGGACCTGGACGATAACCTTCTCGAAGGAGTGGCGTTCAAGTCCCGGGGTGTGTTTGTGACGTTCAAGCCAGGGGTGGACTTCGGCTGTAGTGTCGGGTCTTTGATAAAAGTGGCCTCATCCGCGGTATAGATGCCACTTTCCGGAGGAACACCGCAAGGCGAATCGAGAACTTCCGCACATTCGGCCAATGACTGCCTTAACGGCCGGGGACGTGACGGCGAGTTGTTTTGCCACGTTTCCTGGATGGCATCACTGTGCGGGTCAGAGGCAGGTTCCCTGGCAAAGAACAACGCGTCGTGGTGTGCACGGGTTTCGGTGGGCGCAATGGAAGTCGTTATGGATGGCTGGTACTCGGCATCTGACTCACATGTCAGCTGGGCAGAATCACTGGAGTCAACGCTGGAGTCAACGTGGTCCGAGTGATGTGGTTGAAATTCGGTCCCTTCTGTTGAAATCTGTGTAGACAAACACAGCTTGAGACCGATCATCATGTCAGGGCAGGCCGTGATGCTCTCTGCCGATGAGCTGCAGTTCGAAGCTGCAGCCTCGAGGCAGCGCTCCTCCTGAGCTGCTTCCTCGGAAGTGTACCGGTCGGATTCGCTGGTGACAGGGTTATGGAGGCGAATCCGTCCGAAAACGGCGATCAACCTGGCGCTCCATTCCTGCCAGGAGTGTTGGCTGACGCCCTCGTACCGGTGCCATGCTGCGGCCGCACCACCAATGTTGTTGATGGCCACGAGCAGTTTGTACTGGTCCGGCCAGGCATACCGGGTACCGAGTACGTTCACGTCTTCGATCCAGTGATCAGCATCATCTTGGAATCCTCGGAACGTCGGTATTTTCCAAGCGGCCGGTGGAAGCAACGGAGCAGGAGAGGACGCCATGGAGGAGGGTGTTTCTAAGAGTACGCTGATCACTCGCAAGAGCTCCACGGCACTCTCGGGGGAGCCGCTAAGTGTTCCGCCGGATAGCGCAGGGTCCGCGTTAATTAACGTGGTGAGCGTGTCACGCAGTTGCGGCATGGAACTCACGTGCTCTGCTGCGTTGCCGGGTGAGCCGCCTAGAGCACCAGGCGTGGTGTCCGGAGACAATACGGTGGCCCCGGTGATCCCGCTGGCGGCATCCACGGCGAAGCGAGGGTGCGCAGCAGATTCGTGGACGTGGTGGACTGGTCCGATACCGGACCAGTGCAGGGCGCCGTCCTCAGATGGTGCACCCGTGGCTTGGGACGGCGGTCTCCCGGCGGGCACCATCAGCAGTGAGGCTTGTCCGGCATATTCCTCAGCAGTAATGCTAGGCGGCGACACTCTGGAGGAAATGCCAAGTCGAGTTCACAGCTGCGTTCCGCTGCTGATTTGCGGCTGGGTCGTGGACGGAGACGGCTCCGTGTTGGTCGACTGCGCCATTGTAATAAAGAACGAGACAGACACAGCGCCTTTGCAGCAGGCCGGCTGTTCTAAGCTGACTTCCTCTTTCTCTGCTTTTCTAGCCCCGCTTTGCAAGCGCGAGCGTCCGAGCCCCATTGCAGCTTTTCTCCATTACAATATATATATATATATATATATATATATATATATATATAACACAATTGACGATGCGCCTCTTAGAGAACGACGGTTTATTAAGTCAACGTTTCGGTCGGAGCCCGACCTGTCTTGAAAAAGGTCGGGCTCCGACCGAAACGTTGACTTAATAAACCGTCGTTCTCTAAGAGGCGCATCGTCAATTCTGTTATAAACTAGCGGCAACCCAAGCTATTTTTGCATATACAGTCCTATATATATATATATATATATATATATATATATATATTATCAACACCGCCTTCTCCTTCCTTGGCTCCAATTGTCAGGTTGCAAACCGGACATGCGTTTGCTTATATTATGCTCCGTAGCGTCAAATCTGATTCCAGGCTGCACCGAATGTGTCGATGCTTGTGATAACTGTTATTTATTTAAGCTGCAGACACGCGTCCCTGTCGCTCGAAGAACTCCAGCTGACCACTTCGCACGGTGACCTTGGTTTTGCTTACTTTTCACTCCGTTCGCTTTGACTAGCAATAATGCACGCTCTATTTAAATCAGCTGCCCGCGCAGTGTCTATGACGAAAATAATGTGTCATGTTGAGCATCGTTGCCTTGAAGAAACACTCGAGCTCAATCTCATTTATGCCGAAAGTGCGGTTCGTTCACTAGCACATGGAATTGTCAAGATCTCGTGCACGCGCCAAAGCCCAAAATAATCAAGTGTGTAAGGATCATATTGCTGCGATGTATACTCGATTCTCGCGCACATATTTCCCTTTTTCCTCGTTTCGCTGTCACTGGTTCATTGATCTGAAATCGTCACGAACAACCAGCGCTCTTCGTAATATGGTTAAATAACAGTTCTATAAATCGCGTTTACCACTCAGCAATACGTTGCCTGCAAATGCGCACGTGATGGCCATGTGTACGTGCTAACAAGCGTTTTCGCCTGCGGCATGGAGCACGCGGAATTCGGTGCATACAAGCGTGTCACCGCGCCAACACGACGCATCTTATGGGTCACCAGCCGCTGCCATAAAGAAGAGCACGCTACTTACTTTGCAGTGAATGGGCAACCAATTTCTCACACCAAATAGCCGGCGCCAGCGAGTATTCCAGCTAAGCCGCTCGCGTGGCAAGTTGTCGACGAGCTGCTACCGCCGCCAAAGACGTTACTGCTGCGCGCAACGGGCCGCCATAACCATCATCGCGCCATCGGTCATGTCAAAGATCGTTTATTCTGCTGCCATTATGAAACCGGCCCACGGCGACAGATTTATTGAGCACTTTATTCTAGTGGTGTGCCAGCTCACCATTCAGTGGGCCCCTTGTTTGTTGCGCGCCCTTTTCTTCTCCTTCCACGGCATCGGGGAGAAGGAAGGCGAGGCCCGTCTACTGGCGGCATCGCACGGGGTGGTTTCGGCTGCGGTCAAGACTCCGATAACGTCACCCGTGGGACGTCGAGGCAACGAGGGGTCGCGTCGCAGAGCGCACATCGCCCTGAGCAACGTCGTCGCAGCCACGAGGCACATTCGAACTCGGCTGCTGCCGACCCGGGAGGAAAACACTACAGACGAGGAAAAATAAACCGCGGATGATGAACTGAGAGCGCGGGGCGTTCAATCTCATCTGCAATGCAATGTGCAATTTCGCTTGGTGACGCCGATCTTCGGAAGGTAAGCAGCGGCTCCTCGCGGCGCGGACATATTGCTCATAAAAAAAAAAAAGAAGCGAAGGAAGCCATACTAATAGTAATTGTACTGGAAGCAAGCTCCCCTCCCCAAGGATCCCGTGCAATCATGGCACACGTGAGGAGCGGAAGGCCTGTGCGAAGAGTAATACTGCGGCAGCACCTGCAAAGGAACAAACTTAATTAAATTCGTGATAATACCTACACGAGGAGAAGATTATCTGAAGCACACAGGCAGCTACATCTGCGAGAGCTCAACGCTTCTTCTCCAAGTGCTTATTTTCAGTGCAGCTTAAGCGAAACTCTCCTTCATTGCAAACTTTTCTTTATCACTCAAGAAATTTCGCAGAAGTAGTCTGAACGAGCTTTGCCTGTAAGGACATGTTCGCTGAAGTATATTAAACAACTTGTGCAGAAATGTTAAAAAAAAAAACCTAAGACTATATGGCGGGGTAAAGCGGCTCATGCATGAATCTAATTGCTTGCATGCAGCACGGCACGAAGCAGTCAGAGATACAAAAAATGGAATTTATCGCTCTTTCTCGATAGGCAAACAATGAACCGCGCTGAATGAAACATGCTGAGTAACCTAGGAAGTTCAACTAGCACGGCCGCCGTACTGGGAGAACAGGGAAAGTTCACTATTGCCGGACACCGTAGCCTCTCGCGCATGCGATTCCGCCAACACAGAGGTCGCGCTTGCCTGTGCTAGCGGCGCTCTGAGAAGCACAATGCATGAGGCGCTCGGCGAGTACGAATGCGCTGTCAGTCTTACAGCAACCGAGTATATGTGTTCATTGTACAGGCGCTTCCATAGAAGTATGTGCGTTCAAAACAGGGCGGTTCATCGGAGGTGATTAACGACTCGTGATGATGTTCCCTTTAAGTGATACGGAGACAGGCATACAGCCTGCTATGCGCTGTTTGTACTACATGCATTGCTTTACAGCCTTTTGCCCATCTCTGTGTCATATTGCTTAATTTCATTAGACATTTATCTTTGTATTGTAATGTTATCGCTCTCTAGCGACCCAAACTCCATTTATTCGTTGTGATTTTATTTTGCTGGTTCCATCAGTACTCTAAACGTATCACGCTTATCTCGCCAAGAACGTTTTATGAAAATCACAGCTTTCTATGTGCTCAAAATATTCATTTTGCTCGAGCAGTAATTCGAACCCCATATAGGCGTTTAAAGAGAGACTGACATAATTTTCGCTGACAATGGTTCGAAGGCTCTTGTTGTGATCTGCCACTAGGTAAAAATTTTATATGCCCACTTTGATCATGGCGTGAGACGGTACTCAATTGAACGTTGCCACTTGTGCACTCCACTCATGTAGCACAACAAATATATACAGCCATTGCAGCGGAAAATCAAGGAAGTGACACACCAGCATTGCAGGGACAGTATGCTGAGATGATCGGATATTCTGGCAATATTTTTGCGACACTTTGGCGATACCACCACAATGTCGCCTTTAGGGCGTGCTGATTGGCTAGTTAAGAAAGGACAACTAAGCGGTCGCTTCGTTGTTGAAAACGCGAGGCCGTATACTTGATGCAATGCGACACTGTCGCCGAAAGCGGTCATCTTAAAATACGGCCTCATGCGTGGGATCTCGCACAGCTGCAAAAATTACATGTAGCCCGTCCACGGTCAAATCCTCTTAAAAGTAGCTCACACGAACGAGTGCCCGTCTTCGTAACTTACTGCATTTAAGACGAAAGACTCATTTGTTTCATGCGACGATGACCTTGAAGAATTGGTGACCAAAGAATGTCATAGGAAAATTAAAAAACTCGCGTCTAGTTAGCTTGGTATACGCAAAAATATGCTCAAGAGGATACGAGTGTATCAGTAAAATGACTGATGAGTCACGGCATAAATAACATGACCTGTTCAGCAGCCGAGTGCCATAACCACTAGACCACCGTGGCGGGGCACGTCATTAACATTAACCTGGACAGTCTATGCCAAATCATATTGACGTAATGTTCAATGACTGCCTGTTTCAGTTTACAACAGCTTCGTCCCGAATTCGTCGACCAAAGTCTTGACTAATGCCTTCGCGCTTGTTCCGTGATAGCCAAATACCCCTATAATAGGATACAAATTGGAAAAAAAAACCGACCATTAACAACTAGGTAGACACACCGCTTGGGTCCGTGTTACTCCGCCAATGAATCGGAGACGGAAACAAAGTCGATGTCATGCAACCATTCGAAAATGGCATGGTAGCTCATCTTGGCGTCAATTAAGTAAAAGATTTAGGATTTAGCTTTCGGTATTCTACTTTTACAAACAATAATTCATGTCCGCCCTACATTGACTACCACACCATCCCAATATAGTTATGTAGGAAGTGAGCAAGGTGACCAGGAGAGCGCCGAGACGTAGACCATCGTAGACCAGTTCTGCTGCCGAAGCTGTTGGCAATAAAGGATAACTGCGACTTTCTTTTCTCTCTGATATATATATATATATATATATATATATATATATATATATATATATATATATATATATACGCGATCAGAAAGTCACAGTGACAAACCTATTATTTAGTATTTATTCTGACGTTTCGGCTGGAGACCAGCCTTTTGCCGCTTGCATATTACTTTTATTCAAAATTAATATGCAAGTATGTTTTGTCTGGTTCAAGTAGACATGACTTCACTCCTCATTAAAACAAAAGACCGCATTTGTGTTTCTCTGCGTTTGTACTGAACTAGTTCAGTTTCGCTTGCAACTTATGTGACTTCCTTTGACTCCCGCCCGGCTTTTGTCCGAAGTCTTGCAAGCCATCTTAATTGACCTGAGGCACTGGTGCGCTGCAGTCAATAAGTAGAACCGTTGTTATTCCTGCTTCCGTTGGAACACTCGCAAGATTTCCATGAGAGATTTTCACTTTTGCGTGCGGTTAACATGGACAAGCTGAACATAGGCTGTATTCTGAGATGATACCTGTCAGTGACAGTGGCACTTTGCGTCACGTAGAATGTCGCTTATCCAATGACGAAACGACTACTTGCTCATCTTTTCTCAACCAGCGAATCAACTCGCACTTAAGACGACACTTCGGTGATATCGACAAAGGTGATCGTCTGAGAATACGGCCCCTTCAAGGAAGGAAGGAAGGCGCTAGTAAAGGGGAAATGACAGGGGTGTCAACCAATGCAGGACAACCGGTATGCTACCCGGCACAAGGGGAAAGGGATGAGGGGATTGAAAGGTGGAGAGAAGAGAGAGAGAGAGAAAGGAAAGACAAGTTGCACAATGTCAGAGTCAGTGGCTCCTCCATGGTAGGCGATCGCCCTGTTACAGTCGCCTATGCAAGTTCGTTGTTTTCAAAAACTTCAGCACTGTCTTCGTCGCCCCAAACTGCGGTGGCTTGTGTGGTCGACATTCCAGAACAGCATTCACTGACATCGTTCGCAGGCCAGGGTGTGCAAGGGCGGACGCCAGTGATTGCTTCTGCGCATTATATCGAGGAAGCAAAGAAGGTGCATTAGTCTTGCGCGGAAAATAAATGTCAGGAAACATGAGAGGCTGTAGCGTGCTGACGTCATTTTTTTTTACAACTGCGAAACTTCCATTTCCTTCCTTATGTGACTCAAGCACCTGTATAAACAAACCCTATCTCAGCTCATAGAGACAGCTAAGCTCGCCATGATTCATAAGAGTTAGCTGTGTTAGCCAGGTCGTAATGCAAGATTCTTCGTTTCATTCATAGATGGCTGCTTTAGAAGAATGCGCCGGATGATAGCTATTGTGATTATGAAATCAAACGAAAAAAAAATGTATATTCGAACATTTGAACAACAGTAATGATGACAGTATGATGGGCACAGTTGTTATCAATTGATTGATTGATTGACGTTTACATATGCTAAGCGCAGTACGTTTTGTAACATTATTAATAACAAGTTGCGGTAGGTTATGCGATTAAGTTGCGTCGCTGAGCTGAAATTCGCAGGTTCAGTACTAGCTCTTACGGGCCGTAAAAGACGAAATGCGGCTTGTACTGCTGGTAGTGCGCGATCGATTGTGTCCGCTTTACGTTGCAAAGAAGATAATGCGCTTAACACTATAAATGCTATGTTTTAATGTCAATATATCGTAAGATCTAATCCCGGCCGCGGTGGCTGCGTTTCGATGGATGCTACATGTTGAGGCCCGCGTACCGTGCGATGTCAGTGCACGTTAAAGAACCCCAGGTGGTTGAACTTTCCGGAGCATTCCACTACGGCATCTCTCATAATCATATCGTGGCTTTAAGGCGTAAAACCCCAGAAATCAATCAAACCATCGAAGGGGAACAGAACAAGGCTTCCGTGTGCTAGCCAAAACGTTATTTTTTCGGCACTTTTATCTTGGTCGCCTTTCTGTTTTCCTACCCATGCGGTCTTTAACTTGCCCCATGACCCAACTACAGCAGGTGTATACAATGCCAGTCACTCTCACGGGGATGTTTTCGATTGAGTGCGTGGGTGAAGCTTGTTCGCAAAACGACTGGTGCAAATGGTTTTATTAAGCAAATTCGTTTTATTTATTTCCTTATAAAGAACATTTATTTTTGTATTAAGACTGGCGTGCTGTGTTGTTGAAATGATGTCCTTTGCATATATATCCTGATTGCACTGTTGAATGGACGAGTCATGTTTGGCCAAGATGGTTCACTTGTTGACAGGAACTGAAATGAGATACAACATAGAAATCAAATAATACGCCGCGCTGCTTGCTGACTTCGATTATTTGTAGGGTGTAGGTTTGTTAAATATTAATGGTATGAAAGGTTTATTGCACACATCCATTTCTCGGGAAGTGAACATTTCAAAGCGATGTAGTTAATGCCGTAGGCTAATATGAGATCCTCCCTTTGCTAAGCACTTTGCCCCCTGCCACATTCTGACAGAGGTGCACGAACACAAAACACACATATCACACAAAAAGCAGAGAACTGATGGCAGTCATTTCTACAATGGGAACTTCCTCAATAATTTGCCCTTTATGGTGCTCTGCGGAAGCGTGCGCGTCTTGTACTGAGTTCTTGAGGCGAGGAACACAATGTATAATCCTTATGAGCTACAAGGCTTCTTCGTTCGATAGATCCCGCTCCGCGTAATGGCTGATTACGTATAGACACCACCAACCGGCCGCCATCCGCACGCACTTATCATTTTCCTGACGAATGGCATCGCGGATATTTCGCAGCCTAAATGTTCGTACAAAAGGATTGCACGAAAATCTATTATAGCAGCACGAAGAATCAACCAACATTCAATAGGGTGGCGTTGACATGCTTGAAGCCTGGTATTTCGTGCGTAGCTCAAACAACAATGCCCCGCTGCTTCTGCTTCATCTCACAGCTCCCTTTGCACGCATTACATGCGTACACAGCACCAGCCCGTACGCGATGAAAGAACAGGCTGCAGGAAACGCCCATAAGAGAGAACATTTTATCTGCGAGGGAGAAGAGCTGCTACTCTCACGTTGTCTCTGCCGAGGCAGTAATTATCCGAGCCGCCGGACAATAAAACCGCCAGTGGCTCGGCCGTGTGACGGGTGCGTCAGTGGTCCGCGGGTCTTCCCGTGCCAGGTTAGGCTCGCCTGATCGATGGACGTTCTATGACGTTGCCACAGCGAAAGTAAGATTCGCCAAAGGAGGCCCGTTGAGAAGGAAGGGGACAGGGGCGACGCAGGTATAACATAGAAACTGGAGCGAGCGAAGGGCGGCTCGAGCAAATGCCGGCCGGCGGAGGAGCGAAGGAGGACAATAAACTCTGCGAGAAGCAAAAGTGAAAGATTGATCGGTCCGTCTGCTTATCTCGCGCGCGTTATTGATTCGTGCGCTCTCGCTTCGCGCCGATCTCGGCCTTTCGTCGGGCGCTGAATTACAGATTCCGTGCCGCCGCGTATTTTCCGCGGCAAGCCGAAAGATGAGCAGAAGCAACACGTTTGCAATCGTGCTTAGCGTTGCGACGGGTCCGCGCGAAACAGCAGATGAGGAAACGGGTGAGGAAAGGGGGCACGTGTTTCCTGTACTCACTGTCGCATTCTCGACGCGCCCGCATATTTGCCCCATTTCTCTCTGCCACCGTTCTTAACCCTCTGATGTGTCATTGCCCGTCCTCGACGGTGTCTCACGGTGCGAGCTGTCTGCCACGCGCGCATACGGCGGTATCATCCCTGTACGGAACTGTCTACCTCGGGTGCTGCCTTGACTCGTCTTCGAGTGGTTGCGTGAGCGGCACGAAATTGCCGCAAAATTTACCGCTTCGCTGCTTTCTTTCGTGGGGGGGACAAGAGCGTTTGCCTTCCGGGCTATAGCGGCCGGCGTTCGGCGACCGAAGCCGGTCTCGGGAGAAGTTAGTCACGCGACTCCGAACCCGCACGGAAGCGAATAACCGAAAGGTAGCTCGTGCGGAACGAGTTCCGCCCTGTCTGCCTTTGTCATCGTTAACTTTACGAAAATATAAAGACAAAGTCTTGCTCGTTGAGTGTAGCTTCATTACTTTTATGGTTGTCGCACCCGCCGCGACATATAATACACTTTGCATTTTCCTCGCATCCTTTTTTTTTCCATTACTTTTTAATGGCTACACACAGAACTTCGACCGCAACGTTGTTCGATCGGCCAAGAGCCACTTCCTCGAAGGCTCGCACGCAGCTTGAAATTAATATGTGTAGCCTCTTCGCTTCAGTGCTTCCGAAGAACAATGAAAAAATAAATGAATAAATAAAATTTTAGCGAGGTGCAAACTACGACCTAACTCGAATAAATCGCCTTAATTTCTTTCTAGCATGCGTGAACTTATCACTTCCTATGCATTCCACCGACCGTTTGAGCCCGCATGTGTGGCGGAACTGCGCTTTCGACGACGAGATCCGGATTTCTATTTCCATCCCCTGCACAAGCACTGGATTAAGATGCTAAAATTAATTTGTGCTTCGACGCAAACGCGGAACAAGAAACCTCCAGCAGTCAAGATTAATTCATTGGTCTGTTTTACATTATTACCCACTGCGTCCACTTGAGCAGCCTCATAGCGCTGTGAACGCGATTAAATAAATATCGGTACTTCGCCTAATAAGACTATTTGCGTAATACAGTTAACTTGAGTTTAAAAAAAAATAAAGACCACTCTTTATCAGTTCTTGGAGAAACAGGCGTAAGAATTATCAGAGACGAGTGATATCATAATGAAAGAAAAAGTGCAGTATATAATCATATGAAAAACAATTACGGCAGCTGCAAAAGGCTTGATGAAATCAAGGGGGCCACCGGTGGTCAGGAAACGAACCCGCATCCTCGAACTTATAGCAGCGCAAACATCTCCTGTGCTAATTTAATGTTGTCTGTGACAGTAGCGAAGAATCAGCGCATTTGACATTGTGTTTAGAAGCGACCTACTTTCGTTGAAACAAGCCTACCAACATAAAGACAAAAAAAAAAAAAAAACACGGGAAGGCAGCGGTGTGGTGGTAGTGAAAGCTCCTCTTTTGCCACGGTGGTCTAGCGGCTATAGTACTCGGCTGCTGACCAGAGGGTCACGGGATCAAATCCTGGCCGCGGCGACTGCATTTGGATGGAGGCGAAATATCGAAGCCCATGTTCGATACGATGACAGTGCTCGTTAAAGAACCAGAGGTGCCCCGCCACGGTGGTCTAGTGGCTAAGGTACTCGGCTGCTGATCCGAGGGTCGCGGGATCGAATCCCGGCCGCGGCGGCTGCATTTCGATGGAGGCGAAATGTTGAGGCCCGTGTGCTGTGCGATGTCAGTGCACGTTAAAGAACCCCAGGTGGTCGAAATTTCCGGAGACCTCCACTACGGCGTCTCGCATAATCATACCGTGGTTTTGGGAAGTAAAAACCCCCAAATCAATCAACATTGCTCTTTAAGAAAGAAAAAAAAAAACACTGGCTTGTGTGTGATTTTTGAGAGAATAATAAGAGCGGGGGTTTTACGTGCCAAATCGACGGTTTGACTATGAGGTACGCCTTAGTGGAGGGCTCCGGACTCATCGCTCATTCAGAGTTCTTTAACATGACTGACATCGCGCACTACTTGGGCCTCCAGCATCTCGACGCCATAAATGTGCGACCGCCGCGGGAGGTATCAAACGCATTAAGCATATAGGATTATAGATTCCGTTGACCTAATTTAAGTAAGAAAGGAAATCGCAGCGTAGCCTAAAGGTTTTCCGCAACTGCTGCCTTCAAGTAGATCTGGAGCTTTTCATACTTGTGACATTGAACGCAAGTATCGTCGAATTATGGCGTTTACGTGGACCTTTCCTGGCTGTTGGCAAACGACTTCCCAGTTCTATATACCTTACAAATGCATTTAGCTAGCTAGTTTAGTTCATGCAGCTGCCAGCCGCGTCTAGGCAAGTTTTCATATACCTGGAGTTTCAAACCCAAAAATGAACACATTTTTCAAACACGCACGATGTCGAGTTGGGACGTATATAGAGGGAAGGGGAGAAGAACAGTACGGAAACACGCGGTATAATGGCCCAACTCGGACGTGTTAACGTGCTTTACAGCGGCATTGGTTACCAGTTCACCATTTTATTACTGCGAAAGCGGGGAACTACGTACGGCCGACGACGAAGAAAAATGGGTGGAAAAAGAGCACGAGCAAACTAACGGAGTGTTAAAGACAATAATAAACGCGTGGACGACGTAATCCGAGCAGTCCAGGAGAGCCCTCGCAGAGTACACTCGCCAACACTGCGCAATCTCGGATAGCTTTCTCATGGCTGCTCTCTCAAGTCCATTGCGCATTCCGGAGGATGAAACCGGGGTGGCGGAGGAACCGTGCTGGCGGCGAATCGTTCGAACGCATCGACTTTTGACAAGTGGCGGATACAAGTCGATTGGGTCGGTGTGCTTCTACTGATATGTTTTGCTGCTGCACGTCTCCTCGGGCCCGCCGCTGTTCCTCGGTTTCTCTCTCTCTATTTTCTTTATTTCTCTCTCTCTCTTTTTTTGTTTACGGCTGCACGAACACTGCTCCCTCGCGACAACCAGCGCACGGGAACCGACTTTTGTAACAAACGCCGTCGTAAACGGAAGACCTTCCGGCTAGTGCTAACTCAATGGGAAGACGATCGAGTGGCACACATCGAACCGCCCGGAGCACTTTGTAGGTAGTGCGGCTCTATGTACCTGTCCGCGCCCGTTTCTTGCCTGTTTTTTTCGCTGCCTGCTCCAAGCGGAGTGCCGCGCTAAAAGCTTTTTCCGTCCGAACACTGAATGTCGCTACGATTTTTAGCTCCTCGCCTGAGCCGCAGCTTCCCTTTTATTGCCAATTTTTTTTACCCACGCCCTCGCAGAGTTTTTTTTTTTTTTACTCCTTAAATCTTTACCTGTGTCTGCTGCAGTAGCACATGAAACAGTTCCTTGTATTAAATGCTATCTTGTATCTATACATGGTTATTTTTTCCTCGTATGAATTATTGCTGAGCGTGGTATACTCATTTTCAAATGGTGAAAAGTGGTGGATCTCGGGATATTGGAGGCCGTCCGTTGACGTTCCCGATCATGCTGAGGGCTGCGCTTCACCCACATGTGGCCCAAGCATTTCTAATATTTCGCACGTGCGTGTAAGCGAATTTGTCTCCGATAACAAGCCGTCCTGGCTCAGGTACTGTTGAGAAAAATACTCCCGCGGAGAGGAAATATTTCCATATCTTTTCCGTTTTTCGTTCGCCTTTGCTGCTTACATAAGGTGCTTAATGCTCCGGCTACACCAAAATACTAGCTTTCTTACCTGAGCGTACTGAAGAAATTTTTGCTACCGTTAGCGAAAGTTGAAGAAGAAGGACAGAATGTTCTGTATCGAGGCAATATCCGGCCGCTGTGCGTCCCTGATTAAAACTTAGTGAAGCGCAACACCTTCCTTTTCTTGGGTCGTGTTCGAACTAAAGTGGTCAAAATGCAAGTGAAAATGATGCGTCGCTTTTCTTTGGACAATTTCTCTTTTCTATTTATGCTACAATTACGGAAAGGTATTTTTCTAATGTGAAGAATGACTACTTTTTCTTGTGCCTCGTTGTAAGGATATATCGCGCTTTTCTTATCCTTAGGGTGTCTTCTTTTTGGGCCACTCACGTTCGTAAAATGAACACGTTAGTGCGGCACAGTTTGACATCCCCATTTATAATTTTTATGCACGCAAAAGAAGGCGACGAGAATAATTTACATAAGAAAGTAGTGCGAATATGCATATTCTATAAAAAAGGGCCACAGTAATGATTTAACTCTGCTAACCTGGCGCATGTAACATATAGTCACCTCTATAACTGGTCGTTGAAATTAATTCGTGTTTTACCTCTAATCCAGCAAAAGGGTTTTTGGGCTGTTCTTATTTCTAAAGAGAGGAATCATCCTGTGCGTTGAATGCTTTGGAACATTAATTTGTCTTGCGTATTTTTATTTTCAGGGGAGCGTATATCCGTTTGCGGTTAAAATTAAGTTCATGCTAGTTCGTGCAAGTTGCTTTACTGTGATCATATTCAATATTAAAATTACTCTTATAATTTCAGGCCAGATACTCAGCGCAGAACGAACAGTTGCAACGCATTCATTTCATCTATTAACAATGTGTAATTATTACAAGATATTTAGATACATTGGACGTACTCATTTGATGTTGCAGATAAGACCGCTTTGGAACACATGGGATTCTTTAACAACTAATTGTTCATATATAAAGAACAACCTAACCTATCCCTGTCCATCAACCACCCAACTTAGCTCATTATGTCAGTCTTTTCTATAGCATTCACAAGTAACAAGTAACTATGTAGGCAGCGCAAAGTAGATGCTTTCAAGACAGAGGCTACGCAAGACAAGCGCTTCTACCCTGTGTTACTTCGTGAACGCCTCTAAGTGAAACGTTCTTTGTGTGTGTGTGTTTTATTTGTTGTGCTTGTCTGAAATCTTGTACCCTCTCTCACTGTCATCTTTTTAACCCCCTCCCCTTCTCCCCAGTGCAGGGTAGCAAACCGGAGACTAATATCTGGTTAATCTCCCTGCCTTCCTCTTCATCTCTCTCTCTCTCTCTACCCTGTGTTATGAATGTGGCTACGTATTTACAGTACCTATAGGTCAAAGTATCTTCAACACATTAGGTCATGGCAAAGTTCTACACGTTCGGTCTTCCTCAAGGAAGTGTTCATGCTGCTATTTTACTCCTAATCTAGTTCATTCTCTTGCCAGGAATCTTATAGGCACTAAAATAAGATTCTTTGCTGATTATTGTACATTCGTAAGATTAACTCGTCGAAGATCACTGAACATTTAATAATGCTCTGAAGTATGCAAAGAAAGGCTGTAACAACTGCTAGGTGAGTCTTAATGCCAGGAAATCAGCCTTCCTGTCAATTATCAGAAAGCACCAAGTCTCAGTACCCTGACACACTGCTGGTATAATGCTTCTCTAACGACAGCTTGGGCCTAACTATATCTGGTAATCTCAGATAGCGCACTCTCACGTAAATCAAGTAACGCCTAACACATTAAAATGAGCCTTCTTTTTTTTTTTTTTCGGAGACTCCTCCGGTAGGCTACACCTTAAAGGGAAACTAATGATAAAAGTGACTCATTTGGGACCGATGGAGTTTCTAGGAAGGTATTTTCGTTGGTTTCGCCACCATAGGTTCAGTATTTTCAGAGAAAACGAAGGTTAGAGTTTCATTTTTTGAATTTCGCACTGAAACCTAGACACCGGTACGTAAGCATGACGTCAGGGATTTCAAAGTATTTTGTTCGTATTTTGGCCCATTTGGGCCGATGAAATTTCGTGAAACTTGCTATGTTAAGTCATTGGCCCCCCTACAAGAAAATGTGACTCATTTTTAACGGAAAATAAATTTTTGCTCCATAAAAATCGCCTCCGAAATCTACGACGCCACGGCGAGTTAGTGTGGAAACGTGAAGGCGGCGTCGCCACCTGTATTTTCTGACTGTGCGTTTCCTCGCTTACTAAGTTCGTGGAAAGAGTGACACAGTTGGCATTTTTAAAGGGTAATTTACTAATACACGAAAAATCGTTTTGCTCTTTTGTGTCCCTTAAACTGAAATCGCTCGCATCCACTTAAAGTTCGTCTCATTCCAGATATGGTACCATCTCATACTTTCAATGACCAAAAAAGTGATCGCGAAAGAACTAGAGAGAGCTCCACAGAAATGCCATGGCAGTTAATAAACAGAGTAGCATTATTAATCTTCCAAAACCGTTCCTAGATGGCATGGCACAAATTTCTTTTACAATTCGGAGATTGCGAAGCTTAATTTCAAAACACACTGCTAGACACCTAAACAAAAGGGAAGACAAGCGCGTTTTACGCCTTCTTAATTACAATTATCCCGTCAGAACTCCCTGTAGCACATTGTAGTTTTCACTGGTAGCACATAGAGAATTCAATGGTTTTCTTGCATATACTATTCACAGTGCATAATTAGAGATATTAGAGGAATTCCGTCCACAGCTAGGGCAAACCGCCAGCGTGTCTCTACGCTGAAAGGAGCGTTCGCCTCTTCCTTGCTGCGCCCCGCACTCCGCGAAAGGTGCAGCCGCTAAGGTCACGACTGCCGAACAGCTGCGCGCGGTAATCATCCTCGCCAATTACATGACAAGGAGGGTGTGGCGCAACTATGAGCGCAAATAATAATAATAATAATAATAATAATAATAATAATAATAATAATAATAATAATAATAATAATAATAATAATAATAATAATAATAATAATAATAATACTAGCGGTTAGGTTAACAAGAAAAGGACGCTATTTTGTGCAGTCCTTGCCGACAGTACGGCTCGGCATCCATGGGAATAGAGTAAAGGGAGTGAGGGAGTAAGAAGGAAAGAGACCACCGCAGCGGAGGGATCCGGAAATTTTGACCACCTGGTGTTCTTTAACGCGCACTGACAACGCGCAGTGTACACGGGCCTCTAGCATTTCCGCCACCATCAAAAATGCGACCGCCGCGGCCGGGTTTGAAAGCGCGCTCTTCGTGTACGCAGCTAAGCACCATAACGACTAGACCACCGCGGAGGACCATGCAGCGCAACGCAAGGCGAGTTCGGGCGGCCTTGACATAAGAAGATGCCCACGGCTCGAGGCATGAGCCAGAGGAACAGAACGTTTGCGAAGGCGGATGGCAAACGACGTCAGTGCCTTGTTCGACCTTCTTTCTTTCGCCTCTGTCCTGGTTGTTTTGCGCGGTGGTTCACCAGAAAGACAAGCTGACGTTCTCCATTTTGAATTTTTTTCTTTCGTCGCAACGGGGAGGCGATGTGTAGTGCGCACTCCTGAGGAACAGCCATCCACCAATAGCAGTGTTTGTATGTGTGTGCGTGGGGGGGGGGGGGGGGGCGAAAGCGGTGGTTCGTGCGTGCGTGCGTGCATGCGCGTTTCGTCGCGGTGACCACTGCCACCACTCATTATTGAATCGTGCGGATGTTTGCCTCTCATGAAGCCGAAACAGGGGTCTATGATTTTGAAGATCAAGTTGAGCCAAAAAAATTTTAGTTATCCCCGCTAATAATTTATTAAATAATTAGCATGTCTATTATATGCTCATACAAGGCAAAACTGGCCGTAGCTCCGCTATGAATAGAGAAAAGGTGGCATTCGCCATATTGCTAGATCCCACATTAAATTTATAGTCATCTCGACTTGAACTCACGATCTTACCAAAGCATAGGTGGTCCACCTCAGAGTCGGAGATATACTGGTATCATCATCATCATCATCATCATCATCATCATCATCATCATCATCCTGTCTACGCCCACTGCAGGGCAAAGGCCTCTCTCACAGATCTCCAATTATCCCTGTGCTGTGCTAACTGTGCCCACTTTATCCCCGCAAACTTCCTTATTTCATCTGTCCGCCTAACTTTCTGCCGCTCCCTGCCACGCTTGCCTTCTCTGGGAGTCCACTCTGTTACCCTTAATGACCAACGGTTGTCTTGTCTTTCGCATCACATGACCCGCCCACGTCCATTTCTTCTTCTTAATTTCAATTAAAATATCCCTAACAGGCGTTTGTTCCCTAACCCACTCCGCTCTCATCTTGTCCCTTAATGTTACACCTACAATTTTCCGTTTCATTGCTCCCTGCGTCGTCCTCAACTTAAGCTGAACTCTCTTAGCCTCCAAGTTTCAGCCCAATAGGTGAGTATCGGCAAGATGCAGCTAATATACACTCTCTTCTTCAGAGACAATGGTAAGCTACCATTCATTATTGGACAATACTTGTCGAAAGCACTCCACCCCATTCTAATCCTCCTAATTACCCCAACCTCATGATTCGGACAAGGGGCCACTACCTGGCCTAAGTAGACATATTCACTTACTACTTCCAATGCCTTGCCAGCTATCTCAAACCGCTGCGCTCGCCCAAAGGTTTAGTTTTCGGCATATTGATTTTCAGGCCCACCGTTCTACTTTGCCTGCTTAGGTCAGTAATCATGCTTTGTAATTCATCTCCCGAGTTACTTAGCAAGGCAGTGCAATCAGCAAATCTGAGATTACTGAGTTATTTCCCATTAACTCTTGCACCCACCTGTTCTGAATCCAACGTTCTAAATACTTCTTGTAAATACTGTAAATGAAGGTACAAGAGTGCTGTCTTGAAGGTAGCGTCCCGTGGTTGTAAGGGATTGATTTGATTTCATTTATTTGTTTCCATTTACACGCACATGTAGCAAGAGTGGTAAATGGGGGTGGATAAGGAAAAAAAAAGCCGCATTTACGCGCCTCTAGCGAACCTCACTCCCTTAGTTCAGTGTAGCTGCATGGTTGAACGCACTACAGTTGGAACCCACAATAACGAAATCGAAAAAAAAAATCACTTTTGCTTGAAAGTTCGTTGGTGAGAGAGTTAGATAGAAAAGAGACGAAACTGGCGACAAAAAAGTTCGACAATCCCTAAGCATATTATTATGAGATGAGAACGCGAAAGCGTTTCTTTTGGCTAGATTGTCGTTGCGGAGTGGTGCTGCAAACTGGTGTTGCCGAGTTGTGTTGCAAAGAATGAGGCAATGTGGGAGGCCGGATTTTGTTTATTTACATTATTTGATGCCATCAAAGTGGTGTCGACAGTTCACATGTCCCCTTCTATTTCGTCGTCCAGGTAGTATATGCAGATATGCCCGGGCAGGTCTCCGGCATATCGAAGTATTATGACCGCCGCGGCTTTGTGGGCGGTGTCATTAGACAGTCACCGGTGTCGTCACCCTCTTATGGTTCCGGCGACGGCGTACTTGGGCCGGGGTACAGAGACACTACCATGGACTTGTGATCTGAGTAGTAGGTGGAGACATACATCACATCTCGCACAATGTATAGGTCGTTGGTGAATGCGAGATCGCTGCACGTACATCTCGACGTCGTGATGGCCTCAGTGGGCGTCTTCAACTCGAGATTGAACTCGGCGCGCATGGCGGCGAGGAACGATGGGCTATCTGGGGTGTTCGTGCGCCTAGTGCTGCTACGGCGACGCCACGCAGCTGGGAGCACGCTTTCGCCAACCCAGTGAATAAACGCGGCGTCGCGGTCGCACGCCGCTGCAGGTAGCTGCAGCCATAGAGTTTCCTACTAAAATACTAGAGGAAAAACTGGCGCTGCGATCGTGAAGATGCCATGGGAATGATCGGTATGACATGGATTTGTCTAGTCTTCTTGCCTGCGGCTTCAAACGTTCTGGTGGATTTGTTTATTTCTGTTTTTTAGCGTCGGTGACGCGAGTGACATTACTACACTTTTTCATTACGTGACGAAGGCAGCGGCTGTAGTGTACGCTTTTCCGCTAGAGATCATCAGACTGTCGCATGTACTAAATTCGTTTGCAATGGTGAGGTGCCGTGCAGTCTGTATCGCTGTTGTGTTTGTTGATGGATGGCTACACATATTATCTGCAGTGGTATTTTACCCACCTTTAGAACTATTTCCGCTGCGTCTCGCGAACCTTATCGACGTGATTTTGCTGCTCTTTTTTTTTCTTTTGTATCAGGTGCCAAAGAATCTGCAAGCGTAGGGTCGCTTTCACGGCTGACATACATGCCTTGTGACAAGGCTGTCCGTATATCCTGTACTAGATCAATTCCGCTGTCTGATTAATTCAACACTGACCGAATGCGCCAAGCAGACGCACAGTTATCGTGCGTAGTAGACACCCAGTGGGCGATATGTAGACGCGCCTGCGGTCGACGCTCAAAAAGTCAGCTCAAATCGAAGCTCAGGCGCAGTTTCCGACGGAATTTAACGGCACAGTTGTTTATCAAACATCACGTTTTTTTTTTGTTTTCTTTTTCACATGACGAACCACCAATCGATGGGCGATATTGCTCTCCTGCTACAGTCTTGCGCAGGGGCTTGACCCATGCATATAGTTTGTAAAAAAATAGTGGAGCACTTGCCCTGAACTAAAAGAAGCGAGCGAAAGCACGTTTGTTATATTTAGAAGACAGATCTACATTTTACACACTTGAAAATGCCAGCACGTCACTTTCAAGAGCAAAAATCTTTATTTTAAGTTCAAACTCAAATGTATCTGGAACTTAAACCCTTATGGACGCTGCTAAATCTGGGCACAATCAGAGGAGGCAACATTGCCATATCGCACAATATTGCTAAATTTCTGAGCGATCAGTATTTTTCTAACCGCTAAAAAGCAACTGGTATCTGCGCACGCACATAGTTATTCCAAAGTCTTCCGTTTTAGTGCAATATTTTGTCGTAAACGACCTATTTTTTAAGCTGCAAAGCCATATGAAGCCAGCAGAACGAAGACTAGGCAAATCCATGTCATACCCATCATTCCCATACTGGCTCAACCGCCTTGTTTGAAACTCCCGTAGACACTAGCGCCAGTTTTCCCTCTAGTATATTAGTAGGAAACTCTATGGCTGCAACAGAGCGGAGCGCGCGCCGACAACCGCTGCGGCGAGTGTTGGCGTCGGCGTCATTTCCGATGGGAAAGGTCACGTGCTTTCCGGGCACGGCTTTTGCGGACGCTTTTGGCAGACGGGAGCTGGGCGCGCGCTATCGCCAACCCAGCCAAAAAAAACCGCTTTCGCGTTTAAAGAAGTTATTGCCAAAAGTCAGTCAACTTAGTCAGCTTAGACTTTCCTTGTAGTAGTATCACAACTCTGGACTCGCACTGCAAAAGGTGGTCCATTGCCAAGTCGTCGTCGTGCTCGCCGAAGGGCGAACGAATTCTAAAGCCTTCAATACATCCTGGGGGCTCATGGCTTCTTCTGGATGCTCTGTATTTGGTTATCATCGAGATCATCCGCTTCGCATACGTTGCTGATTATCGCTTCGTCATTTATCTCTTCATGCACGACAACTTCTTCTTCCGCGCGAACGAAGTAGTCGATGCTATAAGGCCATCGGGAATTTTCTTTTCCACTGCTCAAAGTGCTTCTTTGCATGTGGATGTGCATTTGGCTAGGCATTGCTTGCGCAGTTCCGCTAGAGTGGCTTAGTTCAGCTCCGCATTAACACGCTAAAGAAAAAATGGTCTCTGCCAGGTCGTCGCCAGGTATTGAATTCTTTATTTTGTAGTATAACTTACACTTAATTGCAAATGCGATTACATTGTTGTTCAGACCACACCGTCGGCACCCGTTGCGATGGACTAACCGTCATCATCATTTTCGTCGTTGTTGCCAGTCTTTTCTGTTGTTTGATGATGGATGCAGTAATGGCGGTGCCCACGCAATGGCGCTGTAGCATACACTCGCGCAACTGGGCGACACAACGGATGCATCTGAACAGGTTTTAAAGAGAGTTAGTGTTGCATGGGAAGATTTCTGCGCACTGTCGGTCAGAAAATTCCGTAAATGAGGGTTTGCCATAAGAAACATGTCGTTATCGCGAGACATGAAATGCATAGATTCCTACGAGCGTTCGCCGTGGATTAAAAAAATTTTGCTGCCGCGACAATTTCGTCGCCTCGGGATTTCGTATAATACATTTCGCTTTGTATAATACATTAAAACAAAAACCATAAAGAATCACAGTTACACATTTCATAAACCCTAACTGTGAGGAAGAAGAAGCGCCGCTACCGCCAGCCGCATTGCCAACGCCGGGCTAGCTCGGCGCGCGCTTCTGGTTGCTGGCGTCTCCTGGCTGCCTCGCCGCCTGATACGGTCTCTGTGCCTTGGTAGCGACGCACTGTGAATAAACCTCGTCACATTTGGTGGAGGTGCGGGGTAACTGTTGTATCATAAGTGATTGGACCTCAGACTCTTAACTGCTCTGACACCCTTGCCCTCGTCACAGGTACAATTCAGTGAACCTCATGTTTACACGATCTTCAGAAAAAATACGAATGCAACAGTAGATGTTATTACAGTAATGTGGCAGCCACTCTCAATTTTTAGGTAGATATCACTTGCGGTCTACTGTCACTTGCACACAGATTATCATTATCATTAGGTGGCCACTTCATGTCTTGCATGGAGTATGTCTCATTTAAAGCTGCTTATGTTTATCACTAAGGGCTACTGGCTTGGGCAAGTTGGTAACAATTCACGGTAAGGTTCATGGTAACCTTACTACAGTACGTTTATCAGTCCATTGAAGGATTCCAACAGACCAACTTGAGCTCTTTCATAGACACATGTCAGGTTGGTCAAAGTACGACAGTCGACTCAAGGGTCAGAAGCGGCGCTGCCATTGGATAGAAGGTCTGATCGGTCTATAAACTGCTCGCAAGGGCCCTCTTTATGTTCTTCAGGTGCCTCTCCGGATTGCACTACTGTCAGCCACTGTGCATTGTGCCAGCAGAACCATGCCTCGCGCAGCCGACGGTCCCACTCTTCGTAGTAGTGGGCCAGCACTGTCAAAGCATGACCGCAGACACGGCCCACCTCTGGGTTTCGATCATGAAGAAGGTCCAGCAGGTATGCTGGCACCTCCTGTGCACCTTGTACAAGTGACTCGCACTGCAGTACCACCACTGCTAACCAGGGCATCAAACACATATGCCACCTGCAGCACAAGTTGGTCATCCTCCTACCTGGCTCTGAGCAGGCCTGTCAAGTCGGCAACCAGACCCTGCTGCATAATGGCCCGGGCACAGGTCTCATTGCTTCGTGCCACGGTGGCCACCAGTTGAACCATAGGCACAAGCAGCTCGTCTGGCCCCTCAGCAAGAAGACTACAAATCCACGGTAGAAGTCGATCCAGCAGTTTCACAAAAGGTCCCCCCTCCAACTGCGCTAGTGTAGAGGCGCACTCCACTGCAAAGTAACTTTCAATGCCCGAGGAATGCTGCATGAGTGCAGTACAGAGGGCCTCCGCGTGGGACACAAGAGCTGCTCCACGAGCAGCACCGCTGTGCTGTGCCGCAGTCCGCAAGAGGCGCAAATACAGGGCATTAACATCCCGCAAAGCACGTTCTAGCAGTTTCTCAAGAACCCCATAAAAGAGCTGAGCATTGCGTCGATGGCTGGCTAGACTTATGGCTAGAGCCAGTGGAGCACACTGGCATGCCTCCAACCGCCACCTATGTCCCAGGCTCTCTTGTGTGGTTGTCTGTGCCTCTTCAAACGCCTGGACTTTCCTCGAAACTCATGCCCAAGTACGAAGGCCCCTATCACCTCTTGGAGCAAACGTCCCCGGTGAAGTTCCTGTTTGAACCACTGTCACCGCCTAACGACTAGCGCCGGCGTGGACGTGACATTGTCCACGTCTCACGTCTGAAGCCCTATCACGACCCTCTACCGCCCGACCCGTAGGTCGCCAGGATAGGATGGCTCTTTTCGCGCGGGGGGCCACTGTGAGGAAGAAGCGCCGCTATCGCCAGCCGCATTGCCAACGCCGGGCTAGCTCGGCGCGCGCTTCTGGGTGCTGGCGCCTCCTGGCTGCCTCGCCGCTTCATACGGTCGCTGTGCCTTGGTAGCGACGCACTGTGAATAAACCTCGTCACATAACCCTTAACATTGCGGGAGTTGAACCCACTGCCGCAAGTTAACATTCAGCGGAACCGTGAAGGGACATCCACAGAGCCTACACATAGTAATAGCGCCGTGGCAATTGTATTTCGCCTCCTGTCTCTCGACGTTATGTATGCGGTTGTAATGTTGATGGTGCCTAATGAACATAACATTGTGCAGTGATTCGGTGTCCTTTTTCCAAGCAAGCGACACATAACAGTTCCTACAGTGTCTTTAAAGTGCATTTAATGAAGAGAAAAGTTTGGTGAGACTTTACTCGCACTCTCACCGGCTAGAGTTGCAGCGTTGCTTCAGAGAATGGTAAGATTATGTAAAGCTTTATTTTCTCGGAATTAACTGCAAGAACGAGGCGGACATGATTACTAGCCAAAAAAAAAAAAGAACATGCTTGTATCTTGGCACATCTCCTGTCTAGTATTGTTGAGTTTAGAAGACTATTGAGACCACCTATTGTATCGCTGACTTTGGTGCAAGGTCTTTGCTTCAAGAAAATTTCCTTTCGCAAAGACGACGCTCTACAGTAACCTTAAACACGGTCGCCACGTGCCTGCCTGTTGCGACACACCACGTCTGTCTGACGAGACAAGTGATGAAGAGCGCTTGAGGTGCGCCAGAAACATGCCACTGGGTGTATCATGAGACATTGCTGGAGGAAAATATAGAGAGAAGACTGCAGACAGCCTAGGAACAGAGAAACGGAATGGTCGGCAAGCAGCAGCAAACACCAGCTGCTACCACTAGGAGGAATCGCGGCCAGAACAGATGTCTCCGCCAGTAAATGGCAACATTACGTATGACGTGACTTGCAGCATGTATATCTTCGATGGATAAAGGTTTACGAAACTTTCCCCGGGGCTTCACCGAGGAGGAGGGGAGGGCGTAGACAACAGGGGGACGTCATGAAAAATCAAGCCTGTCAGTATCGTTCCCAGCAGCTAAGCAATCCATTTCTCGTTGCATCATCCTTTCCATATCCGAAGTCATCGATGCTCCATAAGGGAGACGTGAAATTTGCTTGTTTCTCAGTCACCAGACATGAAATCTTAAGGCTCCATCTTTAACCATCTAAAGAGACCAAGTCAACGCAACCCGAGGGAACTGATTATGAATTAAGGTTGTGCTAGCACATTCATCACGCTTTGAATAAGAACGAAGACTGTTGTAAAGGATTCGATGGTTACAAAATAGATGTCGGCCTATAACATATATCATATGGGTGTAAGCTTACCTTGCATTTTTTTTACGTGTGCACTAATTCTTAGTTATTTTTAAGCGCGTACGAAATGTCTATGTTTCCCTCGCCCTACTCGCCTACCAACGTTAAGAATACTCGCGCTATGTTGAAGCCAGTGTGCGTATACCCTTCATCTATTGAACCATCCATCGTTAACTGCGTCTTACATATCCATTACGGCGGTGATTCCAGTTTGAAGGAAATCATTGACCACGTAAGACGACTGCAATGAGGATGGCCAAAATACAAGGCCGTCGCTGTCGGAAAACGACAATAATGATAACATATATACACACACTACAGCACGTACATGGTTATCAGAATTCTACATTTGGTAACTTAGTCATGTTCCTTTGCGTTACTGGTCTCAACGTGCCTGATACATCAGCTGAGAGTTTGTCTGGCTGTCAGTTGCGGTTTCCGCTGTGCGATGCTGAATTAACTACGTATTATGCCGTCCATTTCGACGGAAGGCAAGCGCTGACCACATTGGACAGCGATATACGTTTCTCCTTTCGGTGCTGCCTTTCTTGTGCTTTGATTTGCGATGACGTATTGCGCAGTTATCTTTTATTGATTGATTTCTGGGGCTTCGTGTCCCAAAACCACGATATGATTATGAAAGACGCCGTGTTGGAGGGCTCCCGAAATGTTGACCACCTGGCGTTCGTTAACGTGCACTGGCATCACAGAGCACACGGGCCTCAACATTTCGCTTCCATGGAAACGTAGCCGCCGCGGCCGGGGTTTCATGCCACTACCTTCCGGATCAGCAGCCGAGTGCCATAGCCCTAGAGCACAGTTATTTATAGAAACACTAAAGTAACGCAATGAAAATACTGCGTCCACACTACTGTGTTGCACTCCGTATCTGAGGTGTAACGGTAACACTAGAGTTGGCGATGAGCTAGAATCCTTCGTTTATACTTATTGAAGGTCTTATTTTTTCGCTTTGTTTAATTAGATTGTGCGTCCATATAATATGACGTCACTCATAAGCAGCTCTGATTTTTTCCCTATATATTGTTCTTCTTACGCAGGCTCATTATACACAGTTACGCAGTGTAGCTGCGGATACGGTAACCGCGGACGTAGTTGTGCCTCCTTGTAGTGAACGTAGTTTTTTTAAAGATTACCCCTTTATTTTATCTATCTGTTCAGAGTAAAAATTCTACTTTCCTTTGGTTGACTTCCATGCACTAATTTCATGTTTTTTTTTTTATTTTCTAGAGGACCAAGGGACGGCATAAAACATCTATAACAGTTCCTATAATCCCCAGTTGTGAAACCTGCTGCATTCAATTTGGCCATACCCTTACACGTGGAAATTGATGCTACTGAAAAGACAATGTCGGCTATGAAAAGAACGAATATCGACTGTGGCTATGAGCGAGATTGCTTTAAAAGATGTGTACGCATACGAAGCGGTAATGCGTAGCTATAAAGCTAGCTGCGCACACTAACTGTGATATGACAGTAATGGAAGACGTTTGTACAGGACCTTTACTATTCGTTTGCATTTTGCACGTGGGCTGACATTCCACCTTTCCACTTTTCGAGCGTTTCTTTTTCTTGGAGAACTACGATATTCGAAGGACCATGACACTGAAACCGTACAGGTACTCACGAGAGAGAAGAGATGCCACAGCGCTTCGCGAATGGAGGATTCTTTATCAGTTATACAAGGTTCCGGTTCGGCATTCGAGTTAATCTTCAAAAGAGCAATGACGCTCGAAGTGACACAGACTAGGGCGCTTCAAGCGCATCATAACTATGCTTTTCCTAGCTGCTGCCAAGAGAATTAGAAAACTGAGCAATTCTTCTCCTACATGGAACATAAGGTCGGAAAAGGGGGAGGTACACAAAACTCGTCTAACCCTGTGAAGCCTCAAACCAATCCCTTCTTCCTTCTTTTGTAGAAAAATCCAAGGGATTCATATGGCTCACGTATGTTGACATCTTCGTTTGCCTAGCGCGCACTGGAGAGCATGCACGTGTGTCGGGAGTCTGGTTCTTCGTGCATATAAAACGCCGCTTTAAAGTGTGCGATGAACAGACAGTGGCTGAATAGGTTGGCGTAGTGTCTGTTTACCCGCCGGTCGGTAGCTCCACTTCGCAGCCCGTAGAAATATTTCTATTTTCAGCATAACTTTATCTTCCCCTACTCCTTCATGCATATAAAACTCCGGTTTAAAGAGCGAGCATTGTAAACCGACAGTGGCCGAATTGGTTAGCATGGTGGTCTGGTAACCCGTGGGTCGGTGTTTCAAATCCGCTGCCCGACGAGCGATTTTCATTTTGAGCGAGGCTGAGTATTTTGGTACGACGCCGGCTAGATCCTACCTCGTAGGTCAGCCAATACAATCTTCATTTAGATACTGCCACGCTGTACTTTTTTGGCGGTTGCTGCCACCGGGACCTTTTTCCAAGAACTTGGGAAGTACACACGTGTCTCTTTATGCTTCGTTTGAGAGAGAGTTTCTTGGATTATAAAGAATTGAGGATAGCACAGGATAGTAACTGTCTCAAGTCGAGGAGGACACTTGAACTGTACTGTGCGGAGCACAGAGAAGGGGGACAAAAGCAGAGAAAGTAAGACAATACCGGCAGCAGCACTCGGCCCACTCATGGCGAGGGAAAAAAAAGAGCTGGTGGTTAAAACGCTCCGCGGCCTTCTCTCCCTCGCAATGCGGCCGTGCGCCGCCCCTCGCGGGCAACAGGTGACAGTAAAGATCACAAACGTCAACGCGAGTAGTCGTTTTTCCTTCCGCTTTCGCTGGGGCGAGATACTTTCAAAGAGAGCGTCATCACTGATTCCATAATGTACTCTTCCCAACTACTGTAGGAGTTGTGAGCTTGCATCCATTATTGCGCTACCAAACTGCGATGTCTTGGTCGCGCTACTACACATTATAACCCTGACCGTTCGCGAATGTTCAACGTGCACGTAGTGTAAGCTATACACATGTTTTTTTTATTCCTTTTATATCCTCTTACTTTTTTTGAGCTGACATATAGGATCTATCTATCTATCTATCTATCTATCTATCTATCTATCTATCTATCTATCTATCTATCTATCTATCTATCTATCTATCTATCTATCTATCTATCTATCAGTCCGCCCCTCCGTGCGTGTGTGCACGCGCTTAGTGTTTATGACTCCACTAATGACACAGGGAACATACCCTAAAGCTGAAGGCCACAAAAGGTACGGTACCAGCTTCAAAGTGATCATGTTCGTGCGGACTCAAGTGCATGTCTTCGTTTCGTGTGAGCGTTAAGCGGAGAGAACTTACTTACATGTGAGCGACCTTCAATCGCTACCAGAACAAAAGACAGCCGTTGGCCCGGTCGCTCTTTGCTTTTTGAATAGTATACTATAATCTATAGTTATTGGCTGCGTTGAGGGCGCTCTGCGATAGCTTAGTGGCTGTTGCGTAGGCCTGGAGAGTTGGACGTTGCAGGTTCGACAATGCTATTTGCGGCCGCATTCAGATGACGGGAATCCCAAAGACAGTTATGTAATCAGATCTTAGCGGGCGTTAATCTCCTAAGTGGAGAAAATTTACTTCAAGCCCCAACGCTACCGCATGGTTATGAAACTCAAACGCCAAGACCATTTATTAGCAATTTATAAGGTCAGAAACGCTCGTAAGAGCAGGCGCCGCTATTTTGTCCGTCAACACAGCCGATCAAGCAGTGTTGACGGACATAATAGCGAAGGTGGCCGGCCAACAGCAAAGAACATTTTGGAACATGAATATTTCTCTATGCAGGCCGCAGAGCATAGTCTGCGTTGTGCTTGAAAGTGTAGTATAAGAGAATTGGGAGCCTAAAGTGAGGCTGCTGAAGAAGGGCTTCTTCGTTGTATGAAGTATTGCAGAATATGTATGCAGATGTGGGCACACGCATATTCACTAATGGACATCGTAATGTTAACGCGTAGTTCTACACTCTTGCATCAGCAACTTTTACACGTAAATGAACAACATCGCTCTTCGCATAAGGTGGAGAAAGCGGGTTCATTTGGTATAGTCCCGACGTTCCGCAGGACGCAAGCGGACGTTTTACTACCCGAGTCATCTGCATTCAGATGCGTTCAAAATGAGAAGCTAGAACAGACGCAAATCGGAATGTACGCGTCTTTGCAGGGCGCTCGGATGAACACTGTGATGGCCGCACTCGGTCAAGTTTCCCCGCCACGGTGGTCTAGTGGCTAAGGCACTCGGTTGCTGATCCGAAGGTTGCGAGATCAAATCCCGTCCGCGGCGGCTGCATTTCGATAGAGGCGAAACGTTTAGGCCCGTGTACTGCGCGATGTCAGCGCCCGTTCACCGCATAGTACACGTGCGCTGATATAGCCTTTTTTTGTTTTTTTGCGTGTTGCCATCTTCAGAGTGTGGTTTGAAGCAAGCGACAATGCGAGTCAGTGTGAAATAAAAAAAATTACAGCATATCCACGGAGTGAATGATGATGAGTGGGCGAAGCTCGGGAGGTTCATCGTAGATCGTGCCGAGTTCCGGATTAATTTAGTTAACGCGCACGCTACGAATCCTTATGGTTCAGCTATGCACAAGTGAAATCTCCCACCAAGAAACACGCTAGGAGACGCTGCCTGCGCCAACGTTGTCTCTCGCGGGTGAGGGCGCGTTCTCCTTCTTTGCGAGCTGGTAGAGCGTTCATCTAAGAAAGAGCGTTTCCATAGTCAACGCGCGCCTTTCGCTCTCTCTCTCTCTCTCTCTCTCTCACAAGACAGCAGATGGAAGAGTGAGAGAGAGGCACGCGCCGAGAGAAAGAGAGAGAGGCACGCGCCGGGAGGAACGCGCCGGGGGCGAGCGCGTGCCTCCCAGCACGCCGGTTACGCCTGACGCCTGACGCAGGTCAAGGTTAGACTAAGAGGAGCTTCGCCCCTAAAAAACAAAACGAAGCTGATAGCTGCCTTCCGTGCTGTCAAGTTGTCTGGACTTTTAGATGCGAAGCAGCTCTTTGACTAGCCTGTGTAACGCTGTCCCTCCGTGCGTCCGTACGAATGCGCCGCAACGCGCTCCCCTTGCCGCAGGTGTTGGAGCGGTGCCAAGTAGGTCATGCCGCAGCTGCACGTTGACGTCACGCTCCCCTCGCAGTGCGTGCTGACGTCACTCTCTCCCTCGCCTGCCGCGCGCTCGCCGCAGCGCCCGCAGCTGCCGCCTCGTCCGTTCGCCCGCAACACCTGCCGCTACCGCCGCTCGCTCCGCTACCGCCGCTCGCTACACCGCCGACTCGTCGGTTCACGCGCAAAAAATTAACAGCATCTTCCCAAAGGGAACCCTGATGGGATGCGAAGCACCCGCGTTAGCGCCGTTCAACCCGTGACGACACCCGTGCGCAGCGCTGCTACTTCGCATCCCATCAGGGTTCCCTTTGGGAAGATGGTGTTAATTTTTTGTTCTTGGGGTGACAACGAGTCAACCGCACTCTTTCACTCTAGCAATTCCTCGCAAGTCAACGAGAGCATTTGAGCGCATTCTTCTCTAGGCATGTTGCAAGAGAGAGTCTGCCCGCTGCATGCTCTGTGCCTGAGGCAAGAACGCAGGTGACTTGTATCTTACTTTGATTGTTGCTATAGGTTTAATACAGGTCTCAGTGCTGGTGCTGTCGGAGGCATTCATGCGCAGTGCAGGTATCCGCAAATTGTTCGTTGTCAATGTCTTCATTCTCCCTTTCAGAATTAGCGTGAACATTCGGACGCTTTCCTAAAGTAATGAACATATATAACTGATCCCGATACCACGTTTCAAAGTTTTCAAATATCCTTTTATTTCAATAACTTTATTCTGGTACTTTGGGCAGTGAACCAAAAAGTGGGAGGGGGGGGGGGCTTCGAATTATGAATTTAAATGCTGCTGTTCGAAATACTGCTAAGGATACATTTCGTAACATTCCAAATACGTTTTGCGACACACTACAAAGTTTCTTGTGACAGCACGGTGATTTCACTTAGAAGCACGTAGTAGTTTTTGTGCTCCGGATATTTTTAGTGCCAGGGGTTCTTAAATTGCACCCAATTCACGGCACACGTCTGCTTTTACATTTTAACCCTTTAAATAGCGGCCGCTGAGGCCGTAATTTGATCCCACGATCAGGTCATAATTATTTTTTGTGGCAGTTTACGATCAGATTAAGGACTGCTGTCATCGCGGAGACATTTCTTAGGTATCTGAACATTTCTATGTCCATCCAGTGAGTTATCCGAGTCAGTTTCTAAAATGGACTCACAATGACGTCATAAACGCATGGTTCATCGAGCACTTAAAGTTTGCGTGGCCACAACTGTGCACGCTGGCCTGAACTGTGCGCAACTGTGTTCACAACTGTGAACGTGTTCCGCCGGATGTGTACTATAGAATTACCCCCGTTTCGTTTAACGAAACTTTTTTGTTTACTGTTCCTTCAGTTCGTCATCATAAATGGTATACTTCACACTAAACAAAAATAACCAGGAACGGGAGTAAACAGCTTGAACTCTAGCGCACTACCTTTTCTGGGTTTTTTTTTTTACTATACGTAACAGTTAAGGTAAAAATTTACTCTCACGCTAACCGAGTTTTTGAACGTAGAAACGGCAGTAATTATTTACCCCCCTGGAGGTTTTCAGCGAGTATACGCGGAGTAATTTTTTACTGCCTAAACAATGTTTTCTCGACTTTTATTAGAGTTATTTTTAAAGCTCATTCGAGGTTTACTGTGGCTGGGTAAACACTAGGCTTACGCGAAATGCAGACATCACTCAATTTATTCAGCAGTAAACGAGGACTCACCCTTCGAACTTATAACATTGGCAGCACGTTTTCACTCGTTGAGAGCGCAACAAACCCAGGCACAAGCGCGGGAGCAGAGATACTCGAAAGTGCGTTTTCACTTGGCCGCCGTCCACCAAGACCGGCGCTATAGGACAGCCAGCATCGCTCGAACTCAGCCCAAAACCACGCCGCACTGGTAACACTCGGGGTAGTTCGCCGTGTCGTTGTCGTACTGGTTGACGATGCGGTCAGTCAGGAACGTTTGCGACCGTAGTTTCCGTGCTTTCCCAGAACTCGGCGGTGCCTTCGAAACGACGGTCACTAGGCATAGCTGCCGGAGATGTCGCGGTATCACGTTCTGGTTGACGGACGCCGGCGTACGCGTATCGGCGGACGCGCCGATACGCGCCGTGCGCGTATCGCGTGCGCGTACGCGTACGTACGTGCGTACGTACGTGCGCGTACGTGCGCGTACGCGCTGATCACACTCACGCCGTTCACACTCACGCCCCGAGACGTCGCGTCCCCTCTTCCGCGACGGACGCTTTTGACGAACAGTTGCTTGCAAACGCGTACCATGTGGCTAGGCCTAAGTAGTCATTCGAGGGCTATCATGGCCTGCACCCCTGCGCCACGGCAGTTTGGAGTTTTTTACCACGTGACGTGGTACGTAGTTTTTGATCACGTGGCTTTAAACTCTAGACTGGGGTTTTTTTATCACGTGACACAAAACCCCCTACGTAGTAAAATAGGGCAATAATGTCCTTTTACTACCTTTCTAACAGGTGGTAGTAAAACTATCTCATATGCTCCTTTTACCTCAACAAGACGTAGTAATTTTGAAAACAAGGGAGTTTTTAAGGCTCATGAGCCGCAAAAGCCCAAATATCGGGCAACTTTTGCTTACAGTGTTGTATTCGTTAAAAAGAATGTGCGCTTTTTAATTTAACCAATGTACTTTATAAATGCAAAACAAGCGCACGCGGCTTGTTTCCATGACGTCGAATACATAAGAAGAAAAATAGTACTTGCAGAAAACTGTAGTCATTTTACTAACTTTCTTTTTTTCTTTTTCACTGGCCTTTTGCGAACGCGTCACTCTGCAATATCCAGGCCTGAATCTCTTATTCCCCTTCATCATGCACTCTGACCACGTGTGAAAGAAGCGAAAGAGCAACCCATCGCACAAAGCCTCGCGACACCAGGCAAGAGACTTTGGGATACACGCCCCGTAAGGGACCTCAGCTCACGCTGGCCATCATGACGAGCAAAGGAGCGCAGAAGCCAGGACTGGGCCTATGGTGCGCTGTGGTATACAGCCGGTCCTGATGGCACAGAGTACTCGGAATCCATTTCGAACTGACGAGCAGTAGGAACTGCTTGTCATTTAAAGTTCGGAGTGTCATTTTGTGACCATGAGTCTGGAGCCCACCCTGGCGGCTCTCCCGGGCGGTAATGGTCAAGCGTTAAAAATTCATCAGTTGCGGTCGTTGCTTCAGCCACACCAAAGTGGCTTCTTACTATATAAGCACAGGTCGTTACTTTCTTCTGCCTACATTACGGCAGAAAAGGCTCAAAGGACAAAAATAGAAATATAAAAGAAATAAAGTCAGTTCGGAACAGGGTTGAAACGATCGCATAGCGAATTAAAAAAAAGGAAGCCTACTCTGCTTCAAGAAACAAAAGCATCCCAACTCTAAGCGTATTTTTCTTGCCTTCTTCTGGAGAGGACTGAAGAGCTTCGTGACATCGTCTTTTAGGAGGCCTATAATACCGCAGCATGTACGCTCAAGATTCGCCTAATGGACGTCCTGCTCCGAATGAGCCCACTTTCAGTTTCAAAGTTACTCGGCGCTTTGTCATTTTCTTGCCGTTTTATGCTTCCTTTGTCTCCAATTTACTCTGTCTTTGTGTTTTTGACAAAGACGTACGGTAATGAGATTAGCTCCCACCAGAGAGGTCAGGCCACTCGCAACGTGCCATACTCCGTGTAAGTCGCCTGATGTCCCGGCGCATCCAATTTTTCAGCGCTGCTTCGGTCCGTGTCCCAAGAAATTTCTTTTTGCATTTGCAGCGGCCATTAAAATTGTCACGGAGCCAGCTTTTCGCTGGGCAGTTTTTACACTGGAAATATTTTGTTCGTGATAAATAAAGGAAATAGCTTTAACGCGTTGTTTACACAACCGAGGAACGGACAGCCGAAAAATAAGTGACTCCCTTCCCCTTGTTTTTTTTTACTCTTCTTGTCTTTTGCTCAAACGAAACAGCACCGTACCTAAATAGTGCAAAATACTCGTCACATGCAGTCAAATCTGAAAGGGATGCTACGTGTGCACAAATGCTTCAAGGAAAAAAATTGTGGGCGTCTCGCTTTAGCGGGGCAAGTCTAGGTCACAGCGGAGCTAGTGGCCTTCCCCTCGTTCGCTGTCAATCGTCATCCTCACTTCCGTTTCCCACATCTTTGCTATACCACACTACACATGGGTATGCTGACAGTGCAGTGCAGGAAAGGATGCTAGTCAAAACTCCCAGGCCTATGTAGATGCATCGCTTATTAGAAGAGCTCTCTACAGTCCCGTCCCGTCCCTTGTGAATCGATAAAGAGCGCGTATTTTACCGATTTTCTCTTTCTTTAAGCAGAAGGCTACGAGGCCGCATGTTGCAGTGTGCTCATTGTCACCATCGTTCTGGGCCCCGCCACGGTGATCTAGTGGCTATGGCATTCGGTTGCTGATCCGAAGGTCGCGGGATCGAATCCTTCCCGCGGGGATTGCATTGCTATGGAGGCGTAATGTTGAGGCCCATGTACTGTGCGATGCCAGTGTGAGTCAAAGATCTCCAAGTGGTCGAATTTTCTGGAGCCCCCCTACTTTGGTGTATCTCATAATCACATCTTGGTTTTGGGTTGTAAAACCTCATAAATTAACTAAATCAATCATCGTTCTGGAGAGTAGACTCATTGTGATAAGTGTGCTGTGCATCGAATGAATAACACACTGCAACAGCTGTAAGCGCGCCGACGCACTGCTCGCATCCTTTGTAGTATACACACCGGCATCCCCTTCCTTGTTCCCCAAACTCGATGGTCAAAGTAGACAGTGCTCGCGCAGCTGCATTTGTTTAGTATATATGCTGCTTTTCTTAGTTTCACGCTATAGTTGTAGGTACCTGTTCTCGTACAAATATACTCATTTACCCACCTTCTTCGGAAATGAATCAACCTTATCGGGCGGGCAGCCGTATAACATTATTACTAAGGTCCTAACTCCGACTCCGCGAGAAACTTAGGGTAAATTCAGCGCTCTCTTTACTTTCGACTTGGAACAACATCCGAGGAGAATTTTGTTCCATGTTTGTGAAAAGCGCCCGCCTTCAGATCGAAATGCGAGGCGCCATTGGTGCATTGTCGGCACAGTGCAATATTGGGCCTGTTATTTCTTTGTTTCTGTCGAAGTATACCGCAACTGAGTGACTGTAACTTCCTATATGCTGACCATTTCAGAGCATTCATTGGTGATGCTCTGGGACATGGTGGATGAAATGACTTTGCAATGAACAACACCAGAGCGTGCTGTGCATAATAACAACAATATGTGCAGGCCCCGTATCAATCTTGTGCCAAGGATGCAATAATGATGTACATTCTTAGTTTCAATGGTAGTGGAATAGAACAGATGTAAATGGCAAAATCGCGGGCCATGCAAGAAGCTCTACCAGGTAATGTGACAGACGCTCTAAAGTCACGTGAAATCCGATGGACATTTTCCGAAAGGTTCACGAACTTGTAGAAACGTTGGCAATGCTTGTATTGACTGCAGGTGCTATAAAGCACACTTTAGGAGAGAGACAGCTGCACAAGCAGGCAGCGGAACTGTGACTTAATGCCCTCGCTCTCATTTTCATTCACTGGGCTGCAGTCAGCGTCGACGCGGTCAGTTACCTCCTCTTTTGTGAGGTACGACGACCTGCGTGTTGTAACCCACGCTCAAAACTACGCGTTAGCAGAAAAAAAGTAGCTCTTTAAAGGGCAGCGCCGCTACGACTGTCATACAGCACGCGGAGGAGCAGTATAGTGACTCTTGCGTTGCATTAAATACCGTGCGATCATGGATACGATAATGGTCGCGGCGGCCGTGTTTGTGTATGTGCAGACTTTTAATTCTGAAAGTTTGCATAGGCGAATAAATTAACTCCAGAAGTTCTGTGCTGCCATTCATTATATTGAGAAAGATTTTTATTTAAACCCCATGAATACCACGGAGGCGCAACAAGCTTGGAGGATGTTTTTATGAAACTGGAGACACTTACGCAGAATACGAAGGAGGGCTGACTAGGTGGGCCTGTATACATCGTCATCCTTTTTTTTTTAACTGCACCTGATCGGCATATTTTGCTTTTCTACGCCTTCGTGCGTGGACCTGTAGGCTTCCTAGACAGGGCCACACAACTAACCAACTATACACAATGTGCATAGCCACTTTCGGTAAGGAAAGTCTGGATATGTAAACATCTGAACAGTCTTTACAAAAGTACTGACGGAATAATATAGGCAGAAAAATTCTATTGATATCGTATTACATTCACTTTGTTCCCGCCAGCATTTATCGCTGTATTGTACGTTTAACACTATAAACAAAACCGAAGTAGTACAAATAAAAGTATTATCAAAGGATCTCATCAGATGTCTTCGAGTACATTTCGATAAAACCACGTGCATGCTGTCGTGAAGTGGTTTTAGTGAATTTGCCTTACCTGACTGACCTATCCATGCTCGTTACCTCTAGTCGAGTACCATAACTACTAGACCATGGTGGTCTAGTAGTTATGGTACTCGACTACTAATCCGAGGGTCGCGGGATCGAATCCCCGCCGCGGCGCCCGCATTTCGATGGAGACGAAATGTTGAGGCCCGTGTTCTGTGCAACGTGAGTGCACGGGTGGTTAAAATTACCATAGCCCTCCACTACGGCGTCCCGTATGATCAAATCGTGGTTCGGGGGCATAAAACCCCAGAAATCAATAAATCACTCAATAAATTGTTACCTCTATTTTATTTATTGTAAAGTGCTTATTGCACTGTTATTTTGTATGTGAAAAAAAAATGCAAAGCTGTAGTGACGTACTATTGTGCCAGCACCGTAAAAGTGCACAATAAATTATGATAAGCATCACATGTGCACGCGTACGCCTTGTAGAAAATGCACTTGTACTGGCGCCGTACAAAGGAGCCCTTCCACCCACGCCATGAACATCCTAAGGTAGTTCTGCCTCTTTGGTTTTCATTGTGCATTATTATCCGTGAAGTAGCAAAAGGGAAGAGGTCAAGGGCTCGTTCTTTGTTTATTAGAAAGAACTTAATGAGCAAACAGGCAATGAAGCCTAGGAAAGCATAGGGGAAGTTACTTGTGGTATTTTAATTGTGGAGTAAGTAGAAAGGAATTAAAGTAGAAGAAAAGACAAACCTGGCTTCGGTGGGAACCGAAGGCAGGTTTGTCTTCCACTTTAATTCCTTTCTACTTACTCCACAATTAAAATACCACAAGTAACTTCCCCTATGCTTTCCTAGGCTTCATTTTCTGTTTGCTCATTAACTTATTTGTGAAGTAGACACACGTGAAACAAACAATTCTAGATATGAACACCTTTTCGCCAGTAGTTATGCGCAGGCATAGACAGACAGATGGGGATAGTTCGTATATATGTAGCCCGTTCCTCCTCGATCCTTCATTCATCAGACTCATTTTACTGCATTGGAATGGCTGCGTATCGCATAACACCTCCCCTATATCTCGTATCATCCTCCGTCACATTTCCATGCGTCGCCCTGCCGAGAAAGTCTTGTGCAACGGGACACACACACGAGAAAAGGCTTTCCTGAAAGGTGGAACTTAATTTCTTACAACGCTACGAGTTTCGTTGCAACAGGGTAATAAAAGTGACAAGTCATATCAACCAGAATTAAATAAATGAATAAATGAATAAATAAATAAATAAATAAACACTAAAAAATGTCCTCGGAGGAGGAGGAAGGAAAGACGGGGAGGTCAATCTGACGTGCGTCCGGTTTGCCACCCTAATCGCGGGGAAATGGATTAACGGATTAAAAGAGAGAGAGAAGATGGTGCGACTGTCAGTAGGTAGAGCATACGTGCCTGTTCATTGCAGCTCTGTAAGCAGTCACTCAGCCTGGTCGAGTGCACAAACTGAAGTAATGCCGCCGTTGCTTTGCTAGCCTGCGATGCATAGGGTCGTAGTCTGCGAATCTTTCCTCTGAAAAAACAAAATGTGGGGGACAAGCAGCTGCGGCCACCGTTAGCCGTGCGTCATGCAAACTCTACTTCACTGCTTCGTCATATTTTTCAAATAACTTTGAGTATAATCCACTGCTTGAGCACATTTTACGCGTCGGCTGTAATTCTTGTAATTTTCTCGCAGCTTCAAGTTCGTCAGCATGCACAGCCGAACGTATATCACTGAGGAAACTTCCTGCAATCGCATAAAGTTTAGTCGAAGTAATCCTATTTCCCTCCGCAATGGCGAACCTAAAAGCTGCATGTCTGGCTTTACATGCGTTCATTTTACAGATTAGAGAGCGCTTAATATGAAAAAAATTAAATATTGTATTAACGTAGCAAGAGATCAGTTGGTAACGGTAAGCAAGATTAAAATTGTTTGAATTTTGCGGCAGACGAGACCAACACCAACAGTTTCTTGACATCTCAATAAATTTTACATAAAGTGAGATATGCATACATGTTTTATATTCTACTGAATTTATTACGTAACAGATGTATTCAACAACGTTCGCAATAACAATCATGGCATCAGTACAGAAAGAACCGAGAAGCGAGCTGACTTGCAGCTGGATAAAAGTCACATTATTAATATCGAAGTTATTACAGGTTATTTTATGTCACACTCTTACAGTGGCTAAGGCAACGTTCCGTCTTTCTTTATTCTACTGCTCTTTTAGATACATAGAATAGTCAGAACAAAATAGGTCACAGGAAACATTAGTCTCTGTGGGCTTTAACAAAATATTAAATTGCCTTGAGCAGTTCAGTTCTGCTAAAGAAGTGTCCGCTGCCGGCACGACATCTCGGAAATAGCATTCATTTGTCTCTCCCCTTTTGAAGAAAGCAAAGACCATAAGAAGTCGTCGGAAATTGACGAATTTTTTCTCTTTCTTTCGTTGTCTGTTTCTTTCTTTGTCTATTTAAGTTTGTCGTTTAAATGAGATGCCCCTGCATGCAGCTTTTAGGCGTGCTATTTTTTGTGCGTCGATTTTAGCGTTTAATCATCGTTGGTTTCACGTCTCATCCGAGGGCCAAGATTAATGATCTCTAAATGTCTACACGAACTTCTTTCGCCGTGCCTAGCAATCTTGGAGGACCTCTCTAGCAGCTGTTCGGGCTCTCTTCCGTATTATGTTCGTAGAGTGTGCCCCAGCAGATGTTCACATATTCCTAAGTTCTGAAGTGGTCGCGGTTAGGTCTTTGCAATTTAGGGCAAAGAGCCACAGGTTGCATCTTTCAACCCAAGATACTGCTAATTGTATCGCACTTCCACGGCAGATTTCAGCCCTACAAGTTCGGTGGCAAACATGTAGTACTGCACGGTCCATACCAAAGCTCACATCACCAACGCATGTTCAGGTAATTAGGCTCAATTCTTTCTTTTTTTCTTTTTAAAGCAATGCCTAGAGCATCGTCAATGAGCCACTTACGCTTGCTCATGTACTACAAGTTCTCCTTGCTTTGCCCGTACTGCGTACGGGTGTTTGCGCGCGTAAATGCAGCTGAACTCACGAAACTCTCGTGTTTTTTAGTTTGTTTGTTTGTGTTCTTTTTTTTACCGAAGGATACTACGTCACTGGTAGGCCTCCTCCAGGACGTGACCATGTAACATTCATAAGCAAACGGAAAGGTAGCTACGACGGGCATATGAAGTACTCTTGGTTCGGTGAACGGGGTAGTAGGTAGGGAGGTGGAAGGCGTTAACTTTTCCGTACGATATAGCACATGGCGTTCGGTATGACAAGAGGTGAAAGGAAAGATACATGCACAGCTTCTGCGGTATCACTCAAGGGATACGCGACTCTCATTGGGGGAGCGAATTTTGCGTCGTGGAGATCACCGTCAGGTGTGCGAGACGACTGAAGCGATGGTTTTATGCTAATAGTTACCACATATGATTCTTCAGCGTCTTTTTCTTTTACATTTCACTCCATTGCCCAAACCTCGTGGCTTGTGAGCACGGGATCCTTAATTTACTTCCCAGTGTGATCCGGAGCCGGAAAATATTTAGCATAAAAAGCGACAAAACAATAGTAAAGGATAAAGGAACCCGCGAAGACCAAGGAAACGGAAGGAATCGAGGTCCAAGAACTTCATAATAATTATCAGGGTTTATTTGTTCTGTTTACTATGGCCTTAACTTCCTCTTGTGCTGTATTTCAGGTCCATTCCTCGTGTGTGCCTGGCATTAGTTCATTACAGACGTGATATTATTCTACCATACTCACTGGATCGGAGATGGAGCTCCGCCGATGTACGACAAGCGTCTAAACGCTATACCTTTCGGCCATTTTTAATTTGTCGTTCATAGGAGTACGCCTCATGACACGTGAAATTATTTTACACCCTTGCGTAAAAATGCTGTATTTAATGCTGTCATATTCCTTTGAGAAAGAGATTGTTGCGAAAGGCTTTAGTGTGAAATTCCTTGGATATCCACCTGGTAATTTAACATGAGTCGCTGCTTCTCGCATAATCCGATGTGATTAGGCAGGGCAAAAAGAAACATGTGAATTCAGCTGGGACCTCTTTTTGTGGGTTTACTCCACTTTGGAGTGTTCTATGCTGTCTGCTATGAAAGCAGTACGAAGAATAAGCGTGCTATCAAAGCTCTTTTTGAGTATGAAATATTTTTGTCTTTATGATATGGACGGAGATGAGCCTGCGCCAATGTCCCAAGGAACGACGGCTCTCAGTCGATACCTTGCTAACTCATGTGGCAGTAAGCGATCACTCGCGGCCGTACAGATGCAGGCATCAGGAACTGCGATAAGGAACAGGGGGGCTTAATCGGCGGCAATTCCAATTCATCATACACCTTCACCGAAGAGCAAACGTTGAAACACCGTTTCTTTGTCTTCCCTCTCTTCTAAAGGATGAAAATTTCGAGACAAATAAAGGGCAGGTTGGAGGACAAACGACCCAATCTGTCATGAATTAAGGGGTCGAGTTACTCACAGCCGAGTGGCGGCCGTTTTTCCGCCGCGCTGCTGCCAGGGCTCAAATTGGAGCTGTCCGCACAGGAAGAATTGTGAGCCTACGCTCAAGCCAGTTAGCTGCAAGGCGTCGCTGCGTGAATAACGGCAGCGCAAAAAGTAGCAACACGATGAAAATGAGTGAAAAAGTCAAACAAAAACAAAAAATAAACCTGTGGCGCCCAGCGAAGCGCTTCATCCATCTCCGAACGTGGCTTGAGCTTGAAAGCAACGCGAAAAAAAAAAAAAGAAAGAACACAACCCTGAAGTATGGCAGGCATACTATACTGTCCACGACGAGAGAGAGCGAGGGGGGGGGGGGGGAGGAGAAGAAAAACGAAGTTGACTACGGACAAATCAGGAAGGTGTAGGGAGGAGGGGTATGGGATGGGGACTAAGTGCCGTAAAAGAAAAGACGCTCACACCAAGCGATAGCAGTAAAGAGTAAAGAGAGGCGGGCGCATGGTTTCCTTGTTAGCATGATGACGTCTTTAAAATAAGGCCGGATGTGAGCGCTGCCTGCGTGTGGCGTGAATAAGACGCGGAAGGAACTCGGCAGGAAGCGCGAACCGAGTGAGAACAAAAACTAAATAACAGCCAAAGTGGCGACGAGCGCGAACAAACGGGTAAGGAGAATAGCGTTGGGGAGGAGGGACACTGAGATGCTGGGCGGCGTGCCGATCCCGGGGAGCGACTTCGAGAACGGATATACATAAGCAACGGACCAAGAAGCTATCGAGCGAACTTGGCGAACAAACGGGAGAAAGGCCGTGCTAAAAAAAAAGGCCCATCTCCGAACTCAACGGGTTCCGCAGACGAAGAATTTCCTCACGCCCCCTCGCTCCCTCCCTCCCCTTCGGTTTCTTCTCTGTCCCTCTCTCATTCCTCGCGACCGTGTCCTGTACTGGCGTGTCCTTTGTTGTCTCAGTGAGTGGCATCATTATAGTTCCGTTTTGCTTTGCTTTCGACCCACACTGGTATTGTCAGTCCGCTCACGGGCGGGAGCGTGCCAGTCCCTGCCGCGTATGGGACTTGTTCTTTGCCGGCGTGAGAGAAGGATCGCACAGGATCTCCCCATGCGGGAAATTCTGTTTATCTCCAGGACCGCTGCGTTGCTTTTTTTTTTCTGTACGTTGTTATTAAATACGCGACTATCTGAGGTTTCCTTGCATACCTCCTCCTAATTGTTGTCGCTATTTGTTTTTGTAGGCACGTATTCAGAAACATTTCTAAGTCCGAAAATATTTCGCCTCTTGCTTCGTTTCAGTGCTAAAGGCATAGGTGTATGGCACAAGGTGCTGGTCAGTACCGATGGCAAGCCACACGTTAACCAGGTGTATGACATCAAAATGACAAGTGGCACTTGTTTGCGCGACATCGCAGCAGCGTTAACGAACGAGCGTTAGCCGTCTTCAACAGTTACTGCGTGAGTAAATAAAATCTTGCAACTCACTCGCGAGGTCTCCCTCTTGCGCTTGAGCGGACGTGCAATGTGGCCGCCGATGCTCGAGCGAGGAACGCCTCTAATGGCTGTTAGCTTTTCGCACACACTCTTAAAGGATATTCTACATTTAGTTTTTGGCGAAGCTGAACATGGATTCTCCAGCAGAGACTTGAGAGGTCAGAGGTGGTTGCTAGCGTTATGAATGTTATCTCGTTCCTTCAAATCCCGCATATCCAAGATTACTGAAGCGACTGCAAAGAAAGAAAAAAAAAACAATTTACCCGTTACCGCGTATACTAAATGGTCCCCGAGAAGGTTTTGCTAAATGGGAAGCATCATTTGCTTCAATGCCAAACACTACCCAATACGTATGCTGTTCACTAACAAACTAAACAGATCGCGCACGATGGGGGAATCAGAGAAATACAACCTGTCATGAGCCAACATGGTAAAATGGTGCATTCCAACGAGAGACACGCCGACAATTTAGTGACGAACCTCGGGTTCTTCAGGTCTTCATGGAGGAGAAACTGAAAGTTTTGCTGTAGTGCATAGAGTATGCGAGCAAAACTGTGCCGAATACCGTGTTTCTCCACGGGTGATGGTAGCACGACCAATAACGCCAAGGTGCCATGCACGCGAGTTGGGTCGCCAAAATGATAGTTTCGTATCCGCTATTCTTACAGTATCTTGCGCCTTCGTTTTTTTTGTTTTTTTTTTCGCTCTAGTGGTATGGATTTGTTTCTGCGAAAATACTGATGGCAGCCGATAGCGTAAAACACCTAAAAATAGTTAAACCAAGCGCTCTTTTAATGGTACGATCGACTAGGTTAAAACAGATAAAAGTTCCAAGACAAAAAAAAAAAAAAACTGACGACTTTATTCCGTTTAATCCCGAATCTTTTCATAAAAAAATCCTGCAGATCTCACGCATTGTGGGAATCGGTGTCAAGCGAAGCAATCAGCGAGGAAAATGCCTGCGACATATTGTTTGGCATTCAACCAAGTGTTCCTAAGTGGTATCAAGGTCTCTACGCAAAGCGCATAAGTACCCGTTCATCAGTATGCTTAACGTGGGCTAACCGGGAACATCGAGAGTACAGTGGCGACTGAATGGTAGCTCACGGTACGACGCAACGTTGGCGCTCACGTTAGTACAAAGCACAGACGTCTGTTTCGTCGAAGAAACATGTGCGTTGATGGCTATCATGAGCGTCGTTCGTTGAAGTATTCCTACGGGATTGAGCAAAGTTGAATAAAAGCATACTGAATGGTAGCAGAACATATGTATTGCCATGACAGTGCTTGTCACACATTATAGAAGCGCTGCTCACGTTATAAACGCAGCATCATTACAACTGCAGGTGCGATAGCTTTATTTACTGTATGTATATACCTAGAGGGATAAGCCACCTTAGTCTAGTGGTAGCGTGTTGGCTTGACACCTCGAGGGCCCGTGTTCGATACCCCCTTACAACAGGTACGTAGCACGCTTGTCCGCATGTTTTTTTTTTTTTGTCTATATTTCAGTCGCACGCGAGGACAAACGGTGTTCCTTCCTCGTTTTAAGAGCGGAGCTCTTCAATCCGGCCGTATGATGGGTGGGCCGATCCTGGAGGATATATGCACCATGTGAGGCGCCGATACCCAACACGCGATTGCAATATGATTAATCGTGACGTAAATGACGAGTATATCGTGCTAGTGATCTAAACATCAGTCATTCATGTTCGTCATACATCCATGCCATACCTCACAAATATTTGTGGAAAGGCCGTCTCCTGGACCACATGGGTGAGCCAGGACAAGTGGAATTTGCAGGAATCATAGTCCTACTGAGCCAAAAAAAGAAACTGCAATTTTGGAGTGAACCTAGGGGTTGCTCCACTGTTGCCTGAGTAGTACAATAATTGCTCTAATGCGTTACTGAGTTTTTTCAGCTTTCTGGATTGCTATAAATACATGCGAGATGGGTTACAATTATTATTGCGTGGCATAAATACACGCCACAAAGCTTTTTGCGGCATAAAACACTTGAAGAATCAAAAGCGTTCGCACGTGACCAGTCTTCTCTTCAGATACCTTATCCTTCTCATCAATGCTAAATTAGAGGTCCAAGGAAACCCGCTGGAAGCTCTTTCAATATGCGTGTCTCAGGCAGTGAAGGACCATTTGTGAGGTGTGAATCGTGAAAAAGCCATTTGCCTGCACAAGCCTTGGAGGGAGAGGCAGAAAGCAGTCATTATTAGGATGGTGGCAGCCGTGGCCTACCATTAAACATAACGACTGCGCTAAAGGATAACGACAATTTCTACAACTATATCTGTTTATGCAAGCCTGCTTGGCTCCACAGACATGCCGATGCTCCATGTGGGACACCGCTGCTATCGTAGTACGATTCCGGACGCGCGTCATAAAGTTCGACATAACGTCCATTTCGAAGTTACAGCGGCATCTCCCATAACCGAGATTTTAGCAGTCCTGCTTTTACACGCGCAAACGGTGGCAGCTACGCTGCTAGAAGCTCAGGAGAAGCGCGAGTCAGTGCACTCGCGTAGCGTCTGTCGGGGGCCCCGAGTCATTCGGCTCCATCCGCGTGCGTTCGACGAGCGCCGCCCAGCTGCGCTTGCTCATTTACAGCCAGTATTCTAAATTCGAGAGGGAATCGAGCAGGTAAACGGGCTGGGGTGCGAAACACCACGAGCAGCCGGAACCTGCTTCAAAATATACGACGTTGTTTTCCGAAGGGCGATATTGCGGTCTGGCCGGGATGGCGTTACGGGATGGGCGCGGTGGGGGCCCTGTTGTGTCGTAAACACAAACTACGCTGCCTGTATTGGGGCGTAAAACGGCAACGCCTGGCTTCGACGGGCGTCCGGCCACCTCGCAGTGAAACGAAGGCAGAAGAGACGGGCATGGCTCGTTTCTTTGCGCAGCGCCGATGCAGTTGCCGTAGCTTGTGTTTCTTTTATGCGACGCCGCGTTATACATCATGTTTCCGGAAAGACTTCTGCTAGATCGCGATGCTTCCTGCTGATAAACAAGAAGAATAACGAAACCTTGTGGTCAACCTGGATGAAGAGCGAACATGTTTTACTTATCCCTTTTTTTTTTTCGGGAAAACTGCGTACTGAACGGGTAAAGACGAAAGAGGAGTCGCTAACGCGAACAAATTTGTAAACGATAGCTTTTGGCTATTATTTTTTGACACATGTCCTTAGTGAGCACCACGAAAATAGCACAGATGCGCACAGCGCAAACGTGCAAGACGCACTTTAACAAGATGTTTTTCTCGCGAATAATGGGGACCATCTCGTACGGAGTGACGGATGATCAAGATGTCACTTACGTCGGTAATTTTTGAACGCCCATAGAAACACATCTCTTTATTGTATGTTCCAAGTCAACCCGTCATCCTTGATTGACTGATTTCTGCGTTTTACGACCCAGAACCCCGATATGATTGTGAGAGATGCTGTAGCGGAGGGCTTCGAGAATTTCGACCACCTGGGGTTCTTTAACGTGCACTCTCAACGCACAGTGTACACGGGCCTCAACACTTTGTCTTTATCAAAATGCTGCGGCCGCGGCCGGAATTGGATCGCGTGACATCCTGATTCGCAGCCGAGTGCCATAGGCACTATACCACCCTGGCGGGTCAAACCGCCGCGGTAGCTAACGGTTAGAGTTGCCGGCTTGCAAAGGTCGTGGTCGAGTGATGGAATCCCGGCTATGGCGGCTGCATTTCTATGGGGTAGAAATGCAGAAAATACTTGTGTACTAGATTTAGGCGCTCGTCAAAGAACCCCATTTCTCAAATTTCTCCGCAGCTCTTCACTACGGGGCTTGCCTCACAATCATATCCAGGTTTTGGTGCTAAATTTAGCCCCTTCAACTATTAAAGGCGAAGCATTTCTTGGCGAACTTGAGCTACTTTGACCGTATCTGTCTATTTATATAGCCGCCTACGTCTCTGTGCTCTCCCGCTCGTCTCGTTTACTTTGTATACAGCAAAATTTGGAAGGTAGGGTATCAACGTATGATGAACATGAATGATTGATCTTTAGATCTATGAAATGCCCCTACGGCTGGGCCCGTGGTATTCGGGTATGCGCCGCAGGTGTTTGAATTTTATACAGCCGATATCAATCTCGGGCTAATTAAAGTAGACATTTAACACATAATTAGAGCGCACTCAAAAACAACAAACGCATACCGTATGTCGTAGCAAGGAGTTGTGATGTGACGTAACAGACGGGCACACAAGAACGCGCTCTTATCTCCAAAGACAGTCTGCCAAGCGGTTGGCGGGTATTGAACTTGGTCCGCCGAGGAGCCAGGCAAGCATGCTACCACTAGGCTACAGGCGCTCTTCGCGCACAATACACATAGCAAATAAACCTACTGCACCAGCAGTCATGATTATGGCGCGTGTGTAACATCAGTAGCGCTTCTATTATGAGTTAAGCGCCATCACAACAATATGATGGGAAACACATATATCCTGCTACCGCTCGACATGCTTTTGTGCAACATTGGTCGATGCTGTAGGAATGCTTCAACGAACGCTCCTTATGATACGCATGTTACCGGGCCAATTCTCTTAGATAAAACAGGCGTCTGTGCTGTGCACTAACGTCACTGCCAACGTTAAGTCGTATACTATGAGCAATATAATTCAGTCGCTATGGCTCTGTCGAGCTTCCTGGTTAGCCCACGTTCAGCGTACACCCACCCATGCACTTTGCACAATGACGTTCATGCTATGCGTAACACTTCGCGGAATGCCAAACGATCCCTTATAAGCGATTTCCTCGCTGACTGCTCCGCATGACACCGATTCCCACAGTGCGCGAGATCTGCCGAATATTTTATTATATTGATATCATGCTTCAAGTCAAACTGATGTGGTCGGTATGTTTACGGAGTATATATATATATACGTGTGTGTGTGTGAGAGAGAGAGAAAGAGGGAGATGTGCGAATACGCTGATAAGGGTTGGAGCGAAGAGGTGACTATCCCAACTTTTTCGCCACCGGGGTGTTTTATCAGGGAGTGCTCCACCGGCAACGTGTTCCGGCAGAATTTTTTGTCTACCGTGGTGTACCTAGCGTAAAACGACACTTTACAACACTTGCACCTGTCCAGTCAGGTTTGCGGTCGACGAAAAAGTACTTTTGAATATGCTCCTGCCTTCGCCAAAAACTTAAACGGCGTTTTGCACTGAGCAGACAACTGCGGTCACACAAATTTTCGTGTCCGCGTTTTCCAGTGTCGTTGCTCTTAGCAAATAATGCTTAGGGCTTTCTACGTAACAGCTATCACACATATCTCAAGAGTACTTCGTCAAGGCTTGGCTATGAGCCCTTGTAATATTAAGGCAGTGTCAAGCAATAGCTCAAGTCGCAGCGTGAATTGATGCTTGCGACACTATTTGGTTTCATGCCTATGACGTTCAATTTATTTTGCACATCGTTTAATCTTCACTCATTTAGTATCAGCCTCTGTTCAGTAAAGAAGCGGGAGTTTAAGTCCCAGTGGTTACAGTATCCAGCTGCTTTGATACTAGGGGGCCATTGTTCTATTTCATTCTGAGGTACACTAATTTTTATTTATTGCAGAGGCCGAAACATTTACACATTTACAGGCTAAGAACTTATCTATTCCTACGACTCGCCCCCCCCCCCCCCTTCCCCGCGCCGAAGAATTGTCTGGTATAAACCATTTGCGTTAATAGGCAGTTTAACCACTTGTCTGTATTTTCTTAATGCCAGCTCAAATGTCGACGTTGTGGTAACTTCGATGTCGTCGTGTCTCAAGAGCACACCTTTCTTGAGTAGCATAGACGAGCGATGACGATTTCAGACGAACTTGGATGACCAGGACCAAAATCCACTGGCTTACAGTGCACAGTCACTGGCATTGGTTACAGGGGTGGCATGAAATCCCAGATTGTTTTAATATGTCCGAGGAATAGGTTTGTTCTCAAAATTGCAATCTGCATAGTTCATCCCACTTAAACTATTTTCTATGTACTGTCAGGGTTACCTCTCTTCATCGCTTGGACCTATTCTCTTTTGCTGTTAAGGGAAACAAAACCTGAGATTATTGTAATTATTTCTTTTTCGATTCTTTTCCTCACTTTCATCAAATCTCTTTCTTCCGAGCTATCTGCTTCTCCGAGGAACAGTGTATAGGAAAGTATAAATTAGGCCGATTAGTTTCTAACGGCCTAGACAAACGGCCTTTGCACGTATTGCACGACTTCAATAAGGAGTATTCTCTTATTTCTCTCTCTTTCTCTCTTTCTAGTACACTCCGCTCACATTTCACGCACTGAACTATACAACAAATAAATGCGTTGGTTTCCACTTACGTACACGCAGACCAGACACATGATCTAGCGACGTGCGCTCAGCTTGACTGAAGGAGTGAAAAGAAGCCAAGCGGACGCGCCGCCACGTTTCCGCTCAGTCGGTTGGCTGGCGGCATGAGCGCGCAAATATTGTGAGACATGCCTCTGACAGAGAGGAGAGTGAATACGTGCCTATCAAGGTCTATTAGGCTTCATTATGAAATCAACAGTTCGAAGAAAACTCGTCTGGTCGGCAATACTCATGCTCAAAGGCAAACGAAAGCGCCTACGAAATGATAAAAAATAAAGTTATGTCTTCACATTTTGTCGCCGTCTTCTTTAACCTTTCGACATAGGCTTTGTTACTACAAACACTAGAGTGGCGTGAACGTCATACACATCATACAACTGAACTCTAATGCTAATGTCTTTAGATTCAATGGAAATGAGCCATCCTGGAATCACTTAACTGCGCGCTCTGCTAAGACGTCAGATGTAATAACATTTGTCCCTATGAAACGCGCTGCGCCTGAAGTCCAGCTGACGCATTTTTTTCAGGTGCTGGGCCACAGATGGAAACAAAGTGGGCACTATGTCGGAGTACTTGCGTTATCTTGACTGCCAAGTTCCTTTCTTTTTTTTTTTTTAATCAAGGGAATGTCTTTAGACTACTTCGAAATTTGCGCTGTAGCTATTAACAGCGAAGCTGTTCTAGCTCGGGGTGAAACGTCTGTCGGCGCAGAAAACATCGCTTTCGCTAGCGTCGCCTATCATCCAGCCCCACCAGAGCTGGCACACCTGCACCTGGAAAACCTCGACATAGCCGAGCACAGGCAGCAGTAAGAGCAAGGACCGGGAAAGGAAAGTGAGGGTGAGGGGGAGGTGTTGGAAAATAGGTGACGGTGAGGAAGAATGGTGTAATGGTGGGGGTAGGGAGGAGGATACATCACAACGTAGTCTAGTAGAGCATGGTGTAGCAAGGAGTGGAAAAGGCAAACGCGGAGGGGAACGCCACCACATTCGCTGTATCCTCAGTCCTCGCACCACTGCCGCGTAGCTGCCCGGACTTTTTTACATTGGATACCATAACGAAATTTCCATCCTGCTTGTCATCAACCTCGGAGTCTTATTTCACTACAGGCCTCAAGATGTCGTAAACCTGACCGCGCTTCGCAAAACCGGGAGCTTACAACGAACCACAATTACAAATTGAAGTGTAACTGTACTTGCAACGAAAGTGATCACAGATGCATGCACTTGCGTTCCTAATGCGCAAAAAAAGAGAAACGAAATTTGGATGCATATTTTTCATTAGGCTTCCATGTGATCACGCACGCAGAAGCTAAACAACGTGTAGCCTAGAGGCTACACGTTCTTCTTGCTTTATGCTTGAGGTTCGAGACGTCTATAATATGGTGCAAAACAGACCTTCGTACAAAACTAAAACCTTATGAGTATTTCTGGCAATGTGTTGTTCTGCTGGGAGCTATTATTCCCTCATACGCGCGGTTGAGGCGTGTGTATATATATAGTCGGCAGGAGTCCACCACCCGCAACGTTAGTCATTAAATATTGAGTATTGAGTTGTGGTTCGTTATTCGTGAACATCTTCTGTTATATATATATATATATATATATATATATATATATATATATATATATATATATATATATATATATATATATATATATATATATATATATATCTGCTGCTACTGACCACGCTGCTGACCCCCCGAAGGACGCGGGTTACAGTGTTCCTCATAACAATATGGTTATTTTGGCACGCACAGCCCCAGCAGTTATTAGTGCCTTATTCGAAGATACATTTCGACAGCGGAGCTGCACTTGCCGGGCACATGCAACAATTCTCTGAAGGCCTCGAAATCTACGCGTGTGCCTTCGAATCGTTGGACATTGCTCTTTATTGAAGGACACACTGAAGTTCTAACCGCCTGATAGTTGCCAGAGCTCCCCGATATTCAAGACATCGACACTTGAAGTACTTGTCTGCCCTCTGTTAGGACCTCTGCTCCTCTTCGAGTCGGTTCGCGAGTGATGCAGCTGTAATCTCACCTCCACAGAGGTTCATTACTCATCGTCTTGGTGCAAAGACATCAGTGTCAATCTTTCTGAAAGCAAAGGGTGGACTCATTCCGGATACTTCCAATAAACCTTTATTCAACCAATATTCACCGAGGAACGATAGTCATACATCAACTGGATTTCTTGGCAGTTTGTGAGAAAAAGCTTCAAAAAGTGCACTCTCTTTGTACACGAGGAACAAAACGGGGTGCCTGTTAACGAAACAAGACATCGAGTACACGACACGGGCAAGTCTTTTTTTTTCTTTGTTTGTTTCTTTTGTTTCCACTGGGGACGGAGCAAGGACCACAAACCACTTTGCTGAAGGAGCACATAGCGCTTGATAGCGCCAAGTCTTTCTCATTTTTTTTTCTTTCGCTTTCGCGACCCCGCACGCACCCGCACGCACCCCGCGCTATCCCCCTGCCGCAGTTCATTTCTGCTCATCCGGCGTCTCTTCTCCGAGTGGACGACTTCGCTTCGTCTCTCACTGGAGACGCTATCTTCGCCGTCGGCGCCTTTGCCACGTGGGATCCTTCGAACCATCGCGTCCCGCGGTGCGGTCAAGCGCGGTGTGGCAATGGCCAAGCTGCTTATTTCCCGTCGGTCAGGGCCACCCGACTAGACGGTCGTTTCCTCCAAGCCCACGGTGCTGCCAGCCCAGCACGACGTTGAGCAAAGATGTGCGGGCCCTGGCAGGGCCTCCGTGTCCTAGCAGACACTTCTGGAATACAGGACGGCACCATCGGGGCAGCCGACGCTGTTTGGCGACTTAGGTGCTTGGAAAGCTGCAAGAAAGAACCAGGCGGTATATATGCATGCGTACAAAGGCGAGATAATATAGTCTCAATTGGTCTGCTCAGCATTATTGGATTTTGTAGTCAGCGGTAGGGGTAAGAAGAAGAAGCTTTGTGCAAGCGCATTTATTCAAGAATCAGAGTAGTGACGCATGGCGTCTCCTTGCAGGGAGGCATATGTGAAGACAGTGGCAATTATTCCGCTTCATCACGTTTCTCCGTGTTTCCCAATGGATCACTAGAGTTCATGAAAGCCGATCGTTGTTTGCCTTAAAGGGCCCCTAAACCACCAAGAGGTCGAAATTTATTTGCGGTGTCGCTTTTGTGCCGGTGTCCGCAACAAACACGTAGCCGCAAGAATTTTTCGAAACGGTGCCGAAATAGCCGAGTTGCACGCGTTTGATTACTGAAACGCGGCGCTTGCTTGTTTCGCTCTCTCCTGCGCCGCACCGGCCGCTTGCCGGTGCCACCTCCTCGCCATGTGCTCCTCCGAATGTCACATGACATACATCGCCGATGACGCGCATCCGGTTGACGCACCTCCGCGGACTCCCGCGTTCGCGCAAGTGTTTTGTTGGTGCTGTACCAACGCTCTCTGTTAGTGCTTTCGGTCATGTTCTGACAGTTCCTGCAGCTTCTAGTCGGCCGTACCTCATTTGCACTTGCGTAGCGTAGCACATTTCGTGTGGTGTTCGCGTGTGTTACGCGAACACCACACGAACGACACACGACGAGGAAAACAAACAGGCAGGGAGGGCGTGTATTTTCTAGCAGACTAACCGGAAGTCGGCGTTCTCCTTCGACCAATCAGCGGAGCTCGGACTCTTCTGACGTCACCAAAAACCACAATGTCGTCACGGCTAACTTTGGCGTGCCGGAAATGGCCGGAGAGGCGCACGGGATTGTTTTTCGAGCTTATGGCGCGGCCGTGGCGCGTAGCGCGGCCGCATTTGACATCGTTTCTCGTGATGGCATTGTCAACTTGATGCGCGTGTTAACATCAAATGTTCAAAAAAATGTCGGGGGTGGTTTAGGGGCCCTTTAAGGCCGAAGCTCGTTGATTTGATGATATTAGAAATGTTTTTTACTCTTGACATTTGTGAGTTAGATCAATGCATGCAAATGACTTGAGGAAATGCAAAAATGAAATCACGAGGAGACATTCACGCAATGAAGAGTGGTGATGATGATGCACTTTAATTGTTGAGGTGTAGTGTGTGCTACGGAATACATATCGTCGACGCATATGAGTACTAAGGCAAAGAAAATGAGCAGTTACAAAGTCATGGATGCCCAAAGGCTCCGACATCCTTGCTGAAATAACACAAAAATTGGCAAGAAATACAAGCCGCATGTGTTCCACATAGTACACATCAATTCATAATTCAGCCAAATAAATAAATAAATAAATAAATAAATAAATAAATAAATAAATAGCAGTGCGAATAGTAGAACACAGTACACAGTATAAAAGACGCTTTCTATACGCCTCTTTTATGTTATTGCCCATCATAAGCTTTCATTCGCATTTGTGTATTGCTTGCTCCTGCTTACGGCTTTATTCACAAGCGATCAGACTGCCGTTAAATAAAACATAATAAATGAACAAATTTCTCACAGTAGCAGCCGCCAAATGTTAATTATCAAGACCACCCAGACGAGCCACTTTGCATTGTCGGGCATACTGGGCAAAACATTGGGAGCTTCAGTGTTCCTTAGCACGTGTAGTGCTCACCTTCTCCCTTTTGTCCTCTTTCTGTATTCGCCATTCCCTTACCCCCACTGCAGGGTAGCAAACCGGACGCTCCTCTGGTTAACCTCCCTGCCTTTCGTTTTCTTTATCGCCTCTCTCTCTCTCTGGGCAAAACATACTTCACTGAATTCCATTTGTGCCTTAACTTACGATTGCGCGTCACTTTGCGCATGGACTCGTACGCACTCTTTCTCCCCACTCGTGGCGTGTAATACGCGCCACTGTCGGCAAAATGTCTCCAACGCTAACGCCGCCTCAGTTATTTCCAGAGCTATATCCATAAAAGAAGTAAAACTAGACATCGAGAACATTACTGCGTATGACAGCATGCTCACGTTGACGCAGTTTATACTTACACGTCATGCCAGTGACAAAAGGCTCATCTGTCAATATGTTTGATTCAGTTCTGTGCTCAACACCTTGGGACAGCGGTATCCAGCTGTGGGGATAGAGGAGGCAAGTCAAAGATGTAAAAGAGCGCTTCTTCCTCGCTAAGGCTAACATGAGCGAGCGCTTTCGTAGGTGTTTCTTTTTATTTTAATCATGACACAGTTCGTTTTGTCTTCGCACTGAGAGCGAGAAGCCAGCCAGCATTTTTATCTGCGCGAGGTGATCGAGCGTTCGGATGCTCATACAGTATTCACACATTTTAATCGTAACGAGATATAGTTTTTCCTCGTTTTTTACGTGCTGACCTTCGCGAGCAGTTTCTCAAGTTCACTTTGCGGTCACCCAAATGGTCCCTCAAGGATTTAGATAAGTGCAGAGTGCCCGTGTAAATGATGAATCAATTTTTCATCAGCCGCTCACAGCCACTCGGCATCGACAGCTATCAAGGCTTTTACGTGTCAGTTGATTATTCCTTTATGCGAGGCCATGCTGCAGACTGCTCTTATCAACAGGAGTGCGTAAAAGAGCACTTCGCGGTGAAAAATTTTCAGCAGCCCAGCAGCTCTGACACCTTTTACATTGGAGGGGACCCAAAGCTATCTTGAACATTACATTTCCCAACCCTGACTTGCATTGCACTCGCTGATTATAAGTACCGACCATGGAACTGCTAGTCATATCCGTACCTTGCACGGTCCTGGATGTCATTCGTGTAGCTCCGAAAACCCTCAAACGTCCTAAGAACAAACCATAAAAGGTGGACGCAGACAGACCGTACTGAATATATAAAAAGAATAAATGGATAAAGTGTGGCCACGGCTTTCGACCTGTCGGCCTGTCCATGCTTGCGGTGTGCTTCCATCACCGGTGGTTCGTTGTTAGCGCGTTTGAGGGTGCTAATCGAATTGCGCGCTAGCGCTAGTCACGTGGTACTTTTTCAAATATTGTGCACTTTCTCGGAAGTCCGATAAATTGAAGACATTGCCCTTATTGACATAAAAATACCTTATTTAGACACAGAATAACATATTCTACATCTTCAACATTGAACGCAAATTACGCGTAAAGCAATCAATTAAAAGTTGGCTGATTAATTAATATCAGTTAATTACCTGAGTAAAAGTAATCTGAGGTGCCCTAGACGACGCTGAATAATACTCAGTTGCTTGCATGTCCGCAACGCGTACGTGGACTTCTTCAAAGGGTAGCGCAATTTAACTATGACCACCCTGTTTATAACAACGTTGTCATAAAGGTGGTCGCCATGAATATGCAGGTGGAATGATAATTGCGGCAGGACCATTATGCAGGCGGCGACCACAACAAACCCACACAAGAAGGAGTGCGCATAAGACGGGACCTTTCTTTTCCTTCCACGATGGCGCACACAGAAAGGATTCTCGTATGGCCACTCGCATCCTAAATGCACACACTTCACAATACGTATTATGCAAAAGCCTTCCGGGCGCACTATGAGGCTACTAAGCTGATTAACTAAACCCTAAAACTAAGTAGCTTACATGGCATGACAGTCGGATAGTATATTAAGCATAGTGACGGTCACCGCGGTTAATATATTCCCGCTTGATAGTTGACTCAATGGCACAGGCTAGGACCTATGCTAGGATGTTCTTAATAGAACTAGTGAACTGACATGCTCGGCTGATATTCTTTCTCATGCGATTGTATGAAGCGCCGAACACTTACTGTTTTTCTTGCTGAGCTTGCTTGTCCTCTGGAACAAAAATGCAAAGGAGCCTCAGTGAACGCTCAGGATTGCATGAAAGTTGGACGTTCTCACTCGTGGTCACGCGTGCGTGGCCAGTTTTCCCGTGTAGCCAGTTACTCAAGCGAAAGGCGAGCCGCTACTTTTTCGCTAGTTGTTTAAAGCGTGATACGAATATTACACTTTGCAATGCAAATCAAGACACTCCGAGATTTCTTCCTCAACGCAGCAGCATTGCTGGATAAAGCTCCCGGAACGCACTGGCGCGCAGATGGCGTAGGGCGCGAATGTCTGGTGCTTGCCATCATGGTTATTACAGCGTGAGGTGCTAACTCCGCTGGAGTGCTTTGCCGGATTAACCCTGGAGAGTCGGTCGCGCAGTAAGGCTCAACAGCTAATATGGCAGCCTTTCAGGTTGCAGAAACAAGCAGCGCGGAAGTTGTGGGTTCGGCGTCCACCGACGGCAAATTTCCTCCACACGCACTGTCGTTTTCCGTTAAGTTGTAATGGGTAGACAGTACAAATTTAAAACACAGTGATTATGTCGCTGAATAAATTTTCAGTTAAAAGGACACCTAATGCACGTAATCGCACGAAACATTCTGCCTATTTGAAAGGCATTTGAGAGTGCAATGCGGCGGGTCGCTGGCGACCTCTTGGTACAGTGTCAAACAACGTTATTAAGGACAAGTTCACTGTCCAGCATTTGCCCGTAGATGCGCTTTAAGTCTTCTAAAGAACAGAGGTGGCAGCCAGCAACTTTATACAAACAATACAGATTGCCAACGTCGACAGATTTCTTACAGTTTTAATTTGAAATGATTTGTGTGGCAAAAAATTTGAAAGTTAATTTTATTTCTTCTTTTTTATTCCCGGATGCATATGATCAGTGCTTTAAAAAGTTCGTCAAAAGCGACATATGCTATAAAGAGCGAGGCAAACAATGACCGATATAACTTCTGCTTGGATTAGATTATGGTGGACTTAAAGGCACCCTTGGTAGACCGTACTCTTTTGGAGTAAATGTGAACTGCAAACGGCGGCTCTGTTCAAGTAAAGCTCAACAAGCTTCACTTGCCCCAGAAGTACCGGAGTTGTAGCGCGTAAGAGAAAGAAATTCCCACGAAAGTGGTGCGCGAGCACTTCTTCGTACTCTGGCACTCAGAGTATTCAAGCTCAAAACGTGCGCCCGTAACACGTGCACGCTGTTCAGTGCACGCTTGGTAAACGAAGATATGAACAGACCTAAAAAATGTGACTTCCTTGGATTTCTCACCAAATGAAGAAACGGGAAAAAAGAGCTACATGAAAAAAAAATAATGACACAACGAAAGAAAGAAAGAAAGAAAGAAAGAAAGAAAGAAAGAAAGAAAGAAAGAAAGAAAGAAAGAAATGGTAGGTCTGGCGCGCACGAACGTCCAAGCTTCGCTTGCTCCCATTATGAGTTAATACGCTTCATTCTATTTTTTTCCTTAGATATTTTGTTTGTTAGACACGAAGAACATTTGTTTTGAGTTGTTCGTCTCTTGGTTGTTATTTAATTGAGGCAGGGATATCTTTGTTATGTATCACATGCCTATGAGAGAGGCAGCATCCGGAATCCCCCGTGACGCCAACCCTACACACTAAAACCTTCTTGCAGGTTAGTTGGTTCATGTCGGACGGGTATTAGACTACGCGATTAGAAAGGAAGCAAGAAATAGAATAGGAAAGAGCGCAGCTGCGCTCTTTCCTGTCTCTGTTTTTTGCTTCCTTTTTATTCGCGCAGTAGGATACCCCCTCTAGTACACAACCAGTTAATGTTAAGAAAAAGGCTTACATTGCATATAAATGTTGTAGACATCGCTAGAGGGCTCCAGTTAATCGCATAAAGTATCCTACAATTTGCATCGCATTCGTCTATTGCGTGATTTGAGCCCTGAACGATTGCATGCCATTGATCAATTGCGGCTAAACGCTGTACCAACTGCTGAGCAGCGGACGACGCCGTTCTCGTCACAGCTGGCACCACCTACCTCGGTCTTCCGGAGTCTTCGCTTTGTACTTGATGGCGATAAGCACGATGAACGGAATTGCCACCAGCAGGCAGACTGCCACGACGAGAAACGAGACCAAGATGTTGGACGAGACAAGCCAGGGTGGTCCTGCAACGTGCGGCAACGCTTATGTAGCGCAATGTGGGGTTTTATGCATGTGTTCAGTAGAAATAAGGGCTGGAACAGAGGGTGGCATTGCAGTAGAGCGAGAGCGGAAGAAAAGTTTTCGTATAGTTCTTCTGGCTGATTAACGTAAAGCTCATGGTTTTCATTGTTTCGGGAAAAAATTAAACAAACAGTATTGTGAACAAGCTGTGAAATGTAAACGTCGTATAGCCCATAACATTCTTTGAGGTCAATGACTGGCTTATACTATTGGCTAACCTTGACACTAATGTTGGAATGAAGGATGGAAAAACCGGCGTGAGAAACGACATTGTATGGAAAATTAATTTTGACAAGTAATATGGCGTATGCTATTACACTTGTGAGTCGGGGCAATTTTTTTTAGAAAATAACCCCTCGAGGACGTGTGAATCTACCGATAGATGGCATGAAGCATAATAAAAAAATTCACAGCATATCCACGGAGTGAATGATGATGAGTGGGCGAAGCTCCGGAGGTTCATCGTAGATCGTGCCGAGTTCCGTATTAATTTAGTTAACGCGCACGCTACGAATCCTTATGGTTCAACTACGCACAAGTGAAATCTCCCACCGGCACTTCATTGCAAGTCAAGATCCAGTGCCTATATATATATATATATATATATATATATATATATATATATATATATATATATATATATATATATATATATATATATATATATATATATATATATATGGGTGGCCGGTGGACGGTTCTCCAGCGCGAGCAGTCGGTATTTTTCAACCAAGAAACTCGCTAGAAGACGCTGCCTGCGCCAGCGTTGTCTCTCGCGGGTGAGGGCGCGTTTTCCTTCTTTGCGAGCTGGTATAGCGTTCATCGAAGAAAGAGCGTTTCCATAGTCAACGCGCGCCTTTCGCTCTCCCTCTCTGTGTCTCTCTCTCTCACAAGACAGCAGATGGAAGAGTGAGAGAGCTCGCGCGCCGGGAGGCACGCGCCCTCCTAGTAGCGCGTTCCTAGTAGGTAACGCGCTACTACAACGGACGGACAGACCCAAACCTTAAGGAGCTTCGCCCCTAAAAAGTTGGCCTACTTTTCATAGCCAACTTGTCCCCCTACGTCTTATTCCGTCTCAGATTCAGTTATGCGCCTTCTTTCTTTTCCTTGTCCTGATCCCATTCCCTCTCTCATTTAATCGATGTCCTGAGCGTCTATGCAGTGCGGTTCAAGTTTACTTACTTCTCAACGCCAGACAATGTAGCCTAATGGCATAGGGACCAGACTGTTGAGCACGGAGTCCCCGATTCGATATGGGGCCCCGCCAAAGCTCCTAATCATTCTTTAAGTGTGTTAGGTGGACCTTCTTTTAGCTTTCAGGTACCCGGACACACTAATGATGCTATATACGTTTCCGAGACTGAAATGTAGCACTAAAACGAGATGACATTGAATGTGCAAGTTATCGCATTCATAGAGGTCAGTTCAGGATCGAATAACGGGGCATAAGTTGTGCAACAGGCTTTTCAGCATCCGGAAAAACGATGCATAAACCAAATGAAAATGAACGCTACGCATTAATATTTGTCATCACATAGCAGCAGATATAATTATTAATGAATAGTGGGTCGAATTACTTCAAGGAGCCTTCGGCAGATTTCAATGTGCGTGGTTTCTAAATATTATCCCTAAAAAAAGCAGAATCAGGCTGAACATTGACCAGAAATTTACTTTTATGAACCTGCCTGCCTTTCCTTACCCCCTCCCCTCTCTCTCTCTCTCTCTCTCTGTCTGTTTCTCTAACTTTATGAAAAAAAGAAATCGACGCATATCTCCAAGAAGTGAACCATGACGAGTGGGAGAAGCTGGGGATCGTTCTGTGTTACCTTAAATCACCAGTGACATTGCCAACTCATGCATGTAAATGAGTGACAACGCGCGTGTATATTTACACACACGCGTTGTCATTTATGTTCCTGGTCTTTATGAGATTCCTGCGCTCCCACGTCGTAGATCGTGCCGAGTTCCGGATTAATTTGGTTAACGCGCACGCTGCGAATTCTTATGGTTCAACTACGCACAAGAGAAGAGAAATCTCCCACCGGCACTACATTGCAGGTCAAGATCCAGTGCCTATATATACGGGGTGGCCGGTGAACGGTTGTGCAGCGCGAGCAATCGGTTTTTTCAATAAAAGAACTCACTAGCAGACGCTGCTTGTGTCAGCGTTCTCGTTCCTTGCGAGCTGGTAAAGCGTTCATCGAAGAAAGAGCGTTTCCATAGTCAACGCGCGCCATTCGCTCTCTCTCACGACAGCAGATGGAAGAGAGAGAGAGAGAGAGAGATCGCGCACCGAGAGGCACGCGCCAAGAGTGAGCGCGAGCGTGGCTGCGACGCGACAACGGACAAGCCTCTGCCATAAGGAGCTTCGCCCCTAAAAATACATATAATGCTAAGTTGCTTGTAGTTGCTTCGTTTTCAAGCCATGTATACCGAATACTGAAGTAAGCGAGCCCCTTATGTAAATGTAAACATAATTTTGATTGACGGCTGCCTTGCCATTCCGAAGGGTGAAATTCTCGCAAGCATGTTCGTCTTGCCTCTCGCACAACTACCCATTTCTAGCACGATGGGTTGGCAATTTATTGCGAATATGAAGCATAGTCACGCTTTAGTTCCGTCAACGGGCTAAGGCTATCGCGTCTACAACACTCTAGGTAGCATGGAAACTTCAAATGAACCAGGCCCGCGTACTAGGCGATGTCAGTGCGCGTTAAATAGCCCCAGGTGGTCGAAATTTTTGGAGCCTTCCACTACGGCCTGCCTCATAATCATATCGCGGTTTTAGCACGTAAAACACCAGCAATTATTATAGTTCAACTGAGACAACTTCAACGCAACGTCACTCTTAAAGGACAACTCCGGTGATTTTTCGAGTTTAATGGATCTCAATGAAATTACCTGGGTACTTTCCTTGGAACCCTTCCGTCACTTGTGTGAGGTTACATGCTCGAGAGATGCGCAGATTGCCAATAAATGAATTTTAACTGATTACCCCAAACTGTCCACCTTCCTTCCTACAATTATCGGCCACTCTGTGTGTTGATATCATTTTAGGCAAAGCGACAGAAGCGCACCGGTAGCATATCATGGCCTTTGAGATATGCGCGTGCCGACATTACCGCCAGGAGAAGGGCGCATGCGCTGTCGCACCATGCGTGGCGGATTGACTGATTTGACGTCACTGCCTGCTTCGACTTCGGTTCCGCTTCTTTTTTTTTTTGGTAATTAAAAATTATTTTCGCATTTGCTGAGGATTTGTAATATCGGCAGTGAGCTAGGAGTGCCTCAGGAATTTAGAATCGCCATTACCTTGACATGCTCAAAAAATCGTCCGAGTTGGCCTTTAAAGATAACGCAATTGCTAGTGAATGTCGATAAGTTGGTGCCTCTATGGTCATAGCAAGCAGCACAGTTGGCATCACAATTAACCCGTTAAAATGAGACATATCCAAAGGTGGCCTGCCGATACCATCGGTAAATATTTAGAAGCATTGATGAACGTTCACGCGGCGGCGTGTGAGCGACACTATTCACCTGGTTCAGAAAAGCCCTGCGCAGCGTTGGTCAACGTGTGGGTGCTGAGTAGCACGGGTTCCGATCGGACGCGGCCATTGAAGGAATAGACAAGCAGGGTGTACTTGGTGCCCGGAGGCACGTCATCCACCCAAAATGACGGTGTCGGCGAACTCAAGTTGGCTACTAGTCGGCGTCGCTGCAGCTCGTGCACCTCAAGTAGAAAGCTGTGACCCGGTTCAGCGCCGCCTTCGCAGTCCACGCGAAGTGCACCCATGGTCTGGTTACTCACGTTGCAGCGTTGCGGAGGCATCGGTGGACCTACAGGCAGAGCGAGCAATGGCACAATGTATACGACAGTCACTTATAAGTGAGACAGGCGCTAGTGCATAGAAATATTGCAGACTGAATATGCAATGGCGGTAATGTGAATTTTATCTCTGATTCCACATGTAGTTTCTGTAATACTGCGCGCGCAGAAAAAGATGTACTAGAATAGTAGATATGGCACACTGGGCCGTTGTAGATTAACAATGTATCAAATAGAGGCCAAGAGGAGAAGGAAATACACACACACACACAAATTATCACGCATATATACAGATTTCCCACATGGGGCATTTTTGCCCCGCTGAATCAGCGAGTGCGCCAAGTACGCTACGCTAGTCCACACTGAGTTTACGGCAGAATACTCATAAAACGTGAAAAATCTATTATCCTAAACGAATGTTTCGATTATATATTTCCCAGTGATGTGTCAGCGGTCAGATGGAAAACTGAGTGAATGGTTGTTGGAGTTCGTGTACAATTGAAATTAAACGAACCAAGACGCTCTCATGAGAGGCTTCTAATTATACGGTGCTGCACGGCTCGAGCTAAGTCAAGAAGAATATCTTACGCCTCCCGCCCGCCTTCTCTGCTGGTTCATTGTCACATACAGGACGTACCATCATACTCACCAATTGGAACCACGTGGATTATGCACGGACGCATCATAAGGCCAATTGCGTTCCGAGCGGAGCAGCTGAGCGTCCCAAAATCAGACTCGTTCCTGGGTGTGTACCGCAAGTAGCTGGTGACCAGTCCACGGGGGTCAGTCGTAGACGAGACGGCCCACTGCAAGTCTCGCCGATGACCTGAAGAGCCGTTCAGTGACCAGTGAAAACTAACGTTCCACGGGTCTGCCAAAACCGAGCAGTGGACTCGCAGCTCCTCGTGACGTGCAGCGGTGTACTTTGTGCGAAGATTGGGGTCGCACACTGGGAGGTCTGCGATTCGTATAAAAGGACTCAGAGTGGCTTCAAGAGGCCTAAATGCTGAGAAGTGGTAATCACTACGTCCCGCTAACATCATGGAGCAATGCCGTTAGTGCGACTGAATCACGATCAAAAAGAGAAGCTAAAGGACCGGAAAAAAAAAAACGATGAAAATACACCTAAGAGTGTCCTCTGTAAGGTGTAGCCGTTATCACGTAAAGAGTAAAGCTATGTTAAAAAAAGAAAGCATAACATAAGCTAAGAAAGCTTGCGGGAACAAGTGAACCAAGTTTACGCTTAGCCTGACTACTTTTTTTTCTCATTTACTATGCAGCTGGGTATCGATGGTTTCTTAAAACAAAGGCTGTCTTACAGAGAACCATGTACGCTAAGCATTGTATTCAAGGTACCACTATTCTGCACAGATAGACGAGAACAAATCACAATTAATCCGTTGTTATTTATTTACTCGCTATTATATACACACGTAGGTATTGTGACAGCTTGAAAAAGAAAACACATGCGTTTTACGAATATATGCACTCGCCAATCTCATGTAGACGAATACTCGTATTGTCTATTAAAGGGGTACTACAGTAACACGCTTAACGTGTCTGGTCTCTTAAAAAGTTTTTTGTGCTCTGCGGTACTTAATACTGCGATCATAGCGGAGTGTTTCATGTACTTTCTTGTCTTTGTGTCTGCTTCGCGCACGGTTGCATTTTTTTTAAGTAAATGTGAATTACCATATCGCCCAGCTGTCAGTCCTTCTGAAGATCATAGAAGTCAGTTTTTTTTTAATGAGTAGAAGAGGACAACCGAGAATAAAGCTTTATTTGCCATCACATGAGAAAAAGAAGCTCAAGGCTGCATTTCCGCATTTTGCGCCGATACCCCTGTACCGATATATCAATGTGGCGTCAAGGCTTTCGAAATGCTGTTCTATATTCTAACCACACTGGTTTCACAAGCGCTCCCGAAGCCCAATATATTTAGGTCTATAGCACCTTTCCAACACAAATTAATTAATTTTTAACGACAGAGAGTTAAATAGGCACTAGCAGACGCCCTGAAAAGCAATGACGTCCCGCCTAGCTAGTGCGAAAGCATCAATGCAGCTCCGTGACATTTTTTTTTTCTTTTCGCGCATTTTCTGTGCTGTCAGGCGTCTTCTCGTGGTGAGAACAGTGCTTGTGTTATTGGAGAATGGTGACGTACTAGTGAAAGATAAACAATTTTTCACTTTAGTGTTCCTTTAAAATAAAGCATTCAGCTTTAAAACCCGCGTCTGCTGTTCACCTGCGATGAGATGGCGTTGTGGCAACTTGCAAGTGCCGGATGCAGGAAAGACATACATTATGCAAATATTTGAACGCTCACACAAACGTGCACGTGCGTTTGTGTGGAGCGAACACATCTTTCGCGCCGAAACATGCTCGCCCCTGCTTTCGGAAAGATCGAAGCCAGTAAAGCTGGCTTTTCACATGCTCTGTTTTAATGTGGAGAAGGCAACTTAGAAAGCGTTTTTCTTTATTCTTTTTCGTTGGAGGTAGAAAAAGAACGAGGTGAGAGGGTGGGGTCCAGTACGCCAGATTGCCAGCGCGTGCTGAAAAGACCATAAACAGAGCGACATCCTTATTTCTACAAAACCTGTACTCACGTTGGACCCTGAGGAATACCCTGTTGGACTCCGATGCACCCTCAGCATTTGCGGCCACGCAGGAGTAATGGCCAGAGTTCGAACTCTGAACACCGCGCAGCGCCAGAGACTGGTTGCTCACAATGAAGTTTGAGAGGCGAGAAGCAAGTTCATGACCCTCGAAGCGCCAGGAGACTTCGATAAGCCGTGGATTCGCGTCCACCTCACATTCGAAGTAGACGTCGGTTCCTTGGACGATGCTGGACCGGTTCACCCTGTTGCCCCAAGCCAGGCTGACCCGAGGCTTGTCTGCGGCCACAGGTAGATAGAGTATGCAGGTCAGTGCAGTTCCGTCTTCAATAATGAAGACAAATATGCACGTTATTTTCGCAAAAGAAAGTTAATCCATAGTCTTTTATGAACTACTGAGGATTGTAGGCGCTGTTCTTACGAAATAGCTGCCTCAAACTAGATCTGTAAAGGGGCTATTGAGGGGCACAGGTGTTCAGCTGCGTACCCTGCGGAACAGGTGGAATACAGGCCACATTGTTTCTTGCCATGGCCATCGGCGCTTCAGTAAATTGATTGGCACTACACTTTTACCTTATGTCTACTTCTATTATTGGCTATGTATTGCTTTTAAGTAAATAAATTTAAGGAGAGGTTCGTGGCTATGGGTGGGGCCAGCTACGCCTTTTCCCCGCAACAATTTTATTTACACAACCACGGCAGCTGAGCAACCAGCACACAGGCGAACATACATATATCCATTCTCTGATCCACAAGGCTTACGAAGGAAAATATTTAACAAATCAGAAGAGAGCGCACTTGTATATTTACGAAATGTAATTTTTCACACAGCGGATGTACTACGTTTCATTCGATCCCGACTCTCTCATTTATATTCGCGACACGCCGTGTTCTTCTTTCAGTTTTGGATTTCATCATTGAGGCTTGAAGCGATTTCGGAACCTTCACGCGTGGAACAAGTACCAATGTAAGCGCGCTGTAATGCTTTAAGCACGACGCTCCAAAAGGTCATTCTTGCCTCTAACAGTGTGTACAACTCTGTCACTGAATAATTTAAATGTCATATTTCTTTCTTATTCCCGTATTTTCTTTTGAATGCCGTTTTGGTCAGACCATTAATCAAACTGCAAATGTGATGAATGGCGCGTTGAATTTAATTTAGTGGGAGTGTAACTAACCTTCCATATTAATGAAGCAACACGACACCCCATACTTACAATGACGCACCAAAGGTCAGTACGCTTATCTTTCTTCAAAGGCGTGCTGCAGGAAATATAAATGTAGCTAATTGTGTACGTCCCCACTTAAATAGTAAAACTAGACACACCCACAGTAGTGCACTTGCCCCAATTTTCTCGAAAACGCAATCATATACATACAGCCTTCTTTTGCTGGAACTGTGTCACAGTGGAATACTGTATGCTGCACCGTTGTTGATGCCAACGACTTTCTACGCTAACTGGAAATCCTGAATTGTGTATTACGGCTATATTTGACGTTTCTTATGCGTTTACATTCTTAATATTATTGTTCTTCGTTGTGATTGTTATGGTTTTTATGATTCTCTGACCCCTTGCACAGCCCCTCCTGCATGGACCACGCCGTGGTATTGCTAAATAATTATAAAATAAACAATAAAACTGGCCTAGGGCACTGAAGAAGATATCGGCGATTTCAAGATCTATACTGCCTGCCTCTCTACTTTCCTTACTCTCCTCACTTGTATTCTAAGCACGGAAGTTAGGACACGCAAAGCCAGTGCAGCGTTACTGATAGAATTTTTGCTAGGTTTGCGATAGCGATAACACGCGCTTCGGTCTGTACCATGAGGATGGGTTGAGGATGACTTACAGTGAACCTGCAGGAGCCAGACGTCGGCGACCTCTTCGTGCCCGGGCATCCTGGGGTTCGTGGCGACGCACCTGAGCTGGCGACCATTGTCCCTCGCCCTGGGCACGAAGCCAAGCAATGAAGTGGTGACGTTGCCGCCTGCGGATAGCCGAGTTTGGGTGAGTGACGTGTTCAAGCGCACGCCGTCCAGCCACCAGGAGATGAGCGCTGGTGGCAACGAGCCTTCGGCCTCGCACTCGACCTCGGCGCGGAACTCGGCTGACAGGAAGTCCTGCTTGCCCCGGATCACTGCGCGCACGGGCTTCACTGCATTGTCAAGAAAACCGGCAACACCAACAGCTGAAAGTATCCATGAAGGAGCTTGAAATCTCGTCGTCGTTACGACTTCCCCTGTATCAGTCCTTACGCAAAGTTATTGCAGGTCATCAGGGTATAGTACCACGAATCGTGGGGAGGCAAATTGCTTCGACGACGTGCACTTTACGTCACCGTTACGGGCAACCTCAACTGGTGAAGTGAATTTTACTGTGCCAAGAATTTCCGTTTTTCATTATATATGCGATGGCCCACAGAAATATCGGCCGGATAAACTACTCGTACAAGCCGTTGTTGTGATATCAAATTGTAGTAGCTCGCCAAAACCACGCTATCATCTATAGGCAGGACCAAAGGTGTTTCTTTCCTTTCCTTTTCTCTTTTTTTTTCTTTTTTGCGGTTATGCCGCTTTCACTTCACTATGCCACTGCCTTCAGAATGAAAGAGTCGACCGCATGAGTTACGGAGTGTGGTTTAAGCTTTCACTTCTCTCGCATTATTCGACCTTAACAATGAAAAGATTGTGCAAACGATGGCAGTTCATTTTAGTGCAAAGGCGCGAATAAACAAATACATTTAACTATGTCAGGACGTTCGTACTGTCTTCTTCTGCTAGCTTCCTTTGTTTATGTTTTACGTTCGAGAATGACAGTAGGTAGCAGCCAGGACATAAGCGCAAACTATCCTGCTAAACCAAATATACGATCACACAGCATCATTTGTAGTCATGAACTCGGTTTCTATGAGTATCGATTTGGCCTATGGCGGAACAATATCGCTGACAAAACAGGCACAGACTCGTAATAAATGTTCGTTACAGAAACTGCACGCACTTGTGCATACACGTATGCGTGTTTCACAAGCTTATCTATGACTTGAAAGCCTTACATGCAAGCTCAACTAATTGTTTTGTATTTTTGTGGGGTTTAACGTCCCAAAACCAGTTGTGATTATGAGAGACGCCGTAGTGGAGGGCTCCGGAAATTTCGACCACCTGGGGTTCTTTAACGTGCACTGACATCGCACAGCACACGGGCCTTAACATTTCGCCTCTATGGAAATGCAGCCGCGCGGCCGGGATTCGATCCCGCGACCCTCGGATCAGCAGCCGAGTACCATAGCCACTAGACCACCGTGGCGGGGCGCAAGCTCAACTAGACAAATGTTAATGCCTGGCTTTTACAAGCCTACAAATACTCCTCGTGTGTCTACGCGTGCGCGCGTATTTAAAAATATGAAAATGGGGCTGCTTAATCTCTATTTCCTGTTTGTCTGCTCATGCTCACAAAGAAATGGTCAAGAAGGACATGAAACAATACGACAGTGAAAAAGAGGAAATAATTATATGGCACATCGCTACTAAAGATATTCAAACTGCTTCGAGTGTGCCACCTCAGACGATTGACTGTGCCCAGTGGGTTTGATACCCGACGCGTCTAGAGTCATCACGACCAACATACTTCACGTAATTGCCTTCGCCTTTCTTACAGAATTTCTCTGACTTTTTCTTTCTTATTCCTTCAGTACTTTAGTATTTCTTTCTTTCTTTCTTTCTTTATTTCTTTCTTTCTTTCTTTCTTTCTTTCTTTCTTTCTTTCTTTCTTTCTTTCTTTCTTTCTTTCTTTCTTTCTTTCTTTCCTTTTTTCTTTCTTTCTTTCTTTTCATCTTCATCTCCTTCCTTTCTATTTTCTCTTTGCCTATGTGTACTTACTTCAATACCAAATAGGAATATCCGAAATAACACAAACAGTAACCACACAGCTGTGTTCACGGCCTTCCAAAGACGGTTAAACAATCCATCCAGCTTCACATCGCAAATTATTGTTCCCCAAGCATAGGTGTTACATGCGTCTCAGAAGTAAACTGACAGCGCCTGGAGTTCCTTATACCTAAACCGTAACAAGACCTGCAGAACTCTCAGAACTCTCAGAACTCTCAGAACTCGTCCCAACCAAGTGTCTAGGATTCTGCGTTTTAGACTCGCCATATGAAAGCTCGCAGGTTATTTGAACCGCTGGCTGTAACGTCGTAACCCTCCCTGATTTAAATTCTGAACAAATTTTGATGGTGCTTTGCCTCTCGGTTCAGTCGGGTGAGCTCGTATGCTCCAAGACAGTATCAGCACAGTCACGCCGGCTCGGCGGAGCCTCATCGATCGCTCACCAGCTATCCGAACGCGCACTCATTGCGTTCCGGCGTTCCAGAGGCCCAGCGGACCGCTCAGGCGTGAACATGCTGCCCCGACGGTGAAAGAGGCTCTCGCATGGCTCTCCTTGCCCGCATGGCGATTTATATCGCGGAACTCCTACCCATTCTCGCTGCTGGTATCGTGTAGCTTGCGTGGTGCAATACATGCAGCTTCCATTATACTTGCGCCATTCTCGCGTGAAACACGGACGTTTGTTCTCACTACCGCACTGCACGCCCAAATATGTCAGGCCATAGTAATCACGACGAGGACGGGTTGCTTCGTTGGCCAAGCTGTGAGATACGAGAATTTTCCTGCAGTCGACGATGGCACGCGACATGGAGACAATGCGCGCATGCGCAACGCTTGTTCGGAACATTTCAGTGTCTGTATAAATGTGGCATATTGCAAAACTGAGTCTCTACTGGTTCAGGGACACTCGAGTTAGCGCCCACTGTTCGCCCTTTGTCGAAGCACAAGCGAAGTCATTGCTTGCGCTGTCCGGAATCGATATATATCGCCAGGATGCGCTGCCTTCCTCCTCGCCGATTGCATTTTATCCATTGTGTACTTGGTGACTTCTTCGGTGACGTCAATGCTTGCATCTACCAATACGGGCGCTTCTATGTCAATAGTGTGTTTCTATTTGCTTACTCAGCACAGTGCCATCGCAAGAAACTCTAAGCATCCCCGCAGCGATGAACAGTAGAATAATACCTTATTAGTTGCCTGAGTATGTACTACGTCATATATACCAGTATCGCTTTCTTATTATTGGCTCACTCTTTGTTGTAGACTACCAGTGTAGCTTAGGCATTCCGCTAATAGGGCGAACAGATAGATTCATTTTCAGACTATGACAGCCACTTTAGTGCGCTCAGGTTCGTGTGCCCATTAAGGGACCACAGGTAGTCCAAATTAATCCGGACCATTCCATTATAACGTGCATCATAATCGCATCGTGGTTTTGGCTCCTAGAACCTCAGCATTGCTGTTTTTATTATTGCCCAATATTGAGCGACCTAACCTGGACAGTTTTCACACCCCCTTTAATTGTTTTAAGTTTATTCGCGACGATAACATTTGATGCGACCTCATGGGATAGGTTTCCGTATCAATAGAGTAGAGATCTCCGTGCGATAAAGGGAAAATTTTTAGCAGCAAGAAGACTTTTTCGCAAGATGTCATTGCTTGAAAATGGTGTGAGTGCGTCTCACTATTGTCGAAGACAAGAAGAAACGATGTGCCGCTCGAACGAAATAATTCAATGATGCTGAAGATGGGCGCCAATCGACGTCGTCGTACGGGGAAAGATAGCGCGGCTTAGTGTCGCTTTATGGCAGCGTCATTTCGTCGCCACTCGCCAAGGCTGATCTGTCGGCAGTCAAAACCGGCCAACGTTGAAATACGTCTTGTCCGAATAAGAGAGAGCGAATGGTATATAAGCAAGCGGCCCGTGTAGGATAGGGCGAAAGTGCACTGCAGTGGACAGTTCCTCTGCATTTCTTTTTACAGCAAAGCTCTACAAAACTCGTTCATTCCGTTTGCACTCAGAGACCTTAGTGCGTATGAGCCACATGTCATTGATTGAATGTTAACCTTTAGAGCCTACGCAAAATTGTGTCCAAGAAGGAAGGAAGGAAGGAAGGAAGGAAGGGAGGGAGGGAGGGAGGAAGGAAGGAAGGGAAAATGAAAAGGCGGGAGGCGGGTGGGCAACCACTTTTATAGGCTGTAATGGCTCATAAATTTTTACGAATTGTTTGTAGTTTTGAACACAAAGCATGTCTTGCATGATAGGGCTAATCCCGGCCGCGCCGGCCGCACTCGACGGAGGCGAAATGTTGACAACCGTGTGCCGTACGATGTCAGCGCACGCTAAGGAACCTCAGGTGGTTCAACGTTCAGGAGCCCTCCATTACGGCTCTCTCGTAATCATATCGTTGTTTTTGAATGTAAGGCCCCAGAAATTATTTAATATTCAAATACGCTATTTCTGTGGCAACCACAGTGTAGTTGCCTAAAATATTTTGATATGACACCCTGTGAAATGCGAAGTTGTAACTGGAAACGATTCGAAATGTGTATGTGACGCCAACCTATTATTAACAAAGCTTCGAATTTTTAATACAGTTGTTTCTTATGATGGCGAGTGCGCATATTAAAAATTGATGTCATACGTTAAATTGTACTCTGCAGTATTGGCGGCCCAATTTTTCGGCAAATTTGAGCCCATATTCAAACTCCAGTGTCGATAAAGACTTGTAACATTCTGTACATTTCTTTCTTTTTGGTGAAGCGCTGCATCTCCCGTCTTAAGAATAAAACGTGCCGTAGGGACATACGTGTCCGTAGCATAGGCAACGCGTTGGCACATTACTGCGTGAGTAACGCTAAACTGTTAGTTGCAGGGCCATAGTAGTATATTCGCGATTTTTATTACGTTGTTATAAGAGCAGATAAGCAATACCACACAACTGTGGCGATCATAAGCCAGGGATACCAACACCACACGGCACTAGCCGACTGTGACCGATACAGCCAACATTGGCAACACTACCAAAAGTAGCCTACAGTTATAGTCAACATTAACCAGGGAGTGCCAATATCAGCCACAGCTCAGCTACAGCTAGTCAGTATTAGAATTCACTAGAGAACACTAGCGACAGTTAGCCAACATCAAAGCCAGGAAGTCGGCCAATAGCCAATCACGCAGGCTCTCATTTATACAAAGTGGAGAAAACAAGCACGACAGCGTCAAGACGTAGGTTAGGTAGAAGCAAGATGCTATTCATGTCAGTTATAGCATGAATACAGAAATGCTTGTCATTATCTTCATGTTATTACCCATAATTTATTTGTCACACATGCGGGTTCCGCCATGCACATTCTGTTATATATCAAAGTAATAGAACAGCCGCCATGACACCACGATAGTGTTCGTCGTTTCTGCCATAAATTAATATATGCGTACAATGATATTCGTGTATCGACCTGTTACACATGTTGCCGCACGCTCATGTCGTGTCGTGCAAACTCTGACATATACTAAAAAAACGAGGACACCTGCAGGCTGGTAGGTAGGGCAGGCAAGCAGGGCAGGGCAGGAACGAAGCAAGGCTTAGAATAATCGGACACCTTGGTTCCGAAAAAGAAATGCTTCACGTGCAGAGGGCTGTCGCACCAACGCGAGAAGCCTTCTGAAGCGAAGCTGATTGCCGAGTTAGAAGGTATCCCGTGCCCGCTGCTGTATTGAGTAAGCGTCCTGTCCTATAATTGTTCATAAAAACGGCCGCGAGATATATACCAAGCTCTTATACAGAAACATATACTACGCCTCCCGTTTAGATAGCCCTTAAACCGCCAGTATTGACCTTTAGTAACAACGCCTCAACAAACTGCTAACGTATTCTCTACAATGACGATGTATTTGTGTTGGACACCCCCTGCTATTTACAGTAAAGAGGCGAATTCGTAAAACAATAATTCTTACAGAGCGGTTTCCAATATTGCTTCAACAGAACATAGTTATTTGTTTCCGCTTTTTAAACCTAATTTCAGCTTATGAATTATGCACAACCTGTTATTGAATTGACGTTTTCTCACGACTGCAAAATGTTAATCGACGTGCAGGCTTTTCGTTGTGGGCGACAGAAGCTAAGGATGGATCCGCAGCCCATTGTGTCAGAAAAGCGTATTTCGCGTTCATCCCTCTTCGCGCGTTATTTCCCAAATTCTGTAATAACTGTACACACCCAACCCCGCTGGCCACTTCGTTACTCATAGCCACCGAACTCATGCATGAGCGTTCCAACTAAAGCTACATATTGGTGGCGCTTTTCGTTTTCAGAGTTTTCGTTCCACCAAAGCCAAAGCTCATTTGGCTCGAAGCCAAATTTTTGCTTCGATAGTCCCGTCCTTCCTCTGGACACTCCACTAAAAGCCCCAAGGAGATGCTATGAGAGGGAATACAGTCCATGTCATTTAGTACACACGGTTGAGAATTATTGCAGCTTTTCTGTAGTATTGAACAGCGAGCTGATCTAGGCGCTACTGGGATGTTTGTGCGTTTGACTTTTTACTAGCGAAGCTTCTTATTGCTCAATGCACTTTGAGAGGTCCTTATAATAAAATTGTGTCACTTACAAGCAAAAAAAAAAGGCCTGAGTGTTATTTTTTTATTTTGTGCTCAAGCCGTTCCTGCCCCACTGCATAAGTGTCAAGCACTTTTCACTTTTATTACGTTGCGAGAGGAAAGCCATGAATACGTAGCCGATTCCCTGAAAAATATCGCTGTACTAGAAAGACTGCATTTGCAGCTGGGATGACTGTGGCAATCGAAACAACTAAGGGACTCTCAACTGCGACCATGACAAATGAATGACCGGAACATAATTACATTACCGACTCGATGCGGCAGGTTAAAAAATTGGCCGCGTATCTCCGTGCTTCGCTGCAAATGTCGTCGAAAGACGATAGCCTTCTACCGGCCGTACTACATGAGTCCCGGTTCGCGTGTTTCTATTTCCCCGAGGAGTTGCGCAAGCGAGAGGGAAAACGAAGAGACGCGAGGAGAGAAAGGGACCGGCCGGAGTGGCGGGCGGCCGTTCCGCTGCCTTCCGTTCTGCACGAGCGTGAGATAAGGGCGCCATCTGGCCATGGTTTCGGGAAACGCAAGAAGCTTGCCTAGTACGCAGAACTGCGTAGGAAACGTCCGCTTTTGCGCATCCTAACAAGCACTAGGGTCTTTAGAATTGCGCATCTATGTATTTTCTACTAAAGGAACACACCGTCTAATACTTACGTATTGATGTTGCGCCTCAGATATGCGAAATATTTGCTTTTTGGCCGCCTGTGTTCAAAAGTATGAAGGTAGCTACCAGTTCAAGCTGGGTGGTCGTTGAGGAAGGGGTTCACCTTTCGCAGCAGGACACACACACACACACACACACACAGACCAAAATTTCTGCGTTGAAGTATCCCAAGAGAGACTATCGTCTTTAAAAAAGTTGATCTGCTTCAGGAGGACTCGAAGCCGTAGCGTTGTATATATTTAGACATAATACATTTTCCCCGTTATGCGCCAGGGCCTCGCCAGTCCACCTGAAATACTTATGGCGTATACTCTCTTATGGAGATTCTTCTGACTGCTTTCCCGCAGTAGGGCTTCACTTTGGGAAAACATGCGAAAACGATCAAAATAATTACTGCCCCGCAAAATTTACTACATACCATAATTCCCTTTTCTACAGGCACGAAATTGACCCAGTGATCAATGAAAAAAAAAACGACATCAAAAGAGGACGGCGAGTTGAAGAAAAATTACACCATCTCCCACAAAAGGGGACCATGAGGCGATGTGAAGCAGCACGGGGGATGCACACAGCGTTTGCATCGGTTTGACGCTAGCGGACGCTGCCTGCGTCAGCGTTGTCTCTCGCTGGCGAGGGCGCGTTCTCGTTCCTTGCGAGCTGGTAAAGCGTCCCTCGAAGAAATAGCGTTTCGATAGTCAATGTGCGCCGTTCGGAGAGGAGAGGAGGAATGCCGAGAGGAGAGGAGATGAGACAAGGAGAGGAGGGGGAGGAGGATGCGCATGCGCAGTGCGGGTGTGGACGCCACACGGCGGATGGATGGAGGGAGGGAGGGCGTGACATAGCCCCGACCATAAGCTTCTTCGCATCTAAAAAATTAGTCCATATGAGCTTAGTTTCAACACCGCCACACAGTAGGTGATTTACCGGTGGCGGAAGTTAATTTGAACTAAAGCTAATCCTGGAGTTTCACGTGCCAAGACAGCGACCTGATCATGCGGTACGTCGTAGGGGGGGGTCGTGAGTCCTTCCGTATTAGTTTTGACCACTCCAGTCAGTCAATCAATCAAGCAATCAGTCCATCAATAAATAAACTTTTATTTCGTCAGAAATGTTTGGATGTTCTTCAGGGCCAAAAGGGCTGCTCTGGGTACCTTGACTGGGTCCCTGAGGAACCTTACGTTTAGCATACCACATGCAAAGCACAAAATGTGTATGTGGGTCCTTAGGGTTACAGAGTACGTGGGTGTTACTATAAGCGGAAAGTTAGGTAACGACCAGAATAAATGTTTAACATATAATACGAACGTTACTGTAGATTTTATGTCCGATGCATAGTTGACTTAATGATAGAAACAGAGGGAATTTATTGCCAGGAAAATATTGTAAACATTTCTTGTGGTAGCGCAACACCAAGAAAAAGAAAGAGAAAGAGGTAGACGAGTCAGAGCAATCAAAGAATACCTCGATCTGTTTATTCGAGTTGAAGGCTCCGAATATATACCCACGTATGTGCACATGCACAATGCGTAAAACAATGACAAAGAGGGCAAGTAATGCAGGCAAAAGACATCGACATTTTGTTCATATGTTAAATAATCTCCACTCGGCATCAAGAAGTGTGGCGCTTGTTTGGCTAAAACAAGCATGCCCAGCCTTTGGGATATGGTAAGCATCTAGCAGTTCAGCATAGTTTTGCTATTGCCTGCATGACCTGCATGACTCCGCCCCCTTTGTCTGTGTTTCATGCGTTGCGCATGTACAGCCGCGGCCACGTCTGTGTAGAGCGCGCGAGCGGCTGGCCTTTCTCTGTGGGGCGACACCGTGCGGCCGTTGCGGGCTGTGACGTGTTGTGCACAGGAGCATGCGCGGCCTAATAGACGTGTAGACCGGATCTGCACGAGTGACAACGTTGAAAGGTGCGCTTTTTTAACCAAAGATGCGCGCTCCCTCAGGGTGCTTTCGACATATCTATTCCAAAAGATGAAGCGCGTTTCGACTGATGACGCGCTCGACTGATTCGCATAAACCATGCGATATCTTTGATGCAGACAGCAGACTCGTGATATCGTATTTCATTGGCCGGTTATATTATGTGGGATGGGTGAAGAAATATATATACTGTTTTTTTTTTTTTCATGGAAGAGGGTGTCGCGACAGAATCGCACGCGTTACCACTGGCGCGCGCAGTCCCCTTGCCCCCGGGTGCGGTAAGGCGGTGCCCTCGGGTAATGCGCACAGCCGGCAAAACAAGTGCGCTTAAACATATCATTCCTGGTTTGCAACGGCGTGCGCAGGTCTGCATGTCTATTAGGCCGCGCATGCTCCTGTGCGCACCACGTCACAGCCCGCAACGGCCACAAGGTGTCGCCCCGCAGAGCAAGGCCGGCCGCTCGCTCGCTCTACACAGACGTGGCCGCGGCTGTACACATGTGTATGTATATATACTTGGAACCTTCCACCCGAATAAACAGTTGTGAGTGTAGCGCCTTCGTTGTTTCCTCTGACTCGTCCATCTCTTTTTCTTGTTTTTGCGCTAGAAGAAACGTTTAACAAACACCAACTCGCCCAAAAGGCAGTCCTATTTAAAATATTTTAAACCGAAACTTTGACACGTTGAACACGCGATAAAGACTATGCAGAATCCTATACCACACAGAAATGTATGTGCAAGAGAAAAAGGTATATGACACACACACAAGAAAAAAAAAACGTTGTTGAACGGTGCACCTCGATCTAAGTGGCCGAGTGCTTTTTGTACTTCACCACTATCAAAATTCCTATCACCACTGCGTAAATAGTTCTAGCAGACGCATCTCGTGATGAACGTTGATATGTATAGGACCTGCATTGGAGTAATGCAGCGACATACAGTCAGCCGCCGCTAAAACACGTCATGTATAGGGCCTGTATGCAGCCAGACTGCCCTCACGTACAGAAGGGATGCTATCAGTGTGCAGTGTGCACTCGATAGCGGGAGTGGGGAGGGTGGGTAGACCTGTGCGCCACTATACTCAATCTTTAAGTCAGTCTACAGTATCGCCACTCTGTATAAAGCTGTTTCTTCTCCGAAGAAAAATTACAATTTTGCTGCTTAACCTTTCTGCGTGTTATGGTATAGCAATATTGATTTTAGTTGTATATTGGTTTTGCACTTCCTTCTTGGTTGATGTAGGGTCATCTCAAAGAACTGCTGCAGGGGCCACGTGCCGCGATGTGTGAATAAAACAATGAGTATAGATGTCTCATGTGTTGTTCTTCGCAGCACGAAATTAGTATTAAATATTCTTTGTTGTCGTTCGATTGCAGCACATGTGCACTGCTACATCGTCAGTGGTCGACCAAAAAATGTCTGAAGTCATTGAAACGTAGAGACAGACCGTGTCAAGTATACTAAGAAGGCCAATTGCTCTTGAAAAGCATGCGAGGAAAAATGCGCGTAGACTCACAGTTCATGGTTAGCGTGACCGACGTGGACGCTGGCCTGGTCAGATTGCTGTTGCTCGCCTCGCAGGTGAACACTGCTCCCAGATGGTCGCGCCGTAGGCTCCTCACGTGCAACGTTGCCTTCTTCACTCCCTGCTCGCTGCGGTGAAACACGTGGTGCAGGTGCGCGGAACCCTGACGCCATGTTACGCGGGGCTCAGGCCTGCCTGCACAATGAGCCGAGCACACGGCTTTCGTCAGCGACGGTGAGAAAGGCTGTGCAGGACGGCACTCAGCGACGGTCGGTGCGCCTATGCCTACGCGGCGCGTATTAGTTTCGCTCGGCTTCGCTTTACACGCCGAGACAGAGCCGAGAAAACAATGCCAGACGGAAAAGGACGGGAAGGGTGGGGAGACGGACAGGAAGACAAAGGAATCCGCGGAGGCCCGGCGGCAGCATCGGCCGTCTCCCGTTACCCGAGTAGATGCATATGCGCTCTACCATTGACGTAAGCAGGCGCTCGTTGTCTTGGCGGTTGCCTTAATCTGAGCGTTGCTCCACGCATCCGTTCTGAACAAAGGGTGCAGTGTGCTCGAGTTGGTTGCATTACTTTTTTAAGTGAAACAGGCAGCGCGCCCTTGTCCTGCCGGAGCCTTTTATATGTAGTCGATGCGGTTAAAGTGAAACAAAAAATTTGCAAAGGCAACCTTAAAGGAGTACTGCCGCGAAAATTTTCAGTTTGCGTTTTTTGGCATGAAATGAAAGGCCAATCCCTCCAGAGCCCAGAAAACGTACTGGTAAGCGCGAGCGCGCCGTGAAAATTTATTTACAGCATGCCTTTAAAAGCTGGTTTCGGTTCCTACTGTAGCCTGACGTCACGACACAGTATGTGCATAGTAATGAGCTCCTCGTGACGTGCTCCCGCAAAAAGTCGTGACGGTTTCGCCCAGTGGTCTCTCACGCACAGCGCCTGCAGCAAGTGCGGGGTCTACAATGTACAAAATTTTGTATAGCGACTCCGCGACGACAGCAAATACTTCGGTGACAGTGCAAGATGCAACGTACGGCACGCACGGTGGGTGTCGGCGTGGCTCCGGAGGCCGCGATAAGCTAAGGTGGCCTCTGAGACCACCGCGGCATTTCAGGGGCAAAATGCCGACACCATAGCGAGCTTGCCTTTCAATTATACGTGGGCACACACGACGATAGAGGGTAATTCGACTTCACTCGCTCGCTTCACGCGCACTGTCAGCTACGGCGACTGAACGGCGAGAGCAGACGACCGAGAGTGACGCGCGAGCGGCCATTTTGCATGTTTTTGTACCTGACGTCATCACAACTTGCCATACTGCTGCGTGAAGTCACCAAAATTTGTACTGTAGCCTGACGTCACACTAGTGTCGATGTCAGTAGGCACGCCATGTGAATATTGACTTTGACGTCAAATTAAAATATGTTATCAGCATTTCCTGAGCCTAACATTTGCTCAGCGCTGTCTACGCATATAGGAGAGTTGTATTGTGGAGTAAACTCAGCTTCGAAAATTGGTGTTAGTACTCCTTTAATGTTCCTTTAGGTGTCTTGAATTGCGTTAGCCACTAGTGTCTGAACTTTTGGGCGACTGCAGTGGTCTTTCAGTTAAGTGAGATAGATTTTAGGTTAGGTTCGGTCCAGCCAGTTATGAACTGAAGTGTGTAGCCGTGGTTCTGCCTGCGCGCCAAAATCCATCTCGCTGGCTCCGTTTTTATTGTAGCTACGGCCACTTTACCTGGAAGACCATGGCTATCGCTAAATAGATGTATATGCAAAATGGAAGAACTTTGGTACTCGAACTCAGAACCTTGGGGTTCGAACCCGGAACATTTAGCAGTCGAATATCGGTTGAGTCGAATATCGGCTGTATAAAGCTTAGGATTCAATCACGTGTGCCTCATACCCGCATTGCATATGCGTGTATGAGCCATACATGGTTTTATATTTGTTAATCGTGAAATTTGTCACGACTACGTGTGTTATTGATGTCGTAACGTATCAGTTGTGTTAGTCACACATTCGCACTCATCCATGCTAATTTCGACATAGGTCACCGTGAAGGAGACGGGAGTTTTCCATTTTCCCGTTGCAGATTTTGCTCGAAACCATTTCGCAAAGTTTTTCAGGATCACGAATGACAAGTGCTTATAGTTTATTGTGACGCAACCAAAGAGCACGCCATATTATTGATTCATGACCTATCCGTCATGTCAGTCATACATTCGTGTCCGTCATGCGAATTTTGGTAGACACCAAGTGGGCGAGACGCGATAGACAGACAGACAGACATTGAACAGACGCGATAGATTTTCAATTTTTTAGATAGGTTGAGACAAACCATATTGCAAGGTATTTCAAGGTCACGAAGAGCAAGCACTCCGCGATAGCATTTGTCGGCAGCAGCTAGGTTACTGGAGTTATAGCTGTGTTACCGAAGGAAAAAGAGCAAGCGCAAAATAAAAATGAAATCAGGAGATAGGTTAAAGGTGCCCTACATGCGAGGCTGCGGAGGCGTTCCCGGGCCGAAGGTTACCAAATGATGCAGTGAATAGACCTGTTATTGAAAGCATCAAGAACAATACATATGTAATATCGCAAAACAATATGGATGCGCAGGTCATCATGCCCATCCTGCGTGAAACCTTTCTTTGGCATGAAACCTTTGGCATTTATGTCGGTTATGAACCCCACGCATGTGTATCGAGTTTCTTCGTGGACTTCTCGAGAGCAGGCATCTTGAGCCACAACTGCAAGCTAAATCATATATCCGGGACATTACTATTATTTTCTTTCAACACAATTTTCTGTCTGCAAGTTGTGCTGTTAAAAACTATTTCGGCAAAGCGCTTGGGAACTTAGGTTGAGTGAAAGAGGATAATAGTTGAATGTGTTAAAGCGTTTAAAGACGGAATGAAATAAAAACATACTGCATAAATCAAGGCACCAAAATTACTAGCATAGATATTTACTTACTTGAAGTAACCTTTTCCCAGAGTTGCCATACTGAAGCGGCCTTTCACACCACCACCGTTACTACTTACTCAAATGTTTCTTTGGTACCGCAGCACTGTAGCACCTTACACATTTCCCTAGCCTAAGATAAAAGCATATTTCACTCTAATCTGGACTGCCTTAGTAAATGCTTCATGCCATTCACGACAGCAGAGTCTTACTTTTATGACCGAAGTTACGAGAGAGGAACTTTAAGAAGTTGCATAGCAACTCTCACACGATGCAATAAATAAATAAATAAATAAATAAATAAATAAATAAATAAATAAATAAATAAATAAATAAAGTGACCTCGCAATATCTGCGAGTACAGTGATAATATTTGTGCTCACAGCGCCAAGGCCGGCTAAATGCCATATGGTCTTCATTTAATTTCATTTATTATACCCTCAGGGCCAAAACAAGGCATTACAGAGGGGAGTAGGCTAGTTTATAACATTGACATATAAGATTCAGTATGTACACAAATAAGTGGGAAAAAAAACTTTCACAGAATACAATACAAAATATGCAAGGAGTACAGACATACAGACACACATACAGACAGACAGACAGACAGACAGACAGACAGACAGACAGACAGACAGACAGACAGAAACTCTTAATTAGGTCCTGAGAAGCGCCGCCCTTAGAGCAGAATACAAGAAATACGTCTGGAAGAAATACAACACCAAAATGTATACAAAGCAGGAAATGAGGGAAAAAAGTTTTTGCGTGTACTACATCACAATATGCAAAAAAAAAATAAAAATAAAAAGACACAAGAATTATACGTGTAAGAAATACAATATCAATAATGCATACAGGATATACAAGGAAGAAACTTGTGTACTTATTAAATAAAGTTGTTTAAAGCATCACGAAACAAGGAACTATTACTGATGAACATAATGTTTTCGGGAAGGTGATTCCACTCTGATGACGTCCGAGGAACGAATGAGTTGAAATATGCGTTTGTGTTACATGAGGGGACGTTCACCTTATGAGAATGATCAATGCGACGTGATTCGTAGTACGGAGCGAGAATGAAGGTATCATTGAAGGTGGTGAAAAATTTTGTGAAACAATGACAAACGGGAAATTTTACGTCGGGCTGCAAGGGATGTAAGCGAAAGGCTATTTTTCATGGCTGTCACACTGGCAGTTCTGTTATAGTTAGAAAAGAATAAAACGGGCTGCGTTATTCTGAACCAATTCTAATGCTGTGATGAGGGTTTTGTTATGAGGGTCCCAGACAGATGAATCGTATTCAAATTTTGGGCGTATTAAGGTTTTGTAAAGCAGTAATTTTAAAGAGCCAGGAGAATAGAAAACGTCTCGTTTGAGGTAACCGAGGGTGGGGTTAGCGTTGCTTACTACATAATAAATGTGGCTAGTCCAAGCAAGGTTACATGCAATGTTAATTTCCAAGTATTTATACAAATTGACCTGATCTAAAGGAAGGTTATTTAGGCAGTATTCTCGAGAGGAGTTAGGAGTCCTAGATACATGCATAGCTTTACACTTCTTAACGTTCAGTTGCATCAGCCATGTACTGCACCATTTAGACATTATATTTAAATCAGATTGTAGGCAATTAGCATCTTTGTCTGTAGAAATTTTTCTGAAAGTAACACACTCGTCAGCGGTGCGGATCTCGGTGAAAATGTACATTGTGCAACAACCTTACCACTCGTCCTCAATGAGAGGTTGTAAGTTGATGCTCATTTAGTCCGTGAGCAAAGTAAACGAGGTATTACGATTGGGAATGGTGTCAGGACAAATAACATAGCCGTACACAAAGCGGGTAAGCACACATTAGATGTTGGTGGCTGGCAGCCACGAATAGCGAGGCGTCACTCTTTAATGCTTCAAGCAGGTGGAGGAAGTTACTGTCCGAACCTCATTTCCCTGCTTCAGGTTACGCCATCTCTTCCGCCCTATCTCCCTTTGAGTTTCAGTACAGTGAAGTGTTGGGCTAGTTGGTAAGTCATACTTGCAGAAGAGAGCGCTAAAAATTTCGGAGGAGGAGTGTGAGTGAGTGTGTGTGAGTAAGCGTCTTTCCTGTCCACACTTACTCCTCCGAAATTTTTAGCGCTCTCTTCCTCAAGATCCCTTTGAGTTGTTGCTGACATTTGCCGAGAATGGACGCTCTTGGTGGATTGGAAGCATTTTTCATTATCTAGCTCCCTCAGTAGAGGTACGAGTAGAATTTGCGGGAAAAACAAAAAAGGAAGGAAGAGAAGCGACTATGGAGGCGGTTAAATAATGAATAATGCAAGGGCTGAATTCTCAAACCTCTTCATTCGTACCTGCTGTAAGCTAGTTGTCAAAGTACATAAATACCTAAGATAACGCGCCTGCGTCTGATAGCACATTCACAGCTGTAACCGAGCGAATAACGACTTTCGATTTCACGGCGAACGACTTGCCTCTCCGGAGTAGAAACTGGCCTCTGTGCAGAAGGACAGCGCACAAACAGTTGGCCCAGTTGATCGCTGAGATGACGCAGAAAATTGGTGTAGGTGCAACAACCTCGCTTTCGGTGCGAGTTGTCTCAAAATATTTCGTTCTGAGAACCAGCCAACCACCGTCGTTAAAAACATTTAAGCATAAACATGTATAGAAAGAAGGAAACGATGTAGCTCGTCACTGAACTTCCGCTGAGCTCACCGTTTCCGACCTATCATCGTGAGACATTACGCAAAAGTGACGAATTGGTGTCGAATTATTGGTGCTTCAAAGTCCGAAGCCTTCCTGTCTTTACGGAGCGATATCTTGCTCTGGTCTTACCGAAAACAGAGTCAACTTGACCGAAGGAGTTCGCTTTCGTTAGGACATCACAAAGCGCAAGAAGGCAACAGCGAATTCCGTCAGCACGAGAGGGCATTGTTCTGATCCGACCTTGCCGTTTTTATCACGTTTCATTTATATTCGCTGTACCCGGACCTACAGCTAAATTTACTGGCTCGCACACTATAACGGGAGTAGAACATGCTGCGAGCCAAAGACGTTTGCAGTCGCGCTTGTTTAGTTAATATCGTTATTGGAATGAACGACAGCCCTACGTCGGATATCTTTGCTGTCATGACGAGACACCAACACGCACACGGTCTGTGTCTGTCCAAGCTGCAGTGTACTGTGAGCTTTCAACGGGAAAATCATCGCCCAGTGTCATGAAAAGCTCTAGAAGAGATTTTTTATGTTTTTGTGAAGAAAGTGTGCACGGAAGGCCTAATTTGTGCCCTCCAGGTTTATGAGGCACACGTGTCTTCAGTGAGTGCTTCGGGGGCTGTCACCGCAGCCTTGCAATGTGTTGAACCAGTACTAGCTCTAGTTAATTATTTGCCTGTGTATGCATTCTCCCTGTCACACTTGCCCGTCTGCCGCAGTGGTCTAATGGTTGGTGCTTGGCCGCTGGAGCGAAAGATGCGGGTTCGATGGCGGCCGCGGCGGTTGAATTGCCAAGGGTCCGTGCGCTGTGCGTGATCAGTGCGCGTTGGGGAACCCCAGGTAGTAAAAATTTCGGAGTCCTCCACTACGCCGTGCCTTAAAATTATATAGTAGTTTTGGTGCGTCAAATATCAGAAATAATAATAATAATAATAATAATAATAATAATATAATAATAATAATAATAATAATAATAATAATAATAATAATGCTTAGTCCTAGAAACCAATTGTCCTAGTGATTCGAAAAGCTTTATCTAAGTATTAGCTTTGAAATTCATTAAACTCAGCTGGTTACCGAATCCACTCAAGTAACTCCTGGCTAACAAATATTCTCTACTTGTATTCATTCAATTTGCCTGGTTCATAGCCAGTTTAGACTACCTCTTCCCCAAGACATCGCCGAACTCAGTGAAAACATTAACGTTTTACTACAAAGAAAATTCCGATATGAGAAGCTGAATTAATTTGTAATTCACGTTTTTCAAATTGAGAGCGGTTGTATGACCGAAGTACTCGCGGTAACTGGCTGTTTTGAATACAAAATGTCTTAATTTAAAAAAATAATTGCGATATTGGCCATATAAATCCGAGGTCATGGAGACCCCGCAAAGAATTTTTAGCATTACGAGCAGTAGCGCAATAGTATCACAAATGAGGATCTAAGTAACGTAGTTTATTTGGGTAGTTCTTTATATACTGATTTTTTTCTTGCAATTGTACAGTTGTTGAGGTGTGATAAAACCGTGATATGTTTATAAGCCACGCCATAATGGACAGCTGCGGCATAGTTTCGACCAGCTTAGGTCATTTAACGTGCGCTCCTTGAGCACTACACGACCCTCTAGCATTTCGTCTCCCTCTAAGCGCGAGCGCCACGGCCGGAACCAAACGCGCGTCTTCCAGGTAATTTCGAAGGCCTGAAATTGTGCGAAAAATGCACCCTATTATGTTGGGAAAACAACACTGTTACGTTAAACATTACTTTCGTTTTATGTCTTGCTTTTTGAATGCAATTGACGTTTTATTTGTCGCCTCTACGAGCCAGATAATTCCGGCGTGTCGTTGTAATTTACCAAAATTACGTGTACTGATCAATATCAAATATGACGCGTGCTATTTCACCTTAAGGGGGTATTAACAGATCGTCCTGTTCAAGTTACGCGGGAATCTGGACAATCAGTGAAACTGTGTGCAGTGTATAAAAATCCCTACTATACTCCTACGTGACGAAGGTTTATGTCGAAGATATGATTGGTCGAAAACGCCAGAAAGGTCAGAAAACTAGCCTCGCTACACTTTATGTTCTCAAATTCCCAGTGTCCTTGGCAGGACGCACGTACATATGCGGCACAAAGCTGTAGCTTAACGTGGCGGCCTTCGTCTCGATGCGGTACCCATTTCCGTATAATAGAGTATGAATTTGAATGCGTAGATTGTGTTTGTTTAGAGCGGGAGATTTTCATACATAAGCGTCTCGAGTAGATTCGGTGAGCCCCGAAAAAAAAGAAAAAATAGAACCGCCTCCAAGGAGTGTACCTTCATCACGAGCGTTCCCAGAGGGAGAGCGTGCCGCGGTAGTGTACGTAGAGTTGAAGCGGCAGTAAGATCCGCGACGGCAGTCTATCGATATTCCTCAATATGCTCCAGAACAAAGAAAGTACAACTACAGTGTGAGAAGATCGGCAGACCCAGCACGGGCGTTCCACCCTGCATTGCGAGAAGAAAGTTATATTTGCGCTGCTCACATTCTGTCAGAATTGACAGAATCAGCATTAACTGACCCGAATTTTATTTCATTCTCTATACAGGATGAGAACAAAACGTAGAGAGGCGCGAGAAAACTCTTTACCTCCAGTGAGTGAGCCTATACATATAGCCCCATTGCTGCTATGCAGCGAGCTGTTCATGGTGAGTTCCATGATTTTGAGTAGCTCGCTATCGTCACACGTGTTTCTCAATCTCCCCGCTGTTCACTGAGCTAAGCTCAGCAGCACTCGTACAGAGTAGATGGCTTTGTTTGTAATAACAACAGCGGCGACAATGTAGTAACTGAACGCGTGGCCAAAGCACAGAAATTACGGCTCGCTCATAGTGACGGCGATCGGCGCGTTCGAGGCGCTGCTGCAGGCGACGTAGGCGTCCAGGCGGAAACAGAATTCGAGGCAGAGAGGCATAGAGCACAAAATTTAGCTCGATCCGCCCTCTCTTACCTCTAGCGCGAACACACGCACAAACACTCGTGCGCCGCTCGTCTCTACGTATTGATGGCAATTGGCGCCTCTATATAACTAAAGAGGGCCCTCCGTGAAACGCCAATAGCAGCACCAATGGGAGCTGGGCAAAACAATGACTGGGGAGCCATTCGCCGAGCGCAACTAGTGCACTTCAAAAGAGACGCGCCGGTGCTTTGTTGAACTTGGCGCCAAGCCGGTCGCGGTGAGAACGTGCCGCGCACACCGATACTGGCACAATGCAGGGAAGAGGCGGACTAGTTTCCGGCATAGCAGCACTTGGCGCCGCCGCCATCGGAGTCGCGTTTTTGCACTCCCCCCGCCCCTTCCTGTCCCATTGTCGAAGGACGGCGCACGAGGCCCGAGAATCAACATACAGAGAGAGAAGGCCGATGTTGGAAGAGAATGCATGCACGGCTGGATTGAGCAAGGCAATCCGAGGCGCAGTTCGCACGACTGCTTCTCTCACGGTGCGCCAGTTACGGGACTTGCGCAGCGGCTGCATCGCATGCGCTGGAGCAGCATAGAATAAGTAGAGTTCGCTCTGGCAACTTTTCACCTCCTGAAACTTCCTGACTATAGAAGGAAAAAGAATGACGAATGTAACTTTTTCTGTCTGTAGCTTCCGACATGAAGGGAAAGAAAAGGTAACGAATGGAGTGTTGAACCTGTACGATGGGAAGGCATATCGCACCGCGAGGGAAGAGATTCATGTGCGCGTGCACCTTCAAAGGGGTCTGTAGAGGATCCGTCGGAACCAAATACCCCTCAGTGAGCATCAACGCGTGCTGTTCCACATGGTGCACATCTCGGAACTTACCACAAACTGCTCACTGAGAACACACATTCTACACAATTTTTAAGCACGTTCAGCTCACGGAACTAAATTCACGAAAGATCGTCACTCGTTGCCTATTCGCAATGACCTCCTCAATTATTGCGCATGGGCAACAAAGCGCACATCTCATTTAATCTTTTTCATTCCCTTAAGGGCCCAAGATTGGGCGTTCCATGATGGGGGAGGGGGGATGACAACAGTGCATTCAATCAACCAACAAATAAAGGTTCAATAAAGGGAGCAACAACTATGACAAATCAAACACAAGAAAAACAAGAAAAATACAAACTAGAATATTCCAAAATATAGGTAGTAGTAATAACACAACGCAGTAATGCAAGGTCGGGTACTAGTGCTATAGGGATGAATACATGACAGCGTACAAAGGTAGCGTACAAGAAATATATATATATATATATATATATATATATATATATATATATATATATATATATATATATATATATATAATTAATAAAATTTAATAATCAGACAGGGTTCAGCAACTATGGCAGGATTAATGACTTGGGCACGTTAGTAGCGCTGATTGGAAAGAAGTGAATATTTTATTCATGGTGGTACTTGCGCGAAACAAACGGGGACGAAGGAAGGAGACACACAGAGAAGCGCAATCTAACAACTGATTTATTTTTGAATAAACGTTTGCTTAAAACCCAACATGATCTGCGCCATTCCGCCAGAGAGCACACCATCCGCGCATATAATCACCCTAGACTAGAATCCCCCAGGTCATCGCGTCCACACACGCTTACACACACACACACACACACACACACACACACACACACACACACACACACACACACACACACACACACACACACACACACACACACACACACACACACACACACACACACAAATATTTGTGTGTGTGTGTGTGTAAGCGTGTGTGGACGCGATGACCTGGGGGATTCTATTCTAGGGTGATTATATGAGCGGATGGTGTGCTCTCTGGCGGAATGGTGCAGATCATGTTGGGTTTTAAGCAAACGTTTTTTTCAAAAATAAATCAGTTGTTAGATTGCGCTTCTCTGTGTGTCTCCTTCCTTCGTCCCCGTTTGTTTCGCGCAAGTACCACCATGAATTCGTTCCAACTAGGCCGGCTAGCCGTTTTGCTTCAGAATATTTTATGTTGGCGATTGATTGCCCGTCATAAAAACAGTAAAAGACACTCAGCAATCCTTAGACTATCTTGAGTACGATGTTCTTGGATATATATATATATATATATATATATATATATATATATATATATATATATATATATATATATATATATATCCAAGAACATCGTCCGTCATATATATAACGAAAGGGAGGGGTCAAGGGCTCGTTTTTTATTTTGTTAGAAACAACTTAATAAGCCAACAAACAAAGGAAGTCGTGAAATACACTATATGTCAGATTATTGCGCCGAGACAAATTCCCTTAAGGCGTGATACGGGCTGTAGCCTAGGCTTCATTTGTCTGTTGGCTCATTAAGTTGTCTCTAACAATATACATATGGTTTGGCGAAGTAGGTAGCTTCGGTTACCGCATGAATACAAGTATGAGGGCATAGCACTTCAATGACATTCCAATAATATTCCTGACCGAAACGTCGACCAGTAAATGGAATATTATTGAATTGCGCTAATTTTAACAACGGAGGTTCACCTCACTTAGCCCTATAAGCTGCCCTGCATTTGGGAACAGAGAAGGGAAGGTTTTGGGAGACAGAGAAAAAACAACGAAAGGAAATGCATTGTCACCGACGTTATAAATGTATTTTGTCCATAGAATCTACCAGATAGCATGTTGTAATGTCTAGAAGATTTGCCATCATGTTCTCGAGAAGCCATACAACACTACTTTTTCTCCGAGTAGCACGGCCTGTATTCGCAAAAGCATCTTACCCTAAAGAATTTCCGTAGAAGATATATTTCAGCCAATCCTGATGCTGAACGAATCATTAACAAAGCCGACGAGCCGAAGGCACAATGCTCCTACGCAAGAGAAGTTTTGTGAATTCGGTTCCCGGGACCGTATTCACAAAAGCATCTTAAAGTAGAAATGTTGGCAAGAGAATACTTCAGCCAAACTTGATTACGGACCATATTAGTATAGAAGCATCCCAGCCAATTATAAAAGCACTTACGAAAGAAAACTTTTGAGTATCCGGCGCCAAAGCACTGCAGCGTCGTTAGGCCCAATGTATAGTGGACGTTTCTGCTCAATACACCCGCCATGCTGATCTGGAATTTCGAATGACTCTCTAAAGCAGGCTGTGCAAGATAACTTGGGTCAATGGTGCTACTCGCAGATGCACAACTCCTTTTGTCTGTACTACATTCCGAGGGCTCCGCTGTTACGTTTAGTGTGTGCCCTTAGGTATTCTTTGGTACCTGTTAAGGAGCACGCATCCTGAAGATTTCAGACCTGCCACCGTGCAGATACTTCGGTTGTGTATACTGACCAGTTTCTGGAAATTATTAAGCTTTACGTTTTTTCCCCACACTTAACAGGAAAGGCTTGCACAGTGGCGTGCGCAGTGACTCACATATCGCTCTAATTTTTATCTTACTTCTACAAGCAAGTGCATACGCGTGTTGACAATATCTTTGTTGCGAGAATTATTAGATATGTCGAAAACTTTCTTATATTGTAGAAGACGCTTCGGCGAAGAAAATGAAGATGTCGTGAATAGAGTGCTTGGCGCTTTCAGTGCCTGTGCACAGAACTTTAGTCTATCACATGAAAAGCCGTAAGAGGAGTGCCTGCAGATCTTATCGCTCAACATTACCTTTCATGATGGTGCGCTCTGCTGCACTTGGTGTCTCCGAAGTCCAAAACAAAGTTCCTGTCCTCGAATATAAGTTCGCTGATTCCACGGTTGTGAAAAGGGGGATTGCTGTGAACCGTCTTTAAGCCGCCTTGCAGAAATCCGACAGGTATCCTGTCGTGAACTATACTAGGTCAGCTTATGGCGTCGAGACAAGTTCCCTTGAGGCGTGATACGGTCTGTAGCCTAATTGCTGAGGTTAACATCTCGGACAGCCCACTGCGCGTTGTGAACGACAGCATAAGGTGCCTGCTGTGCCTGTGGTACATGTCCATAACTTGCCGCAACGTCTTATAGTAGTAGGGAAGAGTGGCGTTTCATTTATTCTCCACTGCGCTGCAAAAGCTTTGGAGAATGTGCCACATGAAGATTAGGGGAAATTAAAGCGAAAGTAATCCTCTTGTGCCGGGTTTCTTCGCATTCCACGAGTTGTTTACCTTACTGAGGTAATAAATCAGTTCACTATACTACACTCTAAACAAGGTAACCTATAGTTTATTTTATAGGTGCACAAAAATGTGAAAATATGCTCCTTTACTAAATGTTAAAGTGCTTTACCCTTTAGTAAAGGAGCATATTTTCACATTATTGTGACGTCTGGTGTCACCAAGAAACGAAACGCAAACGACACAGCATTTTACACTCTAGACACCGTAACCGTTAGTTTATTTTATAGGTGCACAAAAATGTGAAAATATGCTCCTTTACTAAATGTTGAAGAGATTTAACCTTTAGTAAAGGAGCATATGTTCACATTAATGTGACGTCGGGTGTCACCAAGAAACGAAACGCAAACGACACAGCATTTTACATTCTAGACACGGTAGCCGTTAGCTTACTTTATAGGTGCACAAAAATGTGAAAATATGCTTCTTTACTAAATGTTGAAGAGATTTAACCTTTAGTAAAGGAGCGTATGTTCACATTAATGTGACGTCGGGTGTCACCAAGAAACGAAACGCAAACGACACAGCATTTTACAATCTAGGCACGGTAGCCGTTAGCTTACTTTATAGGTGCACAAAAATGTGAAAATATGCTTCTTTACTAAATGTTGAAGAGCTTAACCTTTAGTAAAGGAGCATATTTTCACATTATTGTGACGTAGGGTGTCACTAAGAAACGAAACGCATACGACACAGCATTTTACACTTTAGACACGGTAAGCTTTAGTTTATTTTATAGGTACACAAAAATGTGAAAATATGCTCCTTTACTAAATGTTAAAGTGCTTTAACCTTTAGTAAAGGAGCATATTTTCATATTTTTGTGACGTCGGGTGTCACCAAGAAACGAAACGCAAACGACACAGCATTTTACACTCTAGACACGGTAACCGTTAGCTTATTTTATAGGTGCACAAAAATGTGAAAATATGCTCCTTTACTAAATGTTAAAGCACTTTAACCTTTAGTAAAGGAGCATATTTTCACATTATTGTGACGTCGGGTGTCACCAAGAAACGAAACGCAAACGACACAGCATTTTACACTCTAGACACGGTAACCTTTATATTATAGGTGCACAAAACTGTGAAAATATGATCCTTTACTAAATGTTAAAGTGCTTTAACCTTTAGTAAAGGAGCATATTTTCACATTATTGTGACGTCCGGTGTCACCAAGATACGAAACGCAAACGACACAGCATTTTACACTCTAGACACGGTAACCGTTAGTGTATTTTATAGGTGCCCAAAAGTGTGAAAATATGCTTCTTTACTAAATGTTAAAGTGCTTTAACCTTTAATAAAGGAGCATATTTTCACATTATTATGACGTCGTGTGTCACCATGAAACGAAACGCAAACGACACAGCATTTTACACTCTAGACACGGTAACCGTTAGTTTATTTTATAGGTGCACAAAAATGTGAAAATATGCGCCTTTACTAAATGTTAAAGTGGTTTAACCTTTAGTAAAGGAGCATATTTTTACATTATTGTGACGTCGGGTCTCACCTAGAAAGGAAACGCAAACTACACAGCATTTTACACTCCATACACGGTAACCTTTAGTTTATTTTATAGGTGCACAAAAATGTGAAAATATGCTCCTTTACTAAATTTTAAAGCACTTTAACCTTTAGTAAAGGAGCATATTTTCACATTATTGTGACGTCGGGTGTCACCAAGAAACGCAACGCAAACGACACAGCATTTTACACTCCATACACGGTAACCTTTAGTTTATTTTATAGGTGCACGAAAATGTGAAAATGTGCTCCTTTAGTAAATGTTAAAGTGCCTTAACCTTTAGTAAAGGAGCATATTTTCACATTTTTGTGCCCCTATAAAATAAACTAAAGGTTACCGTGTTTAGAGTGTAAAATGCTGTGTGGTTTGTGTTTCGTTTCTTGGTGAGACCGGACGTTTCTTTGCGCTAGTTAGGTAAGAGGCAGGCCTGGATTTCGAGTTGGGGACGCCCCACCAACTAAACAAAATATCCTCAACTGCCGCTACGAATTACTATTTATCGTTTGTGTAAGCAGCAATTGCTGGGATACACCTGCTACGATGAAGCATTATTATCGCCTTTGCATTATGATGCCCTCAACGAGATCTGTGTGCTCCGCATTGCAATGAGTGGTACGTACCTTTAGGGCAACAGTTGCACGTCTGATAAGTAAGCCTATAAAGCCCCTCTTGTGTTGCTACCTTTCCGACGTGATAACCAGTGCAGTCCGTTCCGCACTGCGTTATATTGTCTGGATTTAATATTGTTCACGGTAATAGAATTACTAGAACTACTTGCACATGCGTGAGCGGATTTATAAAGTGTATTTCTGCAGTTCCAAGGTTCAGCAAATGATGCCAGTCACTCATTGCGTATGTCATCCTGTGAGCACGTTTCTTGCTGTTCTTTGTAACTTCTTTTCAAATCAAATCAAATAAAATCAAACTTTATTTTCCTTCTGGAACGAAAGGGCGGGACTAAAAAAGGTCTCTTCATCTCTTCACTCCCCCAATAGTGGGAATATTAGGCCGGCTGTTCAGATTTCAGACGTCGTTGCCGCACCCGTGCCCGGAAGTACATTATATATGTAAGGGAGATACACAAGTAACCAAATACAATAAAAAAATCTCCCGAAAATTATACATCAAAGAAAACAGTGCGTGTTTAAAAGTACGCATTTAAAAGAAGCTAGGAGGAAACATCTTTGATAGGGAGACGTCCAATGAAAAAGGGATGTATGAAGTTAAATTTCAGATATTCTCGCTATAATGAACGAAAAACGAAGCGCAGCGTACGTGCAGCAGTAAACTTCGATAAGCGTATGTTGAACAAAAAACGTTATTAACTCTTATTCTAATTGTCCGTCGTGCCGTCTAAAATAACACAGTCCAGGACAAGCCCCACCAATATTTGAGTTTCTTGAGGCCATGAAACTTAGCGATGGATGATACGTTGCAAGTTTCACTCAATAGCCTAATGGACCTATGAAGTAGAACTGCGTCTTCAGGATGATTTGCTTCTGTCGCTTCGAACAACTTTTCGTGCGTTTCAGTGTGCGGTGATTTCTTGGGCCTCTTCGCTAGTTCAGCGTAGCTAGAAGATACCACAAGGCGCAAAAGTGGCGACGAAAATCTTTGAATGTATACAGTTCTTGCAACTATGAGCGCACGTGCGAAAAACATTACAAATAGCTTCTTATCTTTGGACTACACGTGGCCTATAATACCGGTGAAAAAAGTCCATCTGTTTCAAGTCGACGGATGCTACTTCGCAGGAAATCGATGAACAAAACAGATAATGATTTCTCAGGAGTTTTTAGAGCGTTAAGGAGTGGCCGAAACCATCAATAAACTCACAGTGAGCTAGAACAGACGGGGATGTGTTTCTGCGTTGGAGCATAAATGCACATAGAACACCGGCGTGTTTAATTCCAGTTTGACAAAGTCCGTCTCTGTACTGTTGTCATCCATAAAATCGCTTCTTGTGGGAATGCTCTTCGGACTGACTGAGTACAATTTCTGGGGTTTATATATCCATTAAAACATTTTCTTAATTAGGGATATTTGCATGATTAGTTGATTATGCATTAAAATTTTTTTCGGAATATAAGGCGAGCCTGTGAGAGAAAACCAGATTAAGGAGTGGAATTCATCTACGCGACCAATGTAATTTTTCCAGTGATCCTATTAAGCTCAGGAAAAATAATGTACATAATTCCGGAGCGCACGTCCAAATACTCTACATAATTTGGAGGTTGCACGTCCTGCAGTAGCGAGTTCTGCGTTAACGAGTTAAATAATTTTTAGCATATTTTTTTTTTCATGCGGAAGAAAATTAACGAGACTTATTGTCCTAGAGCATATATTTCGCACTTCAGCTCAGGTTTCAGAAGGCCATGACATGACCCTATTCATTCTTTTTTACGAGTGCTTCGCTGAGTCAGCTGTACTGAACATGTGCCACTCGACTTGGAAACACGAGATCATGTAATTATGCCTCTCACAAACAGGATATGATGAAACGAGGAAGCATTCGTATTTATGCTAATTCTAGAACAAATAGAGCGTGGACAATTAGCATCCATGTGTTCGTAGCACCAAGCTTCAAGGAAATCCATACGGATTTCAGTGAAATGAAAGACTCTTAGTTGGCGAAAAATTCGACCTGGTCCTGAGTTGGAACCCGGGACGAACGCTTGCCCAGGCCGGTCGCTCTACCGATTGAGCTAACCAGGAGGCGAGAAGCAGTCAGCGCGAGGACGAATTGGTCAGAAACGCGAAGCACATGTCCGTGAATATAGCAGATGTGAATGGCAAATCATTTGCCATATGCGGTATTTATTTACTCAGGTGTATAAAATGTCCATTGTATATCCTCGTAATAAAATGAAAGCGCACGTAGCAGCGTCGGCTATACTTGTCCAACCTCCTTACTTCAATTTGTTGTAGATCCCTGTCGTATCATTTTCGTACATCCCGAGCCACGATGGCGGTAACCTTAGAGATAAGGCGCGATAAACGCAGCCAACTCACCTCCAATGACGTGGCAATTTAGAATAAGAAGATTTCCTTCATTGCTGGGTCCCACCGTACCGTTGAGCACCGACAGATTTTCATCCAGGATAACAGGTTTTCCTGGAGGCACTGAAGAAGTAAAAAAAGGGGGGAAAACAGCAATGTTAAAAGCAATTTGCGGAAAACTTCGATTGCATCTGCGAATTTCACGCTTTATTTCGCTCTTTTGAGTCTCTTTTCCATGCAAGATAAACCAGTGCACGTAACACGCACAAATAATGCGCATTCACGCAAACATACGTTTATTGATCGTAAACATTTGGAAACAAGCCAAATGTACAAACCTGCAGCAGTATTAAGCGCATTTTGAACTCATCGCGAGCAATAATTTGAAAGCGATGCCTGGGAAGGGGATGCCTGTCGAAGTATGTAATACCAAATTTATTCGTTTTATTCACTCTCTTTTTCACATATTTCATAAACTGCAACATTATAATCGATAAATCCATGTCATATATCTTATAGCATGGTAAACAAAAAAAAACAGGGTGAAAGAAAGTGAAGATGCAGAAATGGGCATTGGAAGGGTGGAATATGGTAGCCTGCGCATTCAATAAGAACCACAGCGGATTACGTCTTCTTCAATTTCATCAGTAAAGCTAGTGAGAAAATGCATTATCTGGTCTGAAATTCATACAGCGAACGCAAAAAGAAATTCTGGTAGAAGAAAAAGGGTATTATATACTAGACTAAAAAAAATGACACCTTTCGTAAGTATCAGGCCACTGACACTGCGCCGACGCACGGTTTTCGGTGCGATGGTGCATATATTTATTTATTTATTTATTTATTTATTTATTTATTTATTTATTTATTTAATACAATAATTAATTACTTAATTCTTGTTCTTTTGTTGCTTTTTATGTACGCGTACACGTGGCTCGCGCTTGTGGTATGGCTGGCAAGACGCGTTCTAAGAAAGTTGACATCGCCAGCTGAGTTACACTAGATGGCACTACCACAACTTAAAGCACGACAGAACTCCTGTTAACTCAAGGAGACTGTTCAGCATGTACTACGTGTTTTGTTCTTCCTTCGTTCTCGTGTTTTCTTTTATTTTTTGGCGCGGCATCTTTAGGCGCTCGACGCGGTCTCAATTTGACCTGTACATGCTCCCGTAACGCTGCTAAGAACATGACACTCCTGTGGCTTCTTAAGCACTGACTATAGTACCCGAGCAGTCAGGGGCCCATGCCGCCTTCTCGCGGCTGGCATTTTTTATTGCTTACGGCGAAAGGTTTCGAGCCGTGGTTGCTTTGTCATCTCCGCTGCCAATAACGACGCTACCAATAACGCTGGCTTCTCCTCACATAAAGTGTTATTGCGAGGAAGCACCCTTTCAGCAACCCTCCCCGAAGGAGAGAAAACGCGTGCGCATGTATAATGGCAACAGAAGCAAATGGACGCTTAGGCAACCCGCGAGCACGCACGAGAATGAAAGATCGCGCTACACCAAGTAAATGTGCGCAGTGGGGCGCGGCCAGCCGGCGGGCTCATCCTTTCGGCACGGCTGTGTTTAATGCGCCCGCCGAGCGTAGCACAGGCGGTAGTTATCAGAAGAGGGAGGAAAACAAGGAGGCGGTTGGGGAGTGGACGCTCGGCATAAGCCTTCGCGCCCACGCCGCGACCGGCCATGCAGGCACGCATGCGTATCCGGCGAGTGAAAAAGCTGCCCCGTGGACGCGGCCGACGTTGGGCGTTGTTTCGCCACCGTTTCTTATCAGCGGCGCCGATCCCCGCACGCAATATGTCATACTGAAGATTAGGTTTTCCAGGCGTGCGAACTCCTTTCGCAAGCTGTGTAGTCGAGAGATGCTTTTTATTGGTATTTTCACCACGTTCGCGTGTTTCTGTTTATTGGGAAGGCAGTTGATTCCCTGCGGCACTACGTCGGGCCACGAGCGTCGCTCTGGCGAGGCTTCGAGAACGCTTAGCCGCGGCCGCTTCGTGTAGGCCGACGCGCGCTGCAATCAGTGCCTGTGACGGAAGTCCGTGCCTGTTATGCACGTTGGCCAGGGGCTCAGATATTTCGTTGCTATGAGTGATTAAGCGGCATGGGCGCAACGCTAGTTTCCCATGTGTTTGTCCACTGGCTGCCTCGGGCATTCTTTTTTTCTTGTCTAGGTAGTAATCGGCAGAAGCTCGAAAGTAATGGGCGCGTACACGTCGCACCAGCATCTTATCTGCGGCAGAGAAGAAGGCAAAAACGCAAGCATTCTGATCTGATTTTGATAAGCGGCGAGAAAGAAGCGAAACCAGCTAACCGCTGTTGCACTACAGTTTGTTTCAGTTTTCCCAATGATGTGTTAGCTCCGTATTAGCGACTATTTTCAAAACACCAACCACCGTTACGGACTCAGAAATAGCGCCTGTGTGAGTTCTGTGTGTTCATGCGCATAGGTTGCAGGGACAGTGTTTTGTGCGAACCGCAAGCCCGAAGTCACGAGAGGAACCCCGAGTTGCGAGGGAGGGTGAACACATCGACGAAAAAGAAAGCTGAAGAACGGGGACAGTGACGGTAGGCGCTGTAGATGAACACAACAGACACCGCGCTAGAGCCGCGTAAGGGGCTCTGAGGCCGAGCCTATAGCGTTTTCGCTCTCCGTTCAGGATCCCGGCACAGAAGATGAGGTCGCTCGCCGTCGATGCAGAGGCGAAAGCCAGACTCTCGCATCGCCTGGCCGTAATTGAAGAGGCCGAAGCCTCCTGGGACGTGCATTGCAAGGGCGTGTTTTGCGAGCGCAAGGCGAAGAACAGCGGTGCGTGCAGCGAAAAATACGGGAAAGGATGGCGAATACTCAACTAACATTCCATAGCATCGAATAGATTATATCGGCTGTCGCAATAATGAGTCCAAAGACCGGAGGGAACCACTGTAGTACGCTTTTTTTTATTTGTTGGTAATCTCTCCGAGAGCATAATTTCGTCACTTCAGCCATATTACTTGTAGAGGAGGATGTTATTGTGGTGATAAATATTGTGTATTAATATCATGCGATTTATTCGTAGATAAATAACAATAAAATCCTTAATTTTAGGCCTACGCAATTAAGATACAAACAAAAAGGAGCGTATTCTTCAAACATTTTTGTTGCCAATAACAGTCATTTAAGACGATTTTCATAATACACGGTGTACCAGAAGTCTTCCCAAAATATAAACAGGCAAAAGGCGGAAAATATGACGCACAGACACATATATCTTATCTTAAAGTGCAGGTAACATACTCAAATTTTCATGTGCACTTCTTAGGACTTCTGACGAAGCTGTCTCACTGTCCCAATTGTATGCGCACTAGGTCGAGGCCAGCACGCTTTAAAGAGATCACAGGTACTCGCTGTTTGCCTTAAACTCTGGATGCTGCCTTTTTGGTGCATCTAGCGTCTGGTGGGCGTCTATGATATATCATCTGAAATTTTCTGTGGGCTTCTTTGATGACTGTGTCTCGTGATACCCGAGGACACATTGCGCTTTTTCCAGGTTCAAGTACATGTTATTTCAAATGGTGTAGAAGTCCGCTGTTGTTGCGTCACTGCCCTTAAAACAATGTTACGGCGAGTATGTATGTACACACAAAAACGTGAATATGCTACATGCAATTCAAGATCAAACACGTGCTTCTAAGTGTCAGTCATATCTTCTGTCTTCTGAATAATTATCATCAGGAAAAGGCTTCTGCGACATTACATATATTACGCTGCTATGACCGGGAAGAGCTCCGTATTAATGAAACGTGCACATTTCACTCCCGAAATGACTCGAGCTTCCCTCCCTCCTATGCAGCGAATACTTTAGTAGCCTTAAGTAGAGGCTGCTTTTTTGATCATAAAAAGGAACTCTGCATTCATTTTGTGTAACACACCCACAACAGTTAGTCTGGTTTTATCCCCCCCCCCCCCCCCCTCCTTGTCTTTATCATGCAAACCGAAGCTGGCAGTGTCGCCCCGCCCCGGCAAAAGAGAAATCTACGCGTGTTAGCTATGATACGCGCTTGCAGTGATAAAGCCCTAGCCTAACGTTTCTTCCTGCTTCTGCTACATCCTTCTCCGTGGTAATGGCATACTATGCTGCAGTCACGATGGTACTGGCGTCAGAAAAATTAAGGATTATCATTTCATTTAGATTACAGAAAAAGGCACCGAATATCGTGCAAAAAAAAAAAAAAACTGTCGCGCAAAGCAGAGGTGCTTCTGTTTCATTTAATAAAAAATTCCTACTACTGTACGGCTGGCAACTCTCGAGAACTATACAGATATTAGAGTCCAATATGGACAATACGCCGAATTTGACGAATTTCTCATGTATATGTAGGAGCAAACATTATGAACGAAATCATCGTAGTTACCTTTAGCGTCAAACTAACGCTGGCACTCGATATAAGAACGTTATATATATATATATATATATATATATAAAGAAGTTTCAGGCTGACAGTCATTTCCGGTGCTAGAAACAACATATCTGTTTGTCGCGAAGAGAAATTATTCGTGGAAACTGCCCCGCTGATAGAGAGTGCCGCGGGCAATGTTGTGGCAGCCCATCGAGCACTTCTTGAGACGTCTTCAGCTGGGGTGCGCTAGGTACGGATTCTATACCGGCAACGAAAGCTAAAAGAGCAAAAAAAAAGAATAACAAAAGAAAATGAAAGAAACAGACATATATTTGCTCATGAGACAGTAACCGCTTGTGGCCTTTCGCGGGCGCCTCTGTGTGCGCTGACTGAACTGACGTGTGGTTGACGTCACGGTTTGCCCACAGACACTGATATGAGCGCAAGGCCTCGAAGCGAACCGGCCGCGACGACGTTGCCGCCTGAAAAGTTTCCGGTGACGGGGCGGTATTGTTTGCCGAAGAGCGACTTAGTGGTTTGCTCACTACGTCGCCCAACATTCCCCGAGGCGGCTGAAGAGCATACCACCATTGTATTAAGGCCAGCTTAAGCTGGATTCACGCCATTGGACGGCTCACAAATTCAGTTTGCAGACGACCGTGGCGTGACGGGGCTGCAACGAATGAGACAGCTAGCAGCTAGTCTGCCTCGTTTGTGTAAGTGTGTGTGTGTGTGTGTGTGTGTGTGTGTGTGTGTGTGTGTGTGTGTTGTGAAGACGAGGCGGAGGAGGGGGGGGGGGGCATGATTCGGCGGCACCGTGCTACGTCATGTTCATCCGCCTTCTTAATCGTCCATCCGTCTCGTCGAGCAACTCCCGCTTTTCGAGTCAACAGAAATCCCGCACACGGATCCTCTTAATTAAGATGCGGCTGGGACCGCTGTGCGGGGAAGCGTTGTGGCTGCTCTCCGTACCTATGTCGGCGCTGACAGCAGCGCTGCAGGGCATCCTCAACGGCTGTTGACGGTAACAGTCTGAGAGGGATACGGCGTCCCCGTTTCACATTCTCCCTGACCCGTTAGGAGAGCGCCTTTCTCGGTGAACAGAACGGCCGCCGAACTGGTTAAGATCATTTTAATTGGCGCTGCCTCCCAAACTTATGTGGAAGCCAGCGAACTTCATCGCCGTCCTGTCGTACTCGGTGGATGAAACGGAGGAGATCTTAGAAAGCTGCGTCGTGTGTGCTTTATTCCGATCACTGGGAATGACGCACCGGCGTACGCGCAGTGACATATCGCGTTCCGTCCCTTTATACTTCCGTTATGTTGCCCCTCCCTTTATTTTCTCGGAGCTAATCAACAACGACTGCATATGCAAGGTTTTTTTTTTTTTTGTCTGTCTATCGTGCGTGTGATGGTTTGCTAAAGAGATCCCTGTTGGCATAAAGTTCAAACCGATGAGTTGCCTTTAACTTCGCAGTGCTCATTTCTATTGTGCTAGTTCTCACTTTCCCAACATCTTTCTAAATGAACAGAACAAACGAGCGGGTCGATGCTGCAACTAAACACACCGAGTAATTTCAGCAAGACTCCGCAAAATGCTTAAATTCTTCGTAAGTATTGCGCTTTGGCACTGAACGGCTCCATTTGAGAATATAGTATGACAGACAGCACTAGATGGTTTTGCTTTGAAGCTTTTGCTTGTTAATTTCAAACGCTGAGAATCAATCAATACAGCAATGTTTGGGGAGATTAACGGCTGCACTAAAATGTTACAAAAATACACTTATTGTAGTATAAATAAACCAAACCATCCGGCGCGTCGTAGTTCCAGTACGATTCTGGGATAATGAGATCGACGAGAAAAACAAGGAAGCCAATGTCCCCTATCTTTCTCAGTTTTTCCACCCTTATCGTTTGGAGGGCCGGAAAAGTCCTGATAATTCGCACCGACTCAGCAAAGAGAGTGCCCAAAGTTTACCGTACGTATACTTTGGGCACTCTTTTTCGCCTTTATGTACTGTGCGACAACTAGTGTGGCCCTCTGGGCTGGTGAGTTCTGAGGCCATTCTCCAAGGGCACTTTGGATGGAATCCACAAAAATTCCCTTTCATAAGTGTAGTTTCCAATCCGCCAGCCGTCTTCTCTAATCTCTAGGGGTATATGCCCAGCATCAGGATTGACTGAAACATTGCCTTAAGAAAATTTTAGCAAGAGGAGCTTTTTGAGTTTCGGCCCTGCTTTTGTATAGAAAGCCTGACGGTCTAATCTAGACAAAGCCACACTATAGTTAAAAACAGATATCTTATGACGCAATGTAAGTTTTCTGAGCCAGCTGTGAGTCGGAGTACCTTTACTGACTCATGCAGCCTTCGAATAATAGATGCACTGACCGACGAGAGCGCTAAATGCAGATACGAGTATAATAATGTTGCGATCATGTCCCGTTCCCGATTCTATAAACAATGTCATATGTCGCCAGTGTCAATAAAGGAAATCCTTTACAGCCCGCACGCCTGCCGAAATGAACAAGTACACAAACACACAGATATATATATATATATATATATATATATATATATATATATATATATATATATATATATATATATATATATATATATATATATATATATATATATATATATATATATATATATATACACATGACTACATAGGTTGCATACCTCCCATGTGCGAAGGTCTATGGTTGGGTAACATGGTGTTACTCTTAAAGAAGCGTCTTTCACATGTAGGTACATTGAGCACGGGTGATGACTGCTGCAACCCGAATCCTCCGAAGACAAGAAAAAAGATTTCGTTCCTTATGGAGTTGGTCACTGTATGGTGATTGTTATGTCATGCTCATTTTTATCTCTCTATTTCGTGAAATCGATGAAATTACAAGGTTGGAGAGTGGTGGGTACAAATTTAAATACTGAGTGATCAATGGTCATCGCTGTTATTATATAAATGTGTGCTCAACATTTTTGTGACACTCCGGCGTATAAAGTGGATGGCCACTTTTGTTTCTCGCTCTCTCTTATATCTTTTCTAGCTTCTGTCGCCGTGTGACTAAATATTCTTAAGTAGTATTGCGCTATATTCCGGCGCTGTGCGTTTCAAAGGTTTGTGAACGTGTCATGAATGTGGTCCATCTTCTGGAAATATTTATGTGCACTACACCTGTCCTTCGACTGGGTGTAAACGGCCTGTGACAGTGCCCTAAATACATTTTTATTTCTTGTTAAATACCGGTTCATCCTTCATGTGCAAGCTGTGAGCGTTGCGATGTGCTTTCTTGTCTGAACAATAAGTCGACTAAAGAAACTGTGTTACCGCTTGAACGCATTCTTCAGATATATGAGCATTACTTATTTCTTAATCAAGCACGCATTCCCCACTTCACTCTCTCGATCCGACATTAAGCCTTCGAGTCCCACCCAAGACTTGCGAAGGAGAAGCCACGCTCTTATACCGACTATGGTTGGGCGTCGCTTTCACAAAGGCATATGCGTTACGCATAGGTATGGCCGACACTGCAGCCTGTGACCACTGCGGTCACGAAGAGTCTATTGGGCACATTTTATGTGACTGCCCACAGTACAGTGCAGAGAGGCAATTCCTTCAGCATGCACTGAACAAGCTGGACGACCAACCACTGTTGGAAGAAGGCATCCTACGTCATCGTCTAGACCTCACGTCGCAGAAGAAGGCCATGCAAGCGCTACTGCGCTTCTTGACATCTACCGGCCTTCGTGAACGTCTCAAAATGGAGCGTTCTTTGCGTGTGTGTGTGTGCGTGTGTGTGTGCGTGTTTAATTTGTTGTGCTTGTCTGGAATCTTGTACCCTCTCTCGCTGTCATCTTTCTAACCCCCTCCCCTTCTCCCCAGTGCAGGGAAGCAAACCGGAGACTAATATCTGGTTAATCTCCCTGCCTTTCTCTTTATCTCTCTCTCTCTCTCTTGATCTAGCCTATGTTTCATGCGCATTTTATGGTTTAGCAAAAAGAAGCAACGGGCACCATTACTCAATGTTTCAAGTCACGTCACAAATTTTTAATAGATATACTCACTACATCGACGCGTTGTTATGTCGCCTATGTGAGAGCGCATAGGCCTTCCCGTCTACGCTCCCTTACATCAGCGATATAAAACAGAGAGGGACAATGCCGTTGTTCATGACGCACCTGAGAGAGCGTACTCTTCCAAGTATAAATACGTCGATCAACACCGAATACCGCCGTAGTACTGTTAGTATAAGTATACAAGTACTACGTATACCAACAGGTACTATGCGCGCCGTTTGGCATGGCGCGATGTATTCAACGTCCGAAATTGATTGCTACCAATAACGTCAGCATGGTGTCATGTTTCTTCGCGATCTTTCTGTAGATGTCATGAGGGAAAGTGGTTGAGGGGGAACGCCTCCGAGCACTGGAATTCGTTCGGCCTCTATGTGGTCTTCACATGGCCACCCCTTTTTTATTGGTATGGACAGCTTGAAATTCAGGTCTGGGCATCCACTAAAGCTAGCGTGACTCCAATGAACGGAGAGCGAAACAGATGCATGTATAGAAATATCGGTGTTCGTGCCTGCAACACTGAGTGGTTTCTGCACACGAGCACTTTCCATTAGCGAAGCTGCAAACCTCGTTTGGAAGGCACTTCTCTGCAGCGCAGTATAGGCGTAAACTCGCATCGTCCGCTGTGGAAACCTCTGAAACACTGAGTGGGTCATTTTGTGAAATGTACGACGGATTCAAAATTGATTCCTCGAGCACACAATCGTTGGCGCTGCGCCTGGCGCCACCGATTATGAGGGCCATTTCTCCGCTCGGACAGCTGCACGCACGCGCGCGTGTTCCGGTCGCAGAAAGGAAAGGGGCTGGACGAGAAGGCGAGCTATTGTCCGCGCAGTGAGCGACGACGACATCTCCGCGACACGAGTAAATCGTCCCGCGTCTCTCGCACGCAACGGCGTCGAGCTGCAGCGTGTACAGCGATGGCTTGACGCGCGTGCGGTTGTTTCGAGTCAATGAAGTCATACAGGCTAAACCGGAGCGCTCAAGGCGCGCTTCAAAAATGGACGTTAAAAACCACCCGTTCTTCAACCACACGCCAACCGTGCAGTGTTGTGCAAGCAGGCCCTCATCGGAAGCCGACCAGCGGCACCAGCAAACGAGCACCAGCCGCTCGATACCGGCCGGAGCAGCAACTATTGCGGCAGCTGTTGTCCGCTTCATCCATTGTCGGCTCCCGCGTGTTGCAGAGGCCGCCGCTGCCGCTACAACGAGGCTTACTTCATTCGAGGAGCTCGCGCGCGGTCAATCATCTTGCCTGCCGATGAGGGAGCGGACGTGAGCACATAGGATAACTCTTGTTTATGAGGACCGATGGCTCTCCCCCGTCGACGTGCGCGAGAGACCGCGCTTGTTCATTCCCCATTGTTCTTTACACGGTGTCCTTTCCTTTGTTCCTCATTCGTTTTATTTTCCGTTTCACGCTCGTTTCGCTTTCGCTTCGCGGCTATTCTGGCCCGCTCTCAACACTCTTTCGGGCTCCCAGTCCGAGAGCGCGGCAAAGTGGCGGCGCCTGGACGACTTCTTGGCGCTCGATAAGAAAAAAGAAAAAGAAAAGAAAGAACAAGCTATGAACGCAGGAGAGAGACAAAGAGAGGCCGGGAGGGGGGGGGGGGGGGTGCCGTGTTCATCTGTACTGCCGGTGAAAAATGACGACCTCCATCTACGTTGAGTGACGAGATAAATTACTAGGGTAATTCTGTTTCGCGCTTTAGCGCCCTGCTTTCGTATCCTACTAGGGCGCACTTATTGTTCTTGTTCATGGCACCCTTTCATGCTCTTTCTCTGCTTGACTTTCTTTAAGGAAAATCTACACTATCCCGCGTTAATTCACTAGGCCTCGATATATACGGTGCTATTATTAAAGCGTTATCGCTTGTTATTTCGTCTCGCTGCCCCGATAAGGGCCGAGAGGGGGCGAGCAGAGGAGGGCAGAATGACGCGCCGGACCAGAATTAAACAAATACATATATGCAGCAACGACTCCCTCGAGGTTGGGAGCGCTTTTCGGACGCCACAGACGCGCGCTGAAATATGACCGGCGAACGGAGCGAGCTCGCTCTATCCAATTAGAGCGCGCATGCAGACGACACGGGCGAAGGGCTGATCGCCGCGCCGCGGCTGGAAAGTTCCCTCTCGTTGTCGGAGCAGCGGCACATGCACGGTATGTGCGCTCGCTGGCAACGGAATGAGTGACATGTTCGTTTTCAAAGCCTCCCGTTGCTTCTACAAGCACCCCCCTCCCCAATTCTTTTGTTTCTTATTGCGGGATCGTTTCAATAGACAAAATATTACACACACCCGTATGTACGTGTTAGTGCATGTCTATCTGTCAATATGCAGGTGCATGGATGTACGCGTGCGTTCGTTCGTCTGAGTTTTCATACGTCCACCCGTGTGCAGACCCACGCGCTAGTATAAATACACAACTAGTTAGCATTTCTAGAGTTCACATGGTGGGCGATAGCGTCACGATAACGCGGTAGACAATCTTGACTGAAGGTATTCTTAGAGGTTAGTTTGCCCCGCCGCGCTGATCTAGTGGTTATGGCACTCGGCTGCTGATCCGAAGGTCGCGGGATCGAATCCCGGCTGCGGCGGCTGCATTTCGATGGAGACGAAATGTTGAGGCCCGTGTACTGTGCGATGTCAGTGCACGTTAAAGAACCCCAGGTGGTCGAAATTTCCGGAGCCCTTCACGACGGTGCCTCTCATAATCATAGCTGCTTTTGAGACGTAAAACCCCAGAAATCGTGTATTAAAAGAGTACAAGTTTCGTTTGAGAAGCGCGCAATTCTTAATTTCTTCGGCGCTTCTCCCAAGAACATAGTTCTTATACAGCCTCTCAAAAACAGAAATAAGAAAAGGTCTTCTAGTGTTATCAGCCTCCGATCGCCTGATTCCGCACTAACGTTCTCAGTTTAAGTGCATTTTTTCATTGGTCATCAATATGAAATTTCTTTTGAGATCAATTACAGTGTAAGACACGTTCTTTTTTCCTATTTGAATATACCTGCCCCAGTAAACAAAACAATACGTTCCCCGTCGTGATTTCGCACGCGTAGCGGCAGCCCCAAATGCGCCATTTCTTTGGCATCATCACGCAACAGTTCAAGTTGAATCACGCAGCACCAAAAATTGCCTCTTCTCCCACAAAAACAACAAATGGTTGACCTCACAAGGCCATTATTTCGTCTGTGCAATTTACTGTTGATCAGTCACCTTTGGTAATGATATGTCCTCACTACAGTAAAATGATCTGCTAAATTCTTTCTTACGAACGTTTACAGCTGGAAAGCCTTTTGTGAATATAGGCAACATGATCAATTTGTCGTTCCTGCATTTAACATACACCGGCCTCCGCCGCGTTTTCTTTAGCCTTTTTCTTAAATGTGTAAGTACTTTCGCAAACAATGGCGCGACGAAGCCGTATCCTTGTGCAGCATATGAAGTTCTGACTGTTGTTTTCGCGAAATAGTTTTATGATATGCCGTCTAACTTATAAATTTTCTGATAGCAGTCACAAGCAACCATTCTTACAAATCGCCACAGAAAAGGCTGTCACATTTGAGGCTGTTGTGGATTAGGCACATTCTTCCAAACGCTGATGAAGAGGCTTCGACGGGGAACTGAAAAAGCGTCAGCGACGCGTCATTCCATCGAATCTCTCTCACCTAATGGAGTTCGGATTCCAACGTTGGCGAAACAAGCGGGGATTAAGAACCAGGGGCAATAATCTCCGCCTGTAGACACCCACGCCAAGAACAAGCAAACACCCAAGTTGTATTGGGGGTGATGGGGCTTGGGTACTCATGCAAACGTACACTCTGGTCAGGCTGTCTCGAAAGGGGGAGTGTTTCTCTTTGGAATGGAAAGGAAATTCGGTTTTGACCGCAAGGCAAATGTCTCAACTGAGAAGAGACTCTTGAATAGAGAGGAAGAGAAAAGCACATGGAGGTAACTGCCTGTCGTCGAGGACGACACATGAATGGTCTTGTGCAGGGGAGGGGAGGGGGAATTCAAGCAGTCAAACAAAAGAAACGGAGAAATGAACTGTAAATGAGTGAAGAAACGAGACACAGGCGAGAGCACTGATATCGGCAGGGCAGAAGACACACACACACACACACACACACACACACACACACACACACACACACACACACACACACACACACACACACACACACACACACACACACACACACGTGTGAACAGTGAGAGTGAATGCAAGTTAGGTACGACGGCAGCAACCACTGCCCAGCCCGTCACGTAGCTCCGTCACGCTGAAACAGTTATCGACCCTGTGACTTGGAGCCATGTGTAGTTTCCTTGACATCCCTGCCGTAGCGGTCGCATTTTGGATGGAGGCGAAAATGCCAGAAACCCGTGTACTGTGCGATATCAGTGCAAGTTATAGAATTCAAGGTCGTCAAAATTTCCGGAGCCCTCCACTGTGGCGTTCCTCTTCTATAGCTCTCATTCCCTTTCCGTTACCCCCATGGACGCTGAGCCGTGCTCGCGCAAGAACTGCAGAAGATAACGTCTTTCCCTTCACCGAACGAAAATCATTGCCCACAAGACCGATATCCAGGTCAGGTTACCTTGCTCCCCATTCGAAAAACCGGTAGGTGCCCGGCGTCACCGGTAATGAGACCCGGTAGCTACTGCACCCTAGATGGATGCTTTAACCACTTGACCACCAAATGCGGTCGGGGTCCGGAAAGGCCCAACCCCGCCTGTGGTTATCGGCGCCAAGAGGAACAAGCGGAGCCTCGGGACATTGCACTGGGAGGGAGTGTGGGGGCTGGCATTTAATAATAATTTCTTGGGTTTTACGTCCCAAAACTACGATATGTTTATGAGAGATGCTGTAGTGGAGGCTCCCGGAAATTTCGACTACCTGGGCTGGGGTTCGTAAATGTGCACTGACGTCGCACTGTACACGGGCCTCAACATTTCGTCTTCATATAAATGCAGCCGCCACGGCCGCAATTCGATCCCGCTACCTCCAAATCAGCAGGAGCGCCATAGTCACTAGATCACTGTCGCGGGGCGTGGGAACTATAGGACACGTGGAATTTCTCTAGGGATCCGAAAACGTCTAACTTTTCCTGTGGACGCCAGCGCAAAAAATAAGCGAGGACCCGATAAGTTACATTGATGGTGGCCGGGTGCTTTCCTTCGACGCTACCTCGACGTTCTCTGAAATTGATATTTGTAGGTAATTTTCTTATTCTTCTAAACAAAGAGTAGTGGCAGAATAAAACAAGCCTTGCGGCTAAGCTTCCCCTCATCCTTGGCCGATCCTCCCCATATTCTTTGGCTGCCTTATGGAACTAAACACTGCAGTCGGCTTGTACCACTGGCCTCAACCTCGAGTCCAAACACCACGCACTGCTAACGCATAGGGTCATTAGGTTTGCGTATTCCAAAGTAATCTTTATTGCAGGAGTCGAGCTGGAATTCCACATTGACTGGGCAGAGCTGTAGACTTCCGCCAGTCAGTCAGTCAGTCAATCAATCAATCAATCAATCAATCAATCAATCAATCAATCAATCAATCAATCAATCAATCAGTCTGTTTTATTGTTCACCAAAACAGCTACAACGGTGAAAAAAGGTTAGATGGCGAAAAAACTGTGGGTACTGCAGCTTGACTAAGCACCGGCCACCCTGTAGCAGCAATGAGAGGATAAATGTACAGCAGGGAACAATGCAAGCAAAAAGCGCAAAAAACACATTACGAACACATTAAACTAACAGACAAATTCATAATCGTAAAAACTTATATAATACGTACTCGTAGAAAAAATAATGTTAGGCATATTTTTCATGATTTTTGCATACTAAAAAAAATAATACAGACAACCGTGTCCTGCTAAGCTTAATGAAATCCTGTAACAACTGGACAAAAGCATAAAAAGCAACACATGCGCAGTCATAAAAACAATCTGTTTACATTGGTTGTGTTCCACGTGTCAGTCTCAATGCCTTTTTTCTAATACGCGTTGAGAGTATAGGCAATGTGTGGCTAAGCCTTTGTGTCCTGTAGATAGTGCGTGGTAATAGAATTTTCCAAGGGGGATTTATACCGATGGAAGTAGACACTCTCAGCACGTTCATGATTTGCGAATGTCAGAAATGAGTCAAACTTCCCGCGATTTGCGCTAATGTAAGATTGTAGCAACCTACATTTGTGTATGTCGTTAGCAAAAACATTTTATGTTTAGAGGAAGTTCTGTGGTGAGTTCTAGGTGCGATATGTCCTCTGTTGCCCTAATCGCTCTTTTCTGTAGCATTCTCAACTTATTGAAGTGTGTTACAGTGGCGTTTCCCCATACCAATGCACAGTAGTTAGGTGGGAATGGAAAAGAGCTTGATAAATAAGACGCTTTATGGTAAAAGGGAGAAGACGTCGACAACGATTTAGCACACCCACTGCATGCCTCAGCTTTAGGCTAATGTGTTCTACATGTTCATTCCAGGATATATATTCACTAAAAATTACTCCAAGTGTCTTAATTGATTTGGCTACCGCAATTTTGTAAGGGCCTAAGGTAATATAGTCATCTAGCTCAATCTTTGGGCCAAGGGCTCAAAAAAAAAAAAGGACACATTTTGTTTTTGTTTCGTTTAGCAACAAATTGTTTTTACTGGGCCAATCACGATACCTAAACCAGGTGCTAGCTCCAAGCGGTTAAAGAGTAACTAAATTTTTTCCACTGAAAAATAGCGTAAGGTCATCAGCATAAATTATCAGGCCCTATGATGCTGCCTTGTGGCACCCCGGTTTTAATAGGTTGTATGCGCGATTTAAAGCCGTTTAGATCAATGCACTGAGACCGCTCACTATGATATGACTATATCAGTTTCAACTTAATGAGCCAACAAACATTGAAGCCAAGGAAAGCATAGACGAAGTTTTTCAAGGAACTTGAAGAACTTCCCCTTTCTTGAAGAACTTTCGCTATGCTTTCCTAGGCTTTAATGTTTGTTGGTTCATTAAGTTGTTTCTAACAAATAAACGAGCCCCTGACCCCTTCCCTTTCGTTATATCAGTTTCAGTAGGTTCCCCTGAAGAAATAGCACTCTAACTTGTTCAATAATAATTCGTGACGTAAGCGATCAAAGGCCTCACTAAAATTGCTTCCATTGCCCTTCCCGAGTGGCAGCATAACATCCCTCTTAGGCCCGTAGACGAAATCCCAGTGTAAACTCTTCTTCGAAGTGGAAGGATTTTGGCGCTATATTTATTGTACCGCCGCATGCCGTCGCTATCATCGGGAGGCCACCGAACATTACGCAAGAACAAAACGTACCGATCGCAGACTCGGACACCATTCTGGGAACTCCCGCATCTCCTGCGTAATACTCAAGTAACCTCGTTGCTGCTCCAATCGCTAGGGGGTGCCAGCGCAACCATCTCATGTTATTGAGCTGCTAATAAACCCTCACATGCCATGTAAAGCACAAAGTCTGCCGGAACGACACCCTCGCCCTGAAATGACGAAACAATGGGAATGGGTCACGGACTCGTGTTTTATTCGGCAGGCACAACCTAGTGAAGCTAAGAAAGACATAGGGGGCACTCATCCACGTTAATTGTCGTTTCTGACTGTAATTTCTAGAAATTATGATATAGATGAAATGTAAATAATGTGGACAAAGCACGCAGATTTTCGAATAACGCGATATATACCTCTGTATCCCAAACCCCCTTTTTTGTGAGCTCTCCCCTTGCCACCCCTCATTATGCATGTTCGTGAAGTGTACTTAAAAACCACGCGCCCATGAAAAACTTTCACCTTTGAAAAAGGCTGCTCTCCAGCCGAAACGTCAGAATAAATCCTAAATAATATGTTTGTCACTGCGACTTTCTGAATATATATATATTGCACGATGACACGCGCCACCGCGAAGCAGGTGACAACGCGACTGTGATAATGCCATTACTGCGGTTTAAGAGTGACTGTGCCTCGTTTTTTCTCAATCTGATGGGCAGGAGTTTTTCTCCCGACTGGGATATCGCACAGTACACGGGCGAAACGTTGATGCAGGCGAAACGTTGAGGACCGTGTAGTGTGCGATGTCAGTGTACGTTAAAGAACGCCAGCCGGTCGAAACTTCCGGAGCCCTCCGCTACGGCGTCTCTCGAGATCATGTCGTGATATTGGGACGTGAAACCCCAGAAATCATCATCATCTTTTCTCTTTCTATTTTGTTCTGACACTTGCGCGTCGGTACATATACCATCATTTCTCGTTACAACATAGCAGCGGGCAAATGGTGAAGAAACGCAAAAAAAAAAAAGTAAAACCAGTTCTTCGCCTGTGAAATGTGAGTAAACAGCCGAGCTGTAGCAAGGCTGTCAAGTGTCACTATAATGTAGCAATGTCATCATCGCTATCATGAAGCAGTCGGCTGAGGGCAAGGGTGTTGGTAGTAGGTTGTCCTATAGCGTTGTCCTGAGCGGAGAAACTCAGTCACGTACTCCCACTTAACTTTTACCTTTGCACCGCCATCGTTCGCTTTAGTTATGTACCAGGCACCTTGCGTACCTTGCGCTGGGGGATGGCGTGAAACCAGCACTTCCGTCAGGCGCAATATCGGCCGCATGCAGAAACAGTGTCACGCTCATTTTCCGACCACCATCCGGAAAAGCGAAGCAATGTCGTACAACCGAACAAGGATAAAATATTTACAGGGGGCTCATCATCGCGCACGGCGGCCACGGGAGTGCCTCGGGGTGAATGAATGAAAACAGCGGGTGGAGGAAGGAAGCGGAACAAAAAAGAAATTGCGGGACAGGAACAAAAGGCCCGCCGCGAAGGCGCTCGGGCGGCGAACTGTGCGCAGCGGGCGGTCCTAGATTGAAACTAGCGAGAAAGTGGCGGAGAGAGCGAAATGCGCACGGGCCGACGAGGGCGCACGTCTAAATTATATTTAGGGCCTCGCCGGGCTGGCTGATCCGGACACGCGGGCGCACTATAGCAGCGGCGGAGACAAAACACACGGTCGGCCCCCGTCATTCCCGGGGAGAGAGCGGCGCTGGGCCGAGTGAACTCTTCGGAGCGCGACATACATCCACCTGGACGAATTTACGATGAGCTGCGGGTCCTCCCCGCGCCGCCACGCTCTTCCTCGACGGGGTGAACGTAATAAAGCGTCACCGCGCTGCGCCTGGGACGGGTCCCATTCGAGCCGTTTCCGCCATGAGCAAAAGTCCTAATTGAGGTGTTCGTCTCTGTCAGGGGTACGCGCGCGCTACGCTCAGAGCGGCCAGCGAGCGCCTCGCGTGACGCCCACCCCGGCACTCCAGCGCTCGCCTGGCAGCAACCACATGTCATACGCGCGCCGCCACCTGGCCAACCGGAACGACAGGTGACGCGTCTCCATCGCACCCCGCAATGGGCGCTAGATGGGGACACAGCTGATGTCACTTTCTCCCCGCGTTTCCCGACGGTTCCTATCTTGTTCCTTGCCCGTTTTTATTTCATTCCCTCCTCCCATTCTGCTTTCGAATTTCCTCCCTCGCTACCATCCTTCTTGGTGCTGGTTCGGGCGCCCGCTTCCATTTTTCTTTCCACGGCTATTACGAGGACACGCTGGCTCGTTCCTGCTTCCTTGCTCTTCTTTGGCGCTCCCGCCTCCTCTTCCCTGACGAACGTTTCTTATTGCCTTTCTGTGGCCATATAAACTCGCAAGGTTTGTGGCTTATCCCCGTATTTTATGACTGTCCTTATCGACGTAAAAAGACGTCATCTAAATGAGCCTCCCTGTCCCCTCTTCCCGTTCTTCGGCCGACCCAATCTTTCTCTCGTCGTCAGCGTTTTTGTCTGACTTCAGCCCTTGTCTTGTCGATGCCACGTTCAGGGCGCTATTGTGTGCAGCAGGCCACTCCATCGCCTCGGCACGGGAATTCGCAAGTACGTTTTCGTTGGACCACGCCCTAAAAACCTTGCTAAACTTCATAAGTTACTAGCGAGCGGTTTCGTTTATTTGTTCTGCGTATGCAACTTGCTCCAATGAACTCGTGTTATTTATTTATTTATTTATTTATTTATTTATTTATTTATTTATTTATTTATTTATTGTGACGATGGAAAGTACACTCTATATTTATAGTTTTTTATTTTATTGGCAGCCGCGTTTCAAGCATCTCCAGTGCAAGTTTACTTAATAGGAGTTTAATATAACTGAGCAGCGCGAGTACATTGTGTCATGGCAGTCTTTTACGACAGCAATAGGAATTTGCATCGATGGAAAGCACTGCAAAGATTTCTGTGCCAATGGCTGCCCGCATGTACTGTACCGACCAGATCTCATAGCCAACACTTTTTCTTTTCAGATAGAATGAAATAATGCAAATATAGCGCCCATGTTTAACACCCTGTCGGCAGCTTAAAAAAAGAGCCATATTCTTGTTGGCGATGCGAATTTCGACCGACATATTCCTTCATGTCGCAGAAGATGAGCCAGGACGGCTGTACCAGTATGTAAGGGCGGGAAGAATAGACTTACAACAGTGTGTGGACACAACTGGAAGGGGCAGCAGACCGAGAAGGAGCAAAAAAAAAAAAAGGCTACGAAGGAGAAGGATGAAATAGACAGAGCAAGTTGTATGCGACAGCTAAAAAGAAAGAAAAAAGCGCAAGGAACTGTGGAAGTCTCTGGAAGCGCCTAGAAAATTTACGATCCCACCAAGCGTGAAAAGCTCGCTCGCAGCGATGTTCGCAGTGGGACGTCTATTTATTGGGGACATTATGCCCCCGGAATGTAAGAAGAGCCGATATCTACGACACGTACTCCTCTGGGTACATGTGCAAATGGCCGATGCCTCTAGAAAAGTGAAAAAGTGCCTACCTTTGTGCCACAGACGCGGGTACGATCCATTCCTCATGCTATTCCTGGGTCCCTGTCCTTTCTTATTTTTTTTCTTTCTCAGGCACGAAACGATGTGACTGACTTTCCCGCTGCTTGTGTGTGAAACGTACCAAGACATCGAACTTGGAGCCTCTCTTATGGATGCCACATTGAACAAAGTAAAAGGAACACATATGCGTATTGGCTGCGTTCACACACACACACACACACCACACACACACACACACACACACACACACACACACACACACATATATATATATATATATATATATATATATATATATATATATATATATATATATCAGAGTGAGAGAGCGATGAACATTGGAACATTAGTCAAAACAGCGACCGATAAAAGGATGGGGGAGGGGGCGCGACAGTCAATCGGTCATTCTAGCATTCTACTGAACGGAAATATCGACTATTTGCTAATAATCTAATTGAATGGTAGTTTTTCAAAAGTCTTTAAGGACGGCGAATCTGCATTCTACTAGCAGTGAGGCCACGCCCCCCCCCCCCCCCCCCAAAAAAAAATAAAGAACGCAATAGACAGTAGACGAAAACATGAACTACACACCAGCGAAGCAGATTGGTGTTGAAGACGACACTAGCCACGATCTTCAAATACGGAAGCCTATGCAGAAACGATGTGACTGAAGCCTGAAATTTTATTCAGCCAGAATGAACCTGTTTTGAACCTCTTTGCAAGTCTCGTCTCGGCCAGACACCATCCGCGCCACGCCGGACGCTGCCGGCGTGCTCGCGCATGGTGGCGCCGTGTTTCGGAGCACGCGGCTCAGAACCAGCGCTGCCAAGCTCGTGGAACACTGGCGTTGAAAAGAGCGCAGGCAACCGTGTCGCAGCGCCAAAAGATGACAATCCAGTGTATGTTACCACATATCTGCCTTTGGAACGTCGCTATTGGAACTGAAAAAGCTCCAGCGCACTAGAGATTACAGCTGCAGTGAGACTACGATATATTAAGAACAGTGGCTCCTGAGGATCCGATATATTAAGAACAGTGGCTCCTAACAGTGGCTCCTGAGGATCCAATAAAGTTGTCTGTCTGTCTGTCTGTCTGTCTGTCTGTCTGTCTGTCTGTCTGTCTGTCTGTCTGTCTGTCTGTCTGTCTGATGAGCAGAGCAGGTATTAGAACGCATGATCAATAAGCGTACCAGTGCTATTAGGAACTTCGCGAGTTTAAACGTCAGTTAAAATTATACCCAACTCTTATTTCATACTCATGTATTATTTCATTATTTCGCAATGATACCCGTGTATTAATTAAACAATCACAGCCTTGAGTGTCCGGATAACAGCTCTGGCTTTTGGCCCAAGGTTCGCTGAATGTCGTCAACAACGGCAGCTGAATGCGCATCATTCTTAAATACCGCTGTATTCTTATCGTTTTCGGGACAAGTGACTCGTTACTATCCATTGATGCACATCTTTGGCAACGTGAACACTCCAGAACGCCACTAAGATTGGGCGCTCCGTTGCTCTTCCTTTTTTTTTTTTTTTTGGCAGGGCTCGCCCACTTTTCGCTTGAATCACGAAGAATAGTATCCTTTAAAGTTGAAGAACCGAGTTGAGTGACATGTGTTTCTACGCTTATAATTCAGTAGAGGGCACATGGTTACAGTGTTTTGTTCTTTTTTTTATGAGGAGTTTCGACTATCTGAAGGACCTTGATCAATCAACATGCAGGTATTGATAGGTCTCACCTCAGACAAGAAAATACTTTGTCATTAATCATGATAGCACATGGTGCCTCGCCTAAATGCTATAAATGCACACTATTCTTGAACACAGGAAGGGCTTGTGCTTTGGCATATACCGCAATGTTCCTGCTACGGCCCGCTGTAGTTGTGCCTCACCTGGACACAAGTTGTCGTATAACGACTTGAAGGAAAATATTTTCGACGTATAAGAAAAAAATGTGGTTGATCCCTCTGTCATAGGAATCTGTATAACACGAAAGTGAAACCTGTCGTCGCGAAGTTGTGGAATGCATAAGCGGCAATCTGGCTTGGGTACTCAGAACATGTGAACACGTTAAATCTAGACATCAGCGGCACCTCGACATGGCACAGGGATTCTCGACAGTTGTACGCGAGAGAAAGTTTTCAAGCGACTCACATTGCTCTGGAAACACTGAACTGCACGCGCCAGAGCCTTGCGCAAGCCTGTCGTAAACGAGGATCGTCCGCAAACGGTGACACCTTGCTAGCGAAATTGAACGGGTTGTCAGCGGATTGTTCTGTGAAAACACAGTCCACTGCAACGAAAGGCTAATTATTTGCTTGTCGACGGCAGTCTTTGCGATCCTGGAGCAGTGCGCGTCGCAACTCAACAAACCTGGCCACGCAAGAAAAATTTTGTAGCGGCCGCGTTCGTACTTTGCCCCTGGAACGCGCCGTCGCGACGCCACTACGGTCCTAACTTTCTCGGCGGTCGAGGCGCGAACATTACCGAAGCGCTGACTGCCGGCGCAAATCAGCACTAGAGCACTGCACGGGCCGACTTTTCCCGGCCCGGGCCCGGCCCGGCCCGAAAACGCCGAGCTCCGGCCCGCCCGAGCCCGGCCCGGTGTTTTTAAATACGGCCCGTACCCGGCCCGGGCCCGAAAGGTTTAGGCCCGGCCCGACCCGGCCCAGCCCGGCCCAATTCAAATAATTATTCTTTGAGCATATACAAGGCACTGTCCAATCTTCTCCTACAGTGAAGATACCAGCCGCACTCAAGATAGTTTCCGGAGAGTGTTGTGAAAACATATTACAGTGTCACGATTTGCACTGGTACTGTGTTTACCTTCGGTTAATTATACCTGTAACACTTTAGCGAAAGAATTGCGGGGAGTTATATGAGGAGGCATAGCTGGCTGTCTCATGCACGCAGTGCTAACGGTGCAATGTTCTTATTTCTTTTCAAAGAATGAATACATCATACAACGCCAACATAAAGTGGAAAAACGGCGGACATTTATAATTGGCTTTACTATAATTGCTGGGACTATTGAGTAAATAGCGCAGAACTTATCCTTCAAACTTCGTTTATTGCACAATGCAACGAGAGGGAGAAAAAAATGCGCTCTAACTACTCCTGGGAGGATTCGCCAGGCTGAGTAGCGTTATTAAACCTGTCGTTTCGACTTCTCGGTAGGCAACTGTCTCCAACGTACGCTACATTTTCGTGCTACAAAGAAGGGAGTCCTCTCCCGCACCATTGTTCGCCGAACGACCGCCACCGCAGTGCCATAGATCTGTCAAAGCAAGCCACACACGTTAGCGAGCGACATACCGTCTTCGCTATTCGCTTTAGATGCCTATCTCGTCCCCTTTGTTTGACCGTCCTCGGTCTTTGAAAGTGTTATACTTTAAATCAAGACCGGGCTAAGGGCTTCCGAAATAACTGCTTAATAGAGCGCCCAAATGAACTAGCCGCTCCACGTCGAACGTCGAAAGCGCTCCACGTCGAAGGCGGCGGGTCTGGTGTCCGGAGCGTGATCCCATGCAATGACTGCAATCGGGAGAGTTGGTTGCCGCCGAGGGCCAGAGACCTCGGTGCGAACAGGGGAGCGAAGTCTGACTGTCTGTGGCTCGCAGTCGTGGTTGTAGTCTTGCAGCTGGGGGCTGTGACGGTGGAGGCGACGTGTGCCAGAAAGGAAAAAAGCGGTGACTACGATGGGCAGGAAAAGGCGGAAAGTAGAGGAAAAGCAAACTTCTGAGAAGGGTAGCGCCCACGTGGAAGGACATTTCACGCGGATCTCGCATATTCTATTGCTTCACTACTATAGGCTTCATTTCAGAAGGTGTCAACTGCTCCGTCAATAAAATAAGTTATGTGTCCATCATATGAATGAACTTGGGCCCTTCTGCTTTTGTTTCAACATGGTGTCAAGCATCTCAAGTGCGGCACAGAATACTTAGTCTATGCCTCTGTATATAGCTTCCGCAAAACCTGTATTACCCACTAATCAACTTATGTTAGCAACCGAGCTACCCGCGCCACGATTTTGGATCGTGGTACACTTAACACGCGACGGTGATACCGCAGCCGATAAAAGTAAACGAAAAAGTAGCGCACATGTCGCACACCAACTTAGCGAATCTGGCTAACAAATTCTACTCGTACCGGGGAAACCCTACTTGCTTACCACAAACATTGAGGTCATTGACGCTTTGGTCCACGGAGCAGTGGGAATTCTACGAACGGGAATCGCTGGGTGCCCGTGCTACGCACGTCCTGAGGTTTCACAGCAGCGGAGCTGCCATACGTTCTTTTTTTTTTTTTTTTTTACTAAAGGAGGGGTTCATGTCTCCCGTTTTGATGTGTGTTACTTAACCGCTAAAATCTAATAGCGGCAGAAGTTCGAAGGCAGATGGAAGCTTGAAGGGATGAAAAATTCGTCCACACGGGTCGTCTCTGGAGCCCTTAGATATTTGTGTGGTAAAGGGTGCAAATACACACGCCTGTTACAAAGCGCACTGCAGTAAATCATATTGCTTATCACCTTCCTTAGGTGCTTGCTCACTTCTGTCTCGGGAGCGCGTCCACATTTTTGAGCGCCATGAGAACACTTGTGCTCCGACGAATGACGAAACTTATGAATTACTGACGAAGTGTGACGAAGACAAAGGTGGCCGTGAGAATCAGCAAATACACACTCGATGTGATGAGAATCCGAGTTAAATTCTAGTTCTGACTCTCTAATGGCCAAATCATAAATATTTGCAACTGCCTTGCTAGCACAAAAATCAGCAACATCTGCGTGGATCGGCGACCCTGTGACAAGAGTCACTTCTCTTCTTGCGCTTAAACTGCAGGAAAAACAGCTCCTCAAGTCTTAATGACTTACGAGTCGCGTTTACCAGTCTACAAAGTCGCGAAGGCGGAAGCAGGCGAGGCGGGCATGGGAGCGTAGCTGCATGCTTGAAATGTTTCCCATGATACCCATGAGTGCATCTTATATGCACTAATCTGGGCAGTGTACCGTTGCTTCGCGCTTCTCGCAGGGCTACCTGACTACCACTTCTTTCGATACATGGTACGCAATAACGTATTTCACTTAATATAATGGCGGGAACTTATATGAGGCAGTTTCCTGATATTACATGTAACATACTGGTGGAGGCAAAATGCTAGACTTCTTGTATCCTGCGATTTCAGTGCACGCTAATGCACTTCAGGTGGTCTAAATTGCCCGGAGACCTCCACTACGGCGTCTCACATAACCTTACTAGGTTCGGGACGTTAAATCCCAACAAACAACAAAACCAAAAAGCATACACCCGCCATTACCGACACGTATGAGAACCGGGCCTGATTCGGGCCTGACCCAGGCCCGGGCCCGGCCCGAGCCCGGCCCGGGCCCGATCCAACAATTACTTACCCGGCCCGACCCGGCCCGCGGGCCGGGCCGGCCCGGGCCCGTGCAGTGCTCTAATCAGCACGACAATCTAATTCGTTTTATCTATCGTTCCTAGATGGCGGTACCACCGCAGCGAACGTAAGCGAACCAAGAGTGCAGTATAAGGGAGGCGATGTTAAATTAAGTGCAATTTTTCTTGTCAAACACCATAGTTCACTGTACTAAACACATTTGCTTTAACCGGACGACAATTAAATGCAACTTCTAAAGCGCCATAGTGAACATATAAGGGCCCAACTGTTCCCTGTATGGGCGTTGCTGCGGGGGTGTATCGGTAGAGCTTCTAGCTCCTTTCGTCACATCCTGGTTGAAGGTGGGTTCGAGTCCGCCTGGATGGAACTTTTTCAGTGTGAATGCAAGTTCATTTTTTCAAAGATCCACTTCCATTACAGGAAGTAAGTCGCTGATTCTCCTGTTAAAAATTCTGCATATCCTATGCATTGTGGGCATCGGTGTCATGCGAAAGTCAGCGAGCAACTTGCCTATGACGAATTGTTCGGCACTCAGCCAAGTGTTGCGAGTAGGATCAAGGTCCTTGTGCAAAGCGCTTGAGTACCCACTCATGAGCATGCTTGACATGGACTAACCAGGAACGTCGACAGCACCGTGGCGACTGAGTCGTGGCTCATGGTACGACGTAACGTTGGCACTCACGTTAGTGCAAAGCACAGACATCTATTCTGTCGGAGAAAAATGCACTATACGGTACGTTGATAGGCTATCATAAGCGTCGTTCGTTGAAGTATTCCTACAGGATCGAGCAGAGCTAGACAATAGCATACAGAGCGATAGTGGAACATACGTCTAGCTATCGTAGCTGTGATAGCTATTATCACAAACTAAAAGTGCAAATGACGTTACCAAGCATCATCAACACAAGTTGGGCAACAGGTTTATTCGCCATATTTGCCGTATGAGAGGAGCCGCCGCAGCCTTGTGGTAGCGTACTTGCTTGGCACCTCGGGATGTCGGGTGTAGTTCCTACCCCCATACCTCTCAGTGGGTTGCGTTTGGAGATTACTGCTGGAACACCTGCTCTGTGTGCTTGTATGTCTGTGTGCTTGTATTTCAATCGCAAGTTACAATAAACGGCTGGCCTCGTTGTAATGTAATGTGTGTTTTCGTGACGTTAGATGCCTATTTTAATTGAGCCTTCACTGACATAGGCAGTATAATATTTAAACACCTGTGGCCCATACCCGCATACAAAGAGCTGCTGCTACGGGTATGAGCCACAGATGACTGGAGTATCGTTAATCGTGGTGTACATGACAAGTACTTCACGTTAATGACGTAGAGATCAATCATTCATGTTCGTCACAGATTTATAGCCTACCATCCAAATTTTGGTGCGTATCAGGTGAATGAGACGACCAGGAGAGCACCGGTACGTCGGCGGATAGATAGATAGATAGATAGATAGATAGATAGATAGATAGATAGATAGATAGATAGATAGATAGATAGATAGATAGATAGATAGATAGATAGATAGATTCAAAGCGACTTTGCCCGAAAATGCTTCGCGTATACTAACTAAAGTGTGTTATTCCACAAAATGGGCAAGAGAATTGTGTTGCAATAGGAGGTAGGTATACGCTTACAGATGTATTTGCGGAAGGACACCACGGTAGACCCGAGTTTAAGCATGCTGTGACCTGATGCTATGCACTGGGGAAGGGTGCCTTCATCGCTGCATGGAGCTCCACTCGTTCAGAAGAACTTTCCATCTGCAATTCAAACTACTTTCTGCGACGTAAGAATTGCTTCGTTGACGATCTTTCGGTAACTGCCTTTGATGTCAAAAAATAGCGATTCTGACAGAGCGGTTGTGTTTTTTTTTCATATTTATCATAAAACGAAGAAAGGAAACAAAAATAACAGGCAGCTATAGGTTACTTTTTTTCCACCTGGTTTGCTTCCCTAGCGTAACTTCAATTATACTAACTTCCCTAAAGCAAACTGCAATCTGTATTTTGCCATCGTAGTATCAGTCTAGATGAGCGCCTCTTCAAAGGGAGGAAAATGTTTGGACCTTTGTCTTAGCCTACCGAAGACAGACCGGCTTTCAAGGTTATACGAGATTGCTTCTTGCGTGTGCACATTTGTGTGAGAGAGAGAGAAATGAGGGAGGGAGACAGCTCAGCGGATGTGCTATGTTACTGTCATGCAGCGGCGTACGTCAGTTAAAAAGGTCAAGTGTGCGCTCTCCTCACTGAAAAGGGGCGCATTTGTTCCTTTGACATTTTCTTATAACCGTTTGTTCTTCCATTTTCACTTTTCTGTGCTTTTTTCTATTCCTGTCATTATTGTTTGTGTGTGTGTGTGTGTTTGTGTTTCTTTTTTTTTCATACCTCTGAGGGAGATTTCCCGTCCTAGTTAACGGCAAATTTCCAATTTTCTTTCTTTTCAATTTAAGAAAAGTGAGAAGATTCCTGTGAAGTATGCGGGATCCACGGTATTCTAAAATAAATATTAAGATGACCCTTGTGGTCTCTGTGGCGTAGGAACGCGAAAAGTGAAAGCGCAGGTGCGCAGCTGTTGTCATGCATCATTGCACCATTGTGATCCCGTTGTCTGCATTCCATCTTAGTTTTGCTGTCGTCGTTGCGCGTTATGTGTCGTCGTCACTCCTTGATGCCTTGTGCCTGCTAGAGCATGTTGACTATCAAATGTGCGACAATCATCAAAACCGTTATAGAGGCCAGCCCTTCATACTCTGCGCGCTGCGCTACAACAGTGAGCGTGTTTGAATTTTGTGTGGTAATAATTGGGGTTTATTAATAAGGCAGCATGTCAGGAATGAAACTTTGCGTGTCAGCACATTTTGTAGGTACAGAAGACACACAATACGTTTTATTAAAGAGGCTGTGACAAACCAGCGTGGAGGGTTTTCTTTTCGTTGCAGGGAAGCTATGAATAGGCGAACTGACGATGAAGTTTCATCCCATGGTATTATAGAAGTATTAAAGGAAGGCGCGGAGGCACAGCCTTGTGCCAGCTGTAGTGGTTCACGTAGCCAAAGGTTTACGTTGCTGCTCACATTTATCCTTCTTCTAGATGCAGAAGAACGTTGATGGCACAGAAACACAATTAGGATTCTGCAAAAATAAGGCCGTGGGGCAAAGTGAAGCTGAAAAACCATGACTTCTACTAAAGTGGACAATTGGACGAGGGATGTAGAGTGAAAAATATGGTTCGTGACTGCGCAACGTTGCACAAGATGTAGGGTACAGCGGAAAATGGGGGAAGAAAAAAGAAAGGTTGTCAACAACAAAACAAGCTTTCTTCTTACGCATCGGATCCTCCAAGGCGCCGAGAGGCATTAATAAAAGCCGACGATATCGCTCACGGCGTCCAGTAATATACCGTAACAAACAGCGAAATATCAGCAGACATACGCTCTCGCTTTTCCGCAAGGATCGATATGTGTCTGCTACGGCCATTAATCTAGCACCCGTGACATCGGTGTCAGCACACTGCCTCGGTCGTTCTTTCGGCTCCGCAGGTCCATGAAGGGCTGAGACATGGCCATCGATAGGTGCCAAGATGCTTCTTGCCGCCTAAGTGCTGCAAGTTTGAGCGATTCTCTCTCTTCCCTATCTCTCTCTTCGACGCGAGTGACACTACATAGGAGGTCACGGAGAGGAAGGCGCACAACTTGCCCGATAAGAGTGAACTTGAATCCAATGTCGATAGGAACGAAAAACTGGTCTTATCGCTTACGTAGGTCCAGCTCACTGTCCAGAAGCTCTTGACTAGGAAACAGCACGCCTAACAAAATTTGCTACACAGAAGAGGGACAAATTAGAAATAGAGAGCGACCGAAAAAGAAGGCGTGGGATGGGTGGCAAATAGCATGAAGTCGAGCGACAACGACCTGCCTGTCGGGCGCCGGAATACAAACAAACAAGCAGCCGAAAATTAAAGAAAAAAAACGGAGCCCCCCCTCCCCCCATACACCGACGCATAGCGTCAAGTGTCACTGGACAATCACCGCGTGCGTCGCACATAAGAGGCGCCGGTCACGCAAGAGCGTGCTCAATACTGACGGCGGCGTACACACGTGTCGAGCGAGAATTGCTGCCAATTCGCGGTCGCACCCATGGAGCTCGCGAACACAGTGCTGTCGCCCAAGGAAAAGAAAAAAAAAAAAAAACTCACTCACTTTGCGTGCAGAGTGACCACATTTTCTTTGTTTCTGATCCTCCACCCACTCTGCTTTTGCTTTTATCTCCTTCGGGTGCGCCAGAAAGCGAAACACAGGTTGGTTAAACATAAATGTTGCTAGATTTATGCGCCGCCCTTGTGATTCACGCAATCCTCTTTCTATTTTTTTTTTTCAACATGGGCGTCCTCCTTGCGATACATGTTGCCCCCTTCGTCGGAGGAGGACCACGAAATAAGAAGGAAGAGCTGCGACGTGTGTTGGGGGCAGTCACAGTGTAGTATAGATAGAAAGAGGGAAAGGGAAGGGGAGTGAAGAAATTGATTTGCGCCACGTTCGATCGCAAATGGAAGGCTTCGAGGATGAGTCACGCATTCAAACTGTCCCTCTCCTCCAATTCATGGCAGAGTACCTGATAGGAAAACGAAGGCAGGACACGCGGAAACAAAAATAATAAACTCATTGAAACGGCAAGAGCGACATCGGAAAATAAAAAAGGACGGAGGGGGAGAACGCGCTGGCACGCCCATACTTTGTTTATCTTGCTCTAGCGTTCTGCAATCACATCGAGCGCTGTTCTCTGTTGGCGTGTTTTATTCTAGATTTTGCTTTGTGACTGTCCCGTCGAACGCATGCTAACGTAAGGACTGCTTTCACTCGTCACCGCCTGGCACGAAACAGAAATGACTCAGAGGGTGAGAGAGCAACATCGACGATGGCCGGACCCGAAACACCAGAAATTCTTTCTATTTTAAGTTTTTGCTGTTAGTAATAAGGTACATGCAGAAGTTCGCATGGGATTAAGGAGAGAGCATCATCTGAAGATTTGCATCCTCCGTATGGGTTCAGCCTGCTATACCGGCTTTCGTTTTACCCGAATAGGCTGTGGAGTTATCGGTTGTTTATAAATGCCCTGCGGTTGTTTGTACTACTCTGATAAACAAAGCCGAACCAAAAGCTTTAGAGAGGCAGCTATCGATTATTTCAGAGTGTTTATAGGTGTTAGTGCGGGCTTCATAAGTTTGCGTATAGCTTGTGCGGCAAAGCGAAAATTTTGTATGTCTCTTATGGGAGCTAATGTCTTGAAACAAATGATGCAACTCCCGTTGTAGGTATTTAATATGCATTTTCGAAGCCGTGCAAAAGCCACACAATGAAAAATTTCCTGTTTCAAAAGTCTCACGTCCGGCGAAGTTTATGGGGTAATATCTTAAATCTGTGGCCATTCAGGTGGCTGGCATGCTATAAAAGAAGAACAATGCTGTATGATCTGTGGGCTAAAATGCAGTCTCGAGCCGAATAAAAGCCGGTCGTGGTTTTTCTTAGCCTTTGTCTATGTCTCTTTGGTCGTCCCTGTTTTCTTCTGCGCAGCGAATCATGGCATGTATCCCCAAGTAGTCCAGTCGTCTAGCCTAAATTAAAACATCGACGTCGATTGCTCAACTTGCTAAGCAGTTCACTCGCAAAGTGTCAGTGCAGGCCCGTGCTGCACAATTTTGTAGCACAGAAACATGAGCGTACGCCCGTTTTTCACGATATTTTTGCGACATGTGGTGCCGTCGACTGCGCCTTAATAATAATAAAAAAGAAAAAGACATTCGTAATAGTGTGAGACCCATGTAGTTTAAGCGCAGGTGGTCTGGTCTCCTTAGTGTTCTTCAGTGTTTTTGGGTGTATGTAGAATTCAAATCGTCAGTGTGTATATTCCCTGCCTTCGAGGCATGACTGCTCAACTTTTTTTTTTTTTTTTTGATGTAGCAATCGAAGACAACAACATCCTATCCGCGGAGGAAGTTCCTTTTTTTGTCATTTTATGCGGAGCAATAAATAAATAAATAAATAAATAAATAATAAATAAATAAATAAATAAAGTGAATATTTCTCTCACAAATTATTTCATAATCGACCCGGTCTTTATTTGCGTTATTTGTTTCCCGTTTAAGAGCTAAAGATGCCCCGGGTATATAGATATACATCAAGAGATGTCAGAACGACACTATCTTCATCGGTTACGCCTCCGAGTTTTTTTTTTTTTTTTTCCCTTTTGCTCACAACCTGACTCCCAAAGCATCTCAGCAGTGCAACGCAGCTCTTAGCGCTTTAGTTGGTAAGCGTAACGTACGGCCTCGGCGCTTGAGCCCGTTCTTAGCGCAGCGAGCGGAAAAGCCGAGCCATGTGTTCGGCCGTGGGGCGTATATACGGGGCTACCACACCATACGGCGCGTCTCTATCTGTCTCGGGCCGAGGCTCAATCTCGCCGATGCACCGACATGATCAGGGAAAAGGGGGGTCGAGCGAAAAGGTGCTGCCTGCCGCAGTGCTTGCGAGGTCGGCCGGAGAGGTTGCGGCCAGGCGGACCAAGTGCGCGTGTGCGGGGCCTTCGGCGCTCGTCGGCCATTTGTTGCGCGTCTAAACGAGGAATAATGGAGCGCTCCCTGGGTGACCACTCCGTCTCGTCCAATCTGCGGCCGCGGGACGAGGATGGACGTTGCAGCGCCTCGCGGGGAGAAGAGGCCCATTTGTTACGGCCCCGGGGCACCGCCGAGTAGCCCCAGAGACTTGTCGACCGGTCAAGCTGAAGCCATTGCGCCGAGCACGGGGCCTGTGCCCTCGTGCTCGGCCGCGCATTTTTCACCACGCTTGGGACGACTCGGCCTATCTACCGCGTTGCACTGTGAGATCTAGTAAGGATACCCAAGCCCTCTCCTCACCCGTCCTACAGCCATGTTCACCCGTTTTCTCTCACGTGACCAGAAACCACGCAGAGCATCGTCCTCCAGTGCATCAAGGCGCACATTAACTGCTAACCACTGCGACGTAAGCGTAGCAGCAACGGACGGCGTGGCCTGGCTAAGTTCCCACCAGATCAACAGCGTACGTTAGAGGGTCGCTTTCCTGCTGCTGTTTTTCAAGTGTTCTCGACAACACGCGCGCTCTTTCGAAGGCATGCCCACGTTCAGCCTTTTTAACGTTACCTGAAGATAGCTTCTAAACCTACAGTATTCAGCTTACTAACATTATGACGGAGGCCTAATGCTCCTTGCCATCACAGTGCTAGTCAGAGCTTGCAACATCCAAGTTTTTGTGTGAGTTTTTCGCACAAAGCGAAAGGAGCCGTCCTCCGTTTCCGCTTTCACTGTAATTCCTCTGCCACAGCATTGAGGGGGAAAAAAGCGCATCGGATAATTGTTTTGTACTCTGTGGGTACACGAGGGCAAGGCCAAATTATACATTTTGTAGGTCCAGAGAGCAGTGGGAGACCGCGCGCTTAGCTCTGCACCGGAAGACCAACTATACAAAGGCAATCCAGCAGGTCGACGATTCCGCCCGAACCCAAGGGCTCGAAGCCGTCATCTAGTCATAGAAGCCTAGGTCTCACAAATCTGCTGCCTTAAAATAAAGTTTATTCTTCCTCCCCCTCTGGAGAATTGTGTAAGTAGAAGGAGAATAAAAGAGACCCGTCTTTCTCATACGACCGAACGCGCTTCGTTTTTTTTCTAACAGCAGCAACAACAACAACAACAACGACAACGACAAAAGACTTGGAGCCAGTTCCAAGCCATGAAAACCGCCCAACACCGAAGCAGTCGATCGCCGCTTACAATAACGTCTTGTTTCCATAGTTTTCATTAAAGGCGTTGTGCTTTGCTGATTCTTTGTTCTTTCTTTTCTATTCTTGGTGAAGCGAGTGTCGACGGCTGTAAGGAGTAGTTTCCCTTGTGTTTGCCACTGGCAGCCTCCCCCTCAGTGGTATGTGAATTTCGCACACACCGGCATGCGAAGATATCATGCCAAGTGTGCACTATTGCTTATCTCGCTGACCCTCCTTAAGCGTCCCGATGCCTCGCCTTGCTTTATTACAATTAGTGTAAGTCTCTAAGTAAATCGCGAATTGCTTTCCCGGTATTACGTACCGAAAGTACTCTTCGATTTAGTTTTATCCTAACCTTTAGAAAAAGTTTAAAGGGAGCGCCCATAGGAAGTATTTTGCTTTTCAGTTGTGTTACATTCGTCGGTACAACTCATCCATATTTATTTATTTATTTATTTATTTATTTATTTATTTATTTATTTATCGTTGCTGTCAAGGCCAAAGGCATTACAGAGGAGAGGGGTAAAAATACAACGGAAACAATAAAGACAAAGTAGGCTACAAGAGTTGTCTGCCTGGTTACACTACCATGTATAATGTGCTAAATTATTGCTAGATGAAATACGAAAACAACAGCAGGAAAATAACAAAGTAGGTTTTATCGAACCTTAAGTATACAATATTAGCTAAACTGTTGCGGTGGCGCACGTCGTCTCAAATGCCTGCTGTCGATCCAGGGCAGGTGGTTCCAATTCGCTGATGTACAAGGAATGAGAGACATTCTTCCCATACGTACTGCACAAGTGGGTGCATAGCCTAGTGATTATACCACTCGATTTTGAGCCGTGAAGGCCTCGATCAAATTCCGTATCATCAAGAAAATTTACCTTGTTTCATTTATTTCTTTATTGACTTGCGTACCTACAACTAAGATACGCGGGTAGACTAAGACAGCTTCTTAGTAACAAGAAATAATAGTAATAAATTTAAACAAGAAATTACACCATCTCCCGCTAAACGGGACCATGAGGCGATGCGAAGCAGCACGGGGGGTGCACACCGCGTTTGCATCGGTTTGACGCTAGCAGAGGGTGCCTGCGTCAGCGTTGTCTCTCGCGGGCGAGGGCGTTCTCGTTCCTTGCGAGCTGGTAAAGCGTTCATCGAAGAAAGAGCGTTTCCATTCGCGATTCCATCTAAATGCTCGCCACCTAGCGGACTCTCCTGGAACCAGCCGATCCAAGGTCGACCTCGAAACGCGGCATGGTATCGCATTACCGCGCGCTGTAAAACAGCTCTGTAGTTCCTTAATCGACGCCATGCCGCCTTGAAGCAGCCCGAAAAAGAAAGAATCCTCATCAAAAGACTTTTGTTGCGTGCCTCAGTGCGTGTCATGGCGATACAAAGGCAGCAACACGTCGTTTCATCGGTTCCCCAAAGAAGCAGACGACGCTTCGCGCAGAGCAACATGGATTAGAAACTTGCGCATCGGCAAGAAGGTGACGGGAACTATGCTAGTTTGGTCCAGGCACTTCACTCGCGACGATTTATTCCTCCATGGTGAGTACACAGATTGTGTGTGCGGGCGTTTATTATCATGCGCGCTTTTCGAAGAGCCGGAGTGTAGTTTAGGTTAGGCAAGCGCGTGAACAAAATAGCGACATCGTTTATACGTGTATATCTGGTAACGTTTTCTGAGTGTGCCTATGCTCAACTTGAACCGCGGTAACATTATTGCTGACGTATGTACTTTTGTCCGCATGCATTGTAGTAAGTAGATATAAAGCGAGCGCTTGCCTTCGTTCGCCGCCTTCGTCCCATGCGCGCGCTGCGCCTCGTAATTTGTTTGGTGGTTATGGGGGTAATGTGTGATGGTTTAACGTAGTGCGTTTGCATTGCGAGATCATCTGGTGACAATTCAGGATTTATTGCTCTCGTTCCAACTTTTGAGCGCTCGACCTGTTCACCGCGCCTCTAAGTTTGTCTTCCGGCACCGCGCATAGAACTGCACTCTCTTAACACTTTTATAAGTGACGCATTTGTACTCAATGGAGCAACGCCGCGCACAGGTGCATGCATCTTTCGGAAAGGCCTGCTACGCATGAACACGTACCTGCCTTTTTCAACTAGAGGCTCGCTGGAAAGGCTCTTTATCCTTAAGAAAATCTGATGCGGGTCTCCGAACAAGTGCGACGTTTGAACGCACAGCGCAATTATTTGGGCTGTTTCGGCGCTCAAATCCTTTAGGCCGATTAATATCAGATGTTCGGCAGCAAGAACCGTTTCGCATTCGACGAAGCATCGTGATTCGAACCCGCAATCAAGAAACTTTAGCACAGCGCTAAGCGGAAGCGCGGCCGTGACCCTGGATATAGAAGCCATCTTTGTTTTTCTCAGCAATGTTGCCAGATGAACCACTTTTTCTGGAGTTGCGAATAGTCAACGCGCGCCGTTTGGAGAGGAGAGCAGGATGGGCCTGCGCAGTGCGGGTGTGGACGCCACATGGCGTATGGATGGATGGAGTGAGGGAGTGGCACAGCCCCGACCATAAGTGGCTTCGCATCTAGAAAATCCCCTTTCGTTTTTCTTTAATAATAGCAGATAATTGATCCTGCCATGTAGTTAAAATAAATAAATTGCCTTTTCTGTTTCTGCGCCTTTTCTGTCATATTATGACTCGCACACGTACTAACTTGGTACTGTTGTTCTTGCGTTATGTTATTAACTAGTTCATGCCACCATCGTAGCGTAGGCCTTCAAGAAGCAAGCTGAACCTGCTTTCAGGAAGCATGTTTCTGAGGAGCCTCATATTATAAGGCTGCAGAAGTGCAAACGGCGCGCTATAAATCAGTGTTTCGTAGCAAGTCAGCGTATCGAAATTTCAATGCATGTAGAGCCAGCAACCATATCGCAAGCACACATTGCCACATACACCAGCTATTACCCTGGTAACACTTAAGCGATGTGTGCCCACGCCTTCTCTCTCTCTCTCTCTCTCGTCTTCAGAGTTTAGCTTTTCATCTAATGAGCTGCATTAATTAGTGTTCAGAATGCACACAGAAAAAAAAAACTTCTATGATACTTTAGCGCAATCTGAATATTATGCCACGTCAAGTTGGGTTATTTTTGTCAGAGTGCCGAGAACCATCTAATTAATTTCTAGTCGCTGTCTGCTGCATCTGATAAAATGTAAAAAAGGTGATTATTTTTGTGGATGATGGCGTGCAAGTGTACGGCAAAAGCAATGCTAATTAGTAATGCGTGATGAAAGCGCTGTTCCTTAAAGAAACTCTTAATACTGGCAAACGTTTTCCGCGATGATTAACTCTTCCCACGCCATATGGGCATTTAGCAAAATGTAGCACACCTATTCATTGCTTTACGTGAGCCCCGAGTTATTGGCACCAAGGGAACTGCACTGTTAGTAACGGTTACGTCAAGCGAACGGGCGATGAAACCAAGAAAAGCATTAGGAAAATTAAATGTCTTTAATCTTTTGCATCCACCATCGTATTAGGTACAAAATAAATGGATTTTTATCGAAAGAGCACATATTCACAAAAATATATGTCTTATTAGGAATGCACGAGCATTTCGGTACCAGAAAACTGCCCATGGAAACCTAGCAGCTTAACATAACAGCAAATGATACCAAATTTATTGTAACTGCGTTCAAGATATAGTTTAATAATGTGCTCCAATGTTGCGAAGACTCGGGGTGCTGAAGAAACGCTTTGAATGCACAGATTTTTTTTTCTTGAATTTTGTGCATATTGTCCCGACTTTCTACAATCACTGACCACAGTCAACACTGTCAGTCTAGTTATGAAATGTTTTCGCAAAAAGATAGAGAGAGAGAGAGAGAGAGATGACGAAGGAAGTAAATCGACGGCAGCGTTTTCCAGACGTGGATGCAAATTCATCACAAAGCATGCTGTTAGCAAATGCTTTTCGCAATTGGCTGGCTGTCTTCGCTAAGGATATTTCGCAAATGATGATAGTCTGGTGTCTACTTACAGAAAGTGCTTTAGCGTGACTTTTTTTTTTTCTCATGCGTATGGATTTCATGAAAGTCGTTCTGCAAGGCAAGCATTCATTCGCGGTGACTGGAGTTTCAGTTAAGAGTTAACCTTGACTACATATCCTAAGGTCCATATTTATTGTTACACGCGCAATTGCGCTTTATTCCTTTATTATACAGAGCGAGCGAATGACCACTTCCCAAGTCGTGCAACTGCGCATTTCGTGGGCGCACGCACTGAATCCTTCACTGGCAAGTTACGGCCCATGCTGAGGTCGCGAGTGTTGACCGTTAGGTCGTATAGAGCTTTTAACCCATTCCTCCTCCATACAGGCACCGCTTCCTGCACGCGCTCAACCTGGTTCTTCTCTGCCTTCTTCGCGCATGTCCTCCACTGAGCATTTCATTTTTCACCGACCACGCGTTCTCGCCACTGTGCGAGAAAAAATTTAAATAAGAGCAAGCAAACCAGGAGTTGTGCATTAAAAAAAAAGCCGTATATTGCATGGCACTCTGTGCTGAGGAGCAGCATGAGTGCGATTGCTCAGGCATAGAGAAATGACCCGAACAAAAGCAAGAATACGCGTAAAATGGCCGAGCCGATTTCGCAAACCTTCTCATTCGTGATAAAAGTACAAGTCAGAATGCGAACGTAAACATGTTTACGCGCTATTTCTTGAGGCCGTTTGTGAAGCGCAATGGGTTGAGTTGAAGCCCCGCACCAAACCGACCGTGGTGGTATCGCAGCACTGCGAGACGTGTTTGGAACAAAAGAATCGCTGGAACGCGAGGGCAGAATGGATCCAGGCAGCGCTAAGGAGACGGGAGCTCGAGAAGGAAGAAAAGGAATCGAACGCGGGGAAGCGGCGGAGTAGCGCTGCGCGGCACTGCTCTTGTTATATCTTCTTTTTTTTATTTCCTCCTCCTCCTCACATCTCGAGCCAGACTCGCTCCCCGTCGCTACAACGACCAACTGTGCCTCCTTCCATTCCCCGGCCACTGGAAACCGTCTCGCAAGAGTGCGTGCTATGCGAGGCCTGTTATGTGGTTCCTCTTGAGATGCCCGAATCCGTTGTTGCAACTATACTTTTTTTTTCTTGATAGCACCGTATGATTTTCATCTGCCATGAAATCCTAGAAGTTTACAAGACGTTATTGGCCAACGCACTCCTCGAAGCCATGCATGAGCTCTTAAAAGCGCGCTTTACATTCAGCGTTGTATATGAGGGCATTACGCTACTGCTGCATGTTAAGCATTAAAAAAAAAATGGTTGCATGTAGATGCTACAGTCTCCGAGGGGCGCCAGTTTCATAACATTTTACGGTCGCGAATGGTAGCCTAGCTCATCAAGGAGGACCACGGCCAGTGGTGGTATGTCGCAGCAAGTGCTCTCAATGAAGCAGGATTGGCATGCTGAGGGCTATGGTTGACGTAAGAGCTAGGAATAGCGAAAATTTACTTGTCTACCACGTTAATATGGAACCATGATAAAGCAGACTGTAAGTTCATTCTTTCGTTTGTTGTTTAGGTTTAAGTAATATGAAGGAAGGAATGAAGGAAGGAAGGAAGCAATAATATGAAAAGATGAAAGGTTGGCCGTGATAGCATGGATGGTTTTCAGCCTCCAACTTGGATGAGAAAAGAAAAGGGAACGGGTAATGAGGGATCGGAGTGACAACTAGATGTGCCAAGAGAGCTTTCTGTCCAATATTTACGCTTCATTTCCTGCCTGACATTTAAAGGGACTGGCGACCGGCCAGAACAGGCGATTGGTCCTGTTGCAGATTGGAAAGACCAAGGTTTATAGCGAGAAAATCTAGCGTCCTTTTCATGTTTATTCAGTGCATTAACTTAATCAATAAGCTTCAAAGCGGCTTCAAAGCGGCCTACATCTCATTCAATATATACATCATATGTACATGTCATACGGCCAAATATTTCTTTTTCTTTATTTTTCTTTCGTGCTCTCCGGCTTCTGCGTCCTTTCTGTCCCAAATCCCCATCCCTCTACAGAGCATGTATGCACCCATTTCTAGTCCGGCGCAATTCTCTGTTCTTCAATAAAAAGCTCTCTCTCTCTCTTCCGAATCTGAGGAGGATTCGTATTTTTAAATTGCCTTTGAAGTTAACAAAATGAAAACCGTGTATCGCGCCGTTTTGTGGTAAAGCGTTGGTACGGTGCAAAGGGTTCTCGTATCGCTATACACATATAGCGTCTTGTTTTTTAAGTGCGCCGTAATGCGTGTTTAAAATAAGTCTGTGCATAAAAAGGCATCCTCGCCTTATTGTGCGCTTATTATACGCTAAAAGGCGTTGGCGCTTGGAAGCTGTGTTGTATCGCGGGAACTAGTAGAACCGAAAAGTCATGGTGACCTATATAAGTGAAGCGGCGGCTTGTGCGCGCAGTCTTTCTCAGGGGTTGCGCGTTTGTACTGAGGGTCGGAACACTCGACGACTGTCGTCCTCAATGTGTATTTTTTTGCATCTGTACGCGGCCGCAAAGGCGCGAAAGCGTGTGATTATCGTAAAGGTAATTCAGCGCTTCCGAACACACTAACCGCAGCTGCCTCTTATGTATTACATACAGTTTTCATATGGTCAACGACAAATTAAGAGGGCAAATGAAGACAAGCGTTTGTCTTCCTTTGTCCTTTGAAAGCATCAGTCCACCGTGGTGGTCAAGTGGCTATGGTGCTCGGCTGATGACCTAAAAACACGGGTTCGATTCCCGTCCATTTTTATTACCAAAATTATTATCGTTACTTTCCAAGCGCATGCTGTAAATCCTATAACACATACCAATGGACCTACACAAATGGCAGAACAGCAAACCTCGCCACAGCAGAGGTTTAATAAACACAACGTTAGCTTGTTATAAATAGGGTCTGGCTTGTATGCTTTCCCCTAATGCCGGCGTACGGTTCCTTATCGTGCTCACGTACTGCTGTTTGCAACAGGTGTGCGCACGGCCGCATCGGCAAAAATTACGATAAAATTTCTTCCACAGTGTTTTCCGCTTCGCAAATCCAGAATTTCTCGTAAGCCTTTCGTTGCACAAAAAAAAAACAAAAAAAAACAACGCAGGTACCATAAAGCTTTGTTGTCAGTGCCTTGAGCCCTGAAACACCACGAACGGATTTTATCCCATGTGCGCCCCAACAGGCGTCGCAGTGGTTGTCTCCGCATCAATATGGATTGCGTGGCGTTCCTCATCGTTCCATACCACGTGTATGGGATCGATATGATTGGCAGAATGTTCCCACCTCTTACTTAGCAGTATACGATTTTATTAGAGCCACCACGTAACCACGGTGAAGTTTAATGACAGCTTATTGCGATTGAATTGAGGCGTCTACCTAACTGGCACTGCACGGACATGCGTAAGAGCTCACCGATGATGTGGAGTTCGACGTCGTAGCTCCTGCGGCTACCATGCTTGTACTCGACGTTGCAAACGTAGAGGCCATGGTCCTCGTAACGCAGTGACGAGATGGACAGCAGTGCGGGCCTGCGCACGGCCGAGAAGTGGGCGCGCCCACGTAGAAGCTCGGCAACCGAATGGCGCGCCTGCATCAGGTTTCCACGGCGCCCGGGAGGCGGGTCGAGCGTGTAGAGCGCCGTGGTCGGGTCGTCAGCCCGGTGCCACCAGACCTTGACCGCCGGGTCTGAGCGTGGTCCCAGGTCGCAGGGCAGGTCGGCGGTAGCGCCCTCCGTCAGTAGCACCGTCACTGCAAGACCGCGGGCAAAGCGGTTAACAGCGTGTCACTTAATTGCTCCAGTCAGCGAGGTCACTGGTGCTGTTCATTTTAACTGCGACAACGCGGGACATTAAGAGGCCCCCGTATGTTCCACAAATATGACGGACAAAGAGAAACTCGAAAGCAACTCTGAAAATTAACGGGTGTTTATTAAATGCGTTGCTGTGAGAGCACACACACACACAAAAAAAAAAAAGCTTCCCAAGGCGATCTTGATGTCCACTTATGTGTTTTAAGTGGCGCATTTGGCGCACTCTTGGTTGACTGAGGTGAACTTCTTTTGGACTCAGGTACATACCAATGAGGCCCACATCCAATGCAGGTGTGAGCCGCACATAATTTCTTTCTGGCTCATAATCGCACCTATACCATTATTTATTATCAGTTGTTCCGGTGTTGATTAAAGGACTCTTTTTTGCAATAAACTTATCCTACAATATTACACCAACATTGTACAACTGAATAAAGCTTGCTGTTTTGTATATAATTTTTTCTTGCAGATTTTTCTTTTGTTTTCGTACTTCCCCCCCCTCCTTTTTTTTTCCGGCTTCCCTGAGGAGGTGAATCGGACGTGCTGAACAAAAACGCAACGTCGCTACGTGCCAGCGCCATAAAACCTGCACATAATAAATGGAACAAAGGCATTGAAAGATGCGGTCTTGGATAAAGGGAGCTTGCGAGAACATAACGCGTGCATGATCAGCGAACGCAAAAAGTGTGAGGGAAGTGCGACTCGCCGAAGAACACTGAATTGACCATAAATGGCGCAGGACAGGCCGCTTTCATAGTCCGCGTGTTTTGCAAAAATATTATGATCCTAGTAATTAAAAATAATAACATTACGCCGCTTCTACGCTAAGCATGTGGCCTGTGATAATTATAAAGTCCAAGCTTACATCGCATAGACATGTACACTAGTACAAATGATGTCTGGCACATGTACGAATGTGAACAGTGAAAATGCATTTGGTTCATTCAGGCGTTGCGGTGAGGAAGAGGAGACACACTGACTTAGTGTAGAGGGCACTGTAAAGCTTATGGCCGTTGCTATGCTCTGGATTCTCATGTCACTTTCTACGTGAATACCAGTGTTACATTTCGTGCATCTACAGCTAGAGAAATCTTTATTGTTAGGTATAAAATGAATCTATGAGATTAGATTCCCTTGCACAACGTCGCACCAAGGAGAGAGAAAGATAGAAAATAACATGTTCACATACAAGTATTTAAGATCCTTCATCAAACTGCAATGAAAAATTAGGAAGCCATAAAGAAAATTCCCTATAGGAGTGTGCAAAATTTCACTTTTCGTTACTCATTGCCTTGGCCCTTACTTGAGGTGTTATCACACATTCAGTACAGTTGTGGTTTCTTATATTATTATTATTATTATTATTATTATTATTATTATTATTGTTGTTGTTGTTGTTGTTGTTGTTGTTGTTGTTGTTGTTGTTGTTGTATTCCCAGCTGGGGTAATCAATTTTCCGATGCATGTAGTACCCACACCCATAAAGAAAAACTCTGGTTGAAATTTAACGTGTCAGCAACTTTTATCGCAGACTTTTATGCAACATCTGATCGTCGAATGGAAATGCTGCTTTGAAATGAGAAAATGAGCGCATATGCATGCATACGTACGTGCACGTTTGATTGAAACGATGAATGCAGAGATAAAGAATTCATCATAGTGTTGGGAAGGCTTTGCTTGCGGACTGAAAAAGGAAATATTAAACTAAAATCCGTACTTGCGGGAAGTGCTTGTAAAGCAATTAATAAACATGCAGAGATCTAAAAGGACAAACATTTGAACAGGTTTAATGCGTATATGATGAGATGCCGTGCCACTGTTCGTTCGGTTAATGAGCTTTCATAGCTCTGATATGCACTTGATAATTTAGCAGGGCAAATTCTTCCATAAATAAGAATTATAAACGCTGCTCATCGTTGACTTGAAATTATCATCCATAATTTATGAGGAAGGGATATGTAAGCACAATTTGAGCGTTTTCTTATACGTGACAGCATTTGCAACGAGGCATCACGTACGCATTAACAGGAGCTGCGCCATTTATATGTTCTTCCAATTTCTTCTACTGACATTCTTCAAGGGCCTTTCTTCCTTGCAGAATAAGAAGTAGGCGAACTTTGCACTGGTTAACCATTCACCTTTCAGTAAAGAGCTTTCTCTCTCTTCTCCCAATTTATTTGGTTGTGTTAAAGATTTACGTGATCATTATCTGTCTTGGATACATAAACGATATAGTAATGTCAGACAAAACTGACGCATTGCAGAAATCAGGTAAGGTAAGCATTGTTGCCCGCAAGAACAGGCCCCGCCTGCATGCCCCATCTGAAACAAGGCGTGAAGCAAGACAACAGGACCGAGCGGAATGAAAGCGACGTTGTCTGGGAGATGTTTCTCCGCGCCGGTGGCACACTTTTGTCCTAACGTTGTCCAAGGGATGTCGCTCTTTGTTGGCGCTTCCCGTTAAAATGAACACGCACAGACTCGCCCGCCCACCTTTGTGGACTTATTCAAAGTACGAAAAACAGGCAGTGTAGCCGGCCTAATGGGAGCGCGTGCGCACACGCAAAGCCGTGCCCGAACAAAGAAGGAAGATGCTCAGACACGTAAAAATAAAGCCCTGAAGTGTGTGGATTTTGCCTTGTTGGTAAATCATATCATATCTAACTGTTTCTTGCGCTGTTGTTAGATTCGACACCTAAAAAAGGCGAGGAGGGCAGGTTTCTTACGGTGGAGTTTCGGTTACAGATGTGTTTTTCCGGCGGAGAATGTCCATATTGCGTAGGGCGGACTTATAGCACAACGGATCCGTACGCTATTTTAAGGCGGTACTTCAAGTCTGATCGGTCACACAAGCCAAAAGAGCTGACTCGTACACCATCCGTCTCGCTACCCGCACAAGAAAAAGGGGGAACCGGCCTGGCAGGTCGAGTACACGAACACAAAAGTGACGGCAAAGCTCGAGGCACGGCTAGTAAGAACAAGAGAGTCTGGCAGGCAAACACGCCCAGAAGGAAATGAAACGAAAAGAAGAAGAGGCGGAACTGCTTCCCACCCGAAGTCGAAGGCTCGAAACGGTTTCGCACAAATTCGACCGCAGCGCGCCTGCTTGTTGTTGCCGATTTTTCGCCCTATACGCCCGGCTGCTGCCTCAACGGGGCTCCCGTTGGTGCAAAGTTTCCAACCCGAAAAAAAAAAAATGTAGGAAGAAGATGAAACGAGACAAAGTGACAGAGAAAAACGGGCCAAAATCACTGCTCCAATCCCTTCGAAATCCCGACGACAGGGCACTACTTCGTTTTCCTTTTTCTTTCTTTTTTCTTCGGCGCTTTCAGGCAAAGCTGTTTCAGTGCCTGTTTCTTCTTTTCTTTGCTCTTTGTTCGCATATTATTTCGAGAGTTTTATATATTGGTATACACGTCTGGTTTGGCCAACCGGATCTCGTTTTTTGCGTGTGCTGGGGAAACTCACGATACTGTTTATTTCGTCCCGTTTTCAATTCTCTTCAGTGCTCCTAAGCGGTTCTTCTTTTTGCCCTATGGCGCTCTGCGACACCTTGCCACCTTCTTCTTGTTTTTTTTTTCTTTTTTCCTCTGGTAGTATTCTCGTAAGGTTATTTTCGTTCTTCCAAGCGGTGTGTCTTTCTTTCTTTTCTTTATTTTGTTTTGTAAGGCAATGCTTTCTCACTCGTCCACTAATCTCAGGCTTGTACGGGACATTTTTTTTTCTTTCTTATTGCTGCAAGGTATGGCGTTTCGGTGAAGTTTGTGTGAGTTCGGAACGTAGGTTCAAATCACTCACATTGTGTCGTTTAGAAGTCACGTGCCACCAGGCGCCGTGCCAGCGGCCATTGAGAGCGCTGATTACTTAAAGTTAAAATACACCGTCAGTAGCAGCAACAAGGACTTATAATACTTCCGGTGACCAGCGGAAAAATGGGCTGTAGCATATCTTGGGGTGAACTGATCACTCCCGCACAGCAATTACTGTAAGCGCTCTAGTACAGTTCAGCTAAGTGATGCAGATAGAGGTGGTGGCTGTGAACAACGCAGCTGAAATACAAAAGTTCAGTTAGGAAGTCGCCACCCATGCGACGATGGACTTACGTATTGTTGACGCTGTTGATGCCGTTAACGCTGAATTTATCGTACTGGCGTCTTGTTCACAAGTACGATTAGTTGCTTCCGTAGTAGGTTAACGTTTCATCTATCTATGTTTTTTTTTTCCTTGGGGAAAAATGTTGCATCTATTCATCGTTCAACTTCATACCGTTTTCGTATCGTGGTTCGCATATGCCATATGTTCCTTTGGCTTTCATACAATTTGTGTGTAATCGATTTCCTGTTGTCCAGCAGCTTTCAGCTTGATTCGACAATCTTTTCGCAATGAAGTTCCTTTACATCACTTGGTTGCGTGCGATGATAGCATATATATATATATATATATATATATATATATATATATATATATATATATATATATATATATATATATATATATATATATATATATATATATATATATATATATATATACATTCGCAACTTCCTAAAATTCGTTCTACAGAATAGGGTGTTTCAGTAAGTACGGGCCCTCATACAGAAAGCCGTGTCATAGTTTGAATAATATTCGTATTTTTAAACAGTTCGTTTGGTTTTTGCCTATTTCAGGTTTACTCTTCGTCTTCTGTCGGCATCTACTGCGCAAGAGATATCGCATCGCTTTTCTCGTAAGTGCTTGAAAAAGTCAAAAGAGGGATAAATTGTCATTTCGGCGCACGCGAGGTTGCCTCATGAGCAGTATGGCTGCAAGATCAAGAGCCGTTAGGCACGAGGGTTTTTTTTTTTTTTTTGTTCCTTTTGTTCGCAAGTACGCGTACCGGTCAATAGTCACATCGAACAAATTTCGAGAGGAGATTGTCCGCTAAGAAGAAATAGCTCTTATCAACGAAGAGCTCCGTAAATCAATGCGTCCTTCTGTGGAAGAATACACGGCGTAAATGGGTGATGCATGATTTCTAGGTCTTTGTTTTAGCCTGACTCTATAGATACCCTCATTAATGCGCCGTATGAATCTCGTTTGCTGCTCTTATGCTAGGCCTACACACCTACGTGGTATTTCAACGTTCAGGGCGCTGCTTTGCCGCTGTGCGCGGAGCACAGCGAAGTGAGAGACACACCCGGTAATGCGAGTGCCTTTGCACCGAAAGGAGGGCTTTCCTTAACAACATCTCCGTTTTTCATAAACAGTATCCCCGAGTGTGACCGGAGAACCGGTGTATCCTGAAGGTGGTCGGGTGGTTCGCAAGTTGTCTGACATTCCCTTAACTATATTGCACGAGGAAGGCTTAAGTAACACATGGACGCATACGACGTGGAAGGAGGACCTCATGAGGAGCCAATGGCGGCCAGGTCTGCCAAGATAATATTGCCCATAACATCCCCACGACCACCACCATTGAGCAAGAGTGATTTCGCAGCTGCATTAAAATGTGTTCTACCGGGCGAGATATCCCCTTGAGGCGCGCATTATGATGAAGTGTCCATCAATGCGTCAAAGCTTCACACATAATTTCCATGCCACTCCATATTCTATTGCAAGAAAGAAAATGCGGTTATATACCGAAATGTTCGTTATACAGTAAGTATTGCAATTACAACATAACTGAATATGAATTCATTCTGAAGTCAGTCACGTTTTATACTGTCATAAAAAGAATCGCAAGCCAGGCTCAACTGACGCGCTGGTGCAGCTTGTTATAGGCTGCGTTCTTTAAGTGCCAACGAAAAATTATGTATATATATATATTTTTTTCATCTGGCTCCCGGAACATAATCCACGTTGACCAACTCTTCAAATGTGGTAGTGCCTTCAGAAGATTAATTGTGTGAAGGAACAAAGTGCACGTTGTAGCCAACCGACCACTATTGAATATGTAGAGGGTTCAATTCATTCAAATCACAGTGTTTCGCACTTTTGCGATCGCTTGTCTACTGAACCGAGGAAAACAATTTGCGTACACAATTGTGTACGCCGTCCCTAAATGAGATAGAAGAACGGTATACGAAAAGGCATCGAGTTATCTCCATTCACTCCAGACATAAGTTGATTCTTGTGTTGATATATATATATATATATATATATATATATATATATATATATATATATATATATATATATATATATATATATATATGTAGTCTTTAGGGTCATTCTGACGAAGGCCGGCCCACCGGCCGAAACGTTAATAAAGCAAGAATTTTGAACGTGTGTCTCTTTTCAACCCTATATATATATATATATATATATATATATATATATATATATATATATATATATATAGTTTGCGTGTGTGTGTGTACGAGATGCACAAGACTAGGCGAAATGAACGCGTATATTATCGCGTGTGCGCCGGTTTCAAAGCGCTGGCGTGATACCCCTGGCGTGCATGAAGCTGCACGAGACCCGCATGTGCATGCGGCAGCCAGCCAGGCTTAAGCAAAGACGTGACGCCTGCAACGCGCTCAAACAATGATCGCGTGCGCGAGTTCCACCAGGGAGGAGCAGCATCGCTGCCCTTACGGGCCGAAAGGAAACTCTCAATGGAAGGGGGACGCCCTGACGAATAACCCATTATTTCTGAGCATTACGCTGGGCTTGTTTACACTGCTGGTTCGTTTGTGTGCATTTCGATTTTGCCTGTGGGTACGCAGCTGATAAATTATTCCCTCAGCGCACTTTTCCTCATGCTGCCTTCCATTGCTGATTTTATATACAGTGATTACTGGTAATATTACGGATTTTACACACACACACACACACACACACACACACACACACACACACACACACACACACACATATATATATATATATATATATATATATATATATAATACATAAGGTTTGTTCTCAGAAAGTCTTGGGCGGTGGACGTTTACGAGAGGAGGGCGATGGCGGTGCAGAAATGTGAAGTTTCAAAATTACATCCAAATGATCATCGCAGTAATCCCCCAGAATAATACGTGATATTGTGGCTCCACGACGTGGCGGAAAGTGGAAGCTCCTAAACGAAATGAATAGAGATAAGCCTTTCTGCTCGTACATGCATCGAATTTATGATGCCCACCCGTCGCCCGCAATGCGCAGGCACTGACTCTGGTGTTCGCGCACGGGGAACGGAAAGAAGGTTGCTGATGCTACAGGGCTCGCACTAGAGTCGGTGAACTCTGCGGCCACGGAAGCACCTGTTTCTGCTCCATTTTACGCATCCAGGTGGAGAAAGGCGTGGCCCGCTGGCGTTACGAGCGCAAATTGGCCATTTGTATTTTCCCAAGCGCCCATTGCAACTCTAAGATAGGGCAGTCGGAGTGGTGGGTGGCGAAGCGGCGGTGTCTGTGGCAGATCCACCGGCGCCCACCGGGGGGTGAATGCAGATATATAGCTTCATGAATACCTAGATGTCCATTAAAACCTAGAGGAGTCCTGCTGCCTTCTTTAACGATCAGCGCGAGTGTTCCAGCACACTCTTCCTCGGTGATGTTTGTGATCTTGTAGAAATATGACCAACGCAGATTCATCCATACAACCATTACATGCTTTAACCACGTGGAGGTCATTTTTTTTAATGTAGCGTGACAGTTGAATACAGTAAATTTATTACACTCCAACGTTGTCTGCGCATCAAAAGGATAACGTCTTCATAGCGCGATCACTGCTATAATTGTTACGCGTCAGTGGAGCATGTCGTTATAAAGTTCGCACAATGAAAATGAAAACAGCGCATTCGAGGAGTGATCGGTTGGATATCCTCGATGGAACATTTCTCACACTGAGCAAAATGCTTGAACTATGGCAACTTCGTGACAAATGGAGGCGTGCAAGGAGCGCCTTCGTTATTTTTGGCGTACACAAACCTATTTAAGTGTCTGTAACCGATGTCATTGCTTATCTTCATCATATTACGATGTTCGCGGGCCTATGTCGTGGCCAATTTGCTGCAAGAGTGCGAAAACTATTTGTTCAGATTCTATTGGCAGCAGGTCATAGTGACCACACTTTATGAAACGTATTCTGCCCACAGATACATTCTTTGGACGCGGGGTACACATGCATATCTAGTGCTTTCGACTACTTTTTTTCATTGCTTCTTTAAGGTTTTGTTCGTGCATTTTCAGTGCTAGTTTCATTCTGTTGGTATAGCTCGCTTCTCAGCCTGCCTTCGCAATATTTTTCATCTACATAATGATAACAAGAAATAGGAGAACGTCTGTGAAGGAGCGAATCTGACATTTTCGTACCTAGAAAAAACGAAAATGTTAAAGCGCGAAATGAAATTCACTGCGCTGAGGGGGTCATCATAAAATAGCATGTTTTAACGCAATAGCGTTAAGAAGCTTGTGTGGGCGTAGGCGTCCCGCGTGGAATCAATTATTTCAAGCAACCGCAGTGGAAACCCGGTGCACCCGACCATGCGAGCCCTTCGCCGAGGCGCAAGTATTTCAGTGGATGAAACTGAATTTGCCCTAGTGAAATTCGTTAGAGATATTGTCAACTACGACCTAACTAAAACTTGCTCACATCATAGCTCGAAATATAATTTGAATGCACGAGAAAACATAATTCTGTTACGTGGAAAGTCAAATAATTCCAGCATTCTATAGAAAAAGCGCTAATTTTAATGAATATTGTATCGGAGAAGGCAATGCGAATGGGGTTCGATAGCGTTTTGGCGTTCCACTGTTAAAGACGCAGCTTAAGCGTCTTCCGACTATTTCTTTTTTTTTCTTTCTTGCTACCGAATTGTATAGTGTACGATTTATTCTTTTTTTCTCTCTTTTCTTTGGTTTTATCTTTTTTATTAACCTCGCTTTCACTTCACACAGCGGCAAGGATGTGGCACCTAGAAAATGTTGCACGGGTAAAATAGGATGGACTGTCGAAGAATCCTGAATATGAGTACGTCGTGGATAAACAGCAACGAATCGTGCCACTATATATGGGCTTGTGTTCGGCGTTAACACGTGTGTCGGGATCTGGCAGCACTAAGCCACGTCACACTCAGGCTGACTAAAGGGCCTCTAAGCCATCCCGACATTTTTTAGATGCGGAGCATCTCTTGCTCACGGGTATGTCACGCGTCCGGAGTCCGCACTCACACTACGCATGCGCAACTCTCCTCTCCCTTCCCTCTCTCCAACAGCTGCTGCAATAAATAAAGCGGGTAGAGAGCGCGCGCGCGCGGCGTCCGTCCGCACTCACCCTACGTATGCGCGACTCTCCTCTCCCTTCCCTCTCTCCAACAGTTGCTGCAATAAATAAAGCGGGTAGAGAGAGCGCGCGCACTTCGCTTCAGTAGTATTTCCTCCTTCTCCGATGAAAGAAGTTGGTGGTGTTGTGTGATGGAAGCAACAGTTCCGTCAGCGTGTGGGTTGACGCAAGTACGCATCAGCATCAACCCACACTCTGACAACGGTCACGCGATGCGTGGTAACGAACCAAGTTAACAACGTAATAACACGCAAGGTTCACCGCATAGGTAACACTGAAAACACTGCAAACCTGTAAACACCGCCGTTAAATGCGCCGTTGAAACTCCTAGCGATGCTCCGCATCACCCCATGGTCCCCTTCGGGAAGATGGTGTAATTTTTTTGAACATTTCAAGTTAACACGCGCATCAAGTTAAGAATGGCGCCATGATGAACGATGTCAAATGTGGCAGCGCTACGCGCCGCGGCCGCGCCACAAACTCGAAAAACAATCCCTTGCGCCTCGCCGGCCATTTCCGGCATACCAAATGTTAGCCGCGACGACATTGTGGTTTTTGGTGACGTCAGAAGAGTTCGAGCTGTGCTGATTGGTCGAAGGAGAACTTCGACTTCCGCTTAGTCTGCTAGCAAATGCACGCGCTCCCTGCCTGTTTGTTTTTCCTCGTCGTGTGTCGTTCGTGTGGTGTTCGCGTGTGCACGCTTGTTAATTCGTAACCGCGCTACGCTACGCAAGTGACAAATCGCTCACGTTCCAACACGGCCGTACACAGCTGTCCGTTCAGCTGCGCGCAACTCGACAGTGTTTGCGATGGCTGAACGACGACCGCGCAGGTGCTCCGGGCACGGCGTGTCACCGTATGGGTTCATGCCACTGGCGAGTCTTTCGAGACTAGAAAGCAACGCAGGGTCCATAGCGGCACACTTTGCACGAGCACAAGTCAGGTACAGCCGACTAGAAATTGCAGAAACTGTCAGAACACGACGGATAGCGCTAGCACAGAGCGTTGGCACACCACCAACAAAACACTTTCGCGAACGCGGGAGCCCGGCGGAGGCGCGTCAACCGGAAGTGAATAGGTCTTTCTAACTGCGCGTCATCGGCGATATATGTCACGTGAGATTCGGAGGAGCACTCGGCTATGAGGTTGTACCGGCAAGCGGCCGGTGCGGCGCAGGAGAGAGCGAAACAAGCAAGCGCGAGTTTCAATAATCAAGCGCGTGTAACTCCGCTATTTCGACACCGTTTCGAAAAAATCCTTCCGGCTACGTGTTCGTTGTGGACACCGGCACAAAAGCAACACCACAACTAAATTTTGACCTCTGGGTGGTTTAGGGGCCCTTTAATGGCAAATCTTCTCCACTATTCAAAGCTTGTTTAAGTGATTCAAAACATTGTTTAAGCTTGAATATAAGTCGCCAATCATCATTACTGTAACGAGGAACTATAGATTATTATTATTATTATTATTATTATTATTATTATTATTATTATATCGATTATCAGGTTCCAACACATGCAAGTGCTAAGGAATCTGCAGCTCCCCTGTAACACTGTAGCTACAACTCTGCAGGGAGTATCCGACTAAGCTAAACGGCCTTCATTCATTGAACTTGGAGCGCGAACATCTACACAATGATGCTTCTATACTACGAACGGATTATGCAGATAAGGGAAGAATGCGCGTCATTCATTCGTTCCCATTGCTGTACATATTGCTGATTCGGACAGCGGACGAGGATGCTGTGTGGCTCATGGCTGTCGAATCACGCCGCAGACGTGCTGTTAGTGGTGAGACAAGCTGTCTCATGTCACACTAATCTTCCGCGGACGGGAAAGCGCAAATAACAGGAGGCATGTGCAATATTCAGCTGGTGGTTCGTGTTAACCTCCTTACTTTTCCTGCCTCCTACCCTCTCTTTGCATATGAAGTAGGAACCAAATTCACAGACAGTTACCGTGAATTACAAATCCTTCTTGCTATGTCTCACAATAATCGCTCTCTCACACGCTCAGCGCTTTACGTTCGCAAGTTCCTCTTGTAATTCCTTGGTCGCCTGCGTTGACAATCTGTCCCACATCACGATTTAGATTAATATCGTCGTATACGTTAAAATAAAACGTGTATTGAATCTCGATTTTAGAAGTTTCATTTGAAAGGAGGTCGACCAATGATATAAGAACTAAAACCTCTATGTATTCGGCTAAAGGAGGATAGCAGTCTGTCAACAAGCCAAGAGGCCCCAGCAGCTTGCATAGCGAGACTATAACATGCTACGCGTTTATTCTGTTTCGTCAGCGACACTGGCATAGAACTTTCTGTTGTTATGGTGAGCGATTGTCCAACTCTCCGTCCAGAAGAATTTTTTCTTCACAATAATGCGCTGACACAGCTGATATTTGTGAGCGTCATGACAGCTGACCAACGTCGCTGTGCATACGAGGACAACTAAGGTAAACTACACGAGGGGGAAAAGAGCTGCAGCTACGACGTTGTATAGGAGAACTTGAGACGTCACTAAAAGTTCATGAAAGCACAATGAATACGTATCGATTGCTCCTGTGAGAGCATCGGGTCGCTTCTTTGATATATTCCTTCTCGCTTATACTGCTCCGTCTCCGAAGACACAGAAAATTTGTGCCAAATGCCTTTCACGGCTGTTGTAATAAGTCTGCGCAATTTCTGAGATTAGTTCTTAATTCCCTCGAAACGTAATAACAAAGTAGCTTTGAGCGTTTGTGCAAACATGAAGCGCTGTCCCGCGAAGGGGCAAAATTGAACCTGTCTCCTTCATCCGCTCAATACCGGCCAACCACAAGAAATTCGGGGGTCAAATTGGTAGAGCGTTTGCTTTTTAAGCGCTCTTTTCCAACTGCCCGATATATTCACTAATATTTCCGGTGACAGTAGTAGTTGAAACGTTGCCCTGATGAACGGTTTTAGTTTACGACATTTCTAGGAACACGGGCGCAGGGACGGGTCGGGAGAGTGGAGGGGGTACATTTCTCAGAGTGCTATAGCGCAAGACATATTTGTAAGGCAGGAAAGATCCCCACGCGAAACCCCTTTTTCTTTAGCGTGTAGACATGTAATAAGCAAGCTGAAACCTTTACGTTCATATTGTTCTTATGGAAACAAACCGTCTGCATGCGGGAACGCTAAACTTCGTAAAAAAAATGAAAGAATAGCCTTATATACTCCGAAAAATACGGCCTAAATGTAAGCTCGTATAGTCTGCGGTCGTCACGAAATAGAAAAATAGCGCAGTAGCGATCTTCACGTGTTGGTACAGCGTGTTCGAAGGTGATACAGGGCTGAAATAAAAAAAAGGGACCCAAAACAGTGCTGAAAACTAACTAACTTTATTTCATATCTACTCGCGGTATTTATACGAAAGATCTAGACACGCGACGAGGATAGCTCGTAAAAAAAAGGAAAAAAAAAAAGATCGAGAAAGGAAACTCAACGTGGTCTAAACACGAAGCAGGAAGATCGCGATGCGGAATAGAATCCAACACGAACACCGCGTGCCCTCTGAGAGCTGATAAGGAAGAAGGGAGATGTTGCAAATTGGAAGAGGCCCAGGGGCACAAAAAAAGCTTTAAAGAAACTGTATATAGCGCTGGCAACTTGCATCGGCTACGTCTTTCGTTTTCGCTGTACTTCGCGAAGAAGGGCGAAGGTCACGCAACGTTCCTGCAAGCAGTGCTTGCCATACGACAGTCCGGGGTTCGGTTATTTTCTCTGTCGTTTGTTTTCACAAGAAACATGGTGAAGGAAAAAAAAATCATAGAAGCGAAGCTGCTGAGCACTTCCTTGCTTTCGCAGCATGAAAACGTTTCTCTCGAGAGCCAGCTATTAATTAAAGCAGAAGCGTGTTTACATTACGCTTCCGGTGACAACATTAAGAAATAAGCAGACTGCAGATCTTAATCAGCTTATGGCAATAAAAACACGATGCTGTATATATATGGTATGGCTATGGTACTCGGCTGCTGATCCGAGGGTCGCGGGATCGAGTCCCGGTCGCGGCGGCTGCATTTCGATGGAGGCGAAATGTTGAGGCCCGTGTACTGTGTGATGTCAGTGCACGTTAAGGAACCCCAGGTGGTCAGTATTTCCAGAGCCCTCCACTACGGCGTATCTCATAATCAGAGGCGGTTTTGGGACCCCACAAATCATCATCATCATCCTTGATTCAGAATAAATCGTAGGCAGCCATTCGCGGCTGTACAAACGTAATCTTTAGATTTGGCTGGAGACCTCAAAGACCTCGTTCCCATCCGAAACGTGTGATTATTTTTATTTTCTGTTTTTCACTAGAATTCCATCAACGTGCATATATATATATATATATATATATCACATCTAGGGATCACGTTCAAAAACAATACATTTATTACGACGTTTCGGCCACCGAAACGTCGTAATAAATGTCTTGTTTTAGCGTGATCCCTTGATGATCTAATTAAGCTGCTGCCAAGGATTTGCAGTATATATATGGGTTGCGGATATCTATCGTTCTCTGTTGTTTTCGAGAAAATGAGTAGATTTAGTCACACGTTAGGCAGCCAGCAAGAGATAATGTGCGGGATGCCCAGGCGCATTTAGCCGTATAGACAATTACAGCAAGTGTGGTGGCTGTGTCACCTGACTGCACTTATTTAACGAATACTTATTAGCGAGGACATGCCGTCTCCCCAAGCAGCAGCGCGTCAGTATTATATGAAAGACCGCATCTAACAAGAGAGAGACCGAGATGATGGGCGGAAGGCAGGGAGGTTAACCGGAAGGAAAAATATCCAGTTTGCTAACCTGCACTGGGGAAGGGGTAAAGGGAGGCAGAAAGGAATGGAAGAAAAGAATAAAGGGAACAAAGTCTATGTGCGGCTGCCGTCTCATGCTTGGTGGCGGACAACATCTAACAAACTTTTAAATGCCCTCTATATATGCGTTTATAGTACGCTTATTCTGTCCACGAGCTTAGATGTTCAAAGAAGGTTCATACGCAAATTATGGCCATTTTTCCAGCTTTTATATGAGCGCGCCCCGCCACGGTGACTACGGTACTCGGTTGCTAGTGGCTACGGTACTCGGCTGCTGATTCGAGGGTTGCGGGATCGAATCCCGGTCGCGGCGGCTGCGTTTCGATGGAGGCGAAATGTTGAGGCCTGTATGCTGTACGATGTTAGTGCACGTTAAAGAAATCCAGGTGGTCAAAATTTTCGGAGCACTCCACTACGGCGTCTCTCATAATTTTTGCTGGTTTTGAGACGTAAAACCCGAGAAATCGATGAAATCTATATGAGCGCACCAATGCCGCAGAAACGCTTTGAGAAACGCTTGCCGAGGCCACTCGCTGTTCCGAACAGCGTCGTAGGTTGCTCAGACAAGTATACTAGCGCTACAAAAATTGTTTAATCGTACTTGGTTGTTTTCGTGAGTCTTTACTTTTGCTTGTAAATGTGATTGAGCACGCTACCAAATATTTGCAACGTACTTTTACCGCAAGAAACCGGTAACGTCGTAAACGCATTAAAGTTGCGTGCAGACAGAAGAGAGGTTGACAAGCTACTCTATACGCTGGGCGAATCTGAAAGGAAAAAGTTTTTTTTTTATGAAATAAAAGGGGGAAGGAAAGAAACAAGTTAGTAGAGATTTAGCTGACGTGCGTCGTGAGATTTCTGCAGCAGTCAAAGGCGTTCGCGAGAGTAATGCAATGCAAGAGAAGAAAGAGCAGTACATTGTACGCTGAAGAAGAATGTTTGGGACAAAGTCTATGTGAGTCCGCCGTCTCATGCTTCAAGTCGGCCAATTCGGCATACGAGGGAGGGCGATGACCGTGCCCAATGACGTGCAGCGCATCGTTGAGAACTTGACACATTGAGGATCACGCGACTATATGGGCGTGCTCATCAAACGTAAGTCTGCTCGCGATACCCGCGTGCCAGAAGGGCCTCGCGAAAAAATAAAATAGCAAGGAATTACTTGACTGGCTCATCGAAACCCCGTTGTACAGACATGATGGAATGTTTCGACCTGAACATGTCTACAGCTGCGCTGGTCATTCACCTTGGCAGGGCAGGATCGCCTTCAATTTTTTTCCTAATTTCAGCTAGGATTCAGGCTGCCTCTATTTGTTCTCTGATCCGCGCCGTTGTGTGCCTACCTCTTAATGTTACGCCTACCATTTTTCGCTCCATTGCACCCCGAGTGGTTCTTATCCTCTTTTTCTTTTTTTATTTTTTGCCATACCCGTTTCTGCTCCTCGAGTTAGTACCATCAAAACGCATTTGTTGTGCACTTTTGGCATAAGGCACAGTGAGCGTTTACTGTCATACGTTAAGCTATCCTTCCTTATGCGCACCAGCCTATCATTGTCTTCCGCTAATTTCTTTCCCGTGAGTAGGGCCTCCTGTTATTAACTTACCTAGATATACGCGTGCGTACTCGTCTGAAAATTTTAGGGTCTGCTTGCAAATCGCGAACACTCGTTGTGTCGCCTAACACCATCTTTGTCTTCTGAATATTCATTTTCAATGCTACTTTAACGAAGGCTTTCTGAGATTCGGCCGTCATGCAATTCGCGTCATCGTTGCTGAGATGCACGGCGCCGTCCGCAAGCCGCAAATTGTCGAAATATTCTCCGTTGATTTTTAATCTTTTTTGTTTTGTTTCAATCTCTTCGGTTAAATAGTATTTCTGAGCATGCAGGAAACAACTCTGTAGATATGAGATCTCCTTGCCTGATCCTTTATGAATGGCGGTCACTTTGCTTTTCGTGAAGCGGAGTCTGGTGGCTGTGAAATCAGTAAATGTCGGCTAAGGTGTTTCCATGTTTCAAGCAGTTCTTGACGACGCAGTGTCCCGAGAGCTGATGGCATTCCTATTTAGTCGAATGCCTTTTTGTAGTCTATGAAAGCCACAAAAACGTGTTTGTTCTATTCAACAGCCTTCTCAGTTATTGCATTGATCACACAAAGGTGATTCATCATGGAGTACTTTTTCCTGAAGCCAGCTCACTCTCTGGGTATATTAAAGTCAAGTGCACATCTCATCCTTTTGGGATTCGTATTCGTAAATATTTCATGTAATGCTGAAGGTACGCTTACTGGTCTGTAGTTAAAATATTTTAGGTTCCTTTTCTTAAGTACTAATACGATGTTAATGTTTTCCCAACTGCCCGATTTATATGAAAGCTAGCTGCTGTTCCACATTCACTTTACTCGAGGTAGGGTGAGTTCTCTTTGAACTCTACAGTTCAGAGTTGAGGTCTTCTGCCATTTCGACTGCCTATATTAAATAGCTAACGATATGGTACTACTTATCACCCACAGCCTGCATTGTGTTCTATCTCATACAATGCTTCCTTTAAGTTGCTTTCAAGTTGTCGCCTTTTTTTCTGCTTCTTCTCTCTTTTTGTCAGTTGTAGTTCTGTTTGCTCATCTGAATTTATGTTCGTTTACTAGCTTTCATGGTTCAGCAAGTTCTATTTTATCTTCGCATGGCATCGCTTTTAAAATCTATTTTGCTTCCATTTGTAAGCAAGCACTATGCCTTGTATGCGGTGTATGAAGAATTGGACAAGTTAAGATGAGCGTAAGTGAGCTTGCAATTACTGTCACAGTTGCGTTTGATTTATCACATCAAAGTTCAGTATCCATTACTCTTAACTTCAGATAACGAAAAAAGGGATATGGAAGGCGAACAAAGTAGACAAGATGGGTGATTTGCATTCAACGGACGCTTTAATGCGAAGCTTCGTACACATTTTTTTTTTTATATTTGTCGGCGCCTGAAAAAGAAAACGGGCACAGTACTAATAATAAGGGAGAACATACACGTAATCGCCAATTTTCTATGAAGCTTGTCAAGGGAAACTGCAGCCCAGAGACAAGATTAAGTTTTTGTGGACTTGAAGTGAACCAGTACGTAAACCATAGCCCCGCCACGGTGATCTAGTGGCTATGGTACTCGGCTGCTGATCCGAGGGTCGCGGGATCGAATCCCGGCTGCGGCGGCCTCATTTACATGGAGGCGAAATGTTGAGGCCCGTGTACTGTGCGATGTCAGTGCACGTTAAAGAACCCCAGGTGGTCGAAATTTCCGGAGCCCTCCACTACGGCGTCTCTTATAATCAGAACTGGTTTTGGGACGTAAAACCCCACAAAACAACAACAAGAACAATACGTAAACCATAATACTTTAGTAAAAAACTGTCACTCGAAATGTGCTGTGAGGGGACACACCGTTCAATCCTGTATGTTTACAGCTGCACGGCTTCACCCTTCTTCCGCATTGCGGACAGACGTCAACAACAACAGCTAAGCGCATTGCCGAATTTTTGGCTCAAAATTAAAGTGTGGTCGAGTAAGGCCACGGCATCACATTTCGTTTCAGTGCGGCATAAAAGACAATGAACACGCGAATTGAACTTGCTACGTCCTCTCAACAAGAGGGTGTACAAGTGTCCATGCTCTTGTCCCGACCTGCAAGGAAAGTCAACGCACCCGTCTATATTGCCTTGGGCCTGTTTCTGTTTACTGTTTTGCCCATTAAAGGGGCCCTGCGACACAAACTGAGTAGGCCGTTTTTATCACTGATTCTAGAACTGTTGCACGCGGGGATGTCGCAGCGAGAGTAGAAACGCCGAAAGCAGAGTGGTTATAATTTAATTTCAGCGAACAAACCGCCCAAAATCGCCTTCTGTTTGAACTGAGGCGACACATAACGGAGATTTTTGTTACAGGAAGTGACATAGAGTGACGACATAGGCCGGGCGTTCTGATTGGCTTGACGCTACAAGGTGCTTGTTACACACGTGTGGTGTCTGCTTGATCACGCTATTCAGTACCAAAATGTACTAAAATAGTTTTTATGCTTCGTAAGATAGAGAGAAAGTATCTGACATTACTTGCAAAACGACACCAGGTGTGTTGACGGCCGGACGCTATCTGCGCGCACGCGCTCTGCTCCCGGCGTCTTCCGGTGTCGCTCTATAAGACGCGCGTTGCTATTGGACGCCTCCACTGACGTCAGCGGGAGAGCGAAATACGAAAAGGAATGTTGGTTTCATGCTCTCTGCTCGTGTTTTGAACTTCGAGGGCTAATAACTCCAGTTCTAGATCACCGATTCGCATAATTCTTTTTGCGTTCATCTCAGCATTCGATCCTACACACACTGCAGTACTGCGGATGGCAGTTGAAAAAGTGTCGCAGGGCCCCTTTAAGATGCCCACAAAAAGACAGTACTGCTTGCACTATGGCACGCAGACTGCGCTGTATGCGTCGAGATGAAAACAGTGCAGTTTTTGACGGATGCAGCACCTAGCTCTGAAATAAAACATCGCACTCCTTCTGGCCTGCCGTATATGCTGGTACGTGCATTGGCGGCAGCTAAGGGCCTCGTTAGCTTGTCTCGAAGGTAGGTTACTTTCGAAGGTGGAGGTGCTCGGCAATCCTGTATTGTCGAGTGACAAAAATTGCACCAAGGCGCTATTAAAATAATGTATAGGTTGTTGTGTCGAGCACCTTTTCTATGCAGCACACTTCATGTATAAAAAGGACCATTCGGGCGAGTTGGCGATCGTTCATCTTCAGGAAACAGCGCGGATGAAACACAACACAAAATGAGAAGGGAAAACACACAGGACAAGCGCTGACTATCAACTGAACTTTTTTAACTTAAAAAAAAAACAAACACGCATACATAGACAAGGAGGTGTGTTTCCATTCTCCTTTTGTGTTCTGTTTCATCCGCGTTGTTCCTGAAGATGCACGCTTCATGTGTTTCTTCCCATTCTATTCGGTTTCTGTATATCGACAGCCAAATTCTACAGCCTATTAGCCCACGTGGGAAAGCTTTTCTTCTCATCCCTAACCTTGCCCTTTTCACTTGGGAGTTTTCGGTGCTCAGCTAAAATCTGTAGAATCAGCTACAGCTGGTCCAGCGGGCTCGCAGAATAGCGCAAGGAATTGAAGCCTTGGGCTAAGACCCCATTCATCGATGAAGCATATTCTACTGTTGTATATATAACATATTATTACCTCTCTCTCCATATCGCTTTCGTTCGAGCAGTCTGTTAGAGTGGCTTTCATGCTCCCATGCCTGACAGAGACGCCCTTTCTTCTGTATATTTTTCTTGCTTTCGCTTCCTTTCTCCGGCGCGTGTTTCATCTGTATGCCTCAATTTCTTTCACCGCGCGTAGGTTGTACAACTAGCTATCTTCCTCCATGTATTTGCTCCCTTACTTCTTTGCGTTTGTGTCTGTCTCGCAAAGTGTGTTGGCAACTCCGGCCCTGATGAGGCTCTCCTTAGTTAAGAGCCATACAGTGTATCGTTCTAAAATTTAGGTGAACGTGTTTCCGAAATCGTAAAAGACCGCCTTAGTTCGTCTTCCTTATGTTTAGTCGCAGTGCATGTTAAAATAAAATATTACAACTTGGAAGTGACAGTAAGAGAAACACTGCTTTAACTCAATGTCACGAAGTCACATATGCTTGATATTTCAGGAGTGTAATTTACAAATTCAACATTGCATTCCTGTTTCGCGTGCTTTAAAGCGCTGCCAGACTACGATCCAGAATGAGCGTCCGCAAAAGCGATTTACAAATGAGAAACGTCAGTGTGCGTCACTGCTGAAATGCATGACCATCGTGACGTGCAACCACCCTCGTAGAACTTAAAGCACTAGTTTATAGAAGTGTCAGGCCGCGGCGATCCTTATTTCGTTCACTTTCACGTCGCTTCTCGCGCCAGGAAGCCATATCTCATTCTGCCACGGGCGCTCTTGATGCGGCGCTCGTAATTCACCTCTCTCAGTCATTGCATGTGGGTCCTGCGAGAATACATCCTCCCTGGCGTCTAAATGGCGCAAGCACCAGAAATACATTGACCAGCGTGCGAAGGAGAAGCCCGTAAATGGACAATCGGCTATAAGATCAAGAAGCACGATGTGCACACGCACGCTCGTCCCAAGCTCTGCCAGACGTCCAAACACACGCCTACGTGGGATATATGGAGAACAGAGACAAAAAGAACAAACAAAAGGGATCACATAGAGAATGAAGAAGCGGCGCAGGAACACAAGAGGGGGCCTACGACGTGACAAATTGTGCAGCGAGTGGAACAGCGCTATAGACAGAACACCCTCGCCCCTCCGCCTTCCAACCTCCTCCTGGTATCGCTTTTCGCTTCCTTTTCTTCGGCCGCCGTGACACTCAGGTTCGCGCGGCACAAACCGTCGAACGGCCAATGGCGCCGGCTTCGGGGCGCCCTGTGCTGCTCGGAGCCAGAGCAGCGTGTCTTGCTGCGCCGATGGGGGGGCGGTTCGCCAACGTGCCGTCTTCCACGAAGATGGTGGCCCGGCACGCGAAAGCATTGAAAGGCGTTTCCTTTGACTCGGATTGATTTTCCCGCGTCCTTTCGTCAGGTTGCGTGGCTCACGAGGACGGCGCTATTCCCGCGACGATAACACGGTCCCCTTCTCCCGTCGCCGCATCCCGGAGCCTGCACGCCCTCCCGAATTTTTTTTCTCTTCCGGTCCTCTCTTCCATTTGCGCTATACTGTGTCGCGAAAGGCACGGTTTACTTAACATGGTACATCGGCGGCAAATGAAGGGACATCCTCCCGCGCTCATAAGTTTCGTAGTTTAAGGAATCGCTGGGACCGGGGCATTCAGAGAGTGCAACATAAGAAGCATAGCTGCGTCTCGGTTTCTTATTGAATTTTTTTCTACTCGGGAGAAAGAAACGGAAGTGAGGGTTAAAGTGGGGAGGTTAATCCGCTCAATATGACCAGTATGCTTGCCCTACGCAGGGATAGGGGGTGGAGGAGCTTGAAATTTCAGAGTCTAATGCGAGAAAGACGGGAAGCACTACCACAACGTCTCAGTCCCAGACTTTTGTGTGGTAGGTGTTTTTGCAAGTCTGTTTAGAAATTTGAACAATGCTCTCGCAGCCCATAGCTGCAATGGCTCCTGAGGAAGGTACTTCAGAATGGTATCTACGGATATGAGTATATAATCAAGGCCAGCTGTACAATAGTTACAAGTGCTGGTCTATGCACATTATGACGAGGACAGTCGCATGAATATAGGATGTGTTGCAGGGTGTTCTCGTTAACACAGTCATCGCAGAGAGATATTTCGTCTATTGCTTGTTACAATATAGAGATTAGTTTATGAAAGCCACTCTCAGCCATAGCCGGTGAAGCAGAGTGGCCTAGAGAGATCTATTCGGCGGAATTCAGTTGGCACGAGAAAACGAGATAACTTAGGGGGCGTTGCCGATTCTTTTGGTTACTTGGCGTATTCCACATCTTCTGCAAGCACTCGACGTTTTCTAGCGAGTTGCACCTTGACAGTATTGTCTCTTACTTGCCTTGAAGATCTTATCGGTGTATTCGTTGTCTAGCGCCGCAGTGGCTTGACAGCCACTAAAATGTCATGTGGTTCCCATTCTCGGTATAAATAAGATAACTAATATCGAATATGAGTTGTTCTTGTGGTCCGTGCCACAGTAATGATAGCGAAGACTATAGCAACGTTCTTGCACTCCTACCAAAGCATGAGACAGCTCACTAAACTGTCCCTATTTTTGTCCATCTTTACTTCCATTGATTTATGGACTAAACTTATTTCTTAGAAAACATACAGAACCTGCCAGATCAGTGTTAGTAATCCTGTACCGAGAAGCACATATACAGTTAGTACAGGCATACAGTTACACATGATGGACATAGCTTCACTCTGAAGTGTTTAAACAGTGAAGCTATGTTGGCCTCTAAAAGCAGCTTATCAATTACCTACGACACGCAGCAGGGGTGCTCTAAATGATAAAGAAATTCTAAAGAAATTTGCACACCAGAAATTAAAAAAAAAAAACATTGATGCACATTTGTAAATTCTCCACGATATCCTAGTTTCTTAACACTATTGCGTCAACACGGAAGAACTGCAAGAAATCTCAAACAAAACGAAAACAAGCTGTGACAGAGACCAACTGTACTGCTCCTTGATCTTATGCAAGAGCAGCTTGCGTATGTGGTGTTGTTTTACGTTGAGTCTGTTTACTCATGCACACAGTGTCCATGTTGTTCTTTCCATGTTCGTATTTATATTCGCGGGTATCGCGTCAGTATAAACTAATCTAAGAAATACATGTTCTTCCACATCCCCAGGTCGACGCCCTCTGTGAAGGCATGACCAATCACATAATACATGATTGAGTTCTCTTCATTTTCACATTAAATGTTCGCTTGGTGTATAGCAGGAATCCCTGTTTGGTGGGTTTTAGACGTCCATCAAGTTCACCGTTCCGCTCATCGTTACCACAACAGCCGTTTCTCCATTCTCCTCCTCCTCCTCATCCTTGGTGCTAACGCGCGCGGTTGAGAATTCCTCAGGAAAAACCACACAGCGCCCACCAAAGTACGAATGCATTTGTACAAAAGGGATACATTTAATGGACCAGATGGGATTCCGT